>JAUCRC010000008.1:0-1200000 GCA_032399595.1 Tetragonula carbonaria
TCACTGCGGAACACGTTATTTCGTTGAATTTCATTGTTTCGTGAATGTTTCGTGAAATAACCATTGCTTAGCGAAGACTAAGCTTAATTTTGATGTTTTCATCGATATCTAGCTACTTTCACTTTGAAACACGTTATTTCGTTGAATTTCACCGTTTCATGAATGTTTCGTGAAATAACCATTGCTTAGCGAAGATTGAGCTGAATTTTGATGTTTTAATGGATATCTAACCACTTTCACTGCGAAACACGTTATTTCGTTTAATTTCATCGATTTATGAAGGTTTCATAAAACAATCATGATTTAGCGGAGAATTAGCATAATTTTGATGTTTTAATAGATATCTTGCTACTTTCACTGCGAAACACGTCATTTCGTTGAATTTCATCGATTCAAGAATGTTTCGTAAAATAACCATGATTTAGAGAAGATTTAGCTATATTTTGATGATTTCAAAGATATCTAGCTACTTTCACTGCGAATCACGTTATTTCATTGAATTTCATTGTTTCGTGAATGTTTCGTGAAATAACCATGATTTAGCGGAGATTTAGCTCAATTTTGATGTTTTCATAGATATCAAGCTACTTTCACTGAAAACACGTAATTTCGTTGTATTTCATCGTTTCATGAATGTTTCGTGAAATAACCATGATTTAGCGAAGATTAAGCTTAATTTTGATGTATTCATTGGTTTCCAGCTGCTTTCACTGCGAAACACATTATTTCGATTTATTTCTTCGTTTCATGAATGTTTCGTGAAATAACCATTGCCTAGCGAAGATTTGGCTTAATTTTGATGTTTTCATAGATTTCAAGCTACTTTCACTGCGAATCACGTTATTTCGTTGAATTTCATCAATTTATGAATGTTTCGTAAAATAACCATGATTTAGAGAATATTTAGTTAACTTTTGATGATTTCATAGAAAGCTAGCTATTTTCACTGCGAAACACGTTATTTCGTTTAATTTCATCGTTTCGTGAATGTTTCGTGAAATAACCATGTTTTAGGGATGATTTAGTTCAATTTTGATGTTTTCATAGATATCAAGCTAATTTCACTGCGAATCACGTTATTTCGTTGAATTTCATTGTTTCGTGAATGTTTCGTTAAATAACCAAGATTTAGCGGAGATTTAGCATAATTTTGATGTTTTCATAGATATCTTGCTACTTTCACTGCGAAACACGTTATTTCGATGAATTTCATCGTTTCATGAATGTTTCGTAAAATCACAAGTTTTTGATTTAGCGAAAATTTGGCTTCCATTTGGATGTTTTCATCAATATCAAGCTACTTCAGCGGCGGACACGTTATTTCGTTGAATTTCATCGTTTAATGAATGTTTCGTGAGATGACCATGATTTAGTCAATCATTTCACTTAATTTTAATGTTTCATTGATATCCAGCTACTTCCACTGCGAAACACGTTATTTCGTTCAAATTTCATCCGATTCATGAATGTTTCGTAAAATAACATTGATTTTGGGGAGTTTAGCTTGATTTTGGCTAATTTCGTCCAAGATATCAAGCTACTTTCACTGTCAAATCACGATATTTCCGTTAATTTGATCAATTTATGAATGTTTCGTAAAATAACCATGATTTAGCGAAGATTTAGCTTAATTTTGTTGATTTCATAGATATCAAGCTACTTTCATTGCGAAACACGTTATTTCGTTGAATTTCATCGTTTCATGATTGTTTCGTGAAATAACCATGATTTAGCGGAGATTTAGCATAATTTTGATGTTTTCATAGATATCTTGCTACTTTCAAAGCGAAACACGTTATTTCGTTGAATTTCATCGATTCATGAATGTTTTGTAAAATAACCATGATTTAGCGATGATTTAGCTTAATTTTGAAGTTTTAATAGATATCAAGCTACTTTCACTGCGAAACACGTTATTTCGTTGAATTTCATCGTTTCATGAATGTTTCGTGAAATAACCATTGTTTAGCGAAGTTAAAGCTTAATTTTGATGTTTTCATGGATATCTAACTACTTTCACAGCGAATAACGTTATTTTGTTTAATTTCATCGTTTCATGAATGTTTCGTGAAATAACCATGTTTTAGCGAAGATTTAGCTTAATTTTGATGTTTTCATAGATATCAAGCTACTTTCACTGCGAAACACGTTATTTCGTTGAATTTAATCGTTTCATGAATGTTTCGTGAAATAACCATGATCTAGCGAACGTTTAGCTTAATTTTGATGTTTTCATAGATATCAAGCTACTTTCACTGCGAAACACGTTATTTCGATGTATTTCATCGTTTCATGAATGTTTCGTGAAATAACCATTGCTTAGCGAATATTAAGCTTAATTTTGATGTTTTCATTGATATCCAGCTACTTTCACTGCGAAACACGTTATTTCGTTGAATTTCATCGATTCATGAATGTTTCGTAAAATAACCATGATTTTGCGAAGATTTAGCTTAATTTTGATGATTTCATAGATATCAAGCTACTTTCACTGCGAATCACGTTATTTCGTTGAATTTCATCAGTTTATGAATGTTTCGTAAAATAACCATGATTTAGCGAAGATTTAGCTTAATTTTGTTGATTTCATAGATATCAAGCTACTTTCATTGCGAAACACGTTTTTTCGTTGAATTTCATCGTTTCATGATTGTTTCGTGAAATAACCATGATTTAGCGGAGATTTAGCATAATTTGATGTTTTCATAGATATCCTGCTACTTTCAAAGCGAAACACGTTATTTCGTTGAATTTCATCGATTCATGAATGTTTCGTAAAATAACCATGATTTAGCGATGATTTAGCTTAATTTTGAAGTTTTAATAGATATCAAGCTACTTTCACTGCGAAACACGTTATTTCGTTGAATTTCATCGTTTCATGAATGTTTCGTGAAATAACCATTGTTTAGCGAAGTTAAAGCTTAATTTTGATGTTTTCATGGATATCTGGGCTTTTTCACAGCGAATAATCGTTATTTTGTTTAATTTCATCGTTTCATGAATGTTTCGTGAAATAACCATGTTTTAGCAAAGATTTAGCTTGATTTTGATGTTTCGTCGATGTCAACTCTTCAGCTGGAACACATTATTTCGTTCAATTCCAATCGTTTCATGAATGTTTCGTGAATTAACCATGATTTAGCGAAGGTTTAGCTTAATTTTGATGTTTTCATAGATATCAAGCTACTTTCACTGCGAAACACGTTATTTCGATGTATTTCATCGTTTCATGAATGTTTCGTGAAATAACCAATGCTTAGCGAAGATTATGCTTAATTTTGATGTTTTCATTGATATCCAGCTACTTTCACTGCGAAACACGTTATTTCGTTGAATTTCATCGATTCATGAATGTTTCGTAAAATAACCATAATTTAGAGAAGATTTAGCTAAATTTTGATGGTTTCATAGATATCTAGCTACTTTCACTGCGAAACACGTTATTTCGTTGAATTCCATTGTTTCGTGAATGTTTCGTGAAATAACCATGATTTAGCGGAGATTTATCATAATTTTGATGTTTTCATAGATATCATGCTACTTTCACCGCGAAACACGTTATTTCGTTGAATTTCATCGATTCATGAATGTGTCGTAAAATAACCATGATTTAGCGAAGATTTAGCTTAATTTAGATGTTTTCATAGATATCAAGCTACTTTCACTGCGAAACACGTTATTTCGTTGAATTTCATCGTTTAATGAATGTTTCGTGAAATAACCATTGTTTAGCGAAGATAAAGCTTAATTTTGATGTATTCTGAGATTTCGATCTTCCTTCACTGCAAAAAACGTTGTATCGTTTAATTTCATCGTTTCCTGAATGTTTCGTGAAATAACCATGATTTAGCGAAGTTTTAGCTTAATTTTGATGTTTTCATAGATATCAAGCTACTTTCACTGCGAAACACGTTAATTCGATGTATTTCATCGTTTCATGAATGTTTCGTGAAACAACCATTGCTTAGCGAAGACTCAGCTTAATTTTGATGTTTTCATCGATATCTAGCTACTTTCACTGCGAAACACGTTATTTCGTTGAATTTCATCGATTCATGAATGTTTCGTATAATAACCATGATTTAGAGAAGATTTAGCTAAATTTTGATGATTTCATAGATATCTATATATTTTCACTGCGGAACACGTTATTTCGTTGAATTTCATTGTTTCGTGAATGTTTCGTGAAATAACCATTGCTTAGCGAAGACTAAGCTTAATTTTGATGTTTTCATCGATATCTAGCTACTTTCACTTTGAAACACGTTATTTCGTTGAATTTCACCGTTTCATGAATGTTTCGTGAAATAACCATTGCTTAGCGAAGATTGAGCTGAATTTTGATGTTTTAATGGATATCTAACCACTTTCACTGCGAAACACGTTATTTCGTTTAATTTCATCGATTTATGAATGTTTCATAAAACAATCATGATTTAGCGGAGATTTAGCATAATTTTGATGTTTTAATAGATATCTTGCTACTTTCACTGCGAAACACGTCATTTCGTTGAATTTCATCGATTCAAGAATTTTTCGTAAAATAACCATGATTTAGAGAAGATTTAGCTAAATTTTGATGATTTCAAAGATATCTAGCTACTTTCACTGCGAATCACGTTATTTCATTGAATTTCATTGTTTCGTGAATGTTTCGTGAAATAACCATGATTTAGCGGAGATTTCGCTCAATTTTGATGTTTTCATAGATATCAAGCTACTTTCACTGAAAACACGTAATTACGTTGAATTACATCGTTTCATGAATGTTTCGTGAAATAACCATGATTTAGCGAAGATTAAGCTTAATTTTGATGTATTCATTGGTTTCCAGCTGCTTTCACTGCGAAACACATTATTTCGATGTATTTCTTCGTTTCATGAATGTTTCGTGAAATAACCATTGCTTATCGAAGATTAAGCTTAATTTGAATGTTTTCATGGATATCTACCTACTTTCACTGCGAATCACGTTATTTCGTTGAATTTCGTCAATTTATGAATGTTTCGTAAAATAACCATGATTTAGAGAATATTTAGCTAACTTTTGATGATTTCATAGATAGCTAGCTATTTTCACTGCGAAACACGTTATTTCGTTTAATTTCATCGTTTCGTGAATGTTTCGTGAAATAACCATGTTTTAGGGATGATTTAGTTCAATTTTGATGTTTTCATAGATATCAAGCTAATTTCACTGCGAATCACGTTATTTCGTTGAATTTCATCGTTTCATGAATGATTCGTGATGCAACCATTATTTAGCGTAGATTTGGCTTAATTTTGATGTTTTCATAGATTTCTAGCTACTTTCACTGCGAAACACGTTATTTCGTTTAATTTTATCGTTTCCTGAATGTTTCGTGAAATAACCATGATTTAGCGAAGGTTTAGCTTAATTTTGATGTTTTCATAGATATCAAGCTACTTTCACTGCGAAACACGTTAATTCGATGTATTTCATCGTTTCGTGAATGTTTCGTGAAACAACCATTGCTTAGCGAAGATTAAGCTTAATTTTGATGTTTTCATCGATATCTAGCTACTTTCACTGCGAAACACGTTATTTCGTTGAATTTCATCGATTCACGAATGTTTCGTATAATAACCATGATTTAGAGAAGATTTAGCTAAATTTTGATGATTTCATAGATATCTATATATTTTCACTGCGGAACACGTTATTTCGTTGAATTTCATTGTTTCGTGAATGTTTCGTGAAATAACCATTGCTTAGCGAAGACTAAGCTTAATTTTGATGTTTTCATCGATATCTAGCTACTTTCACTGTGAAACACGTTATTTCGTTGAATTTCACCGTTTCATGAATGTTTCGTGAAATAACCATTGCTTAGCGAAGATTGAGCTGAATTTTGATGTTTTAATGGATATCTAACCACTTTCACTGCGAAACACGTTATTTCGTTTAATTTCATCGATTTATGAAGGTTTCATAAAACAATCATGATTTAGCGGAGATTTAGCATAATTTTGATGTTTTAATAGATATCTTGCTACTTTCACTGCGAAACACGTCATTTCGTTGAATTTCATCGATTCAAGAATGTTTCGTAAAATAACCATGATTTAGAGAAGATTTAGCTATATTTTGATGATTTCAAAGATATCTAGCTACTTTCACTGCGAATCACGTTATTTCATTGAATTTCATTGTTTCGTGAATGTTTCGTGAAATAACCATGATTTAGCGGAGATTTAGCTCAATTTTGATGTTTTCATAGATATCAAGCTACTTTCACTGAAAACAAGTAATTTCGTTGAATTTCATCGTTTCATGAATGTTTCGTGAAATAACCATGATTTAGCGAAGATTAAGCTTAATTTTGATGTATTCATTGGTTTCCAGCTGCTTTCACTGCGAAACACATTATTTCGATGTATTTCTTCGTTTCATGAATGTTTCGTGAAATAACCATTGCTTAGCGAAGATTAAGCTTAATTTGGATGTTTTCATGGATATCTACCTACTTTCACTGCGAATCACGTTATTTCGTTGAATTTCGTCAATTTATGAATGTTTCGTAAAATAACCATGATTTAGAGAATATTTAGCTAACTTTTGATGATTTCATAGATAGCTAGCTATTTTCACTGCGAAACACGTTATTTCGTTTAATTTCATCGTTTCGTGAATGTTTCGTGAAATAACCATGTTTTAGGGATGATTTAGTTCAATTTTGATGTTTTCATAGATATCAAGCTAATTTCACTGCGAATCACGTTATTTCGTTGAATTTCATTGTTTCGTGAATGTTTCGTGAAATAACCAAGATTTAGCGGAGATTTAGCATAATTTTGATGTTTTCATAGATATCTTGCTACTTTCACTGCGAAACACGTTATTTCGTTGAATTTCACGATTCATGAATGTTTCGTGAAATAACCATTGCTTAGCGAAGACTCAGCTTAATTTTGATGTTTTCATAGATATCTATATATTTTCACTGCGGAACACGTTATTTCGATGTATTTCATCGTTTCATGAATGTTTCGTGAAATAACCATTGCTTAGCGAAGATTAAGTTAATTTGGATGTTTTCATGGATATCAAGCTACTTTCACTGCGAAACACGTTATTTCGTTGAATTTCATCGTTTCATGAATGATTCGTGATGCAACCATTATTTAGCGTAGATTTGGCTTAATTTTGATGTTTTCATAGATTTCTAGCTACTTTCACTGCGAAACATGTTATTTCGTTTAATTTCATCGTTTCCTGAATGTTTCGTGAAATAACCATGATTTAGCGAAGGTTTAACTTAATTTTGATGTTTTCATAGATATCAAGCTACTTTCACTGCGAAACACGTTAATTCGATGTATTTCATCGTTTCATGAATGTTTCGTGAAACAACCATTGCTTAGCGAAGATTAAGCTTAATTTTGATGTTTTCATCGATATCTAGCTACTTTCACTGCGAAACACGTTATTTCGTTGAATTTCATCGATTCACGAATGTTTCGTATAATAACCATGATTTAGAGAAGATTTAGCTAAATTTTGATGATTTCATAGATATCTATATATTTTCACTGCGGAACACGCTATTTCGTTGAATTTCATTGTTTCGTGAATGTTTCGTGAAATAACCATGATTCAGCGGACATTTAGCATAATTTTGATGTTTTCATAGATATCTTGCTACTTTCACTGCGAAACACGGTATTTCGTTGAATTTCATCGATTCATGAATGTTTCGTAAAATAACCATGATTTAGCGATGATTTAGCTTAATTTTGATGTTTTCATTGATATCAAGCTACTTTCACTGCGAAACACGTTATTTCGTTGAATTTTATTGATTCAAGAATGTTTCGTAAAATAACCATGATTTAGCTAAGATTTAGCTTAATTTTGATGTTTTCATAGATATCAAGCTACTTTCACTGCGAAACACGTTATTTCGTTGAATTTCATCGTTTCATGAATGTTTCGTGAAATAACCATCATTTAGCGAAGGTTTAGCTTAATTTTGATGTTTTCATAGATATCAAGCTACTTTCACTGCGAAACACGTTATTTCAATGTATTTCATCGTTTCATGAATGTTTCGTGAAATAACCATTGCTTAGCGAAGATTAAGCTTAATTTTGATGTTTTCATTGATATCCAGCTACTTTCACTGCGAAACACGTTATTTCGTTGAATTTCATCGATTCATGAATGTTTCGTAAAATAACAATAATTTAGAGAAGATTTAGCTAAATTTTGATGGTTTCATAGATATCTAGCTACTTTCACTGCGAAACACGTTATTTCGTTGAATTTCATTGTTTCATGAATGTTTCGTGAAATAACCATGATTTAGCGGAGATTTATCATAATTTTGATGTTTTCATAGATATCATGCTACTTTCACCGCGAAACACGTTATTTCGTTGAATTTCATCGATTCATGAATGTGTCGTAAAATAACCATGATTTAGCGAAGATTTAGCTTAATTTAGATGTTTTCATAGATATCAAGCTACTTTCACGGCGAAACACGTTATTTCGTTGAATTTCATCGTTTAATGAATGTTTCGTGAATTAACCATTGTTTAGCGAAGATAAAGCTTAATTTTGATGTTTTCATGGATATCTAACTACTTTCACTGCGAAACACGTTATTTCGTTGAATTTCATCGTTTCATGAATGTTTCGTGAAATAACCATGATTTAGCGATGGTTTAGCTTAATTTTGATGTTTTCATAGATAACAAGCTACTTTCACTGCGAAACACGTTATTTCGATGTATTTCATCGTTTCATGAATGTTTCGTGAAATAACCATTGCTTAGCGAATATTAAGCTTAATTTTGATGTTTTCATTGATATCCAGCTACTTTCACTGCGAAACACGTTATTTCGTTGAATTTCATCGATTCATGAATGTTTCGTAAAATAACCATGATTTTGCGAAGATTTAGCTTAATTTTGTTGATTTCATAGATATCAAGCTACTTTCACTGCGAAACACGTTTTTTCGTTGAATTTCATCGTTTCATGATTGTTTCGTGAAATAACCATGATTTAGCGGAGATTTAGCATAATTTTGATGTTTTCATAGATATCTTGCTACTTTCAAAGCGAAACACGTTATTTCGTTGAATTTCATCGATTCATGAATGTTTCGTAAAATAACCATGATTTAGCGATGATTTAGCTTAATTTTGAAGTTTTAATAGATATCAAGCTACTTTCACTGCGAAACACGTTATTTAGTTGAATTTCATCGTTTCATGAATGTTTCGTGAAATAACCATTGTTTAGCGAAGTTAAAGCTTAATTTTGATGTTTTCATGGATATCTAACTACTTTCACAGCGAATAACGTTATTTTGTTTAATTTCATCGTTTGAATGTTTCGTGAAATAACCATGTTTTAGCGAAGATTTAGCTTAATTTTGATGTTTTCATAGATATTAAGCTACTTTCACTGAAAACACGTAATTTCGTTGAATTTCATCGTTTCATGAATGTTTCGTGAAATAACCATGATTTAGCGATGATTAAGCTTAATTTTGAAATTTTCATAAATTTCAAGCTGCTTTCACTGCGAAACACATTATTTCGATGTATTTCATCGTTTCATGAATGTTTCGTGAAACAACCATTGCTTAGCGAATATTAAGGTTAATTTTGATGTTTTCATCGATATCTAGCTACTTTCACTGCGAAACACGTTATTTCGTTGAATTTCATCGATTCATGAATGTTTCGTGAAATAACCATGATTTAGTGGAGATTTAGCTTAAATATGATTTTTTCTGCGATTTCTGGCTACTTTCACTGCGAAACACGATATTTCGTTGAATTTCATAGTTTCTGGAGTGTTTCCTGAATTAACCATGAATTTTCGGTGATTTAGCTTAATTTGATGTTTTCAGAGACATCTAGCTACTTTCACTGCGAAACACGTTATTTCGATGATATCCTTCGTTTCATGAATGTTTCGTGAAATAACCATGCTTTAACGGAGATATAGATTAATTTTGATGATTACATATGTATCTAGCTACTTTCGCTGCGAAACTCGTGATTTCGTCGAATTTAATAGTTTCATGAATGCCTCTTGGTATAACTATCATTTAGCGGAGATTTCGTTTAATTTTGATGTATTCTGAGATTTCGATCTTCCTTCACTGCAAAAAACGTTGTTTCGTTGAATTTCATCGAATCATGAATGTTTCGTGAAACAACCATGATTTAACCGAGATTTAGCTTAATTTTGATGTTTTCTGAGATTTCTAGCTATTTTCACTTCGAATCACGTTATTTCGTTGAATTTCATCGTTTCATGAATGTTTCGTGAAATAACCATGATTTAGCGGAGATTTAGCTTGAATTTGATTTTTTCTGCGATTTCTGGCTACTTTCACTGCGAAACACGATATTTCGTTGAATTTCATAGTTTCATGAATGTTTCGTGAAATAAAAATGAATTTTCAGAGATTTAGCTTAATTTGATGTTTTCATAGATATCTAGCTACTTTCACTGCGAAACACGTTATTTCGATGATATCCTTCGTATCATGAAGGTATCGTGGACTAACCATGATTTAGCGCAGATTTAGCTTAATTTTGAAGTTTTCTGTGTTATCTTGCTACATTCACTGCGAATCACGTTATTTCGTTGAATTTCATCGTTTCATGAATGTTTCGTGATAGAACCATGATTTATCGGAGAATTAGCTTAATTTTGATGTTTTCATAGATATCTAGCTACTTTCAATGCGAAACACGTTATTTCGTTGAATTTCATCGTTTCACGAATGTTTCGTTAAATAACAACGATTTGGCGGAGATTTAGCTTAATTTTGATTTTTTCTGCGATTTCTAGCTACTTTTACTGCGAAACACGATATTTCGTTCAATTTCATAGTTTCATTATTGTTTCGTGAAATAACCATGAATTATCGGTGATTTAGCTTAATTATGATGTTATCATAGAAGTCTAGCAAATTTCATTGCGAAACACGTAATTTCGTTAAATTTCAACGTTTCATGAATGTTTCGTGAAATAAACATGATTTAGCGAAGATTTAGCTTATTTTGATGTTTTCATAGATATCTAGCTACTTTCACTGCGAAACACGTTATTTCGATGATATCCATCGTTTAATGAATGTTTCGTGGACTAATCATTATTTAGCGCAGATTTAGCTTAATTTTGATTTTTTCTGCGATTTCTAGCTACCTTCACTGCGAAATACGATATTTCGTTGAATTTCATATTATCATGAATGTTTCGTTAAATAACCATGAATAATCGGAGATTTAGCTTAATTTGATGTTTTCATAGATATCTAGCTACTTTCACTGCGAAACACGTTATTTCGTTGAATTTCATCGATTGATGAATGTTTCGTATAATAACCATGATTTAGAGAAGATTTAGCTAAATTTTGATGATTTCATAGATATCTATATATTTTCACTGCGAAACACGTTATTTCGTTGAATTTCATTGATTCAAGAATGTTTCGTAAAATAACCATGATTTAGCGAAGATTTAGCTTAATTTTGATGTTTTCAAAGATATCAAGCTACTTTCACTGCGAAACACGTTATTTCGTTGAATTTCATCGTTTCATGAATGTTTCGTGAAATAACCATGATTTAGCGATGGTTTAGCTTAATTTTGATGTTTTCATAGATATCAAGCTACTTTCACTGCGAAACACGTTATTTCGATGTATTTCATCGTTTCATGAATGTTTCGTGAAATAACCATTGCTTAGCGAATATTAAGCTTAATTTTGATGTTTTCATTGATATCGAGCTACTTTCACTGCGAAACACGTTATTTCGTTGAATTTCATCGCGTCATGAATGTTTCGTAAAATAACCATGATTTTGCGAAGATTTAGCTTAATTTTGATGATTTCATAGATATCAAGCTACTTTCACTGCGAATCACGTTATTTCGTTGTATTTCATCGATACATGAATGTTTCGTAAAATAACCATGATTTAGCGAAGATTTAGCTTAATTTTGATGATTTCATAGATATCTTGCTACTTTCAAATCGAAACACGTTATTTCGTTGAATTTCATCGATTCATGAATGTTTCGTAAAATAACCATGATTTAGCGATGATTTAGCTTAATTTTGAAGTTTTAATAGATATCAAGCTACTTTCACTGCGAAACACATTATTTCGTTGAATTTCATCGTTTCATGAATGTTTTGTGAAATAACCATTGTTTAGCGAAGTTAAAGCTTAATATTGATGTTTTCATGGATATCTAACTACTTTCACTGCGAATAACGTTATTTTGTTTAATTTCATCGTTTCATGAATGTTTCGTGAAACAACCATGTTTTAGCGAAGATTTAGCTTAATTTTGATGTTTTCATAGATATCAAGCTACTTTCACTGCGAAACACATTATTTCGATGTATTTCATCGTTTCATGAATGTTTCGTGAAACAACCATTGCTTAGCGAATATTAAGGTTAATTTTGATGTTTTCATCGATATCTAGCTACTTTCACTGCGAAACACGTTATTTCGTTGAATTTCATCGATTCATGAATGTTTCGTGAAATAACCATGATTTAGTGTAGATTTAGCTTAAATTTGATTTTTTCTGCGATTTCTGGCTACTTTCACTGCGAAACACGATATTTCGTTGAATTTCATAGTTTCTGGAGTGTTTCGTGAATAAACCATGAATTTTCGGAAATTTAGCTTAATTTGATGTTTTCAGAGATATCTAGCTACTTTCACTGCGAAGCACGTTATTTCGATGATATCCTTCGTTTCATGAATGTGTCGTGAAATAACCATGCTTTAACGGAGATTTAGATTAATTTTGATGATTACATATGTATCTAGCTACTTTCACTGCGAAACACGTGATTTCGTCGAATTTAATAGTATCATGAATGCCTCTTGGAATAACTATCCTTTAGCGGAGATTTCGTTTAATTTTGATGTATTCTGAGATTTCGATCTTCCTTCACTGCAAAAAACGTTGTTTCGTTGAATTTCATCGAATCATGAATGTTTCGTGAAACAACCATGATTTAACCGAGATTTAGCTTAATTTTGATGTTTTCTGAGATTTCTAGCTATTTTCACTTCGAATCACGTTATTTCGTTGAATTTCATCGTTTCATGAATGTTTCGTGAAATAACCATGATTTAGCGGAGATTTAGCTTGAATTTGATTTTTTCTGCGATTTCTGGCTACTTTCACTGCGAAACACGATATTTCGTTGAATTTCATAGTTTCATGATTGTTTCGTGAAATAAAAATGAATTTTCAGAGATTTAGCTTAATTTGATGTTTTCATAGATATCTAGCTACTTTCACTGCGAAACACGTTATTTCGATGATATCCTTCGTATCATGAAGGTATCGTGGACTAACCATGATTTAGCGCAGATTTAGCTTAATTTTGAAGTTTTCTGAGTTATCTTGCTACATTCACTGCGAATCACGTTATTTCGTTGAATTTCATCGTTTCATCAATGTTTCGTGATAGAACCATGATTTATCGGAGAATTAGCTTAATTTTGATGTTTTCATAGATATCTAGCTACTATCAATGCGAAACACGTTATTTCGTTGAATTTCATCGTTTCACAAATGTTTCGTTAAATAACAACGATTTGGCGGAGATTTAGCTTAATTTTGATTTTTTCTGCGATTTCTAGCTACTTTTACTGCGAAACACGATATTTCGTTCAATTTCATAGTTTCATTATTGTTTCGTGAAATAAGCATGAATTATCGGTGATTTAGCTTAATTATGATGTTATCATAGAAGTCTAGCAAATTTCATTGCGAAACCCGTAATTTCGTTAAATTTCAACGTTTCATGAATGTTTCGTGAAATAAACATGATTTAGCGGAGATTTAGCTTATTTTGATGTTTTCATTGATATCCAGCTACTTTCACTGCGAAACACGTTATTTCGTTGAATTTCATCGATTCATGAATGTTTCGTAAAATAACCATGATTTTGCGAAGATTTAGCTTAATTTTGATTATTTCATAGATATCAAGCTACTTTCACTGCGAATCACGTTATTTCGTTGAATTTGATCAATTCAAGAATGTTTCGTAAAATAACCATGATTTAGCTAAAATTTAGCTTAATTTTGATGTTTTCATAGATATCAAGCTACTTTCACTGCGAAACACGTTATTTCGTTGAATTTCATCGTTTCATGAATGTTTCGTGAAATAACCATGATTTAGCGATGGTTTAGCTTAATTTTGATGTTTTCATAGATATCAAGCTACTTTCACTGCGAAACACGTTATTTCGTTGAATTTCATCAATTCAAGTATGTTTCGTAAAATAACCATGATTTAACGAAGATTTAGCTTAATTTTGATGTTTTCATTGATATCCAGCTACTTTCACTGCGAAACACGTTATTTCGTTGAATTTCATCGCGTCATGAATGTTTCGTAAAATAACCATGATTTTGCGAAGATTTAGCTTAATTTTGATGATTTCATAGATATCAAGCTACTTTCACTGCGAATCACGTTATTTCGTTGTATTTCATCGATACATGAATGTTTCGTAAAATAACCATGATTTAGCGAAGATTTAGCTTAATTTTGATGATTTCATAGATATCAAGCTACTTTCACTGCGAAACACGTTTTTTCGTTGAATTTCATCGTTTCATGATTGTTTCGTGAAATAACCATGATTTAGCGGAGATTTAGCATAATTTTGATGTTTTCATAGATATCTTGCTACTTTCAAATCGAAACACGTTATTTCGTTGAATTTCATCGATTCATGAATGTTTCGTAAAATAACCATGATTTAGCGATGATTTAGCGTAATTTTGAAGTTTTAATAGATATCAAGCTACTTTCACTGCGAAACACGTAATTTCGTTGAATTTCATCGTTTCATGAATATTTGTGAAATAACCATTGTTTAGCGAAGTTAAAGCTTAATTTTGATGTTTTCATGGATATCTAACTACTTTCACTGCGAATAACGTTATTTTGTTTAATTTCATCGTTTCATGAATGTTTCGTGAAATAACCATGTTTTAGCGAATATTTAGCTTAATTTTGATGTTTCCATAGATATCAAGCTACTTTCACTGAAAACACGTAATTTCGTTGAATTTCATCGTTTCATGAATGTTTCGTGAAATAACCATGATTTAGCGATGATTAAGCTTAATTTTGAAATTTTCATAAATTTCAAGCTGCTTTCACTGCGAAACACATTATTTCGATGTATTTCATCGTTTCATGAATGTTTCGTAAAATAACCATGATTTAGACTAGATTGAGCTTAATTTTGAAGTTTTCTGAGATATCTTGCTACATTCACTGCGAAACACGTTATTTCGTTGAATTTCATCGTTTCATGAATGTTTCGTTAAATAACCATGCTTTAGCGGAGATTTAGCTTAATTTTGAAGTTTTCTGAGATTTCTAGCTACTTTCACTGCGAAACAAGTTATTTCGCCGAATTTCATTTATTTCATGAATGCTTCCTGAAATAATCACGATTTAGCGGAGATTTAGCTTAATTTTGAAGTTTTCTTTCGGTTTCCAGCTACTTTCGCTGCGAAACACGTTATTTCGTTGAACTTCATCGTCTCATGAATGTTTCGTGAATTGACGATGATTTAGCGGAGATTTAGCTTAATTTTGAAGTTTACTTAGATATCTAGGTACATTCACTGCGAATCACGTTATTTCGTTGAATTTCATCGTTTCATGAATGTTTCGTGAAATAAACATGATATAGCGGAGATTATGATTAATTTTGAAGTTTTCATAGTTATCTGGCTACTTTCACTGCGAAACACGTTATTTCGTTAAATTTCAACGTTTCATGAATGTTTCGTGGAAAAACCATGATTTAGCGGAGATTTAGCTTATTTTTGATGATTTCGGAAGTTTCAATGATCTTTCACTGCGAAAAACGTTATTTCGTTGAATTTCATCGATTCATGAATGTTTCGTGAAATAACCATGATTTAGGCGAGATTGAGCTTAATTTTGAAGTTTTCTGAGATATCTTGCTACATTCACTGCGAAACACGTTATTTCCTTGAATTTCATGGTTTCATGAATGTTTCGTGTAATAACCATGCTTTAGCGGAGATTTCGTTTAATTTTGATGTTTTCTGAGATTTCGATCTTACCTCACTGCAAAAAACGTTATTTCGTTGAATTTCATCGAATCATGAATGTTTCGTGAAATAACCATGATTTAACCGAGATTTAGCTTAATTTTGATGTTTTCTGAGATTTCTAGCTATTTTCACTTCGAATCACGTTATTTCGTTGATTTTCATCGTTTCATGAATGTTTCGTGTAATAACCATGATTTAGCGGAGATTTAGCTTGAATTTGATTTTTTCTGCGATTTCTGGCTACTTTCACTGCGAAACACGATATTTCGTTCAATTTCATAGTTTCATGAATGTTTCGTGAAATAAAAATGAATTTTCAGAGATTTAGCTTAATTTGATGTTTTCATAGATATCTAGCTACTTTCACTGCGAAACACGTTATTTCGATGATATCCTTCGTATCATGAAGGTATCTTGGACTAACCATGATTTAGCGCAGATTTAGCTTAATTTTGAAGTTTTCTGAGTTATCTTGCTACATTCACTGCGAATCACGTTATTTCGTTGAATTTCATCGTTTCATGAATGTTTCGTGATAGAACCATGATTTATCGGAGAATTAGCTTAATTTTGATGTTTTCATAGATATCTAGCTACTTTCAATGCGAAACACGTTATTTCGTTGAATTTCATCGTTTCACGAATGTTTCGTTAAATAACAACGATTTGGCGGAGATTTATCTTAATTTTGATTTTTTCTGCGATTTCTAGCTACTTTTACTGCGAAACACGATATTTCGTTCAATTTCATAGTATCATTATTGTTTCGTGAAATAACCATGAATTATCGGTGATTTAGCTTAATTATGATGTTATCATAGAAGTCTAGCAAATTTCATTGCGAAACACGTAATTTCGTTAAATTTCAACGTTTCATGAATGTTTCGTGAAATAAACATGGTTTAGCGAAGATTTAGCTTATTTTGATGTTTTCATAGATATCTAGCTACTTTCACTGCGAAACACGTTATTTCGATGATATCCATCGTTTAATGAATGTTTCGTGGACTAATCATTATTTAGCGCAGATTTAGCTTAATTTTGATTTTTTCTGCGATTTCTAGCTACCTTCACTGCGAAACACGATATTTCGTTGAATTTCATATAATCATGAATGTTTCCTTAAATAACCATGAATAATCGGAGATTTAGCTTAATTTGATGTTTTCATAGATATCTAGCTACTTTCACTGCGAAACACGTTATTTCGTTGAATTTCATCGATTCATGAATGTTTCGTATAATAACCATGATTTAGAGAAGATTTAGCTAAATTTTGATGATTTCATAGATATCTATATATTTTCACTGCGGAACACGTTATTTCGTTGAATTTCATTGTTTCGTGAATGTTTCGTGAAATAACCATGATTCAGCGGAGATTTAGCATAATTTTGATGTTTTCATAGATATCTTGCTACTTTCACTGCGAAACACGTTATTTCGTTGAATTTCATCGATTCATGAATGTTTCGTGAAATAACCATGATTTAGCGGAGATTTAGCTTAAATTTGATTTTTTCTGCGATTTCTGGCTACTTTCACTGCGAAACACGATATTTCGTTGAATTTCATAGTTTCTGGAGTGTTTCGTGAATTAACCATGAATTTTCGGAAATTTAGCTTAATTTGATGTTTTCAGAGATATCTAGCTACTTTCACTGCGAAACACGTTATTTCGATGATATCCTTCGTTTCATGAAAGTTTCGTGAAATAACCATGCTTTAACGGAGATTTAGATTAATTTTGATGATTACATATGTATCTAGCTACTTTCACTGCGAAACACGTGATTTCGTCGAATTTAATAGTATCATGAATGCCTCTTGGAATAACTATCATTTAGCGGAGATTTCGTTTAATTTTGATGTATTCTGAGATTTCGATCTTCCTTCACTGCAAAAAACGTTGTTTCGTTGAATTTCATCGAATCATGAATGTTTCGTGAAACAACCATGATTTAACCGAGATTTAGCTTAATTTTGATGTTTTCTGAGATTTCTAGCTATTTTCACTTCGAATCACGTTATTTCGTTGAATTTCATCGTTTCATGAATGTTTCGTGAAATAACCATGATTTAGCGGAGATTTAGCTTGAATTTGATTTTTTCTGCGATTTCTGGCTACTTTCACTGCGAAACACGATATTTCGTTGAATTTCATAGTTTCATGAATGTTTCGTGAAATAAAAATGAATTTTCGGTGATTTAGCTTAATTTGATGTTTTCATAGATATCTAGCTACTTTCACTGCGAAACACGTTATTTCGATGATATCCTTCGTATCATGAAGATATCGTGGACTAACCATGATTTAGCGCAGATTTAGCTTAATTTTGAAGTTTTCTGAGTTATCTTGCTACATTCACTGCGAATCACGTTATTTCGTTGAATTTCATCGTTTCATCAATGTTTCGTGATAGAACCATGATTTATCGGAGAATTAGCTTAATTTTGATGTTTTCATAGATATCTAGCTACTATCAATGCGAAACACGTTATTTCGTTGAATTTCATCGTTTCACAAATGTTTCGTTAAATAACAACGATTTGGCGGAGATTTAGCTTAATTTTGATTTTTTCTGCGATTTCTAGCTACTTTTACTGCGAAACACGATATTTCGTTCAATTTCATAGTTTCATTATTGTTTCGTGAAATAAGCATGAATTATCGGTGATTTAGCTTAATTATGATGTTATCATAGAAGTCTAGCAAATTTCATTGCGAAACCCGTAATTTCGTTAAATTTCAACGTTTCATGAATGTTTCGTGAAATAAACATGATTTAGCGGAGATTTAGCTTATTTTGATGTTTTCATAGATATCTTGCTACTTTCACTGCGAAACACGTTATTTCGTTGAATTTCATCGATTCATGAATGTTTCGTAAAATAACCATGATTTAGCGAAGATTAAGCTTAATTTTGATGTTTTCATTGATATCAAGCTACTTTCACTGCGAAACACGTTATTTCGTTGAATTTCATTGATTCAAGAATGTTTCGTAAAATAACCATGATTTAGCGAAGATTTAGCTTAATCTTGATGTTTTCAAAGATATCAAGCTACTTTCACTGCGAAACACGTTATTTCGTTGAATTTCATCGTTTCATGAATGTTTCGTGAAATAACCATGATTTAGCGATGGTTTAGCTTAATTTTGATGTTTTCATAGATATCAAGCTACTTTCACTGCGAAACACGTTATTTCGTTGAATTTCATCAATTCAAGTATGTTTCGTAAAATAACCATGATTTAACGAAGATTTAGCTTAATTTTGATGTTTTCATCGATATCTAGCTACTTTCACTGCGAAACACGTTATTTCGTTGAATTTCTCGATTCATGAATGTTTCGTAAAATAACCATGATTTAGCGAAGATTTCGGTTAATTTTGATGATTTCATTGATATCAAGCTACTTTCACTGCGAAACACGTTATTTCGTTGAATTTCATTGATTCAAGAATGTTTCGTAAAATAACCATGATTTAGCGAAGATTTAGCTTAATTTTGATGTTTTCAAAGATCAAGCTACTTTCACTGCGAAACACGTTATTTCGTTGAATTTCATCGTTTCATGAATGTTTCGGGAAATAACCATGATTTAGCGATGGTTTAGCTAAATTTTGATGTTTTCATTGATATCAAGCTACTTTCACTGCGAAACACGTTATTTCGATGTATTTCATCGTTTCATGAATGTTTCGTGAAATAACCATTGCTTAGCGAATATTAAGCTTAATTTTGATGTTTTCATTGATATCCAGCTACTTTCACTGCGAAACACGTTATTTCGTTGAATTTCATCGCGTCATGAATGTTTCGTAAAATAACCATGATTTTGCGAAGATTTAGCTTAATTTTGATGATTTCATAGATATCAAGCTACTTTCACTGCGAATCACGTTATTTCGTTGTATTTCATCGATACATGAATGTTTCGTAAAATAAACCATGATTTAGCGAAGATTTAGCTTAATTTTGATGATTTCATAGATATCAAGCTACTTTCACTGCGAAACACGTTTTTTCGTTGAATTTCATCGTTTCATGATTGTTTCGTGAAATAACCATGATTTAGCGGAGATTTAGCAAAATTTTGATGTTTTCATAGATATCTTGCTACTTTCAAATCGAAACACGTTATTTCGATGAATTTCATCGATTCATGAATGTTTCGTAAAATAACCATGATTTAGCGATGATTTAGCTTAATTTTGAAGTTTTAATAGATATCAAGCTACTTTCACTGCGAAACACGTTATTTCGTTGAATTTCATCGTATCATGAATGTTTTGTGAAATAACCATTGTTTAGCGAAGTTAAAGCTTAATTTTGATGTTTTCATGGATATCTAACTACTTTCACTGCGAATAACGTTATTTTGTTTAATTTCATCGTTTCATGAATGTTTCGTGAAATAACCATGTTTTAGCGAAGATTTAGATTAATTTTGATGTTTTCATAGATATCAAGCAACTTTCACTGCGAAAAACGTTATTTCGTTGAATTTCATCGTTTCATGAATGTTTCGTGAAATAACCATGATTTAGCGATGATTAAGCTTAATTTTGAAATTTTCATAAATTTCAAGCTGCTTTCACTGCGAAACACATTATTTCGATGTATTTCATCGTTTCATGAATGTTTCGTAAAATAACCATGATTTAGACGCGATTGAGCTTAATTTTGAAGTTTTCTGAGATATCTTGCTACATTCACTGCGAAACACGTTATTTCGTTGAATTTCATCGTCTCATGAATGTTTCGTGAATTGACGATGATTTAGCGGAGATTTAGCTTAATTTTGAAGTTTACTTAGATATCTAGGTACATTCACTGCGAATCACGTTATTTCGTTGAATTTCATCGTTTCATGAATGTTTCGTGAAATAAACATGATATAGCGGAGATTATGATTAATTTTGAAGTTTTCATAGTTATCTAGCTACTTTCACTGCGAAACACGTTATTTCGTTAAATTTCAACGTTTCATGAATGTTTCGTGGAAAAACCATGATTTAGCGGAGATTTAGCTTATTTTTGATGATTTCGGAAGTTTCAATGATCTTTCACTGCGAAAAACGTTATTTCGTTGAATTTCATCGATTCATGAATGTTTCGTGAAATAACCATGATTTAGGCGAGATTGAGCTTAATTTTGAAGTTTTCTGCGATATCTTGCTACATTCACTGCGAAACACGTTATTTCCTTGAATTTCATGGTTTCATGAATGTTTCGTGTAATAACCATGCTTTAGCGGAGATTTCGTTTAATTTTGATGGTTTCTGAGATTACGATCTTCCTTCACTGCAAAAAACGTTATTTCGTTGAATTTCATCGAATCATGAATGTTTCGTGAAATAACCATGATTTAACCGAGATTTAGCTTAATTTTGATGTTTTCTGAGATTTCTAGCTATTTTCACTTCGAATCACGTTATTTCGTTGATTTTCATCGTTTCATGAATGTTTCGTGTAATAACCATGATTTAGCTGAGATTTAGCTTGAATTTGATTTTTTCTGCGATTTCTGGCTACTTTCACTGCGAAGCACGATATTTCGTTGAATTTCATAGTTTCATGAATGTTTCGTGAAATAAAAATGAATTTTCGGAGATTTAGCTTCATTTGATGGTTTCATAGATATCTAGCTACTTTCACTGCGAAACACGTTATTTCGATGATATCCTTCGTTTCATGAATGTTTCGTGGACTAACCATGATTTAGCGCAGATTTAGCTTAATTTTGAAGTTTTCTGAGATATCTTGCTACATTCACTGCGAAACACGTTATTTCGTTGAATTTCATCGAATCATGCATGTTTCGTGAAATAACCATGCTTTAGCGGAAATTTAGATTAGTTTCGAAGTTTTCTGAGATTTCTTGCCACATTCACTGCGAAGAATGTTATTTCGTTGAATTTCATCATTTCATGAATGTTTCTTGAAACAACAGTGATTTATGGGAGATTTTGCTTAATTTTGATGATTTCATAGATATCTAGCCTCATTCACTGCGAAACACGTTATTTCGTTAAATTTCATCGTTTCATGAATGTTTCGTGAAATAACCATGCTTTAGCTGAGATTTAGCTTGATTTTAAAGTTTTCTGAGATTTCTAGCTACTTTCACTGCGAAAGACGTTATTTCGTTAAATTTAATCGTTTCATGAATGTTACGTGATTGAACCATGATTTAGCGGAGATTTAGCTTAATTTTGTAGTTTTCTGAGATTTCTAGCCACTTTCCTTGCGAAACACGTTATTTCGTCGAATTTGATAGTTTCATGAGTGCTTCGTCAAATAATCACGATTTAGCGGAGATTTATCTTAATTTTGAAGTTTTCAGAGATTTCTAGCTACCTTCACTGCGAAACACGAGATATCGTCGAATTTCATTGGTTCATGAATGCTTCGTTAAATAACTATGATTTAGCGGAGATTTCCCTTAATTTTTAAGTTTTCTGAGATTTCTTGCTACATTCACTGCGGAGCACGTTATTTCGTTGAATTTCATCGATTCATGAATGTTTCGTGAAATAACCATGATTTAGACGAGATTGAGCTTAATTTTGAAGTTTTCTGAGATATCTTGCTACATTCACTGCGAAACACGTTATTTCCTTGAATTTCATCGTTTCATGAATGTTTCGTGAAATAACCATGATTTATCGGAGATTTAGCTTAATTTTGATGTTTTCATAGATATCTAGCTTATTTCACTGCGAAACACGTTATTACGTTGAACTTCATCGTTTCATGAATGTTTCGTTAAATAACCATGCTTTAGCGGAGATTTAGCTTAACTTTGAAGTTTTCTGAGATTTCTAGCTACTTTCACTGCGAAACAAGTTATTTCGCCGAATTTCATAATTTCATGAATGCTTCTTGAAATAATAGCGATTTAGCGGAGATTTAGCTTAATTTTGAAGTTTTCAGAGATATCTAGCTACTTTCACTGCGAAACACGTGATATCGTCGAATTTCATTGGTTCATGAATGCTTCGTAAAATAACTATGATTTAGCGGAGATTTCCCTTAATTTTGAAGTTTTCTGAGATTTCTTGCTACATTCACTGCGGAGCACGTTATTTCGTTGAATTTCATCGATTCATGAATGTTTCGTGAAATAACCATGATTTAGACGAGATTGAGCTTAATTTTGAAGTTTTCTGAGATATCTTGCTACATTCACTGCGAAACACGTTATTTCCTTGAATTTCATCGTTTCATGAATGTTTCGTGAAATAACCATGCTTAGCGGAGATTTAGATTAATTTCGAAGTTTTCTAAGATTTCTTGCCACATTCACTGCGAAGAATGTTATTTCGTTGAATTTCATCATTTCATGAATGTTTCTTGAAACAACCGTGATTTATCGGAGATTTTGCTTAATTTTGATGATTTCATAGATATCTAGCCTCATTCACTGCGAAACACGTTATTTCGTTAAATTTCACCGTTTCATGAATGTTTCGTGAAATAACCATGCTTTAGCTGAGATTTAGCTTGATTTTGAAGTTTTCTGAGATTTCTAGCTACTTTCACTGCGAAACAAGTTATTTCGACGAATTTCATAATTACATGAATGCTTCGTGAAATAATTACGATTTAGCGGAGATTTAGCTTAATTTTGAAGTTTTCTGAGGTTTCCAGCTACTTTCGCTGCGAAACACGTTATTTCGTTGAATTTCATCATTTCATGAATGTTTCTTGGAACAACCAAGATTTATCGGAGATTTAGCTTAATTTTGATGTTTTCATAGATATCTAGCTTATTTCCCTGCGAAACACGTTATTACGTTGAACTTCATCGTTTCATGAATGTTTCGTTAAATAACCATGCTTTAGCGGAGATTTAGCTTAATTTTGAAGTTTTCTGAGATTTCTAGCTACTTTCACTGCGAAACAAGTTATTTCGCCGAATTTCATAATTTCATGAATGCTTCTTGAAATAATAACGATTTAGCGGAGATTTAGCTTAATTTTGAAGTTATCTGAAATTTCTCGTTACATTCACTGCGAAACACGCTATTTCGTTGTGTTTCACCGTTTCATGAATGTTACGTGAAATAACCAAGCTTTAGCGGAGATTCAGCGTAATTTTGAAGTTTTCTGAGATTTCTTGCTACATTCACTGCGAAGAACGTTATTTCGTTAAATTTCATCATTTCATGAATGTTTCGTGAATTGACGATGATTTAGCGGAGATTTAGCTTAATTTTGAAGTTTACTTCGATATCTAGGTACATTCACTGCGAATCACGTTATTTCGGTGAATTTCATCGTTTCATGAATGTTTCGTGAAATAAACATGATATAGCGGAGATTATGATTAATTTTGAAGTTTTCATAGTTATCTAGCTACTTTCACTGCGAAACACGTTATTTCGTTAAATTTCAACGTTTCATGAATGTTTCGTGAAATAACCATGATTTAGCGGAGATTTAGCTTATTTTTGATGATTTCGGAAGTTTCAATGATCTTTCACAGCGAAAAACGTTATTTCGTTGAATTTCATCGATTCATGAATGTTTCGTGAAATAACCATGATTTAGGCGAGATTGAGCTTAATTTTGAAGTTTTTCTGAGATATCTTGCTACATTCACTGCGAAACACGTTATTTCCTTGAATTAGATCGTTTCATGAATGTTTCGTGAAATAACCATGCTTTAGCGGAGATTTCGTTTAATTTTGATGTTTTCTGAGATTTCGATCTTCCTTCACTGCAAAAAACGTTAATTCGTTGAATTTCATCGAATCATGAATGTTTCGTGAAATAACCATGATTTAACCGAGATTTAGCTTAATTTTGATGTTTTCTGAGATTTCTAGCTATTATCACTTCGAATCACGTTATTTCGTTGAATTTCATCGTTTCATGAATGTTTCGTGTAATAACCATGATTTAGCGGAGATTTAGCTTGAATTTGATTTTTTCTGCGATTTCTGGCTACTTTCACTGCGAAGCACGATACTTCGTTGAATTTCATAGTTTCATGAATGTTTCGTGAAATAAAAATGAATTTTCGGAGATTTAGCTTCATTTGATGTTTTCATAGATATCTAGCTACTTTCCTTCACTGCAAAAAACGTTATTTCGTTAAATTTCACCGTTTCATGAATGTTTCGTGAAATAACCATGCTCTAGCTGAGATTTAGCTTGTTTTTGAAGTTTTCTGAGATTTCTAGCTACTTTCACTGCGAAACAAGTTATTTCGACGAATTTCATAATTACATGAATGCTTCGTGAAATAATTACGATTTAGCGGAGATTTAGCTTAATTTTGAAGTTTTCTGAGGTTTCCAGCTACTTTAGCTGCGAAACACGTTATTTCGTTGAATTTCATCATTTCATGAATGTTTCTTGGAACAACCAAGATTTATCGGAGATTTAGCTTAATTTTGATGTTTTCATAGATATCTAGTTTATTTCACTGCGAAGCACGTTATTTCGTTGAATTACATTGTTTCATGAATGCTTCATGAAATAACCATGCTTTATCGGAGATTTAGCTTAATTTTGAAGTTTTCTGAGATTTCTTGCTACATTCACTGCGAAGAACGTTATTTCGTTGAATTTCATCATTTCATGAACATTTCGTGAAACAACCATGATTTATCGGAGATTTAGCTTAATTTTGATGTTTTCATACATATCTAGCTTATTTCACTGCGAAACACGTTATTACGTTGAACTTCATCGTTTCATGAATGTTTCGTTAAATAACCATGCTTTAGCGGAGATTTAGCTTAATTTTGAAGTTTTCTGAGATTTCTAGCTACTTTCACTGCGAAACAAGTTATTTCGCCGAATTTCATAATTTCATGAATGCTTCTTGAAATTATAACGATTTAGCGGAGATTTAGCTTAATTTTGAAGTTATCTGAAATTTCTCGTTACATTCACTGCGAAACACGCTATTTCGATGTGTTTCACCGTTTCATGAATGTTACGTGAAATAACCAAGCTTTAGCGGAGATTCAGCGTAATTTTGAAGTTTTCTGAGATTTCTTGCTACATTCACTGCGAAGAACGTTATTTCGTTAAATTTCATCATTTCATGAATGTTTCGTGAATTGACGATGATTTAGCGGAGATTTAGCTTAATTTTGAAGTTTACTTCGATATCTAGGTACATTCACTGCGAATCACGTTATTTCGGTGAATTCCATCGTTTCATGAATGTTTCGTGAAATAAACATGATATAGCGGAGATTATGATTAATTTTGAAGTTTTCAAAGTTATCTAGCTACTTTCACTGCGAAACACGTTATTTCGTTAAATTTCAACGTTTCATGAATGTTTCGTGAAATAACCATGATTTAGCGGAGATTTAGCTTATTTTTGATGATTTCGGAAGTTTCAATGATCTTTCACAGCGAAAAACGTTATTTCGTTGAATTTCATCGATTCATGAATGTTTCGTGAAATAACCATGATTTAGGCGAGATTGAGCTTAATTTTGAAGTTTTCTGAGATATCTTGCTACATTCACTGCGAAACACGTTATTTCCTTGAATTTCATCGTTTCATGAATGTTTCGTGAAATAACCATGCTTTAGCGGAGATTTCGTTTAATTTTGATGTTTTCTGAAATTTCGAACTTCCTTCACTGCAAAAAACGTTATTTCGTTGAATTTCATCGAATCATGAATGTTTCGTGAAATAACCATGATTTAACCGAGATTTAGCTTAATTTTGATGTTTTCTGAGATTTCTAGCTATTATCACTTCGAATCACGTTATTTCGTTGAATTTCATCGTTTCATGAATGTTTCGTGTAATAACCATGATTTAGCGGAGATTTAGCTTGAATTTGATTTTTTCTGCGATTTCTGGCTACTTTCACTGCGAAGCACGATATTTCGTTGAATTTCATAGTTTCATGAATGTTTCGTGAAATAAAAATGAATTTTCGGAGATTTAGCTTCATTTGATGTTTTCATAGATATCTAGCTACTTTCACTGCGAAACACGTTATTTCGATGATATCCTTCGTTTCATGAATGTTTCGTGGACTAACCATGATTTATCGCAGATTTAGCTTAATTTTGAAGTTTTCTGAGATATCTTGCTACATTCACTGCGAAACACGTTATTTCGTTGAATTTCATCGTTTCATGAATGTTTCGTTAAATAACCATGCTTTAGCGGAGATTTAGCTTAATTTTGAAGTTTTCTGAGATTTCTAGCTACTTTCACTGCGAAACAAGTTATTTCGACGAATTTCATAATTACATGAATGCTTCGTGAAATAATTACGATTTAGCGGAGATTTAGCTTAATTTTGAAGTTTTCTGAGGTTTCCAGCTACTTTCGCTGCGAAACACATTATTTCGTTGAATTTCATCATTTCATGAATGTTTCTTGGAACAACCAAGATTTATCGGAGATTTAGCTTAATTTTGATGTTTTCATAGATATCTAGTTTATTTCACTGCGAAGCACGTGATTGTTATTTCGTTGAATTACATTGTTTCATGAATGCTTCATGAAATAACCATGCTTTAGCGGAGATTTAGCTTAATTTTGACGTTTTCTGAGATTTCTTGCTTCATTCACTGCGAAGAACGTTATTTCGTTGAATTTCATCATTTCATGAACATTTCGTGAAACAACCATGATTTATCGGAGATTTAGCTTAATTTTGATGTTTTCATAGATATCTAGCTTATTTCACTGCGAAACACGTTATTACGTTGAACTTCATCGTTTCATGAATGTTTCGTTAAATAACCATGCTTTAGCGGAGATTTAGCTTAATTTTGAAGTTTTCTGAGATTTCTAGCTACTTTCACTGCGAAACAAGTTATTTCGCCGAATTTCATAATTTCATGAATGCTTCTTGAAATTATAACGATTTAGCGGAGATTTAGCTTAATTTTGAAGTTATCTGAAATTTCTCGTTACATTCACTGCGAAACACGCTATTTCGATGTGTTTCACCGTTTCATGAATGTTACGTGAAATAACCAAGCTTTAGCGGAGATTCAGCGTAATTTTGAAGTTTTCTGAGATTTCTTGCTACATTCACTGCGAAGAACGTTATTTCGTTAAATTTCATCATTTCATGAATGTTTCGTGAATTGACGATGATTTAGCGGAGATTTAGCTTAATTTTGAAGTTTACTTCGATATCTAGGTACATTCACTGCGAATCACGTTATTTCGGTGAATTCCATCGTTTCATGAATGTTTCGTGAAATAAACATGATATAGCGGAGATTATGATTAATTTTGAAGTTTTCAAAGTTATCTAGCTACTTTCACTGCGAAACACGTTATTTCGTTAAATTTCAACGTTTCATGAATGTTTCGTGAAATAACCATGATTTAGCGGAGATTTAGCTTATTTTTGATGATTTCGGAAGTTTCAATGATCTTTCACAGCGAAAAACGTTATTTCGTTGAATTTCATCGATTCATGAATGTTTCGTGAAATAACCATGATTTAGGCGAGATTGAGCTTAATTTTGAAGTTTTCTGAGATATCTTGCTACATTCACTGCGAAACACGTTATTTCCTTGAATTTCATCGTTTAATGAATGTTTCGTGAAATAACCATGCTTTAGCGGAGATTTCGTTTAATTTTGATGTTTTCTGAAATTTCGATCTTCCTTCACTGCAAAAAACGTTATTTCGTTGAATTTCATCGAATCATGAATGTTTCGTGAAATAACCATGATTTAACCGAGATTTAGCTTAATTTTGATGTTTTCTGAGATTTCTAGCTATTATCACTTCGAATCACGTTATTTCGTTGAATTTCATCGTTTCATGAATGTTTCGTGTAATAACCATGATTTAGCGGAGATTTAGCTTGAATTTGATTTTTTCTGCGATTTCTGGCTACTTTCACTGCGAAGCACGATATTTCGTTGAATTTCATAGTTTCATGAATGTTTCGTGAAATAAAAATGAATTTTCGGAGATTTAGCTTCATTTGATGTTTTCATAGATATCTAGCTACTTTCACTGCGAAACACGTTATTTCGATGATATCCTTCGTTTCATGAATGTTTCGTGGACTAACCATGATTTATCGCAGATTTAGCTTAATTTTGAAGTTTTCTGAGATATCTTGCTACATTCACTGCGAAACACGTTATTTCCTTGAATTTCATCGTTTCATGAATGTTCCGTGAAATAACCATGCTTTAGCGGAGATTTAGATTAGTTTCGAAGTTTTCTGAGATTTCTTGCCACATTCACTGCGAAGAATGTTATTTCGTTGAATTTCATCATTTCATGAATGTTTCTTGAAACAACCGTGATTTATCGGAGATTTTGCTTAATTTTGATGATTTCATAGATATCTAGCCTCATTCACTGCGAAACACGTTATTTCGTTAAATTTCATCGTTTCATGAATGTTTCGTGAAATAACCATGCTTTAGCTGAGATTTAGCTTGATTTTGAAGTTTTCTGAGATTTCTAGCTACTTTCACTGCGAAACAAGTTATTTCGACGAATTTCATAATTACATGAATGCTTCGTGAAATAATTACGATTTAGCGGAGATTTAGCTTAATTTTGAAGTTTTCTGAGGTTTCCAGCTACTTTCGCTGCGAAACACGTTATTTCGTTGAATTTCATCATTTCATGAATGTTTCGTGAAACAACCATGATTTATCGGAGATTTAGCTTAATTTTGATGTTTTCATAGATATCTAGCTTATTTCACTGCGAAACACGTTATTACGTTGAACTTCATCGTTTCATGAATGTTTCGTTAAATAACCATGCTTTAGCGGAGATCCAGCGTAATTTTGAAGTTTTCTGAGATTTCTTGCTACATTCACTGCGAAGAACGTTATTTCGTTAAATTTCATCATTTCATGAATGTTTCGTGAATTGACGATGATTTAGCGGAGATTTAGCTTAATTTTGAAGTTTACTTCGATATCTAGGTACATTCACTGCGAATCACGTTATTTCGTTGAATTTCATCGATTCATGAATGTTTCGTGAAATAACCATGATTTAGGCGAGATTGAGCTTAATTTTGAAGTTTTCTGAGATATCTTGCTACATTCACTGCGAAACACGTTATTTCCTTGAATTTCATCGTTTCATGAATGTTTCGTGAAATAACCATGCTTTAGCGGAGATTTCGTTTAATTTTGATGTTTTCTGAAATTTCGATCTTCCTTCACTGCAAAAAACGTTATTTCGTTGAATTTCATCGAATCATGAATGTTTCGTGAAATAACCATGATTTAACCGAGATTTAGCTTAATTTTGATGTTTTCTGAGATTTCTAGCTATTATCACTTCGAATCACGTTATTTCGTTGAATTTCATCGTTTCATGAATGTTTCGTGTAATAACCATGATTTAGCGGAGATTTAGCTTGAATTTGATTTTTTCTGCGATTTCTGGCTACTTTCACTGCGAAGCACGATATTTCGTTGAATTTCATAGTTTCATGAATGTTTCGTGAAATAAAAATGAATTTTCGGAGATTTAGCTTCATTTGATGTTTTCATAGATATCTAGCTACTTTCACTGCGAAACACGTTATTTCGATGATATCCTTCGTTTCATGAATGTTTCGTGGACTAACCATGATTTAGCGCAGATTTAGCTTAATTTTGAAGTTTTCTGAGATATCTTGCTACATTCACTGCGAAACACGTTATTTCGTTGAATTTCATCGAATCATGCATGTTTCGTGAAATAACCATGCTTAAGCGGAGATTTAGATTAGTTTCGAAGTTTTCTGAGATTTCTAGCCACATTCACTGCGAAGAATGTTATTTCGTTGAATTTCATCATTTCATGAATGTTTCTTGAAACAACCGTGATTTATCGGAGATTTTGCTTAATTTTGATGATTTCATAGATATCTAGCCTCATTCACTGCGAAACACGTTATTTCGTTAAATTTCATCGTTTCATGAATGTTTCGTGAAATAACCATGCTTTAGCTGAGATTTAGCTTGACTTTGAAGTTTTCTGAGATTACTAGCTACTTTCACTGCGAAACAAGTTATTTCGACGAATTTCATAATTACATGAATGCTTCGTGAAATAATCACGATTTAGCAGAGATTTAGCTTAATTTTGAAGTATTCTGAGATTACCAGCTACTTTCACTGCGAAAGACGTTAGTTCGTTAAATTTAATCGTGTCATGAATATTACGTGATATAGCCATGATTTAGCGGAGATTTAGCTTAATTTTGTAGTTTTCTGAGATTTCTCGCCACTTTCACTGCGAAACACGTTATTTCGTCGAAATTCATAGTTTCATGAGTGCATCGTCAAATAATCACGATTTAGCGGAGATTTATCTTAATTTTGAAGTTTTCAGAGATATCTAGCTACTTTCACTGCGAAACACGTGATATCGTCGAATTTCATTGGTTCATGAATGCTTCGTAAAATAACTATGATTTAGCGGAGATTTCCCTTAATTTTGAAGTTTTCTGAGATTTCTTGCTACATTCACTGCGGAGCACGTTATTTCGTTGAATTTCATCGATTCATGAATGTTTCGTGAAATAACCATGATTTAGACGAGATTGAGCTTAATTTTGAAGTTTTCTGAGATATCTTGCTACATTCACTGCGAAACACGTTATTTCCTTGAATTTCATCGTTTCATGAATGTTTCGTGAAATAACCATGCTTAGCGGAGATTTAGATTAATTTCGAAGTTTTCTAAGATTTCTTGCCACATTCACTGCGAAGAATGTTATTTCGTTGAATTTCATCATTTCATGAATGTTTCTTGAAACAACCGTTATTTATCGGAGATTTTGCTTAATTTTGATGATTTCATAGATATCTAGCCTCATTCACTGCGAAACACGTTATTTCGTTAAATTTCACCGTTTCATGAATGTTTCGTGAAATAACCATGCTTTAGCTGAGATTTAGCTTGTTTTTGAAGTTTTCTGAGATTTCTAGCTACTTTCACTGCGAAACAAGTTATTTCGACGAATTTCATAATTACATGAATGCTTCGTGAAATAATGACGATTTAGCGGAGATTTAGCTTAATTTTGAAGTTTTCTGAGGTTTCCAGCTACTTTCGCTGCGAAACACGTTATTTCGTTGAATTTCATCATTTCATGAATGTTTCTTGGAACAACCAAGGTTTATCGGAGATTTAGCTTAATTTTGATGTTTTCATAGATATCTAGTTTATTTCACTGCGAAGCACGTTATTTCGTTGAATTACATTGTTTCATGAATGCTTCATGAAATAACCATGCTTTATCGGAGATTTAGCTTAATTTTGAAGTTTTCTGAGATTTCTCGCTACATTCACTGCGAAGAACGTTATTTCGTTGAATTTCATCATTTCATGAACATTTCGTGAAACAACCATGATTTATCGGAGATTTAGCTTAATTTTGATGTTTTCATAGATATCTAGCTTATTTCACTGCGAAACACGTTATTACGTTGAACTTCATCGTTTCATGAATGTTTCGTTAAATAACCATGCTTTAGCGGAGATTTAGCTTAATTTTGAAGTTTTCTGAGATTTCTAGCTACTTTCACTGCGAAACAAGTTATTTCGCCGAATTTCATAATTTCATGAATGCTTCTTGAAATAATAACGATTTAGCGGAGATTTAGCTTAATTTTGAAGTTATCTGAAATTTCTCGTTACATTCACTGCGAAACACGCTATTTCGTTGTGTTTCACCGTTTCATGAATGTTACGTGAAATAACCAAGCTTTAGCGGAGATTCAGCGTAATTTTGAAGTTTTCTGAGATTTCTTGCTACATTCACTGCGAAGAACGTTATTTCGTTGAACTTCATCGTCTCAAGAATGTTTCGTGAATTAACGATGATTTAGCGGAGATTTAGCTTAATTTTGAAGTTTACTTAGATATCTAGCTACTTTCACTGCGAAACACGTTATTCCGTTGAATTTCATCATTTCATGAATGTTTCTTGAAACAACCAAGATTTATCGGAGATTTAGCTTAATTTTGATGTTTTCATAGATATCTAGTTCATTTCACTGCGAAGCACGTTATTTCGTTGAATTTCATTGTTGCATGAATGCTTCATGAAATAACCATGCTTTAGCGGAGATTTAGCTTAATTTTGAAGTTTTCTGAGATTTCTTGCTACATTCACTGCGAAGAACGTTATTTCGTTGAATTTCATCATTTCATGAACATTTCGTGAAACAACCATGATTTATCGGAGATTTAGCTTAATTTTGATGTTTTCATAGATATCTAGCTTATTTCACTGCGAAACACGTTATTACGTTGAACCTCATCGTTTCATTAATGTTTCGTTAAATAACCATGCTTTAGAGGAGATTTAGCTTAATTTTGAAGTTTTCTGAGATTTCTAGCTACTTTCACTGCGAAACAAGTTATTTCGAATTTCATCGATTCATGAATGTTTCGTGAAATAACCATGATTTAGCGGAGATTTAGCTTATTTTGAAGTTTACTTAGATTTCTAGCTACTTTCACCGCGAAACACGTTGTTTCGTTGAATTCCATCGTTTCATGAATGTTTCGTGAAATAAACATGATTTAGCGGAGATTTTGCTTAATTTTGAAGTATTCTGAGATATCTTGCTACATTCACTGCGAGACACGTTATTTCGTTGAATTTCATCGTTTCATGAATGTTTCGTGGACTAATCATTATTTAGCGCAGATTTAGCTTAATTTTGATTTTTTCTGCGATTTCTAGCTTCCTTCACTGCGAAACACGATATTTCGTTGAATTTCATATTATCATGAATGTTTCGTGAAATAACCATGAATAATCGGAGATTTAGCTTAATTTAATGTTTTCATAGATATCTAGCTACTTTCAGTGCGAAACACGTTATTTCGTCGAAATTCATCGTTTCGTGAATGTTTCGTTAAATAACCATGATTTAGCGGAGACTTAGATTAAGTTCGATTTTTTCTGAGATTTCCAGCTACTTTCACTGCGAAAGACGTTATTTCGTTAAATTTAATCGTTTCATGAATGTTACGTGATTGAACCATGATTTAGCGGAGATTTAGCTTAATTTTGAAGTTTTCTGAGGTTTCCAGCAACTTTCACTGCGAAACACGTTGTTTCATTGAATTTCATCGTTTCATGAATGTATCGTATAATAACCATGATTTAGAGAAGATTTAGCCAAATTTTGATGATTTCATAGATATCTATATATTTTCACTGCGAAACACGTTATTTCGTTGAATTTCATCATTTCATGAATGTTTCGTGAAATAACCATGCTTTAGCGGAGATTTAGCTTAATTTTGATGTTTTCATAGATATCTAGCTACTTTCACTGCGAAAAACGTTATTTCGTCGAATTTCATGGATTCATGAATGCTTCGTGAAATAACCACGATTTAGAGGAGATTAAGCTTAATTTTGAAGTTTTCTGAGGTTTCCAGCTACTTTCACTGCGAAACACGTCGTTTCGTTGAATTTCATCGTTTCATGAATGTTTCGTGAAATAAGCATGATTTAGCGGAGATTAAGCTTAATTTTAAAGTTTTCTGAGATTTCTTGCTACATTCACTGCGAAACACGTTATTTCGTTGAATTTCATCATTTCATGAATGTTTCGTGAAGTAACCATCCTTTATCGGAGATTTAGCTTAATTCGGAAGTTATCTGAGATTTCTAGCTAATTTCACTGCGAAACAAGTTATTTCGTTGATTTCATCGTTTCATGAATGTTACGTGAACTAACCATGATTTAGCGGAGATTTAGCTTAATTTTAATGTTTTCATAGTTATCTAGCTACTTTCACTGCGAAACACATTATTTCGTTAAATTTCATCGTTTCATGAATGTTTCGTGAAATAACCATGATTTTGCGGAGATTTTGCTTAATTTTGATGATGTCGGAGGTTTCAAATTTCTTTCACTGCGAAAAACGTTATTTCGTTGAATTTCATCGATTCATGAATGTTTCGTGTAATAACCATGATTTAGTCAAGATTTAGCTTAATTTTGAAGTTTTCTGAGATATCTTGCTACATTCACTGCGAAGAACGTTATTTCGTTCAATTTCATCATTTCATGAATGTTTCGTTATATAACCATGCTTTAGCGGAGATTTAGCTCAATTTTGAAGTTTTCTGAGATTTCTAGCTACTTTCACTGCGAAACAAGTTATTTTGCGAATTTCATAATTTCATGAATGATTCTTGAAATAATCACGATTTAGGGGAGATTTAGCTTAATTTTGAAGTTTTCTGAGGTTTCCAGCTACTTTCGCTGCGAAACACGTTATTTCGTTGAACTTCATCGTCTCATGAATGTTTCGTGAATTGACGATGATTTAGCGGAGATTTAGCTTAATTTTGAAGTTTACTTAGATATCTAGCTACATTTACTGCGAAACACGTTATTTCGTTGAATTTCATCATTTCATGAATGTTTCGTGAAATAAACATGATACAGCGGAGATTAAGATTAATTTTGAAGTTTTCATAGTTATCTAGCTACTTTCACTGCGAAACACGTTATTTCGTTAAATTTCAACGTTTCATGAATGTTTCGTGAAATAACCATGATTTAGCGGAGATTTAGCTTATTTTTGATGATTTCGGAAGTTTCAATGATCTTTCACTGCGAAAAACGTTATTTCGTTGAATTTCATCGATTCATGAATGTTTCGTGAAATAACCATGATATAGGCGAGATTGAGTTTAATTTTGAAGTTTTCTGAGATATCTTGCTGCATTCACTGCGAAACACGTTATTTCTTTGAATTTCATCGTTTCATGAATATTTCTTGTAACAACCATGGTTTATCGGAGATTTAGCTTAATTTTGATGTTTTCTTAGATATCTAGCTTATTCCACTGCGAAACACGTTATTACGTTAAATTTCATCGTTTCATGAACGCTTCGTTAAATAACCATGATTTAGCGGATATTTAGCTTTTTTTGATTTTTACTGAGATTTCTAGCTACTTTCATGGCGAGACAAAATATTTCGTTGAATTTCATCGTTTTAATGAATGTTTAGTTAAATAACCATGATTTAGCGGAGATTTAGCTTAATTTTGAAGTATTCTGAGATTTCTTGCTACATTCACTGCGAAACACGTTATTTCGTTAAATTTGAATGTTTCATGAATGTTTCGTGAAATAACCATGATTTAGCGGAGATTTAGTTTAATTTTGAAGTTTACTGATGTTTCCAGCTACTTTCACTGCGAAACACGTTGTTACGTTGAATTTCATCGTTTCATGAATGTTTCGTGAAATAACCATGATTTAGCGGAGATTTAGCTTAATTTTTATGATTTCGGAGGTTTCGATGTTCTTTGACTGCGTAAAACGTTATTTCGTTGAATTTCATCGATTCATGAATGTTTCGTGAAATAATCACGATTTAGAGGAGATTTAGCTTAATTTTGAAGTTTTCTGAGGTTTCCAGCAACTTTCACAGCGAAACACGTTGTTTCATTGAATTTCATCGTTTCATGAATGTATCGTATAATAACCATGATTTAGAGAAGATTTAGCTAAATTTTGATGATTTCATAGATATCTATATATTTTCACTGCGAAACACGTTATTTCGTTGAATTTCATCATTTCATGAATGTTTCGTGAAATAACCATGCTTTAGCGGAGATTTAGCTTAATTTTGATGTTTTCATAGATATCTAGCTACTTTCACTGCGAAAAACGTTATTTCGTCGAATTTCATGGATTCATGAATGCTTCGTGAAATAACCACGATTTAGAGGAGATTAAGCTTAATTTTGAAGTTTTCTGAGATTTCCAGCTACTTTCACTGCGAAACACGTTGTTTCGTTGAATTTCATCGTTTCATGAATGTTTCGTGTAATAAGCATGATTTAGCGGAGATTAAGCTTAATTTTAAAGTTTTCTGAAATTTCTTGCTACATTCACTGCGAAACACGTTATTTCGTTGAATTTCATCATTTCATGAATGTTTCGTGAAGTAGCCATCCTTTATCGGAGATTTAGCTTAATTTGGAAGTTATCTGAGATTTCTAGCTAATTTCACTGCGAAACAAGTTATTTCGTTGATTTCATCGTTTCATGAATGTTACGTGAACTAACCATGATTTAGCGGAGATTTAGCTTAATTTTAATGTTTTCATAGTTATCTAGCTACTTTCACTGCGAAACACATTATTTCGTTAAATTTCATCGTTTCATGAATGTTTCGTTATATAACAATGATTTAGCGGAGATTTAGCTTAATTTTGATGTTTTCGGAAGTTTCAATGTTCTTTCACCGCTAAAACGTTATTTCGTTGAATTTCATCGATTCATGAATGTTTCGTGAAATAAGCACGATTTAGAGGAGATTTAGATTAATTTTGGAGTTTTCATAGTTATCTAGCTACTTTCACTGCGAAACACGTTATTTCGTTAAATTTCATCGTTTCATGAATGTTTCGTGAAATAACCATGATTTTGAGGAGGTTTTGCTTAATTTTGATGATGTCGGAGGTTTCAATGTTCTATCACTGCGAAAAACGTTATTTCGTTGAATTTCATCGATTCATGAATGTTTCGTTAAAAAACCATGCTTTAGCGGAGATTTAGCTTAATTTTGAAGGTTTCTGAGATTTCTAGCTACTTTCACTGCGAAACAAGTTATTTCGCCGAATTTCATAATTTCATGAATGCTTCGTGAAATAATGACGATTTAGCGGAGCTTTAGCTTAATTTTGAAGTTTTCTGCGATTTCTAGCGACTTTCACTGCGAAACACGTTACTTCGTTGAATTTCATCTTTTCATGAATATTTCGTGATATAACCATGCTTTAGCGGAGATTTAGACTAATTTTGAATTTCTCTTAGGTTTCCAGCTACTTTCGCTGCGAAACACGTTATTTCGATGAATATCATTGACTCATAAATGTTTCTTGAATTAACGATGATTTAGCGGAGATTTAGATTTTTTTGAAGTTTTCTGAGATATATTGCTACTTTGACTGCGAAACAGGTTATTTCGTTGAATTTCGGCTTTTCATGTATGTTTCGAGAAATAACCATGCTTTAGCGGAGCTTTAGCTTAATTTTGAAGTTTTCTGCGATTTCTAGCGACTTTCACTGCGAAAAACGTTTCTTCGTTGAATTTCATCTTTTCATGAGTGTTTCGTGATATAACAATGATTTAGCGGAGATTTAGCTTAATTTTGATGTTTTCTGGAATTTCTCGGTACATTCACTGCGAAACACGCTATTTCGTTGTATTTCATCGTTACCTGAATGTTACGAGAAATAACCATGCTTTAGCGGAGATTTAGCTTAATTTTGATGTTTTCATAGATATCTAGCTACTTTCACTGCGAAACACGTTATTTCGTCGAATTTCATAGATTCATGAATGCTTCGTGAAATAACCACGATTTAGAGGAGATTAAGCTTAATTTTGAAGTTTGCTGAGGTGTCCAGCTACTTTCACTGCGAAACACGTTGTTTCGTTGTATTTCATCGTTTCATGAATGTTTCGTGAAATAACCATGATTCAGCGGAGATTAAGCTTAATTTTGGAGTTTTCATAGTTATCTAGCTACTTGCACTGCGAAACACGGTATTTCGTTAAATTTCATCGCTTCATGAATGTTTCGTGAAATAACCACGATTTAGCGGAGATTTAGCTTAATTTTGAAGTTTACTTAGATATCTAGCTACATTTACTGCGAAACACGTTATTTCGTTGAATTTCATCATTTCATGAATGTTTCGTGAAATAAACATGATACAGCGGAGATTAAGATTAATTTTGAAGTTTTCATAGTTATCTAGCTACTTTCACTGCGAAACACGTTATTTCGTTAAATTTCAACGTTTCATGAATGTTTCGTGAAATAACCATGATTTAGCGGAGATTTAGCTTATTTTTGATGATTTCGGAAGTTTCAATGATCTTTCACTGCGAAAAACGTTATTTCGTTGAATTTCATCGATTCATGAATGTTTCGTGAAATAACCATGATATAGGCGAGATTGAGTTTAATTTTGAAGTTTTCTGAGATATCTTGCTGCATTCACTGCGAAACACGTTATTTCTTTGAATTTCATCGTTTCATGAATATTTCTTGTAACAACCATGGTTTATCGGAGATTTAGCTTAATTTTGATGTTTTCTTAGATATCTAGCTTATTCCACTGCGAAACACGTTATTACGTTAAATTTCATCGTTTCATGAACGCTTCGTTAAATAACCATGATTTAGCGGATATTTAGCTTTTTTTGATTTTTACTGAGATTTCTAGCTACTTTCATGGCGAGACAAAATATTTCGTTGAATTTCATCGTTTTAATGAATGTTTAGTTAAATAACCATGATTTAGCGGAGATTTAGCTTAATTTTGAAGTATTCTGAGATTTCTTGCTACATTCACTGCGAAACACGTTATTTCGTTAAATTTGAATGTTTCATGAATGTTTCGTGAAATAACCATGATTTAGCGGAGATTTAGTTTAATTTTGAAGTTTACTGATGTTTCCAGCTACTTTCACTGCGAAACACGTTGTTACGTTGAATTTCATCGTTTCATGAATGTTTCGTGAAATAACCATGATTTAGCGGAGATTTAGCTTAATTTTTATGATTTCGGAGGTTTCGATGTTCTTTGACTGCGTAAAACGTTATTTCGTTGAATTTCATCGATTCATGAATGTTTCGTGAAATAATCACGATTTAGAGGAGATTTAGCTTAATTTTGAAGTTTTCTGAGGTTTCCAGCTACTTTCACTGCGAAACACGTTGTTTCGTTGAATTTCATCGTTTCATGAATGTTTCGTGTAATAAGCATGATTTAGCGGAGATTAAGCTTAATTTTAAAGTTTTCTGAAATTTCTTGCTACATTCACTGCGAAACACGTTATTTCGTTGAATTTCATTATTTCATGAATGTTTCGTGAAGTAGCCATCCTTTATCGGAGATTTAGCTTAATTTGGAAGTTATCTGAGATTTCTAGCTAATTTCACTGCGAAACAAGTTATTTCGTTGATTGCATCGTTTCATGAATGTTACGTGAACTAACCATGATTTAGCGGAGATTTAGCTTAATTTTAATGTTTTCATAGTTATCTAGCTACTTTCACTGCGAAACACATTATTTCGTTAAATTTCATCGTTTCATGAATGTTTCGTTATATAACAATGATTTAGCGGAGATTTAGCTTAATTTTGCTGTTTTCGGAGGTTTCAATGTTCTTTCACCGCTAAAACGTTATTTCGTTGAATTTCATCGATTCATGAATGTTTCGTGAAATAAGCACGATTTAGAGGAGATTTAGCTTAATTTTGGAGTTTTCATAGTTATCTAGCTACTTTCACTGCGAAACACGTTATTTCGTTAAATTTCATCGTTTCATGAATGTTTCGTGAAATAACCATGATTTTGCGGAGATTTTGCTTAATTTTGATGATGTCGGAGGTTTCAATGTTCTATCACTGCGAAAAACGTTATTTCGTTGAATTTCATCGATTCATGAATGTTTCGTTAAAAAACCATGCTTTAGCGGAGATTTAGCTTAATTTTGAAGGTTTCTGAGATTTCTAGCTACTTTCACTGCGAAACAAGTTATTTCGCCGAATTTCATAATTTCATGAATGCTTCGTGAAATAATGACGATTTAGCGGAGCTTTAGCTTAATTTTGAAGTTTTCTGCGATTTCTAGCGACTTTCACTGCGAAACACGTTACTTCGTTGAATTTCATCTTTTCATGAATATTTCGTGATATAACCATGCTTTAGCGGAGATTTAGACTAATTTTGAATTTCTCTGAGGTTTCCAGCTACTTTCGCTGCGAAACACGTTATTTCGATGAATATCATCGACTCATAAATGTTTCTTGAATTAACGATGATTTAGCGGAGATTTAGATTTTTTTGAAGTTTTCTGAGATATATTGCTACTTTGACTGCGAAACAGGTTATTTCGTTGAATTTCGGCTTTTCATGTATGTTTCGAGAAATAACCATGCTTTAGCGGAGCTTTAGCATAATTTTGAAGTTTTCTGCGATTTCTAGCGACTTTCACTGCGAAAAACGTTTCTTCGTTGAATTTCATCTTTTCATGAGTGTTTCGTGATATAACAATGATTTAGCGGAGATTTAGCTTAATTTTGATGTTTTCTGGAATTTCTCGGTAAATTCACTGCGAAACACGCTATTTCGTTGTATTTCATCGTTACCTGAATGTTACGAGAAATAACCATGCTTTAGCGGAGATTTAGCCTAATTTTGATGTTTTCATAGATATCTAGCTACTTTCACTGCGAAACACGTTATTTCGTCGAATTTCATAGATTCATGAATGCTTCGTGAAATAACCACGATTTAGAGGAGATTAAGCTTAATTTTGAAGTTTGCTGAGGTGTCCAGCTACTTTCACTGCGAAACACGTTGTTTCGTTGTATTTCATCGTTTCATGAATGTTTCGTGAAATAACCATGATTAAGCGGAGATTAAGCTTAATTTTGGAGTTTTCATAGTTATCTAGCTACTTGCACTGCGAAACACGGTATTTCGTTAAATTTCATCGCTTCATGAATGTTTCGTGAAATAACCATGATTTAGCGGAGATTTAGCTTAATTTTGATGATATCGGAGGTTTCAATGTTCTTTCACTGCGAAAAACGTTATTGCGTTGAATTTCATCGATTCATGAATGTTTCGTGAAATAACCATGGTTTAGCCGAGATTTAGCTTAATTTTGAAGTTTTCTGAGATATCTTTCTACATTCACTGCGAAACAGTTTATTTCGTTGAATTTCATCGTTTCATGAATGTTTCGTGAAATAACCATGCTTTAGCGGAGATTTATATTAATTTTGATGTTTTCTGAGATTTCTTGCTACATTCACTGCGAAGAACGTTATTTCGTTGAATTTCATCATTTCATGAATGTTTCGTGGAACAACCATGATTTATCGGAGATTTAGCTTAATTTTAATGTTTTCAAAGATATCTAGCTTATTTCACTGCGAAGCACGTTATTTCGTTGAATTTCATCGTTTCATGAATGTTCGTGAAATAACCATGCTTTAGCGGAGATTTTGCTTAATTTTGATGATTTCGGAGTTTTCGATGTTCTTTCACTGCGTAAAACGTTATTTCGTGGAATTTCATCGATTCATGAATGTTTCGTGAAATAATCACGATTTAGAGGAGATTTAGCTTAATTTTGAAGTTTTCTGAGGTTTCCAGCAACTTTCACTGCGAAACACGTTGTTTCATTGAATTTCATCGTTTCATGAATGTATCGTATAATAACCATGATTTAGAGAAGATTTAGCTAAATTTTGATGATTTCATAGATATCTATATATTTTCACTGCGAAACACGTTATTTCGTTGAATTTCATCATTTCATGAATGTTTCGTGAAATAACCATGCTTTAGCGGAGATTTAGCTTAATTTTGATGTTTTCATAGATATCTAGCTACTTTCACTGCGAAAAACGTTATTTCGTCGAATTTCATGGATTCATGAATGCTTCGTGAAATAACCACGATTTAGAGGAGATTAAGCTTAATTTTGAAGTTTTCTGAGGTTTCCAGCTACTTTCACTGCGAAACACGTTGTTTCGTTGAATTTCATCGTTTCATGAATGTTTCGTGTAATAAGCATGATTTAGCGGAGATTAAGCTTAATTTTAAAGTTTTCTGAGATTTCTTGCTACATTCACTGCGAAACACGTTATTTCGTTGAATTTCATCATTTCATGAATGTTTCGTGAAGTAGCCATCCTTTATCGGGGATTTAGCTTAATTTGGAAGTTATCTGAGATTTCTAGCTAATTTCACTGCGAAACAAGTTATTTCGATGATTTCATCGTTTCATGAATGTTTCGTTATATAACAATGATTTAGCGTAGATTTAGCTTAATTTTGATGTTTTCGGAAGTTTCAATGTTCTTTCACCGCTAAAACGTTATTTCGTTGAATTTCATCGATTCATGAATGTTTCGTGAAATAAGCACGATTTAGAGGAGATTTAGCTTAATTTTGGAGTTTTCATAGTTATCTAGCTACTTTCACTGCGAAACACGTTATTTCGTTAAATTTCATCGTTTCATGAATGTTTCGTGAAATAACCATGATTTTGCGGAGATTTTGCTTAATTTTGATGATGTCGGAGGTTTCAATGTTCTATCACTGCGAAAAACGTTATTTCGTTGAATTTCATCGATTCATGAATGTTTCGTTAAAAAACCATGCTTTAGCGGAGATTTAGCTTAATTTTGAAGGTTTCTGAGATTTCTAGCTACTTTCACTGCGAAACAAGTTATTTTGCCGAATTTCATAATTTCATGAATGCTTCGTGAAATAATGACGATTTAGCGGAGCTTTAGCTTAATTTTGAAGTTTTCTGCGATTTCGAGCGACTTTCACTGCGAAACACGTTACTTCGTTGAATTTCATCTTTTCATGAATATTTCGTGATATAACCATGCTTTAGCGGGGATTTAGACTAATTTTGAAGTTCTCTGAGGTTTCCAGCTACTTTCACTGCGAAACACGTTATTTCGTTGATTTTCATCGTTTCATGAATGTTTCGTGAACTAACCATGCTTTAGCGGAGATTTAGCTTAATTTTGATGTTTTCATAGATATCTAGCTACTTTCACTGCGAAACGCGTTATTTCGTCGAATTTTATAGATTCATGAATGCTTCGTGAAATAACCACGATTTAGAGGAGATTAAGCTTAATTTTGAAGTTTTCTGAGGTTTCCAGCTCCTTTCACTGCGAAACACGTTGTTTCGTTGAAATTCATCGTTTCATGAATGTTTCGTGAAATAACCATGATTTATCGGAGATTAAGCTTAATATTGGAGTTTTCATAGTTATCTAGCTACTTTCACTGCGTAACACGTTATTTCCTTAAATTTCATCGTTTCATGAATGTTTCGTGAAATAACCATGATTTTGCGGAGATTTTGCTTAGTTTTGATGATGTCGGAGGTTTCAATGATCTTTCATTGCGAAAAACGTTATTTCGTTGAATTTCATCGATTCATGAATGTTTCGTGAAAGAACCATGATTTAGCCAAGATTTAGGTTAATTTTGAAGTTTTCTGAGATATCTTGCTACATTCACTGCGAAACACGTTATTTCGCTGAATTTCATCGTTTCATGAATGTTTCGTGAAATAACCATGCTTTAGCGGAGATTTAGCATAATTTTGAAGTTTTCTGAGGTTTCTAGATACTTTCACTGCGAAACAAGTTATTTCGTCGAATTTCAAAATTTCATGAATGTTTCGAGAAACATCCATTATTTATCGGAGATTTAGCCTTCTTTTGTTGTTTTCATATATATCTAGCTTATTTCACTGCGAAGCACGTTATTTCGTTGAATTTCATCGTCTCATGAATGTTTCGTGAAATAACCATGCTTTAGCGGAGATTTAGCTTAATTTTGAAGTTTTCTGAGGTTTCTAGCTACTTTCACTGCGAAACAAGTTATTTCGTCGAATTTCATAATTTCATGAATGCTTCTTGATATATTAACGATTTAGCGGAGATATAGCACAATTTTGAAGTTTTCTGATGTTTCCAGCTACTTTCGCTGCGAAACACGTTATTTCGTTGAGCTTCATCTTCTCATGAATGCTTCGTGAAATAATCACGATTTAGCGGAGATTTAGCTTAATTTTGAAGTTTTCTGAGGTTTCCAGCTACTTTCGCTGCGAAACACGTTATTTCGATGAATATCATCGTCTCATAAATGTTTCTTGAATTAACGATGATTTAGAGGAGATTTAGATTTTTTTGAAGTTTACTTAGATTTCTAGCTACTGTCACTGCGAAACACGGTATTTAGTTGAATTTCATTGTTTCATGAATGTTTCGTGAAATATACATGATTTAGCGGAGATTTAGCTTAATTATGAGGTATTCTGAGATTTCTTTCTACATTCACTGCGAAACACGTTATTTCGTTAAATTTTAAAGTTTCATTAATGTTTCGTGAAATAATCATGATTTAGCGGAGATTTAGCTTGATTTTGAAGTTTTCTGAGATATATTGCTACTTTGACTGCGAAACAGGTTATTTCGTTGAATTTCGTCTTTTCATGTATGTTTCGAGAAATAACCATGCTTTAGCGGAGATTTAGCTTAATTTTGATGTTTTCATAGATATCTAGCTACTTTCACTGCGAAACACGTTATTTCGTCGAATTTCATAGATTCATGAATGCTTCGTGAAATAACCACGATTTAGAGGAGATTAAGCTTAATTTTGAAGTTTGCTGAGGTTTCCAGCTACTTTCACTGCGAAACACGTTGTTTCGTTGAATTTCATTGTTTCATGAATGTTTCGTGAAATAACCATGATTTAGCGGATATTAAGATTGATTTTGAAGTTTTCTGAGATATCTTTCTACATTCACTGCGAAACAGTTTATTTCGTTGAATTTCATCGTTTCATGAATGTTTCGTGAAACAACCATGATTTATTGGAGATTAAGCTTAATTTTGATGTTTTCATAGATATCTAGCTTATTTCACTGCGTCACAAGGTATTGCGTTGTATTTCATCGTTTCATGAATGCTTCGTGAAATAATCACGATTTAGCGGAGATTTAGCTTAATTTTGAAGTTTTCTGAGGTTTCCTGCTACTTTCGCTGCGAAACACGTTATTTCGTTGAATATCATCGTCTCATGAATGTTTCGTGAATTAACGATGATTTAGCGGAGATTTAGATTTATTTTGAAGTTTACTTAGATTTCTAGCTACTGTCACTGCGAAACACGGTATTTAGTTGAATTTCATCGTTTCATGAATGTTTCGTGAAATATATATGATTTAGCGGATATTTAGCTTAATTATGAGGTATTCTGGGATACCTTGCTACATTCACTGCGAAACACGATATTTCGTTAAATTTTAAAGTTTCGTGAATGTTTCGTGAAATAACCATGATTTAGCGGAGATTTAGCTTGATTTTGAAGTTTTCTGAGATATCTTGCTACTTTGACTGCGAAACAGGTTATTTCGTTGAATTTCGTCTTCTCATTTATGTTTCGAGAAATAACCATGCTTTAGCGGAGCTTTAGCTTAATTTTGATTTTTTCTGCGATTTCTAGCGACTTTCACTGCGAAACACGTTACTTCCTTGAATTTCATCGTTTCATGAATGTTTCGTGAAATAACCATGCTTTAGCGGAGATTTAGCTTAATTTTGAAGTTTTCAGAAATTTCTCGGTACATTCACTGCGAAACACGCTATTTCGTTGTATTTCATCGTTACCTGAATGTTACGTGAAATAACCATGCTTTAGCGGAGATTTAGCTAAATTTTGATGTTTTCATAGATATCTAGCTACTTTCACTGCGAAACACATTATTTCGTCGAATTTCATAGATTCATGCTTCGTGAAATAACCACGATTTAGAGGAGATTAAGCTTAATTTTGAAGTTTGCTGTGGTTTCCAGCTACTTTCACTGCGAAACACGTTGTTTCGTTGAATTTCATTGTTTCATGAATGTTTCGTGAAATTAGCATGATTTAGCGGAGATTAAGCTTAATTTTAATGTTTTCTGAGATTTCTTGCTACATTCACTGCGAAACACGTTATTTCGTTGAATTTCATCATTTCATGAATGTTTCGTGAAGTAACCATGCTTTATCGGAGGTTTAGCTTAATTTTGAAGTTATCTGAGATTCCCAGCTACTTTCACTGCGAAACACGTTGTTTCGTTGAATTTCATCGTTCCATGAATGTTTCGTGAAATAACCATGATTTAGCGGAGATTAAGCTTAATTTTGGAGTTTTCATAGTTATCTAGCTACTTTCACTGCGAAACACGGTATTTCGTTAAATTTCATCGTTTCATGAATGTTTCCTGAAATAACCATGATTTAGCGTAGATTTAGCTTAATTTTGATGATATCGGATGTTTCAATGTTCTTTCACTGCGAAAAACGTTATTTCGCTGAATTTCGTCGATTCATGAATGTTTCGTGTAATAACCAAGGTTTAGCCGAGATTTAGCTTAATTTTGAAGTTATCTGAGATATCTTTCTGCAATCACTGCGAAACAGTTTATTTCGTTGAATTTCATCGTTTCATGAATGTTTCGTGAAATAACCATGCTTTAGCGGAGATTTGTATTAATTTTGATGTTTTCTGAGATTTCTTGCTACATTCACAGCGAAGAACGTTATTTCGTTGAATTTCATCATTTCATGAATGTTTCGAGAAACAACCATGATTTATAGTAGATTTAGCTTAATTTTGATGTTTTCATAGATATCTAGCATATTTCACTGCGTCACAAGGTATTACCTTGTATTTCATCGTGTCATGAATGCTTCGTGAAATAATCACGATTTAGCGGAGATTTAGCTTAATTTTGAAGTTTTCTGAGGTTTCCAGCTACTTTCGCTGCGAAATACGTTATTTCGTTGAATATCATCGTCTCATAAATGTTTCTTGAATTAACGATGATTTAGCGGAGATTTAGATTTTTTTGAAGTTTACTTAGATTTCTAGCTACTGTCACTGCGAAACACGGTATTTAGTTGAATTTCATTGTTTCATGAATGTTTCGTGAAATTAGCATGATTTAGCGGAGATTAAGCTTAATTTTAATGTTTTCTGAGATTTCTTGCTACATTCACTGCGAAACACGTTATTTCGTTGAATTTCATCATTTCATGAATGTTTCGTGAAGTAACCATGCTTTATCGGAGGTTTAGCTTAATTTTGAAGTTATCTGAGATTCCCAGCTACTTTCACTGCGAAACACGTTGTTTCGTTGAATTTCATCGTTCCATGAATGTTTCCTGAAATAACCATGATTTAGCGGAGATTAAGCTTAATTTTGGAGTTTTCATAGTTATCTCGCTACTTTCACTGCGAAACACGGTATTTCGTTAAATTTCATCGTTTCATGAATGTTTCCTGAAATAACCATGATTTAGCGTAGATTTAGCTTAATTTTGATGATATCGGAGGTTTCAATGTTCTTTCACTGCGAAAAACGTTATTTCGCTGAATTTCGTCGATTCATGAATATTTCGTGTAATAACCAAGGTTTAGCCGAGATTTAGCTTAATTTTGAAGTTATCTGAGATATCTTTCTGCAATCACTGCGAAACAGTTTATTTCGTTGAATTTCATCGTTTCATGAATGTTTCGTGAAATAACCATGCTTTAGCGGAGATTTATATTAATTTTGATGTTTTCTGAGATTTCTTGCTACATTCACAGCGAAGAACGTTATTTCGTTGAATTTCATCATTTCATGAATGTTTCGTGAAACAACCATGATTTATCGGAGATTTAGCTTAATTTTAATGTTTTCATAGATATCTAGCTTATTTCACTGCGAAGCACGTTATTTCGTTGAATTTCGTCGTTTCATGAATGTTTCGTGAAATAACCATGCTTTAGCGGAGATTTAGCTTAATTTTGTAGTTTTCTGCTACTTTCACTGCGAAACAAGTTATTTCGTCGAATTACATAATTTCACGAGTGCTTCGTGAAATAACCACGATTTAGAGGAGGTTAAGCTTAATTTTGAAGTTTGCTGAGGTTTCCAGCTACTTTCACTGCGAAACACGTTGTTTCGTTGAATTTCATTGTTTCATGAATGTTTCGTGAAGTAACCATGCTTTATCGGAGATTTAGCTTAATTTTGAAGTTATCTGAGATTTCCAGCTACTTTCACTGCGAAACACGTTGTTTCGTTGAATTTCATTGTTTCATGAATGTTTCGTGAAATAACCATGATTTAGCGGAGATTAAGCTTAATTTTGGAGTTTTCATAGTTATCTAGCTACTTTCACTGCGAAACACGGTATTTCGTTAAATATCATCGTTTCATGAATGTTTCGTGAAAAAACCGTGATTTAGCGGAGATTTAGCTTAATTTTGATGATATCGGAGGTTTCAATGTTCTTTCGCTGCGAAAAACGTTATTTTGTTGAATTTCATCGATTCATGAATGTTTCGTGAAATAACCATGGTTTAGCCGAGATTTAGCTTAATTTTGAAGTTTTCTGAGATATCTTTCTACATTCACTGCGAAACAATTTATTTCGTTGAATTTCATCGTTTCATGAATGTTTCGTGAAATAACCATGCTTTAGCGGAGATTTAGATTAATTTCGATGTTTTCTGAGATTTCTTTCTACATTCACTGCGAAGAACGTTATTTCGTTGAATACCATCATTTCATGAATGTTTCGTGAAACAACCATGATTTATCGGAGATTTAGCTTAATTTTAATGTTTTCATAGATATCTAGCTTATTTCACTGCGAAGCACGTTATTTCGTTGAATTTCATCGTTTCATGAATGTTTCGTGAAATAACCATCCTTTAGCGGAGATTTAGCTTAATTTTGTTGTTTTCTGAGGTTTCTAGCTACATTCACTGCGAAACACGTTTTCTCGTTGAGTTTCATCGTTTCATGAATGTTTCGTGAAATAACCATGCTTAAGCGGAGATTTATATTAATTTTGATGTTTTATGAGGTTTCTTGCTACATTCACTGCGAAACACGTTATTTCGTTGAATTTCATCGTTTCATGAATGTTTCGAGAAATAACCATGCTTTAGCGGAGATTTAGATTAAATTTGAAGTTTTCTGAAATTTCTAGCTACATTCACTGCGAAGATCGTTATTTCGTTGAATTTCATCATTTCATGAATGTTTCGTGAAATAACCATGCTTTAGCGGAGATTTAGCTTAATTTTGATATTTTCATAGATATCTAGCTACTTTCACTGCGAAACACGTTATTTCGTCGAATTTCATAGATTCATGAATGCTTCGTGAAGTAACCATGATTTAGATGAGATTAAGCTTAATTTTGAAGTTTTCTGAGGTTTCCAGCCACTTTCACTGCGAAACACGTTATTTCGTTAAATTTCACCGTTTCATGATTGTTTCTTGAAATAACCATGATTTTGCGGAGATTTAGCTCAATTTTGATGTTTTCGGGGGTTTCAATGTTCTTTCACTGGGTAAAACGTTATTTCGTTGAATTTCATCGATTCATGAATATTTCGTGAAATAAGCACGATTTAGAGGAGATTTAGCTTAATTTTGATGTTTTCATAGATTTCAAGCAGCTTTCACTGCGAACCACGTTATTTCGTTGAATTTCATCGATTTATGAATGTTTCATAAAACAACCATGATTTAGCGAAGATTTAGCTTAATTTTGATGTTTTCATAGATGTCAAGCTACTTTCACTGCGAAACACGGTATTTCGTTGAATTTCATTGTTTCATGAATGTATCGTAAAATAACCATGGTTTAGCGAAGATTTAGTTAATTTTGATGTTTTCATAGATATCAAACTTCTTTCACTGCGAAACACGTTATTTCGTTGAATTTCATCGTATGATGAATGTTTCGTGAAATACAGATGATTCAGCGGAGATTTAGATTAAGTTTGATGTTTTCAAACATATCAAGCTACTTTCACTGCGAATCACGTTATTTCGATGAATTTCATCGTTTCATATATGTTTCGTGAAATAACCATTGTTTAATGAAGATTAAGCTAAATTTTGATATTTTCATGGATATCTGACTACTTTCACTGCGAAACTCGGTATTTAGTTGAATTTCATCGTTTCGTGAATGTTTCGTGATATAACCATGATTTAGCGAAGATTTAGTTAATTTTGATGTTTTCATAGATATCAAGATTCTTTTACTGCGAAACACGTTATTTCGTTGTATTTCATCGTTTCATGAATGTTTCGTGAAATAACCATGCTTTAGCGGTGATTTAGCTTAATTTTGAAGTTTTCTGAGATTTCTAGCTAGTTTCACTGCGAAACACGTTATTTCGTTGTATTTCATCGTTTCATGAATGTTTCGAGAAATAACCATGATTTAGCGGAGATTTAGATTAATTTTGAAGTTTTCTGAGATTTCTTGCTACATTCACTGCGAAGCACGTTATTTCGTTGAATTTCATCGTTTCATGATTGTTTCGTGAAATAACCATGCTTTAGCGGATATTTAGCTTAATTTTGAAGTTTTCTGAGGTTTCCAGCTACTTTCGCTGCGAAACACGTTATTTCGTTGATTTTCATCGTCTCATGAATGTTTCGTGAATTAACGACGATTTAGCGGAGATTTAGCTTAATTTTGAAGTTTACTTAGATTTCAAGCTACTTTCACTGCGAAACACGGTATTTAGTTGAATTTCATCGTTTCAAGATTGTGTCGTGATATAAATATGATTTAGCGAAGATTTAGCTTATTTTTGATGTTTTCATAGTTATCTAGCTACTTTCACTGCGAAACACGTTATTTCGTTAAATTTCACCGTTTCATGATTGTTTCTTGAAATAACCATGATTTTGCGGAGATTTAGCTCAATTTTGATGTTTTCGGGGGTTTCAATGTTCTTTCACTGCGTAAAACGTTATTTCGTTGAATTTCATCGATTCATGAATATTTCGTGAAATAAGCACGATTTAGAGGAGATTTAGCTTAATTTTGATGTTTTCATAGATTTCAAGCAGCTTTCACTGCGAACCACGTTATTTCGTTGAATTTCATCGATTTATGAATGTTTCATAAAACAACCATGATTTAGCGAAGATTTAGCTTAATTTTGATGTTTTCATAGATGTCAAGCTACTTTCACTGCGAAACACGGTATTTCGTTGAATTTCATTGTTTCATGAATGTATCGTAAAATAACCATGGTTTAGCGAAGATTTAGTTAATTTTGATGTTTTCATAGATATCAAACTTCTTTCACTGCGAAACACGTTATTTCGTTGAATTTCATCGTATGATGAATGTTTCGTGAAATACAGATGATTCAGCGGAGATTTAGATTAATTTTGATGGTTTCATACATATCAAGCTACTTTCACTGCGAATCACGTTATTTCGATGAATTTCATCGTTTCATATATGTTTCGTGAAATAACCATTGTTTAATGAAGATTAAGCTAAATTTTGATATTTTCATGGATATCTGACTACTTTCACTGCGAAACTCGGTATTTAGTTGAATTTCATCGTTTCGTGAATGTTTCGTGATATAACCATGATTTAGCGAAGATTTAGTTAATTTTGATGTTTTCATAGATATCAAGATTCTTTCACTGCGAATCACGTTATTTCGTTGTATTTCATCGTTTCATGAATGTTTCGTGAAATAACCATGCTTTAGCGGTGATTTAGCTTAATTTTGAAGTTTTCTGAGATTTCTAGCTACTTTCACTGCGAAACACGTTATTTCGTTGTATTTCATCGTTTCATGAATGTTTCGAGAAATAACCATGATTTAGCGGAGATTTAGATTAATTTTGAAGTTTTCTGAGATTTCTTGCTACATTCACTGCGAAGCACGTTATTTCGTTGAATTTCATCGTTTCATGATTGTTTCGTGAAATAACCATGCTTTAGCGGATATTTAGCTTAATTTTGAAGTTTTCTGAGGTTTCCAGCTACTTTCGCTGCGAAACACGTTATTTCGTTGATTTTCATCGTCTCATGAATGTTTCGTGAATTAACGACGATTTAGCGGAGATTTAGCTTAATTTTGAAGTTTACTTAGATTTCAAGCTACTTTCACTGCGAAACACGGTATTTAGTTGAATTTCATCGTTTCAAGATTGTGTCGTGATATAAATATGATTTAGCGAAGATTTAGCTTATTTTTGATGTTTTCATAGTTATCTAGCTACTTTCACTGCGAAACTCGTTATTTCGTTAAATTTCACCGTTTCATGATTGTTTCTTGAAATAACCATGATTTTGCGGAGATTTAGATTAATTTTGAAGTTTTCTGAGATTTCTTGCTACATTCACTGCGAAGCACGTTATTTCGTTGAATTTCATCGTTTCATGATTGTTTCGTGAAATAACCATGCTTTAGCGGATATTTAGCTTAATTTTGAAGTTTTCTGAGGTTTCCAGCTACTTTCGCTGCGAAACACGTTATTTCGTTGATTTTCATCGTCTCATGAATGTTTCGTGAATTAACGACGATTTAGCGGAGATTTAGCTTAATTTTGAAGTTTACTTAGATTTCAAGCTACTTTCACTGCGAAACACGGTATTTAGTTGAATTTCATCGTTTCAAGATTGTGTAGTGATATAAATATGATTTAGCGAAGATTTAGCTTATTTTTGATGTTTTCATAGTTATCTAGCTACTTTCACTGCGAAACTCGTTATTTCGTTAAATTTCACCGTTTCATGATTGTTTCTTGAAATAACCATGATTTTGCGGAGATTTAGCTCAATTTTGATGTTTTCGGGGGTTTCAATGTTCTTTCACTGCGTAAAACGTTATTTCGTTGAATTTCATCGATTCATGAATATTTCGTGAAATAAGCACGATATAGAGGAGATTTAGCTTAATTTTGATGTTTTCATAGATTTCAAGCAGCTTTCACTGCGAACCACGTTATTTCGTTGAATTTCATCGATTTATGAATGTTTCATAGAACAACCATGATTTAGCGAAGATTTAGCTTAATTTTGATGTTTTCATAGATGTCAAGCTACTTTCACTGCGAAACACGGTATTTCGTTGAATTTCATTGTTTCATGAATGTATCGTAAAATAACCATGGTTTAGCGAAGATTTAGTTAATTTTGATGTTTTCATAGATATCAAGCTTCTTTCACTGCGAAACACGTTATTTCGTTGAATTTCATCGTATGATGAATGTTTCGTGAAATACAGATGATTCAGCGGAGATTTAGATTAATTTTGATGTTTTCATACATATCAAGCTACTTTCACTGCGAATCACGTTATTTCGATGAATTTCATCGTTTCATATATGTTTCGTGAAATAACCATTGTTTAATGAAGATTAAGCTAAATTTTGATATTTTCATGGATATCTGACTACTTTCACTGCGAAACTCGGTATTTAGTTGAATTTCATCGTTTCGTGAATGTTTCGTGATATAACCATGATTTAGCTAAGATTTAGTTAATTTTGATGTTTTCATAGATATCAAGATTCTTTCACTGCGAAACACGTTATTTCGTTGAATTTCATCGTTTCATGAATGTTTCATGAAATAACCATGCTTTAGCGGAGATTTAGATTAATTTTGATGTTTTCTGAGATTTCTTACTACATTCACTGCGAAGAACGTTATTTCGTTGAATTTCATCATTTCATGAATGTTTCGTGAAACAACTATGATTTATCGGAGATTTAGCTAAATTTTGATGTTTTCATTGATATCTAGCTTATTTCACTGCGAAGCACGTTATTTCGTTGAATTTCATCGTTTCATGAATGTTTCGTGAAATAGCCATGCTTTAGCGGAGATTTAGCTTAATTTTGAAGTTTTCTGAAATTTCTAGCTACTTTCATTGCGAAACAAGTTATTTCGTCGAATACAAAATTTCATGAATGCTTCGTGAAATAAAGACGATTTAGTGGAGATTTAGCTTAATTTTGAAGTTTTCTGAGGTTTTTCAGCTACTTTCACTGCGAAACACGTTATTTCGTTGAATTTCATCGTCTCATGAATGTTTCGTTAATTAACGATGATTTAGCGGAGATTTAGCTTAATTTTGATCATATCGGAGGTTTCAATGTTCTTTCACTGCGAAAAACGTTATTTCGTCGAATTTCATAGATTCAGGAATGCTTCGTGAAGTAACCATGCTTTATCGGAGATTTAGCTTAATTATGAAGTTACCTGAGATTTCTAGCTAATTTCACTGCGAAACACGTTATTTCGTTGATTTTCATCGTTTCATGAAAGTTTCGTGAACTAACCATGATTTAGCGGAGATTTAGCTTAATTTTGATGTTTTCATAGTTATCCAGCTACTTTCACTGCGAAACACGTTATTTCGTTAAATTTCATCGTTTCATGAATGTTTCGTGATATAACAATGATTTAGCGGATATTTAGCTTAATTTTGAAGTTTTCTGAGGTTTCCAGCTACTTTCGCCGTGAAACACGTTATTTCGTTGATTTTCATCGTTTCATGAATGTTTCGTGAAATAAACATGATTTAGCGGAGATTTAGCTTAATTTTGAAGGTTTCTGAGGTTTCCAGCTACTTTCGCTGCGAAACACTGTTTAAAACGTTATTTCGTTGATTTTCATCGTTTCACGAATGTTTCGTGAACTAACCATGATTTAGCGGAGATTTAGCTTAATTTTGATGATTTCGGAGTTTTCAATGTTCTTTCACTGCGTAAAACGTTATTTCGTTGAATTTCATCGATACATGAATGTTTCGTGAAATAAACACGATTTAGAGGAGAATTAGCTTAATTTTGAAGTTTTCTGAGGTTTTTCAGCTACTTTCACTGCGAAACACGTTATTTCGTTGAATTTAATCTATTTATGTATGTTTCATAAAGCAACCATGATTTAGCGAAGATTCAGCTTAATTTTGTTGTTTTCCTAGATGTGAAGCTACTTTCACTGCGAAACACTGTATTTCGTTGAATTTCATTGTTTCATGAATGTATCGTAAAATAACCATGGTTTAGCGAATATTTAGATAATTTTGATGTTTTCATAGATATCATGCTTCATTCACTGTGAAACACGTTATTACGTTGAATTTCATCGTATGATGAATGTTTCGTGAAATACAGATGATTCAGCGGAGATTTAGATTAATTTGGATGTTTTCATAGATATCAAGCTACTTTCACTATGAATCACGTTATTTCGATGAATTTCATCGTTTCATATATGTTTCGTGAAATAACCATTGTTTAATGAAGATTAAGCTTAATTTTGATATTTTCATTGATATCTGACTACTTTCACTGCGAAACTCGGTATTTAGTTGAATTTCATCGTTTCATGAATGTTCCGTGATATAACCATGATTTAGCGAAGATTTAGTTAATTTTGATGTTTTCATAGATATCAAGATTCTTTCACTGCGAAACACGTTATTTCGTTGAATTTCATCGTTTCATGAATGTTTCATGAAATAACCATGCTTTAGCGGAGATTTAGATTAATTTTGATGTTTTCTGAGATTTCTTGCTAATTTCACTGCGAAACTCGTTATTTCGTTGATTTTCATCGTTTCATGAATGTTTCGTGTAATAACCATGATTTAGCGGAGATTTAGCTTAATTTTGATCATATCGGAGGTTTCAATGTTCTTTCACTGCGAAAAACGTTATTTCGTTGAATTTCATCGATTCATGAATGTTTCGTGAAATAACCACGATTTAGCCGAGATTTAGCTTAATTTTGAAGTTTTCTGAGATATCTTGCTACATTCACTGCGAAACACGTTATTTCGTTGAATTCTATCGTTTCATGAATGTTTCGTGAAATAACCATGCTTTAGGGGAGATTTAGATTAATTTTGATGTCTTCTGAGATTTCTTGCTTCATTCACTGCGAAGAACGTTATTTCGTTGAATTTCATCATTTCATGAATGTTTCGTGAAACAACCATGATTTAACGGAGATTTAGCTAAATTTTGATGTTTTCATTGATATCTAGCTTATTTCACTGCGAAGCACGTTATTTCGTTGAATTTCATCGTTTCATGAATGTTTCGTGAAATAGCCATGCTTTAGCGGAGATTTAGCTTAATTTTGAAGTTTTCTGAAATTTCTAGCTACTTTCATTGCGAAATAAGTTATTTCGTCGAATTCAAAATTTCATAAATGCTTCGTGAAGTAATCACGTTTTAGTGGAGATTTAGCTTAATTTTGAAGTTCTCTGAGGTTTCCAGCTACTTTCGCTGCGAAACACGTTATTTCGTTGAATTTCATCGTTTCATGAATGTTTCGTGAAATAAACATGATTTAGCGGAGACTTAGCTTAATTTTGAAGTTTTCTGAGGTTTCCAGCTACTTTCACTGCGAAACACGTTGTTACGTTGAATTTCATCGTTTCATGAATGTTTCGTGAAATAACCATGATTTAGCGGAGATTTAGCTTAATTTTGAAGTTTACTTAGATTTCAAGCTACTTTCACTGCGAAACACGGTATTTAGTTGAATTTCATCGTTTCAAGATTGTGTCGTGATATAAACATGATTTAGCGAAGATTTAGCTTATTTTTGATGTTTTCATAGTTATCTAGCTACTTTCACTGCGAAACACGTTATTTCGTTAAATTTCACCGTTTCATGATTGTTTCTTGAAATAACCATGATTTTGCGGAGATTTAGCTCAATTTTGATGTTTTCGGGGGTTTCAATGTTCTTTCACTGCGTAAAACGTTATTTCGTTGAATTTCATCGATTCATGAATATTTCGTGAAATAAGCACGATTTAGAGGAGATTTAGCTTAATTTTGATGTTTTCATAGATTTCAAGCAGCTTTCACTGCGAACCACGTTATTTCGTTGAATTTCATCGATTTATGAATGTTTCATAGAACAACCATGATTTAGCGAAGATTTAGCTTAATTTTGATGTTTTCATAGATGTCAAGCTACTTTCACTGCGAAACACGGTATTTCGTTGAATTTCATTGTTTCATGAATGTATCGTAAAAGAACCATGGTTTAGCGAAGATTTAGTTAATTTTGATGTTTTCATAGATATCAAGCTTCTTTCACTGCGAAACACGTTATTTCGTTGAATTTCATCGTATGATGAATGTTTCGTGAAATACAGATGATTCAGCGGAGATTTAGATTAATTTTGATGTTTTCATACATATCAAGCTACTTTCACTGCGAATCACGTTATTTCGATGAATTTCATCGTTTCATATATGTTTCGTGAAATAACCATTGTTTAATGAAGATTAAGCTAAATTTTGATATTTTCATGGATATCTGACTACTTTCACTGCGAAACTCGGTATATAGTTGAATTTCATCGTTTCGTGAATGTTTCGTGATATAACCATGATTTAGCGAAGATTTAGTTAATTTTGATGTTTTCATAGATATCAAGATTCTTTCACTGCGAAACACGTTATTTCGTTGAATTTCATCGTTTCATGAATGTTTCATGAAATAAACATGCTTTAGCGGAGTTTTAGATTAATTTTGATGTTTTCTGAGATTTCTTGCTACATTCACTGCGAAGAACGTTATTTCGTTGAATTTCATCATTTCATGAATGTTTCGTGAAACAACTATGATTTATCGGAGATTTAGCTAAATTTTGATGTTTTCATTGATATCTAGCTTATTTCACTGCGAAGCACGTTATTTCTTTGAATTTCATCGTTTCAAGAATGTTTCGTGAAATAGCCATGCTTTAGCGGAGATTTAGCTTAATTTTGAAGTTTTCTGAAATTTCTAGCTACTTTCATTGCGAAACAAGTTATTTCGTTGATTTTCATCGTTTCATGAATGTTTCGTTTAATAACCATGATTTAGCGGAAATTTAGCTTAATTTTGATCATATCGGAGGTTTCAACGTTCTTTCACTGCGAAAAACGTTATTTCGTTGAATTTCATCGATTCATGAATGTTTCGTGAAATAACCACGATTTAGTGGAGATTTAGCTTAATTTTGAAGTTCTCTGAGGTTTCCAGCTACTTTCGCTGCGAAACACGTTGTTACGTTGTATTTCATCGTTTCATGAGTGTTTCGTGAAATAACCATGATTTAGCGGAGATTTAGCTTAATTTTGTAGTTTACTTAGATTTCTAGCTACCTTCACTGCGAAACACGTTATTTCGTTGAATTTCATCGTTTCATGAATGTTTCGTGAAATAAACATGATTTAGCGGAGATTTAGCTTAATTTTGAAGTATTCTGAGATTTCTTGCTACATTCACTGCGAAACTCGTTATTTCGTTAAATTTTAAAGTTTCATGAATGTTTCGTGTAATAACCATGATTTAGCGGACATTTAGCTTAATTTTGAAGTTTTCTGAGGTTTCCAGCTACTTTCACTGCGAAACACGTTGTTACGTTGAATTTCATCGTTTCATGAATGTTTCGTGAAATAACCATGATTCAGCGGAGATTTAGCTTAATTTTGAAGTTATCTGAGATTTCTAGCTAATTTCACTGCGAAACACGTTATTTCGTTGAATTTCATCGTTTCATGAATTTTCTGAAATAACTGCTTTAGCGGAGATTTAGCTTAATTTTGAAGTTATCTGAGATTTCTAGCTAATTTCACTGCGAAACACGTTATTTCGTTGAATTTCATCGTTTCATGAATGTTTCATGAAATAACCATGCTTTAGCGGAGATTTAGATTAATTTTGATGTTTTCTGAGATTTCTTGCTAATTTCACTGCGAAACTCGTTATTTCGTTGATTTTCATCGTTTCATGAATGTTTCGTGTAATAACCATGATTTAGCGGAGATTTAGCTTAATTTTGATCACATCGGAGGTTTCAATGTTCTTTCACTGCGAAAAACGTTATTTCGTTGAATTTCATCGATTCATGAATGTTTCGTGAAATAACCACGATTTAGCCGAGATTTAGCTTAATTTTGAAGTTTTCTGAGATATCTTGCTACATTCACAGCGAAACACGTTATTTCGTTGAATTCTATCGTTTCATGAATGTTTCGTGAAATAACCATGCTTTAGCGGAGATTTAGATTAATTTTGAAGTTCTCTGAGGTTTCCAGCTACTTTCGCTGCGAAACACGTTGTTACGTTGTATTTCATCGTTTCATGAGTGTTTCGTGAAATAACCATGATTTAGCGGAGATTTAGCTGAATTTTGTAGTTTACTTAGATTTCTAGCTACCTTCACTGCGAAACACGTTATTTCGTTGAATTTCATCGTTTCATGAATGTTTCGTGAAATAAACATGATTTAGCGGAGATTTAGCTTAATTTTGAAGTATTCTGAGATTTCTTGCTACATTCACTGCGAAACACGTTATTTCGTTAAATTTTAAAGTTTCATGAATGTTTCGTGTAATAACCATGATTTAGCGGACATTTAGCTTAATTTTGAAGTTTTCTGAGGTTTCCAGCTACTTTCACTGCGAAACACGTTGTTACGTTGAATTTCATCGTTTCATGAATGTTTCGTGAAATAACCATGATTCAGCGGAGATTTAGCTTAATTTTGAAGTTATCTGAGATTTCTAGCTAATTTCACTGCGAAACACGTTATTTCGTTGAATTTCATCGTTTCATGAATGTTTCATGAAATAACCATGCTTTAGCGGAGATTTAGATTAATTTTGATGTTTTCTGAGATTTCTTGCTAATTTCACTGCGAAACTCGTTATTTCGTTGATTTTCATCGTTTCATGAATGTTTCGTGTAATAACCATGATTTAGCGGAGATTTAGCTTAATTTTGATCACATCGGAGGTTTCAATGTTCTTTCACTGCGAAAAACGTTATTTCGTTGAATTTCATCGATTCATGAATGTTTCGTGAAATAACCACGATTTAGCCGAGATTTAGCTTAATTTTGAAGTTTTCTGAGATATCTTGCTACATTCACAGCGAAACACGTTATTTCGTTGAATTCTATCGTTTCATGAATGTTTCGTGAAATAACCATGCTTTAGCGGAGATTTAGATTAATTTTGATGTCTTCTGAGATTTCTTGCTACATTCACTGCGAAGAACGTTATTTCGTTGAATTTCATCATTTCATGAATGTTTCGTGAAAAAACCATGATTTAACGGAGATTTAGCTAAATTTTGATGTTTTCATTGATATCTAGCTTATTTCACTGCGAAGCACGTTATTTCGTTGAATTTCATCGTTTCATGAATGTTTCGTGAAATAGCCATGCTTTAGCGGAGATTTAGCTTAATTTTGAAGTTTTCTGAAATTTCTAGCTACTTTCATTGCGAAATAAGTTATTTCGTCGAATTCAAAATTTCATAAATGCTTCGTGAAATAATCACGTTTTAGTGGAGATTTAGCTTAATTTTGAAGTTCTCTGAGGTTTCCAGCTACTTTCGCTGCGAAACACGTTATTTCGTTGTATTTCATCGTTTCATGAATGTTTCGTGAAATAAACATGATTTAGCGGAGATTTAGCTTAATTTTGAAGTTTTCTGAGGTTTCCAGCTACTTTCACTGCGAAACACGTTGTTACGTTGAATTTCATCGTTTCATGAATGTTTCGTGAAATAACCATGATTTAGCGGAGATTTAGCTTAATTTTGAAGTTATCTGAGATTTCTAGCTAATTTCACTGCGAAGCACGTTATTTCGTTGAATTTCATCGTTTCATGAATGTTTCATGAAATAACCATGCTTTAGCGGAGATTTAGATTAATTTTGATGTTTTCTGAGATTTCTTGCTAATTTCACTGCGAAACTCGTTATTTCGTTGATTTTCATCGTTTCATGAATGTTTCGTGTAATAACCATGATTTAGCGGAGATTTAGCTTAATTTTGATCACATCGGAGGTTTCAATGTTCTTTCACTGCGAAAAACGTTATTTCGTTGAATTTCATCGATTCATGAATGTTTCGTGAAATAACCACGATTTAGCCGAGATTTAGCTTAATTTTGAAGTTTTCTGAGATATCTTGCTACATTCACAGCGAAACACGTTATTTCGTTGAATTCTATCGTTTCATGAATGTTTCGTGAAATAACCATGCTTTAGCGGAGATTTAGATTAATTTTGATGTCTTCTGAGATTTCTTGCTACATTCACTGCGAAGAACGTTATTTCGTTGAATTTCATCATTTCATGAATGTTTCGTGAAAAAACCATGATTTAACGGAGATTTAGCTAAATTTTGATGTTTTCATTGATATCTAGCTTATTTCACTGCGAAGCACGTTATTTCGTTGAATTTCATCTTTTCATGAATGTTTCGTGAAATAGCCATGCTTTAGCGGAGATTTAGCTTAATTTTGAAGTTTTCTGAAATTTCTAGCTACTTTCATTGCGAAATAAGTTATTTCGTCGAATTCAAAATTTCATAAATGCTTCGTGAAATAATCACGTTTTAGTGGAGATTTAGCTTAATTTTGAAGTTCTCTGAGGTTTCCAGCTACTTTCGCTGCGAAACACGTTATTTCGTTGTATTTCATCGTTTCATGAATGTTTCGTGAAATAAACATGATTTAGCGGAGATTTAGCTTAATTTTGAAGTTTTCTGAGGTTTCCAGCTACTTTCACTGCGAAACACGTTGTTACGTTGAATTTCATCGTTTCATGAATGTTTCGTGAAATAACCATGATTTAGCGGAGATTTAGCTTAATTTTGAAGTTATCTGAGATTTCTAGCTAATTTCACTGCGAAACACGTTATTTCGTTGATTCTCATCGTTTCATGATTGTTTCATGAACTAACCATGATTTAGCGCAGATTTAGCTTAATTTTGATGTTTTCATTCTTATCTAGCTACTTTCACTGCGAAACACGTTATTTCGTTAAATTTCATCGTTTCATGAATGTTTCGTGAAATAACCATGATTTTGCGGAGATTTAGCTTAATTTTGATGTTTTCGGAGGTTTCAATGTTCTTTCACTGCGTAAAACGTTATTTCGTTGAATTTCATCGATTCATGAATGTTTCGTGAAATAAGCACGATTTAGAAATGATTTAGCTTAATTTTGAAGTATTCTGAGATATCTTGCTACATTCATTGCGAAATACGTTATTTCGCTGAATTTCATCGGTTCATGAATGTTTCGTGAAATAACCATGCTTTAGCAGAGATTTAGCTTAATTTTGAAGTTTTCTGAGATTTCTAGCTACTTTCACTGCGAAACACGTTATTTCGATGTATTTCATCGTTTCACGAATGTTTCGAGAAATAACCATGATTTAGCGGAGATTTAGCTTAATTTTGAAGTTTTCTGAGATTTCTTGCTACATTCACTGCGAAGCACGTTATTTCGTTGAATTTCATCGTTTCATGATTGTTTCGTGAAATAACCATGCTTTAGCGGATATTTAGCTTAATTTTGAAGTTTTCTGAGGTTTCCAGCTACTTTCGCTGCGAAACACGTTATTTCGTTGAATTTCATCGTCGCATGAATGTTTCGTAAAATAAGCACGATTTAGTGGAGATTTAGCTTAATTTTGAGGTTTTCTGAGGTTTCCAGCTACTTTCACTGCGAAACACTTTGTTTCGTTGAATTCCGTCGATTCATTATTGTTTCGAGAAATAACCATGATTTAGCGGAGATTAAACTTAATTTTGGAGTTTTCATTCTTATCTAGCTACTTTCACTGCGAAACACGTTATTTCGTTAAATTTCATCGTTTCATGAAAGTTTCGTGATATAACAATGATTTAGCGGAGATTTAGCTTAATTTTGATGATTTTGGAGGTTTCAATGTAAATTCACTGCGTAAAACGTTATTTCGTTGAATTTCATCGATTCATGAATGTTTCGTAAAATAAGCACGATTTAGTGGAGATTTAGCTTAATTTTGAGGTTTTCTGAGGTTTCCAGCTACTTTCACTGCGAAACACGTTGTTTCGTTGAATTGCGTCGATTCATTATTGTTTCGTGAAATAACCATGATTTAGCGGAGATTAAGCTTAATTTTGGAGTTTTCTTAGTTATCTAGCTACTTTCTCTGCGAAACACGTTATTTCGTTAAATTTCATCGTTTCATGAATGTTTCGTGAAATAACCATGATTTTGCGGAGATTTAGTTTAATTTTGATGATATCGGAGGTTTCAATGTTCTTTCACTGCGAAAAACGATATTTCGTTGAATTTCATCGATTCATGTATGTTTCGTGAAATAACCATGCTTCAGCGGAGATTTAGATTAATTTTGATGTTTTCTGAGGTTTCTTGCTACATTCACTGCGAAGAACCTTATTTCGTTGAATTTCATCATTTCATGATTGTTTCGTGAAATAACCATGCTTCAGCGAAGATTTAGATTAATTTTGACGTTTTCTGAGATTTCTTGCTACATTCACTGCGAAGAACGTTATTTCGTTAAATTTCATAATTTCATGGATGTTTCGTGAAATAAACATGATTTAGCGGAGATTTAGCTTAATTTTGAAGTATTCTGTGATATCTCGCTACATTCACTGCGAAACACGTTATTTCGTTGAATTTCATCGTTTCATTAATGTTTCGTAAAATAACCATGCTTTAGCGGAGATTTAGATTAATTTTGAAGTTTTCTGAGATTTCTTGCTACATTCATTGCGAAGAACGTTATTTGGTTGAATTTCATCATTTCATGAATGTTTCGTGAAACAACCATGATTTATAGGAGATTTAGCTTAATTTTGATATTTTCATAGATATCTAGCTTATTTCACTGCGTCACAAGGTATTACGTTGTATTTCATCGTTTCATGAATGCTTCGTGAAACAATCACGATTTGGCGGAGATTTAGCTTAATTTTGAAGTTTTCTGAGGTTTCCAGCTACTTTCGCTGCGAAACACGTTATTTCGTTGAATATCATCGTCTCATGAATGTTTCGTGAAATAACCATGGTTTAGCGGAGATTAATCTTAATTTTGGAGTTTTCATAGTTATCTAGCTACTTTCACTGCGAAACACGGTATTTCGTTAAATTTCATCGTTTCATGAATGTTTCGTGAAATAACCATGATTTAGCGGAGATTTAGCTTAATTTTGAAGTTATCTGAGATTTCTAGCTAATTTCACTGCGAAACACGTTATTTCGTTGATTTTCATCGTTTCATGATTGTTTCATGAACTAACCATGATTTAGCGCAGATTTAGCTTAATTTTGATGTTTTCATTCTTATCTAGCTACTTTCACTGCGAAACACGTTATTTCGTTAAATTTCATCGTTTCATGAATGTTTCGTGAAATAACCATGATTTTGCGGAGATTTAGCTTAATTTTGATGTTTTCGGAGGTTTCAATGTTCTTTCACTGCGTAAAACGTTATTTCGTTGAATTTCATCGATTCATGAATGTTTCGTGAAATAAGCACGATTTAGAAATGATTTAGCTTAATTTTGAAGTATTCTGAGATATCTTGCTACATTCATTGCGAAACACGTTATTTCGTTGAATTTCATCGGTTCATGAATGTTTCGTGAAATAACCATGCTTTAGCAGAGATTTAGCTTAATTTTGAAGTTATCTGAGATTTCTAGCTAATTTCACTGCGAAACACGTTATTTCGTTGAATCTCATCGTTTCATGAATGTTTCATGAAATAACCATGCTTTAGCGGAGATTTAGATTAATTTTGATGTTTTCTGAGATTTCTTGCTAATTTCACTGCGAAACTCGTTATTTCGTTGATTTTCATCGTTTCATGAATGTTTCGTGTAATAACCATGATTTAGCGGAGATTTAGCTTAATTTTGATCACATCGGAGGTTTCAATGTTCTTTCACTGCGAAAAACGTTATTTCGTTGAATTTCATCGATTCATGAATGTTTCGTGAAATAACCACGATTTAGCCGAGATTTAGCTTAATTTTGAAGTTTTCTGAGATATCTTGCTACATTCACTGCGAAACACGTTATTTCGTTGAATTCTATCGTTTCATGAATGTTTCATGAAATAACCATGCTTTAGCGGAGATTTAGATTAATTTTGATGTTTTCTGAGATTTCTTGCTAATTTCACTGCGAAACTCGTTATTTCGTTGATTTTCATCGTTTCATGAATGTTTCGTGTAATAACCATGATTTAGCGGAGATTTAGCTTAATTTTGATCACATCGGAGGTTTCAATGTTCTTTCACTGCGAAAAACGTTATTTCGTTGAATTTCATCGATTCATGAATGTTTCGTGAAATAACCACGATTTAGCCGAGATTTAGCTTAATTTTGAAGTTTTCTGAGATATCTTGCTACATTCACTGCGAAACACGTTATTTCGTTGAATTCTATCGTTTCATGAATGTTTCGTGAAATAACCATGCTTTAGCGGAGATTTAGATTAATTTTGATGTCTTCTGAGATTTCTTGCTACATTCACTGCGAAGAACGTTATTTCGTTGAATTTCATCATTTCATGAATGTTTCGTGAAAAAACCATGATTTAACGGAGATTTAGCTAAATTTTGATGTTTTCATTGATATCTAGCTTATTTCACTGCGAAGCACGTTATTTCGTTGAATTTCATCGTTTCATGAATGTTTCGTGAAATAGCCATGCTTTAGCGGAGATTTAGCTTAATTTTGAAGTTTTCTGAAATTTCTAGCTACTTTCATTGCGCAATAAGTTATTTCGTCGAATTCAAAATTTCATTAATGCTTCGTGAAATAATCACGTTTTAGTGGAGATTTAGCTTAATTTTGAAGTTCTCTGAGGTTTCCAGCTACTTTCGCTGCGAAACACGTTATTTCGTTGTATTTCATCGTTTCATGAATGTTTCGTGAAATAAACATGATTTAGCGGAGATTTAGCTTAATTTTGAAGTTTTCTGAGGTTTCCAGCTACTTTCGCTGCGAAACACGTTATTTCGTTGTATTTCATCGTTACATGAATGTTTCGTGAAATAAACATGATTTAGCGGAGATTTAGCTTAATTTTGAAGTTTTCTGAGGTTTCCAGCTACTTTCACTGCGAAACACGTTGTTACGTTGAATTTCATCGTTTCATGAATGTTTCGTGAAATAACCATGGTTTAGCGGAGATTAATCTTAATTTTGGAGTTTTCATAGTTATCTAGCTACTTTCACTGCGAAACACGGTATTTCGTTAAATTTCATCGTTTCATGAATGTTTCGTGAAATAACCATGATTTAGCGGAGATTTAGCTTAATTTTGAAGTTATCTGAGATTTCTAGCTAATTTCACTGCGAAACACGTTATTTCGTTGATTTTCATCGTTTCATGATTGTTTCATGAACTAACCATGATTTAGCGCAGATTTAGCTTTATTTTGATGTTTTCATTCTTATCTAGCTACTTTCACTGCGAAACACGTTATTTCGTTAAATTTCATCGTTTCATGAATGTTTCGTGAAATAACCATGATTTTGCGGAGATTTAGCTTAATTTTGATGATATCGGAGGTTTCAATGTTCTTTCACTGCGAAAAACGATATTTCGTTGAATTTCATCGATTCATGTATGTTTCGTGAAATAACCATGCTTCAGCGGAGATTTAGATTAATTTTGATGTTTTCTGAGATTTCTTGCTACATTCACTGCGAAGAACCTTATTTCGTTGAATTTCATCATTTCATGATTGTTTCGTGAAATAACCATGCTTCAGCGAAGATTTAGATTAATTTTGACGTTTTCTGAGATTTCTTGCTACATTCACTGCGAAGAACGTTATTTCGTTAAATTTCATAATTTCATGAATGTTTCGTGAAATAAACATGATTTAGCGGAGATTTAGCTTAATTTTGAAGTATTCTGTGATATCTCGCTACATTCACTGCGAAACACGTTATTTCGTTGAATTTCATCGTTTCATTAATGTTTCGTAAAATAACCATGCTTTAGCGGAGATTTAGATTAATTTTGAAGTTTTCTGAGATTTCTTGCTACATTCATTGCGAAGAACGTTATTTGGTTGAATTTCATCATTTCATGAATGTTTCGTGAAACAACCATGATTTATAGGAGATTTAGCTTAATTTTGATATTTTCATAGATATCTAGCTTATTTCACTGCGTCACAAGGTATTACGTTGTATTTCATCGTTTCATGAATGCTTCGTGAAACAATCACGATTTGGCGGAGATTTAGCTTAATTTTGAAGTTTTCTGAGGTTTCCAGCTACTTTCGCTGCGAAACACGTTATTTCGTTGAATATCATCGTCTCATGAATGTTTCGTGAAATAACCATGGTTTAGCGGAGATTAATCTTAATTTTGGAGTTTTCATAGTTATCTAGCTACTTTCACTGCGAAACACGGTATTTCGTTAAATTTCATCGTTTCATGAATGTTTCGTGAAATAACCATGATTTAGCGGAGATTTAGCTTAATTTTGAAGTTATCTGAGATTTCTAGCTAATTTCACTGCGAAACACGTTATTTCGTTGATTTTCATCGTTTCATGATTGTTTCATGAACTAACCATGATTTAGCGCAGATTTAGCTTAATTTTGATGTTTTCATTCTTATCTAGCTACTTTCACTGCGAAACACGTTATTTCGTTAAATTTCATCGTTTCATGAATGTTTCGTGAAATAACCATGATTTTGCGGAGATTTAGCTTAATTTTGATGTTTTCGGAGGTTTCAATGTTCTTTCACTGCGTAAAACGTTATTTCGTTGAATTTCATCGATTCATGAATGTTTCGTGAAATAAGCACGATTTAGAAATGATTTAGCTTAATTTTGAAGTATTCTGAGATATCTTGCTACATTCATTGCGAAACACGTTATTTCGTTGAATTTCATCGGTTCATGAATGTTTCGTGAAATAACCATGCTTTAGCAGAGATTTAGCTTAATTTTGAAGTTATCTGAGATTTCTAGCTAATTTCACTGCGAAACACGTTATTTCGTTGAATTTCATCGTTTCATGAATGTTTCATGAAATAACCATGCTTTAGCGGAGATTTAGATTAATTTTGATGTTTTCTGAGATTTCTTGCTAATTTCACTGCGAAACTCGTTATTTCGTTGATTTTCATCGTTTCATGAATGTTTCGTGTAATAACCATGATTTAGCGGAGATTTAGCTTAATTTTGATCACATCGGATGTTTCAATGTTCTTTCACTGCGAAAAACGTTATTTCGTTGAATTTCATCGATTCTTGAATGTTTCGTGAAATAACCACGATTTAGCCGAGATTTAGCTTAATTTTGAAGTTTTCTGAGATATCTTGCTACATTCACTGCGAAACACTTTATTTCGTTGAATTCTATCGTTTCATGAATGTTTCGTGAAATAACCATGCTTTAGCGGAGATTTAGATTAATTTTGATGTCTTCTGAGATTTCTTGCTACATTCACTGCGAAGAACGTTATTTCGTTGAATTTCATCATTTCATGAATGTTTCGTGAAAAAACCATGATTTAACGGAGATTTAGCTAAATTTTGATGTTTTCATTGATATCTAGCTTATTTAACTGCGAAGCACGTTATTTCGTTGAATTTCATCGTTTCATGAATGTTTCGTGAAATAGCCATGCTTTAGCGGAGATTTAGCTTAATTTTGAAGTTTTCTGAAATTTCTAGCTACTTTCATTGCGAAATAAGTTATTTCGTCGAATTCAAAATTTCATAAATGCTTCGTGAAATAATCACGTTTTAGTGGAGATTTAGCTTAATTTTGAAGTTCTCTGAGGTTTCCAGCTACTTTCGCTGCGAAACACGTTATTTCGTTGTATTTCATCGTTTCATGAATGTTTCGTGTAATAAACATGATTTAGCGGAGATTTAGCTTAATTTTGAAGTTATCTGAGTTTTCTAGCTAATTTCACTGCGAAACACGTTATTTCGTTGATTTTCATCGTTTCATGATTGTTTTATGAACTAACCATGATTTAGCGCAGATTTAGCTTAATTTTGATGTTTTCATTCTTATCTAGCTACTTTCACTGCGAAACACGTTATTTCGTTAAATTTCATCGTTTCATGAATGTTTCGTGAAATAACCATGATTTTGCGGAGATTTAGCTTAATTTTGATGTTTTCGGAGGTTTCAATGTTCTTTCACTGCGTAAAACGTTATTTCGTTGAATTTCATCGATTCATGAATGTTTCGTGAAATAAGCACGATTTAGAAATGATTTAGCTTAATTTTGAAGTATTCTGAGATATCTTGCTACATTCATTGCGAAACACGTTATTTCGTTGAATTTCATCGGTACATGAATGTTTCGTGAAATAACCATGCTTTAGCAGAGATTTAGCTTAATTTTGAAGTTTTCTGAGATTTCTAGCTACTTTCACTGCGAAACACGTTATTTCGATGTATTTCATCGTTTCACGAATGTTTCGAGAAATAACCATGATTTAGCGGAGATTTAGGTTAATTTTGAAGTTTTCTGAGATTTCTTGCTACATTCACTGCGAAGCACGTTATTTCGTTGAATTTCATCGTTTCATGATTGTTTCGTGAAATAACCATGCTTTAGCGGATATATAGCTTAATTTTGAAGTTTTCTGAGGTTTCCAGCTACTTTCGCTGCGAAACACGTTATTTCGTTGAATTTCATCGTCGCATGAATGTTTCGTGAATTAACGATGATTTAGAGGAGATTTAGCTTAATTTTGAAGTTTACTTAGATTTCAAGCTACTTTCACTGCGAAACACGGTATTTAGTTGAATTTCATCGTTTCAAGATTGTGTCGTGATATAACCATGATTTAGCGAAGATTTAGTTAATTTTGATGTTTTCATAGATATCAACATTCTTTCACTGCGAAACACGTTGTTTCGTTGAACTTCATCGTTTCATGAATGTTTCATGAAATAACCATGCTTTAGCGGAGATTTAGATTAATTTTGATGTTTTCTGAGGTTTCCAGCTACTTTCGCTGCGAAACACGTTATTTCGTTGAATTTCATCGTCGCATGAATGTTTCGTGAATTAACGATGATTTAGCGGAGATTTAGCTTAATTTTGATGTTTTCATAGTTATCTAGCTACTTTCACTGCGAAACACGTTATTTCGTTAAATTTCATCGTTTCATGAAAGTTTCGTGATATAACAATGATTTAGCGGAGATTTAGCTTAATTTTGATGATTTTGGAGGTTTCAATGTACATTCACTGCGTAAAACGTTATTTCGTTGAATTTCATCGATTCATGAATGTTTCGTAAAATAAGCACGATTTAGTGGAGATTTAGCTTAATTTTGAGGTTTTCTGAGGTTTCCAGCTACTTTCACTGCGAAACACGTTGTTTCGTTGAATTTCATCGTTTCATGAATGTTTCATGAAACAACCATGATTTATAGGAGATTTAGCTTAATTTTGATATTTTCATAGATATCTAGCTTATTTCACTGCGTCACAAGGTATTACGTTGTATTTCATCGTTTCATGAATGCTTCGTGAAACAATCACGATTTGGCGGAGATTTAGCTTAATTTTGAAGTTTTCTGAGGTTTCCAGCTACTTTCGCTGCGAAACACGTTATTTCGTTGAATATCATCGTCTCATGAATGTTTCGTGAAATAACCATGGTTTAGCGGAGATTAATCTTAATTTTGGAGTTTTCATAGTTATCTAGCTACTTTCACTGCGAAACACGGTATTTCGTTAAATTTCATCGTTTCATGAATGTTTCGTGAAATAACCATGATTTAGCGGAGATTTAGCTTAATTTTGATGATATCGGAGGTTTCAATGGTCTTTCACTGCGAAAAACGTTATTTCGTTGAATTTCGTCGATTCATGAATGTTTCGTGAAATAACCATGCTTTAGCGGAGATTTAGCTTAATTTTGAAGTTTTTTGAGATTTCTAGCTACTTTCATTGCGAAACAAGTTATTTCGTCGACTTCATAATTTCATGAATGCTTCTTGAAATAATCACGATTTTGCGGAGATTTGGCTTAATTTTGAAGTTTTCTGAGGTTTCCAGCTACTTTCGCTGCGAAACACGTCATTTCGTTGAATTTCATCGTTTCATGAATGTTTCGTGAAAAAAAAATGATTTAGCGGAGATTTTGCTTAATTTTGAAGTATTCTGAGATTTCTTGCTGCATTCACTGCGAAACACGTTATTTCGTTAAATTTCAAAGTTTCATGAATGTTTCGTGAAATAACCATGATTTAGCGGACATTTAGCTTAATTTTGAAGTTTTCTGAGGTTTCCAGCTACTTTCACTGCGAAACTCGTTGTTACGTTGATTTTCATCGTTTCATGAATGTTTCGTGAAATAACAATGATTTAGCGGAGATTTAGCTTAATTTTGATGTTTTCATAGTTATCTAGCTACTTTCACTGCGAAACACTTTATTTCGTTAAATTTCATCGTCTCATGAATGTTTCGTGAAATAACCATGATTTAGCGGAGATTTAGCTTAATTTTGATGATTTCGGAGGTTTCGATGTTCTTTCACTGCGTAAAACGTTATTTCGTTGAATTTCATAGATTCATGAATGTTTCGCGAAATAACCACGATTTAGAGGAGATTTAGCTTAATTTTGAAGTTTTCTGAGGTTTCCAGCTACTTCCACTGCGAAACACGTTGTTTCGTCGAATTTCATCGTTACCTGAATGTTTCGTGAAAAAACCATGATTTGGCGGAGATTTAGCTTAATTTTGAAGTTTACTAAGATTTCTAGCTACTTTCACCGTGAAACACGTTATTTCGTTGAATTTCATCGTTTCATGAATGTTTCGTGAAATAAACATGATTTAGCGGAGATTTAGCTTAATTTTGAAGTATTCTGAGATATCTTGCTACATTCTCTGCGAAACACGTTATTTCGTTGAATTTCATCGTTTCATGAATGTTTCGTGAAATAACCACGCTTTAGCGGAGATTTAGATTAATTTTGAGTTTTCTGAGATTTATTGCTACATTCAATGCGAAGAACGTTATTTCGTTGAATTTCATCATTTCATGAATGTTTCGCGAAACAACCATGATTTATCGGAGATTTAGCATAATTTTATTGTTTTCGTTGATATCTAGCTTATTTCACTGCGAAGCAAGTTATTTCGTTGAATTTCATCGTTTCATGTATGTTTCGTGAAATAACCATGCTTTAGCGGAGATTTAGCTTAATTTTGAAGTTTTCTGAGATTTCTTTCTACTTTCATTGCGAAACAAGTTATTTCGTCGAATTCATAATTTCATGAATGCTTCGTGAAATAATCACGATTTAGCGGAGATTTAGCTTAATTTTGAAGTTCTCTGAGGTTTCCAGCTACTTTCGCTGCGAAACACGTTATTTCGTTGAATTTCATCGACTCATGAATGTTTCGTGAATTAACGATGATTTAGCGGAGATTTAGCTTAATTTTGAAGTGTAGTTAGATTTCTAGCTGCATTCACTGCGAAACACGTTATTTCGTTGAATTTCATCATTTCAAGAATGTTTCGTGAAATAAACATGATTTTGCGGAGATTTAGCTTAATTTTGATGTATACTGAGATTTCTTGCTGCATTCACTGCGAAACACGTTATTTCGTTAAATTTCAAAGTTTCATGAATGTTTCATGAAATAACCATGATTTAGCGGACATTTAGCTTAATTTTGAAGTTTTCTGAGGTTTCCAGCTACTTTCACTGCGAAACACGTTGTTACGTTGAATTTCATCGTTTCATGAATGTTTCGTGAAATAACCATGATTTAGCGGGGATTTAGCTAAATTTTGATGTTTTCATAGTTATCTAGCTACTTTCACTGCGAAACACGTTATTTCGTTAAATTTCATCGTTTCATGAATGTTTCGTGAAATAACCATGATTTAGCGGAGATTTAGCTTAATTTTGATGATTTCGGAGGTTTCGATGTTCTTTCACTGCGTAAAACGTTATTTGGTTGAATTACATCGATTCATGAATGTTTCGTGAAGTAACCACGATTTAGAGGAGATTTAGCTTAATTTTGAATTTAACTAAGATTTCTAGCTGCTTTCACCGCGAAACACGTTATTTCGTTGAGTTTCATCTTTTCATGAATGTTTCGTGAAATAAACATGATTTAGCGGAGATTTAGCTTAATTTTGAAGTATTCTCAGATATCTTGCTACATTCACTGCGAAACACGTTATTACGGTGAATTTCATCCTTTCATGAATGTCTCGTGAAATAAACATGCTTTAGCGGAGATTTAGATTAGTTTTGAAGTTCTCTGAGATTTCTTGCTACATTCACTGCGAAGAACGTTATTTCGTTGAATTTCATCATTTCATGAATGTTTTGTGAAACAACCTTGATTTATCGGAGATTTAACTTAATTTTGATGTTTTCATAGATATCTAGCTTATTTCACTGCGAAACACGTTATTAGGTTGAATTTCATCGTTTCATGAATGTTTCGTGAATTAACCATGATTTATCGGAGAATTAGCTTAATTTTGATGTTTTCATACATATCTAGCTACTTTCACTGCGGAACACGTTAATACGTTGAATTTCATCGTTTCATGAATGCTTCGTGAAATAACCATGTTTTAGCGGAGATTTAGCTTAATTTTGAAGTTTTCTGAGATTTCTAGCTACTTTCACTGCGAAACACGTTATTTCGATGTATTTCATCGTTTCACGAATGTTTCGAGAAATAACCATGATTTAGCGGAGATTTAGGTTAATTTTGAAGTTTTCTGAGATTTCTTGCTACATTCACTGCGAAGCACGTTATTTCGTTGAATTTCATCGTTTCATGATTGTTTCGTGAAATAACCATGCTTTAGCGGATATTTAGCTTAATTTTGAAGTTTTCTGAGGTTTCCAGCTACTTTCGCTGCGAAACACGTTATTTCGTTGAATTTCATCGTCGCATGAATGTTTCGTGAATTAACGATGATTTAGAGGAGATTTAGCTTAATTTTGAAGTTTACTTAGATTTCAAGCTACTTTCACTGCGAAACACGGTATTTAGTTGAATTTCATCGTTTCAAGATTGTGTCGTGATATAACCATGATTTAGCGAAGATTTAGTTAATTTTGATGTTTTCATAGATATCAAGATTCTTTCACTGCGAAACACGTTGTTTCGTTGAATTTCATCGTTTCATGAATGTTTCATGAAATAACCATGCTTTAGCGGAGATTTAGATTAATTTTGATGTTTTCTGAGGTTTCCAGCTACTTTCGCTGCGAAACACGTTATTTCGTTGAATTTCATCGTCGCATGAATGTTTCGTGAATTAACGATGATTTAGCGGAGATTTAGCTTAATTTTGATGTTTTCATAGTTATCTAGCTACTTTCACTGCGAAACACGTTATTTCGTTAAATTTCATCGTTTCATGAAAGTTTCGTGATATAACAATGATTTAGCGGAGATTTAGCTTAATTTTGATGATTTTGGAGGTTTCAATGTACATTCACTGCGTAAAACGTTATTTCGTTGAATTTCATCGATTCATGAATGTTTCGTAAAATAAGCACGATTTAGTGGAGATTTAGCTTAATTTTGAGGTTTTCTGAGGTTTCCAGCTACTTTCACTGCGAAACACGTTGTTTCGTTGAATTCCGTCGATTCATTATTGTTTCGTGAAATAACCATGATTTAGCGCAGATTAAGCTTAATTTTGGAGTTTTCTTAGTTATCTAGCTACTTTCTCTGCGAAACACGTTATTTCGTTAAATTTCATCGTTTCATGAATGTTTCGTGAAATAACCATGATTTTGCGGACATTTAGCTTAATTTTGATGATATCGGAGGTTTCAATGTTCTTTCACTGCGAAAAACGATATTTCGTTGAATTTCATCGATTCATGTATGTTTCGTGAAATAACCATGCTTCAGCGGAGATTTAGATTAATTTTGATGTTTTCTGAGATTTCTTGCTACATTCACTGCGAAGAACCTTATTTCGTTGAATTTCATCATTTCATGATTGTTTCGTGAAATAACCATGCTTCAGCGAAGATTTAGATTAATTTTGACGTTTTCTGAGATTTCTTGCTACATTCACTGCGAAGAACGTTATTTCGTTAAATTTCATAATTTCATGAATGTTTCGTGAAATAAACATGATTTAGCGGAGATTTAGCTTAATTTTGAAGTATTCTGTGATATCTCGCTACATTCACTGCGAAACACGTTATTTCGTTGAATTTCATCGTTTCATTAATGTTTCGTAAAATAACCATGCTTTAGCGGAGATTTAGATTAATTTTGAAGTTTTCTGAGATTTCTTGCTACATTCATTGCGAAGAACGTTATTTGGTTGAATTTCATCATTTCATGAATGTTTCGTGAAACAACCATGATTTATAGGAGATTTAGCTTAATTTTGATATTTTCATAGATATCTAGCTTATTTCACTGCGTCACAAGGTATTACGTTGTATTTCATCGTTTCATGAATGCTTCGTGAAACAATCACGATTTGGCGGAGATTTAGCTTAATTTTGAAGTTTTCTGAGGTTTCCAGCTACTTTCGCTGCGAAACACGTTATTTCGTTGAATATCATCGTCTCATGAATGTTTCGTGAAATAACCATGGTTTAGCGGAGATTAATCTTAATTTTGGAGTTTTCATAGTTATCTAGCTACTTTCAATGCGAAACACGGTATTTCGTTAAATTTCATCATTTCATGAATGTTTCGTGAAATAACCATGATTTAGCGGAGATTTAGCTTAATTTTGATGATATCGGAGGTTTCAATGGTCTTTCACTGCGAAAAACGTTATTTCGTTGAATTTCGTCGATTCATGAATGTTTCGTGAAATAACCATGCTTTAGCGGAGATTTAGCTTAATTTTGAAGTTTTTTGAGATTTCTAGCTACTTTCATTGCGAAACAAGTTATTTCGTCGACTTCATAATTTCATGAATGCTTCTTGAAGTAATCACGATTTTGCGGAGATTTGGCTTAATTTTGAAGTTTTCTGAGGTTTCCAGCTACTTTCGGTGCGAAACACGTCATTTCGTTGAATTTCATCGTTTCATGAATGTTTCGTGAAAAAAAAATGATTTAGCGGAGATTTTGCTTAATTTTGAAGTATTCTGAGATTTCTTGCTGCATTCACTGCGAAACACGTTATTTCGTTAAATTTCAAAGTTTCATGAATGTTTCGTGAAATAACCATGATTTAACGGACATTTAGCTTAATTTTGAAGTTTTCTGAGGTTTCCAGCTACTTTCACTGCGAAACTCGTTGTTACGTTGATTTTCATCCTTTCATGAATGTTTCGTGAAATAACAATGAATTAGCGGAGATTTAGCTTAATTTTGATGTTTTCATAGTTATCTAGCTACTTTCACTGCGAAACACTTTATTTCGTTAAATTTCATCGTCTCATGAATGTTTCGTGAAATAACCATGATTTAGCGGAGATTTAGCTTAATTTTGATGATTTCGGAGGTTTCGATGTTCTTTCACTGCGTAAAACGTTATTTCGTTGAATTTCATAGATTCATGAATGTTTCGCGAAATAACCACGATTTAGAGGAGATTTAGCTTAATTTGGAAGTTTTCTGAGGTTTCCAGCTACTTCCACTGCGAAACACGTTGTTTCGTCGAATTTCATCGTTACATGAATGTTTCGTGAAAAAACCATGATTTGGCGGAGATTTAGCTTAATATTGAAGTTTACTAAGATTTCTAGCTACTTTCACCGTGAAACACGTTATTTCGTTGAATTTCATCGTTTCATGAATGTTTCGTGAAATAAACATGATTTAGCGGAGATTTAGCTTAATTTTGAAGTATTCTGAGATATCTTGCTACATTCTCTGCGAAACACGTTATTTCGTTGAATTTCATCGTTTCATGAATGTTTCGTGAAATAACCACGCTTTAGCGGAGATTTAGATTAATTTTGAGTTTTCTGAGATTTATTGCTACATTCAATGCGAAGAACGTTATTTCGTTGAATTTCATCATTTCATGAATGTTTCGCGAAACAACCATGATTGATCGGAGATTTAGCATAATTTTATTGTTTTCGTTGATATCTAGCTTATTTCACTGCGAAGCAAGTTATTTCGTTGAATTTCATCGTTTCATGTATGTTTCGTGAAATAACCATGCTTTAGCGGAGATTTAGCTTAATTTTGAAGTTTTCTGAGATTTCTTGCTACTTTCATTGCGAAACAAGTTATTTCGTCGAATTCATAATTTCATGAATGCTTCGTGAAATAATCACGATTTAGCGGAGATTTAGCTTAATTTTGAAGTTCTCTGAGGTTTCCAGCTACTTTCGCTGCGAAACACGTTATTTCGTTGAATTTCATCGACTCATGAATGTTTCGTGAATTAACGATGATTTAGCGGAGATTTAGCTTAATTTTGAAGTTTAGTTAGATTTCTAGCTGCATTCACTGCGAAACACGTTATTTCGTTGAATTTCATCATTTCATGAATGTTTCGTGAAATAAACATGATTTAGCGGGGATTTAGCTAAATTTTGATGTTTTCATAGTTATCTAGCTACTTTCACTGCGAAACACGTTATTTCGTTAAATTTCATCGTTTCATGAATGTTTCGTGAAATAACCATGATTTAGCGGAGATTTAGCTTAATTTTGATGATTTCGGAGGTTTCGATGTTCTTTCACTGCGTAAAACGTTATTTGGTTGAATTACATCGATTCATGAATGTTTCGTGAAGTAACCACGATTTAGAGGAGATTTAGCTTAATTTTGAATTTAACTAAGATTTCTAGCTGCTTTCACCGCGAAACACGTTATTTCGTTGAATTTCATCTTTTCATGAATGTTTCGTGAAATAAACATCATTTAGCGGAGATTTAGCTTAATTTTGAAGTATTCTCAGATATCTTGCTACATTCACTGCGAAACACGTTATTACGGTGAATTTCATCCTTTCATGAATGTCTCGTGAAATAAACATGCTTTAGCGGAGATTTAGATTAGTTTTGAAGTTCTCTGAGATTTCTTGCTACATTCACTGCGAAGAACGTTATTTCGTTGAATTTCATCATTTCATGAATGTTTTGTGAAACAACCTTGATTTATCGGAGATTTAACTTAATTTTGATGTTTTCATAGATATCTAGCTTATTTCACTGCGAAACACGTTATTAGGTTGAATTTCATCGTTTCATGAATGTTTCGTGAATTAACCATGATTTATCGGAGAATTAGCTTAATTTTGATGTTTTCATACATATCTAGCTACTTTCACTGCGGAACACGTTAATACGTTGAGTTTCATCGTTTCATGAATGCTTCGTGAAATAACCATGTTTTAGCGGAGATTTAGCTTAATTTTGAAGTTTTCTGAGATTTCTAGCTACTTTTATTGCGAAACAAGTTATTTCGTCGAATTCATAAATTCATGAATGCTTCGTGAAATAATCACGATTTAGAGGAGATTTAGCTTAATTTTGAAGTTTTCTGAGGTTTCTTGCTACATTCACTGCGAAGCACGTTATTTCGTTGAATTTAATCGTTTCATGATTGTTTCGTGAAATAAACATGATTTAGCGGAGATTTAGCTTAATTTTGAAGTATTCTGAGATATCTTGCTACATTCATTGCGAAACACGTTATTTCGTTGAATTTCATCGGTTCATGAATGTTTCGTGAAATAACCATGCTTTAGCAGAGATTAAGCTTAATTTTGAAGTTTTCTGAGATTTCTAGCTACTTTCACTGCGAAACACGTTATTTCGATGTATTTCATCGTTTCACGAATGTTTCGAGAAATAACCATGATTTAGCGGATATTTAGCTTAATTTTGAAGTTTTCTGAGGTTTCCAGCTACTTTCGCTGCGAAACACGTTATTTCGTTGAATTTCATCGTCGCATGAATGTTTCGTGAATTAACGATGATTTAGAGGAGATTTAGCTTAATTTTGAAGTTTACTTAGATTTCAAGCTACTTTCACTGCGAAACACGGTATTTAGTTGAATTTCATCGTTTCAAGATTGTGTCGTGATATAACCATGATTTAGCGAAGATTTAGTTAATTTTGATGTTTTCATAGATATCAAGATTCTTTCACTGCGAAACACGTTGTTTCGTTGAATTTCATCGTTTCATGAATGTTTCATGAAATAACCATGCTTTAGCGGAGATTTAGATTAGTTTTGATGTTTTCTGAGGTTTCCAGCTACTTTCGCTACGAAACACGTTATTTCGTTGAATTTCATCGTCGCATGAATTTTTCGTGAATTAACGATGATTTAGCGGAGATTTAGCTTAATTTTGATGTTTTCATAGTTATCTAGCTACTTTCACTGCGAAACACGTTATTTCGTTAAATTTCATCGTTTCATGAAAGTTTCGTGATATAACAATGATTTAGCGGAGATTTAGCTTAATTTTGATGATTTTGGAGGTTTCAATGTACATTCACTGCGTAAAACGTTATTTCGTTGAATTTCATCGATTCATGAATGTTTCGTAAAATAAGCACGATTTAGTGGAGATTTAGCTTAATTTTGAGGTTTTCTGAGGTTTCCAGCTACTTTCACTGCGAAACACGTTGTTTCGTTGAATTCCGTCGATTCATTATTGTTTCGTGAAATAACCATGATTTAGCGGAGATTAAGCTTAATTTTGGAGTTTTCTTAGTTATCTAGCTACTTTCTCTGCGAAACACGTTATTTCGTTAAATTTCATCGTTTCATGAATGTTTCGTGAAATAACCATGATTTTGCGGACATTTAGCTTAATTTTGATGATATCGGAGGTTTCAATGTTCTTTCACTGCGAAAAACGATATTTCGTTGAATTTCATCGATTCATGTATGTTTCGTGAAATAACCATGCTTCAGCGGAGATTTAGATTAATTTTGATGTTTTCTGAGATTTCTTGCTACATTCACTGCGAAGAACCTTATTTCGTTGAATTTCATCATTTCATGATTGTTTCGTGAAATAACCATGCTTGAGCGAAGATTTAGATTAATTTTGACGTTTTCTGAGATTTCTGTCTACATTCACTGCGAAGAACGTTATTTCGTTAAATTTCATAATTTCATGAATGTTTCGTGAAATAAACATGATTTAGCGGAGATTTAGCTTAATTTTGAAGTATTCTGTGATATCTTGCTACATTCACTGCGAAACACGTTATTTCGTTGAATTTCATCGTTTCATTAATGTTTCGTAAAATAACCATGCTTTAGCGGAGATTTAGATTAATTTTGAAGTTTTCTGAGATTTCTTGCTACATTCATTGCGAAGAACGTTATTTGGTTGAATTTCATCATTTCATGAATGTTTCGTGAAACAACCATGATTTATAGGAGATTTAGCTTAATTTTGATATTTTCATAGATATCTAGCTTATTTCACTGCGTCACAAGGTATTACGTTGTATTTCATCGTTTCATGAATGCTTCGTGAAACAATCACGATTTGGCGGAGATTTAGCTTAATTTTGAAGTTTTCTGAGGTTTCCAGCTAATTTCGCTGCGAAACACGTTATTTCGTTGAATATCATCGTCACATGAATGTTTCGTGAAATAACCATGGTTTAGCGGAGATTAATCTTAATTTTGGAGTTTTCATAGTTATCTAGCTACTTTCAATGCGAAACACGGTATTTCGTTAAATTTCATCATTTCATGAATGTTTCGTGAAATAACCATGATTTAGCGGAGATTTAGCTTAATTTTGATGATATCGGAGGTTTCAATGGTCTTTCACTGCGAAAAACGTTATTTCGTTGAATTTCGTCGATTCATGAATGTTTCGTGAAATAACCATGCTTTAGCGGAGATTTAGCTTAATTTTGAAGTTTTTTGAGATTTCTAGCTACTTTCATTGCGAAACAAGTTATTTCGTCGACTTCATAATTTCATGAATGCTTCTTGAAGTAATCACGATTTTGCGGAGATTTGGCTTAATTTTGAAGTTTTCTGAGGTTTCCAGCTACTTTCACCGCGAAAAACGTTATTTCGTTGAATTTCATCGTTTCATGAATGTTTCGTGAAATAAACATGATTTAGCGGAGATTTAGCTTAATTTTGAAGTATTCTGAGATATCCTGCTACATTCTCTGCGAAACACGTTATTTCGTTGAATTTCATCGTTTCATGAATGTTTCGTGAAATAACCACGCTTTAGCGGAGATTTAGATTAATTTTGAGTTTTCTGAGATTTATTGCTACATTCAATGCGAAGAACGTTATTTCGTTGAATTTCATCATTTCATGAATGTTTCGCGAAACAACCATGATTTATCGGAGATTTAGCATAATTTTATTGTTTTCGTTGATATCTAGCTTATTTCACTGCGAAGCAAGTTATTTCGTTGAATTTCATCGTTTCATGTATGTTTCGTGAAATAACCATGCTTTAGCGGAGATTTAGCTTAATTTTGAAGATTTCTGAGATTTCTTGCTACTTTCATTGCGAAACAAGTTATTTCGTCGAATTCATAATTTCATGAATGCTTCGTGAAATAATCACGATTTAGCGGAGATTTAGCTTAATTTTGAAGTTCTCTGAGGTTTCCAGCTACTTTCGCTGCGAAACACGTTATTTCGTTGAATTTCATCGACTCATGAATGTTTCGTGAATTAACGATGATTTAGCGGAGATTTAGCTTAATTTTGAAGTTTAGTTAGATTTCTAGCTGCATTCACCGCGAAACACGTTATTTCGTTGAATTTCATCATTTCATGAATGTTTCGTGAAATAAACATGATTTTGCGGAGATTTAGCTTAATTTTGATGTATACTGAGATTTCTTGCTGCATTCACTGCGAAACACGTTATTTCGTTAAATTTCAAAGTTTCATGAATGTTTCATGAAATAACCATGATTTAGCGGACATTTAGCTTAATTTTGAAGTTTTCTGAGGTTTCCAGCTACTTTCACTGCGAAACACGTTGTTACGTTGAATTTCATCTTTTCATGAATGTTTCGTGAAATAACCATGATTTAGCGGGGATTTAGCTAAATTTTGATGTTTTCATAGTTATCTAGCTACTTTCACTGCGAAACACGTTATTTCGTTAAATTTCATCATTTCATGAATGTTTCGTGAAATAACCATGATTTAGCGGAGATTTAGCTTAATTTTGATGATTTCGGAGGTTTCGATGTTCTTTCACTGCGTAAAACGTTATTTGGTTGAATTACATCGATTCATGAATGTTTCGTGAAGTAACCACGATTTAGAGGAGATTTAGCTTAATTTTGAATTTAACTAAGATTTCTAGCTGCTTTCACCGCGAAACACGTTATTTCGTTGAATTTCATCTTTTCATGAATGTTTCGTGAAATAAACATGATTTAGCGGAGATTTAGCTTAATTTTGAAGTATTCTCAGATATCTTGCTACATTCACTGCGAAACACGTTATTACGTTGAATTTCATCATTTCATGAATGTCTCGTGAAATAAACATGCTTTAGCGGAGATTTAGATTAGTTTTGAAGTTCTCTGAGATTTCTTGCTACATTCACTGCGAAGAACGTTATTTCGTTGAATTTCATCATTTCATGAATGTTTTGTGAAACAACCTTGATTTATCGGAGATTTAGCTTAATTTTGATGTTTTCATAGATATCTAGCTTATTTCACTGCGAAACACGTTATTAGGTTGAATTTCATCGTTTCATGAATGTTTCGTGAAATAACCAAGATTTATCGGAGAATTAGGTTAATTTTGATGTTTTCATACATATCTAGCTACTTTCACTGCGAAACACGTTATTACGTTGAGTTTCATCGTTTCATGAATGCTTCGTGAAATAACCATGTTTTAGCGGAGATTTAGCTTAATTTTGAAGTTTTCTGAGATTTCTAGCTACTTTTATTGCGAAACAAGTTATTTCGTCGAATTCATAAATTCATGAATGCTTCGTGAAATAATCACGATTTAGAGGAGATTTAGCTTAATTTTGATGTTCTCTGAGGTTTCCAGCTACTTTCGCTGCGAAACACGTTATTTCGTTGAATTTCATCGACTCATGAATGTTTCGTGAATTAAAGATGATTTAGCGGAGATTTAGCTTAATTTTGAAGTTTACTTATATTTCTAGCTACATTCACTGCGAAACACGTTATTTCGTTGAATTTCATCGTTTCATGAATGTCTCGTGAAATAACCATGCTTTAGCCGAGATTTAGATTAGTTTTGCTGTTTTCATAGATATCTATATTGTTTCACTGCGAAACACGTTATTTCGTTGAATTTCATCATTTCATGAATGTTACGTGAAGCAACCATGATTAAACGGATACTTAGCTTAATTTTGAAGTTCTCTGAGGTTTCCAGCTACTTTCACTGCGAAACACGTTGTTACGTTGAATTTCATCGTTTCATGAATGTTTCGAGAAATAACCATTATTTAGCGGAGATTTAGCTTAATTTTGATGTTTTCATAGTAATCTAGCTACTGCGAAAAACGTTATTTCGTTAAATTTCATCGTTTCATGAATGTTTCGTGAAATAACCATGATTTAGCGGAGATTTAACTTAATTTTGATGATTTCGAAGGTTTCGATGTTCTGACACTGCGTAAAACGTTATTTCGTTGAATTTCATCATTTCATGAATGTTTCGTGAAACAACCATGATTTATCGGATATTTAGCCGAATTTTGCTGTTTTCATAGATATCTATATTGTTTCACTGCGAAACACGTTATTTCGTTGAATTTCATCATTTCATGAATGTTACGTGAAGCAACCATGATTAAACGGATACTTAGCTTAATTTTGATGTTTTCTGAGATTTCTTGCTACATTCACTGCGAAGCACGTTATTTCGTTGAATTTCATCGTTTCATGATTGTTTCGTGAAATAACCATGCTTTAGCGGAGATTTAGCTTAATTTTGAAGTTATCTGAGGTTTCGAGCTACTTTCGCTGCGAAACACGTTTTTTCGTTGATTTTCATCGTCTCATGAATGTTTCGTGAATTAACGATGATTTAGCGGAAATTTAGCTTAATTTTGATGTTTACTTAGATTTCAAGCTACTTTCACTGCGAAACGCGGTATTTAGTTGAATTTCATCGTTTCAAGAATGTTTCGTGAATTAAACATGATTTAGCGAAGATTTAGCTTAATTTTGATGTTTTCATGGATATCTAGCTACTTTCACTGGAAACACGTAATTTCGTTGAATTTCATCGTTTCATGAATGTTTCGTGAAAAAACCAAGATTTAGCGGAAATTTAGCTTAATTTTGAAGTTTTCTGAGATTTCTTGCTACTTTCATTGCGAAACAAGTTATTTCGTCGAATTCATAATTTCATGAATGCTTCGTGAAATAATCACGATTTAGCGGAGATTTAGCTTAATTTTGAAGTTCTCTGAGGTTTCCAGCTACTTTCGCTGCGAAACACGTTATTTCGTTGAATTTCATCGACTCATGAATGTTTCGTGAATTAACGATGATTTAGCGGAGATTTAGCTTAATTTTGAAGTTTAGTTAGATTTCTAGCGACTTTCACAGCGAAACACGTTATTTCGTTGAATTTCATCGTTTCATGAATGTTTCGTGAAGCAACCATGATTTATCGGAGATTTAGCTTAATTTTGATGTTTTCATAGATATCTAGCATATTTCACTGCGAAACACGTTATTACGTTGAATTTCATCGTTTCATGTATTTTCGTGAAATAACCATGCTTTAGCGGAGATTTAGCTTAATTTTGAAGTTTTCTGAGATTTCTAGCTACTTTCACCGCGAAACACGTTATTTCGTTCAATTTCAAAGTTTAATGAATGTTTCGTGAAATAACCATGATTTACCGGAAATTTAGCATAATTTTGAAGTTTTCTGAGGTTTTCAGCAACTTTCACTGCGAAACACGTTGTTACGTTGAATTTCATCGTTTCATGAATGTTTCGTGAAATAAGCATGATTTAGCGGAGATTTAGCTTAATTTTGATGTTTTCATAGTTATCTAGCTACTTTCACTGCGAAACACGTTATTTCGTTAAATTTTATCGTTTCATGAATGTTTCGTGAAATGACCATGATTTTGCGGAGATTTAGCTTAATTTTGATGATTTCGGAGGTTTCGATTTTCTTTCACTGCGTAAAACGTTATTTCGTTGAATTTCATCGATTCATGAATGTTTCGAGAAATAACCACGATTTAGAGGAGATTTAGCTTAATTTTGAAGTTTTCTGAGTTTTCCAGCCACTTTCACTGCCAAACACGTTGTTTCGTTGAATTTCATCGTTTCATGAATGTTTCGTGAAAAAACCATGATTTAGCGGAGATTTAGCTTAATTTTGATGTTTTCATTGATATCTAGCTTATTTCACTGCGAATCACGTTATTCCGTTGAATTTCATCGTTTCATGAATGTTTCGTGAAATAACCATGCTTTAGCGGAGATTTAGCTTAATTTTGAAGTTTTTTGATATTTCTAGCTTCTTTCATTGCGAAACAAGTTATTTCGTCGAATTCATAATTTCATGAATGCTTCGTGAAATAATCACGATTTAGCGGAGATTTAGCTTAATTTTGAAGTTCTCTGAGGTTTCCAGCTACTTTCGCTGCGAAACACGTTATTTCGTTGAATTTCATCGTTTCATGAATGTTTCGTGAAAAAAACATTATTTAGCGGAGATTTAGCTTAATTTTGAAGTATTCTGAGATTTCTTGCTACATTCGCTGCGAAACACGTTATTTCGTTAAATTTAAAAGTTTCATGAATGTTTCGTGAAATAACCATGATTTAGCGGACATTTAGCTTAATTTTGAAGTTTTGTGAGGATTCCAGCTTCTTTCACTGCGAAACACGTTGTTACGTTGAATTTCATCGTTTCATGAATGTTTCGTGAAATAACCATTATTTAGCGGAGATTTAGCTTAATTTTAATGTTTTCATAGTTATCTAGCTACTTTCACTGCGAAACACGTTATTTCGTTAAATTTCATCGTTTCATGAATGTTTCGTGAAATAACCATGATTTAGCGGAGATTTAGCTTAATTTTGATGATTTCGGAGGATTCGATGTTCTTTCACTGCGTAAAACGTTCTTTCGTTGAATTTCATCGATTCATGAATGTTTCGTGAAATAACCACGATTTAGAGGAGATTTAGCTTAATTTTGAAGTTTTCTGAGGTTTCCAGCTACTTTCACTGCGATACACGTTGTTTCGCTGAATTTCATCGTTTCATGAATGTTTCGTGAAAAAACCATGATTTAGCGGAGATTTAGCTTAATTTTGAAGTTTACTAAGATTTCTAGCTACTTTCACCGCGAAACACGTTATTACGTTGAATTTCATCGTTTCATGAATGTTTCGTGAAATAAACATGATTTAGCGGAGATTTAGCTTAATTTTGAAGTATTCTGAGATATCTTGCTACATTCACTGCGAAACACGTTATTTCGTTGAATTTCATCGTTTCATGAATGTTTCGTGAAATAACCATGCTTTAGCGGAGATTTAGATTAATTTTGAGTTTTCTGAGATTTCTTGCTACATTCACTGCGAAGAACGTTATTTCGTTGAATTTCATCATTTCATGAATGTTTCGTGAAACAACCATGATTTATCGGAGATTTAGCTTAATTTTGTTGTTTTCATTGATAACTAGCTTATTTCACTGCGAAGCACGTTATTTCGTTGAATTTCATCGTTTCATGTATGTTTCGTGAAATAACCATGCTTTAGCGGAGATTTAGCTTAATTTTGAAGTTTTCTGAGATTTCTAGTTACTTTCACTGCGAAACACGTTATTTCGTTAAATTTCATCGTTTCATGAATGTTTCGTGAAATAACCATGATTTAGCGGAGATTTAGCTTAATTTTGATGATTTCGGAGGTTTCGATGTTCTTTCACTGCGTAAAACGTAATTTCGTTGAATTACATCGATTCACGAATGTTTCGTGAAGTTACCACGATTTAGAGGAGATTTAGCTTAATTTTGAATTTTACTGAGATTTCTAGCTACTTTCACCTCGAAACACGTTATTTCGTTGAATTTCATCATTTCATGAATGTCTCGTGAAATAACCATGCTCTAGCGGAGATTTAGATTAGTTTTGAAGTTTTCTGAGATTTCTTGCTACATTCACTGCGAAGAACGTTATTTCGTTGAATTTCATCATTTCATGAATGTTTCGAGAATTAACCACGATTTAGAGGAGATTTAGCATAATTTTGAAGTTTTCTGAGTTTTCCAGCTACTTTCACTGCGAAACACGTTGTTTCGTTGAATTTCATCGTTTCATGAATGTTTCGTGAAAAAACCTTGATTTAGAGGAGATTTAGCTTAATTTTGATGTTTTCATTGATATCTAGCTTATTTCACTGCGAAGCACGTTATTTCGTTGAATTTCATCGTTTCATGAATGTTTCGTGAAATAACCATGCTTTAGCGGAGATTTAGCTTAATTTTGAAGTTTTTTGAGATTTCTAGCTACTTTCATTGCGAAACAAGTTATTTCGTCGACTTCATAATTTCATGAATGCTTCGTGAAATAATCACGATTTAGCGGTGATTTAGCTTAATTTTGAAGTTCTCTGAGGTTTCCAGCTACTTTCGCTGCGAAACACGTTATTTCGTTGAATTTCATCGTTTCATGAATGTTACGTGAAAAAACCTTGATTTAGCGGAGATTTAGCTTAATTTTGAAGTATTCTGAGATTTCTTGCTACCTTCACTGCGAAACACGTTATTTCGTTAAATTTCGAAGTTTCATGAATGTTTCGTGAAATAACCATGATTTAGCGGAGATTTAGCTTAATTTTGATGTTTTCACAGTTATCTAGCTACTTTCTCTGCGAAACACGTTATTTCGTTAAATTTCATCGTTTCATGAATGTTTCGTGAAATAACCATGACTTAGCGGAGATTTAGCTTAATTTTCATGATTTCGGAGGTTTCGATGTTCTTTCACTGCGTAAAACGTTATTTCGTAGAATTTCATCGATTCATGGATGTTTCGAGAAATAACCACGATTTAGAGGAGATTTAGCATAATTTTGAAGTTTTCTGAGTTTTCCAGCTACTTTCACTGCGAAACACGTTGTTTCGTTGAATTTCATCGTTTCAAGAATGTTTCGTGAAAAAACCTTGATTTAGCGGAGATTTAGCTTAATTTTGATGTTTTCATTGATATCTAGCTTATTTCACTGCGAAGCACGTTATTTCGTTGAATTTCATCGTTTCATGAATGTTTCGTGAAATAACCATGCTTTAGCGGAGATTTAGCTTAATTTTGAAGTTTTTTGAGATTTCTAGCTACTTTCATTGCGAAACAAGTTATTTCGTCGACTTCATAATTTCATGAATGCTTCGTGAAATAATCACGATTTAGCGGTGATTTAGCTTAATTTTGAAGTTCTCTGAGGTTTCCAGCTACTTTCGCTGCGAAACACGTTATTTCGTTGAATTTCATCGTTTCATGAATGTTTCGTGAAAAAAACATGATTTAGCGGAGGTTTAGCTTAATTTTGAAGTATTCTGAGATTTCTTGGTACCTTTACTGCGAAACACGTTATTTCGTTAAATTTCGAAGTTTCATGAATATTTCGTGAAATAACCATGATTTAGCGGACATTTAGCTTAATTTTGAAGTTTACTAAGATTTCTAGCTACTTTCCCCGCGAAACACGTTATTACGTTGAATTTCATCGTTTCATGAATGTTTCGAGAAATAAACAAGATTTAGCGGAGATTTAGCTTCATTTTGAAGTATTCTGAGATATCTTGCTACATTCACTGCGAAACACGTTATTTGGTTGAATTTCATCGTTTCATGAATGTTTCGTGAAATAACCATGCTTTAACGGAGATTTAGATTAATTTTGAGTTTTCTGAGATTTCTTGCTACATTCACTGGGAAGAACGTTACTTCGTTGAATTTCATCATTTCATGAATGTTTCGTGAAACAACCATGATTTATCGGAGATTTAGCTTATATTTGTAGTTTTCATTGATATCTAGCTTATTTCACTGCGAAGCACGTTATTTCGTTGAATTTCATCGTTTCATGTATGTTTCCTGAAATAACCATGCTTTAGCGGAGATTTAGCTGCATTTTGAAGTTTTCTGAGATTTCTAGCTACTTTCATTGCGAAACAAGTTATTTCGACGAATTCATAATTTCATGAATGCTTCGTGAAATAATCACGATTTAGCGGAGATTTATCTTAATTTTGAAGTTCTCTGAGGTTTCCAACTACTTTCGCTGCGAAACACGTTGTTACGTTGAATTTCATCGTTTCATGAATGTTTCGTGAAATAACCATGATTTAGCGATGATTTAGCTTAATTTTGAAGTTTTCATAGTTATCTAGCTGCTTTCACTGCGAAACACGTATTTCGTTAAATTTCATCGTTTCATTAATGTTTCGTGAAATAACTTTGATTTGGCGGAGATTTAGCTTAATTTTGATGATTTTGGAAGTTTCGATGTTCTTTCACTGCGTAAAACGTTATGTCGTTGAATTTCATCGATTCATGAATGATTCGTGAAGTAACCAAGATTTAGAGGAGATTTAGCTTAATTTTGAATTTTACTAAGATTTCTAGCTACTTTCACCGCGAAACACGTTATTTCGTTGAATTTCTTCGTTTCATGAATGTTTCGTGAAATAAACATTATTTAGCGGAGATTTAGCTTAATTTTGAAGTATTCTGAGATATCTTGCTACATTCACTGCGAAACACGTTATTACGTTGAATTTCATCGTTTCATTAATGTCTCGTGAAATAACCATGCTTTAGCGGAGATTTATATTAGTTTTGAAGTTTTCTGAGATTTCTTGCTACATTCACTGCGAAGAACGTTATTTCGTTGAATTTCATCATTTCATGAATGTTTCGTGAAACAACCATGATTTAGAGGAGATTTAGCTTAATTTTGATGTTTTCTGAGTTTTCCAGCAACTTTCACTGCGAAATACGTTGTTTCGTTGAATTTCATCGTTTCATGAATGTTTCGTGAAAACACCAGGATTTAGCGGAGATTTAGCTTAATTTTGAAGTTTACTAAGATTTCTAGCTACTTTCACCGCGAAACACGTTATTTCGTTGGATTTCATCGTTTCATGAATGTTTCGTGAAATAAACATGATTTAGCGGAGATTTATCTTAATTTTGAAGTATTCTGAGATATCTTGCTACATTCACTGCGAAACACGTTATTTCGTTGAATTTCATCGTTTCATGAATGTCTCGTGAAATAACCATGCTTTAGCGGAGATATAGAGTAGTTTTGAAGTTTTGTGAGATTTCTTGCTACATTCACTGCGAAGCACGTTATTTCGTTGAATTTCATCGTTTCATGTATGTTTCGTGAAATAACCATGCTTTAGCGGAGATTTAGCTGCATTTTGAAGTTTTCTGAGATTTCTAGCTACTTTCAATGCGAAACAAGTTATTTCGACGAATTCATAATTTCAAGAATGCTTCGTGAAATAATCACGATTTAGCGGAGATTTATCTTAATTTTGAAGTTCTCTGAGGTTTCCAGCTAATTTCGCTGCGAAACACGTTATTTCGTTGAATTTCATCGACTCATGAATGTTTCGTGAATTAACGATGATTTAGCGGAGATTTAGCTTAATTTTGAAGTTTACTTAGATTTCTAGCTACATTCACTGCGAAACATGTTATTTCGTTGATTTTGATCGTTTCATGAATGTTTCGTGAAATAAACATGATTTTGCGGAGATTTATATTAGTTTTGAAGTTTTCTGAGATTTCTTGCTACATTCACTGCGAAGAACGTTATTTCGTTGAATTTCATCATTTCATGAATGTTTCGTGAAACAACCATGATTTATCGGAGATTCAGCTTAATTTTGTTGTTTTCACTGATATCTAGCTTATTTCACTGCGAAGCACGTTATTTCGTTGAATTTCATCGTTTCATGAATGTGTCGTGAAATTACCATGCTTTAGCGGAGATTTAGCTTAATTTTGAAGTTCTCTGAGGTTTCGAGCTACTTTCGCCGCGAGACAAGTTATTTCGTTGAATTTCATCGACTCATGAATGTTTCGTGAAAAAAACATGATTTAGCGGAGATTTAGCTTAATTTTGAAGTATTCTGAGATTTCCTGCTACATTCACTGCGAAACACGTTATTTCGTTAAATTTCCAAGTTTCATAGATGTTTCGTGAAATAAATATGATATAGCGGACATTTAGCTTAATTTTGAAGTTTTCCTAGGTTTCTAGCTACTTTCACCGCGAAACACGTTATTTCGTTGAATTTCTTCGTTTCATGAATGTTTCTTGAAATAAACATTATTTAGCGGAGATTTAGCTTAATTTTGAAGTATTCTGAGATATCTTGCTACATTCACTGCGAAACACGTTATTACGTTGAATTTCAACGACTCATGAATGTTTCGTGAATTAAGGATGATTTAGCGGAGATTTAGCTTAATTTTGAAGTTTACATAGATTTCTATCTACATTCACTGCGAAACGCGTTATTTCGTTGAATTTCATCGTTTCATGAATGTTTCGTGAAAAAACCATGATTTAGCGGAGATTTAGCTTAATTTTGAAGTTTACTAATATTTCTAGCTACTTTCACCGCGAAACACGTTATTTCGTTGAATTTCATCGTTTCATGAATGTTTCGTGAAATAAACATTCTTTAGCGGAGATTTAGATTAATTTTGAAGTTTTCTGAGATTTCTTGCTACATTCACTGCGAAGAACGTTATTTCGTTGAATTTCATCATTTCATGAATGTTTCGTGAAACAACCATGATTTATCGGAGATTTAGCTTAATTTTGTTGTTTTCATTGATATCTAGCTTATTTCACTGCGAAGCAAGTTATTACGTTGAATTTCATCGTTTCATGAATGTGTCTTGAAAAAAACATGATTTAGCGGAGATTTAACTTAATTTTGAATTATTCTGAGATTTCCTGCTACATTCTCTGCGAAACACGTTATTTCGTTAAATTTCAAAGTTTCATGAATGTTTCGTGAAATAACCATGGTTTAGCAGATATAGATTAGTTTTGAAGTTTTCTGAGATTTCCAGCTACATTCACTGCGAAGCACGTTATTTCGTTGAATTTCATCGTTTCATGAATGTTTCGTGAAATAACCATGCTTTAGCGGAGATTTAGCTGCATTTTGAAGTTTTCTGATATTTCTAGCTACTTTCATTGCGAAACAAGTTATTTCGACGAATTCATAATTTCATGAATGCTTCGTGAAATAATCACAATTTAGCGGAGATTTATCTTAATTTTGAAGTTCTCTGAGGTTTCCAGCTAATTTCGCTGCGAAACACGTTATTTCGTTGAATTTCATCGACTCATGAATGTTTCGTGAATTAACGATGATTTAGCGGAGATTTAGCTTAATTTTGAAGTTTACTTAGATTTCTAGCTACATTCACTGCGAAACATGTTATTTCGTTGAATTTCATCGTTTCATGAATGTTTCGTGAAATAAACATGATTTTGCGGAGATTTAGCTTAATTTTGAAGTATTCTGAGATATCTTGCTACATTCACTGCGAAACACGTTATTACGTTGAATTTCATCGTTTCATGAATGTCTCGTGAAATAACCATGCTTTAGCGGAGATTTATATTAGTTTTGAAGTTTTCTGAGATTTCTTGCTACATTCACTGCGAAGAACGTTATTTCGTTGAATTACATCATTTCATGAATGTTTCGTGAAACAACCATGATTTATCGGAGATTCAGCTTAATTTTGTTGTTTTCATTGATATCTAGCTTATTTCACTGCGAAGCACGTTATTTCGTTGAATTTCATCGTTTCATGAATGTGTCGTGAAATAACCATGCTTTAGCGGAGATTTAGCTTAATTTTGAAGTTCTCTGAGGTTTCCAGCTACATTCGCCGCGAGACAAGTTATTTCGTTGAATTTCAACGACTCATGAATGTTTCGTGAATTAAGGATGATTTAGCGGAGATTTAGCTTAATTTTGAAGTTTACAAAGATTTCTAGCTACATTCACTGCGAAACGCGTTATTTCGTTGAATTTCATCGTTTCATGAATGTTTCGTGAAAAAACCATGATTTAGCGGAGATTTAACTAAATTTTGAAGTTTACTAAGATTTCTAGCTACTTTCACCGCGAAACACGTTATTTCGTTGAATTTCATCGTTTCATGAATGTTTCGTGAAATAAACATTCTTTAGCGGAGATTTAGATTAATTTTGAAGTTTTCTGAGATTTCTTGCTACATTCACTGCGAAGAACGTTATTTCGTTGAATTTCATCATTTCATGAATGTTTCGTGAAATAACCATGATTTAGCGGAGATTTAGCTTAATTTTGATGTTTTCATAGTTATCTAGCTACGTTCACTGCGAAACACGTTATTCCGTTGAATTTCATCGTTTCATGAATGTTTCGTGTAATAACCATGATTTAGCGGAGATTTAGCTTAATTTTGATGATTTCGGAGGTTTCGATTTTCTTTCACTGCGTAAAACGTTATTTTGTTGAATTTCATCGATTCATGAATGTATCGAGATACAACCACGATTTAGAGGAGATTTAGCTTAATTTTGATGTTTTCTGAGTTTTCCAGCAACTTTCACTGCGAAATACGTTGTTTCGTTGAAATTCAACGTTTCATGAATGTTTCGTGAAAACACCAGGATTTAGCGGAGATTTAGCTTAATTTTGAAGTTTACTAAGATTTCTAGCTACTTTCACCGCCAAACACGTTATTTCGTTGAATTTCATCGTTTCATGAATGTTTCGTGAAATAAACATGATTTAGCGGAGATTTATCTTAATTTTGAAGTATTCTGAGATATCTTGCTACATTCACTGCGAAACACGTTATTTCGTTGAATTTCATCGTTTCATGAATGTCTCGTGAAATAACCATGCTTTAGCGGAGATATAGATTAGTTTTGAAGTTTTCTGAGATTTCTTGCTACATTCACTGCGAAGCACGTTATTTCGTTGAATTTCATCGTTTCATGTATGTTTCGTGAAATAACCATGCTTTAGCGGAGATTTAGCTGCATTTTGAAGTTTTCTGATATTTCTAGCTACTTTCATTGCGAAACAAGTTATTTCGACGAATTCATAATTTCATGAATGCTTCGTGAAATAATCACAATTTAGCGGAGATTTATCTTAATTTTGAAGTTCTCTGAGGTTTCCAGCTAATTTCGCTGCGAAACACGTTATTTCGTTGAATTTCATCGACTCATGAATGTTTCGTGAATTAACGATGATTTAGCGGAGATTTAGCTTAATTTTGAAGTTTACTTAGATTTCTAGCTACATTCACTGCGAAACATGTTATTTCGTTGAATTTGATCGTTTCATGAATGTTTCGTGAAATAAACATGATTTTGCGGAGATTTAGCTTAATTTTGAAGTATTCTGAGATATCTTGCTACATTCACTGCGAAACACGTTATTACGTTGAATGTCATCGTTTCATGAATGTCTCGTGAAATAACCATGCTTTAGCGGAGATTTATATTAGTTTTGAAGTTTTCTGAGATTTCTTGCTACATTCACTGCGAAGAACGTTATTTCGTTGAATTACATCATTTCATGAATGTTTCGTGAAACAACCATGATTTATCGGAGATTCAGCTTAATTTTGTTGTTTTCATTGATATCTAGCTTATTTCACTGCGAAGCACGTTATTTCGTTGAATTTCATCGTTTCATGAATGTGTCGTGAAATAACCATGCTTTAGCGGAGATTTAGCTTAATTTTGAAGTTCTCTGAGGTTTCCAGCTACATTCGCCGCGAGACAAGTTATTTCGTTGAATTTCAACGACTCATGAATGTTTCGTGAATTAAGGATGATTTAGCGGAGATTTAGCTTAATTTTGAAGTTTACAAAGATTTCTAGCTACATTCACTGCGAAACGCGTTATTTCGTTGAATTTCATCGTTTCATGAATGTTTCGTGAAAAAACCATGATTTAGCGGAGATTTAACTAAATTTTGAAGTTTACTAAGATTTCTAGCTACTTTCACCGCGAAACACGTTATTTCGTTGAATTTCATCGTTTCATGAATGTTTCGTGAAATAAACATTCTTTAGCGGAGATTTAGATTAATTTTGAAGTTTTCTGAGATTTCTTGCTACATTCACTGCGAAGAACGTTATTTCGTTGAATTTCATCATTTCATGAATGTTTCGTGAAATAACCATGATTTAGCGGAGATTTAGCTTAATTTTGATGTTTTCATAGTTATCTAGCTACGTTCACTGCGAAACACGTTATTCCGTTGAATTTCATCGTTTCATGAATGTTTCGTGTAATAACCATGATTTAGCGGAGATTTAGCTTAATTTTGATGATTTCGGAGGTTTCGATTTTCTTTCACTGCGTAAAACGTTATTTTGTTGAATTTCATCGATTCATGAATGTATCGAGAAACAACCACGATTTAGAGGAGATTTAGCTTAATTTTGAAGTTTACTAAGATTTCTAGCTACTTTCACCGCGAAACACGTTATTTCGTTGAATTTCATTGTTTCATGAATGTTTCGTGAAATAAACATGATTTAGCCGAGATTTATCTTAATTTTGAAGTATTCTGAGATATCTTGCTACATTCACTGCGAAACACGTTATTTCGTTGAATTTCATCGTTTCATGAATGTCTCGTGAAATAACCATGCTTTAGCGGAGATATAGATTAGTTTTGAAGTTTTCTGAGATTTCTTGCTACATTCACTGTGAAGCACGTTATTTCGTTGAATTTCATCGTTTCATGTATGTTTCGTGAAATAACCATGCTTTAGCGGAGATTTAGCTGCATTTTGAAGTTTTCTGAGATTTCTAGCTACTTTCATTGCGAAACAAGTTATTTCGACGAATTCATAATTTCATGAATGCTTCGTGAAATAATCACGATTTAGCGGAGATTTATCTTAATTTTGAAGTTCTCTGAGGTTTCGAGCTAATTTCGCTGCGAAACACGTTATTTCGTTGAATTTCATCGACTCATGAATGTTTCGTGAATTAACGATGATTTAGCGGATATTTAGCTTAATTTTGAAGTTTACTTAGATTTCTAGCTACATTCACTGCGAAACATGTTATTTCGTTGAATATCATCGTTTCATGAATGTTTCGTGAAATAAACATGATTTTGAAGAGATTTAGCTTAATTTTGATGTATTCTGAGATTTCTTGCTGCATTCGCTGCGAAACACGTTATTTCGTTAAATTTCAAAGTTTCATGAATGTTTCATGAAATAACCATGATTTAGCGGACATTTAGCTTAATTTTGAAGTTTACTGAGGTTTCCAGCTTCTTTCACTGCGAAACACGTTGTTACGTTGAATTTCATCGTTTCATGAATGTTTCGTGAAATAACCATGATTTAGCGATGATTTAGCTTAATTTTGAAGTTTTCATAGTTATCTATCTACTTTCACTGCGAAACACGTTATTTCGTTAAATTTCATCGTTTCATTAATGTTTCGTGAAATAACTTTGATTTGGCGGAGATTTAGCTTAATTTTGATGATTTTGGAGGTTTCGATGTTCTTTCACTGCGTAAAATGTTTTTTCGTTGAATTTCATCGATTCATGAATGATTCGTGAAGTAACCAAGATTTAGAGGAGATTTAGCTTAATTTTGAATTTTACTAAGATTTCTAGCTACTTTCACCGCGAAACACGTTATTTCGTTGAATTTCTTCGTTTCATGAATGTTTCGTGAAATAAACATTATTTAGCGGAGATTTAGCTTAATTTTGAAGTATTCTGAGATATCTTGCTACATTCACTGCGAAACACGTTATTATGTTGAATTTCATCATTTCATGAATGTTTCGTGAAACAACCATGATTTATCGGAGATTCAGCTTAATTTTGTTGTTTTCATTGATATCTAGCTTATTTCACTGCGAAGCACGTTATTTCGTTGAATTTCATCGTTTCATGAATGTGTCGTGAAATAACCATGCTTTAGCGGAGATTTAGCATAATTTTGAAGTTCTCTGAGGTTTCCAGCTACTTTCGCCGCGAGACAAGTTATTTCGTTGAATTTCATCGACTCATGAATGTTTCGTGAAAAAAACATGATTTAGCGGAGATTTAGCTTAATTTTGAAGTATTCTGAGATTTCCTGCGAAACACGTTATTTCGTTAAATTTCAATGTTTCATGGATGTTTCGTGAAATAAACATGATATAGCGGACATTTAGCTTAATTTTGAAGTTTTCTGAGGTTTCTAGCTACTTTCACCGCAAAACACGTTATTTCGTTGAATTTCTTCGGTTCATGAATGTTTCGTGAAACAAACATTATTTAGCGGAGATTTAGCTTAATTTTGAAGTATTCTGAGATATCTTGCTACATTCACTGCGAAACACGTTATTACGTTGAATTTCAACGACTCATGAGTGTTTCGTGAATTAAGGATGATTTAGCGGAGATTTAGCTTAATTTTGAAGTTTACATAGATTTCTAGCTACATTCACTGCGAAACGCGTTATTTCGTTGAATTTCATCGTTTCATGAATGTTTCGTGAAAAAACCATGATTTAGCCGAGATTTAGCTTAATTTTGATGATTTCGGAGGTTTCGATTTTCTTTCACTGCGTAAAACGTTATTTTGTTGAATTTCATCGATTCATGAATGTTTCGAGAAATAACCACGATTTAGAGGAGATTTAGCTTAATTTTGATGTTTTCTGAGTTTTCCAGCTACTTTCACTGCGAAACACGTTATTTCGTTGAATTTCATCGTTTCATGAATGTCTCGTGAAATAACCATGCTTTAGCCGAGATTTAGATTAGTTTTGAAGTTTTCTGAGATTTCTTGCTACATTCACTGCGAAGAACGTTATTTCGTTGAATTTCATCGATTCATGAATGTTTCGTGAAATAACCATGCTTTAGCGGAGATTTAGCTGCATTTTGAAGTTTTCTGATATTTCTAGCTACTTTCATTGCGAAACAAGTTATTTCGACGAATTCATAATTTCATGAATGCTTCGTGAAATAATCACAATTTAGCGGAGATTTATCTTAATTTTGAAGTTCTCTGAGGTTTCCAGCTAATTTCGCTGCGAAACACGTTATTTCGTTGAATTTCATCGACTCATGAATGTTTCGTGAATTAACGATGATTTAGCGGAGATTTAGCTTAATTTTGAAGTTTACTTAGATTTCTAGCTACATTCACTGCGAAACATGTTATTTCGTTGAATTTGATCGTTTCATGAATGTTTCGTGAAATAAACATGATTTTGCGGAGATTTAGCTTAATTTTGAAGTATTCTGAGATATCTTGCTACATTCACTGCGAAACACGTTATTACGTTGAATTTCATCGTTTCATGAATGTCTCGTGAAATAACCATGCTTTAGCGGAGATTTATATTAGTTTTGAAGTTTTCTGAGATTTCTTGCTACATTCACTGCGAAGAACGTTATTTCGTTGAATTTCATCATTTCATGAATGTTTCGTGAAACAACCATGATTTATCGGAGATTAAGCTTAATTTTGTTGTTTTCATTGATATCTAGCTTATTTCACTGCGAAGCACGTTATTTCGTTGAATTTCATCGTTTCATGAATGTGTCGTGAAATAACCATGCTTTAGCGGAGATTTAGCTTAATTTTGAAGTTCTCTGAGGTTTCCAGCTACATTCGCCGCGAGACAAGTTATTTCGTTGAATTTCAACGACTCATGAATGTTTCGTGAATTAAGGATGATTTAGCGGAGATTTAGCTTAATTTTGAAGTTTACAAAGATTTCTAGCTACATTCACTGCGAAACGCGTTATTTCGTTGAATTTCATCGTTTCATGAATGTTTCGTGAAAAAACCATGATTTAGCGGAGATTTAACTAAATTTTGAAGTTTACTAAGATTTCTAGCTACTTTCACCGCGAAACACGTTATTTCGTTGAATTTCATCGTTTCATGAATGTTTCGTGAAATAAACATTCTTTAGCGGAGATTTAGATTAATTTTGAAGTTTTCTGAGATTTCTTGCTACATTCACTGCGAAGAACGTTATTTCGTTGAATTTCATCATTTCATGAATGTTTCGTGAAATAACCATGATTTAGCGGAGATTTAGCTTAATTTTGATGTTTTCATAGTTATCTAGCTACGTTCACTGCGAAACACGTTATTCCGTTGAATTTCATCGTTTCATGAATGTTTCGTGTAATAACCATGATTTAGCGGAGATTTAGCTTAATTTTGATGATTTCGGAGGTTTCGATTTTCTTTCACTGCGTAAAACGTTATTTTGTTGAAGTTCATCGATTCATGAATGTATCGAGAAACAACCACGATTTAGAGGAGATTTAGCTTAATTTTGAAGTTTACTAAGATTTCTAGCTACTTTCACCGCGAAACACGTTATTTCGTTGAATTTCATTGTTTCATGAATGTTTCGTGAAATAAACATGATTTAGCCGAGATTTATCTTAATTTTGAAGTATTCTGAGATATCTTGCTACATTCACTGCGAAACACGTTATTTCGTTGAATTTCATCGTTTCATGAATGTCTCGTGAAATAACCATGCTTTAGCGGAGATATAGATTAGTTTTGAAGTTTTCTGAGATTTCTTGCTACATTCACTGTGAAGCACGTTATTTCGTTGAATTTCATCGTTTCATGTATGTTTCGTGAAATAACCATGCTTTAGCGGAGATTTAGCTGCATTTTGAAGTTTTCTGAGATTTCTAGCTACTTTCATTGCGAAACAAGTTATTTCGACGAATTCATAATTTCATGAATGCTTCGTGAAATAATCACGATTTAGCGGAGATTTATCTTAATTTTGAAGTTCTCTGAGGTTTCGAGCTAATTTCGCTGCGAAACACGTTATTTCGTTGAATTTCATCGACTCATGAATGTTTCGTGAATTAACGATGATTTAGCGGATATTTAGCTTAATTTTGAAGTTTACTTAGATTTCTAGCTACATTCACTGCGAAACATGTTATTTCGTTGAATATCATCGTTTCATGAATGTTTCGTGAAATAAACATGATTTTGAAGAGATTTAGCTTAATTTTGATGTATTCTGAGATTTCTTGCTGCATTCGCTGCGAAACACGTTATTTCGTTAAATTTCAAAGTTTCATGAATGTTTCATGAAATAACCATGATTTAGCGGACATTTAGCTTAATTTTGAAGTTTACTGAGGTTTCCAGCTTCTTTCACTGCGAAACACGTTGTTACGTTGAATTTCATCGTTTCATGAATGTTTCGTGAAATAACCATGATTTAGCGATGATTTAGCTTAATTTTGAAGTTTTCATAGTTATCTATCTACTTTCACTGCGAAACACGTTATTTCGTTAAATTTCATCGTTTCATTAATGTTTCGTGAAATAACTTTGATTTGGCGGAGATTTAGCTTAATTTTGATGATTTTGGAGGTTTCGATGTTCTTTCACTGCGTAAAATGTTTTTTCGTTGAATTTCATCGATTCATGAATGATTCGTGAAGTAACCAAGATTTAGAGGAGATTTAGCTTAATTTTGAATTTTACTAAGATTTCTAGCTACTTTCACCGCGAAACACGTTATTTCGTTGAATTTCTTCGTTTCATGAATGTTTCGTGAAATAAACATTATTTAGCGGAGATTTAGCTTAATTTTGAAGTATTCTGAGATATCTTGCTACATTCACTGCGAAACACGTTATTATGTTGAATTTCATCATTTCATGAATGTTTCGTGAAACAACCATGATTTATCGGAGATTCAGCTTAATTTTGTTGTTTTCATTGATATCTAGCTTATTTCACTGCGAAGCACGTTATTTCGTTGAATTTCATCGTTTCATGAATGTGTCGTGAAATAACCATGCTTTAGCGGAGATTTAGCATAATTTTGAAGTTCTCTGAGGTTTCCAGCTACTTTCGCCGCGAGACAAGTTATTTCGTTGAATTTCATCGACTCATGAATGTTTCGTGAAAAAAACATGATTTAGCGGAGATTTAGCTTAATTTTGAAGTATTCTGAGATTTCCTGCGAAACACGTTATTTCGTTAAATTTCAATGTTTCATGGATGTTTCGTGAAATAAACATGATATAGCGGACATTTAGCTTAATTTTGAAGTTTTCTGAGGTTTCTAGCTACTTTCACCGCAAAACACGTTATTTCGTTGAATTTCTTCGGTTCATGAATGTTTCGTGAAACAAACATTATTTAGCGGAGATTTAGCTTAATTTTGAAGTATTCTGAGATATCTTGCTACATTCACTGCGAAACACGTTATTACGTTGAATTTCAACGACTCATGAGTGTTTCGTGAATTAAGGATGATTTAGCGGAGATTTAGCTTAATTTTGAAGTTTACATAGATTTCTAGCTACATTCACTGCGAAACGCGTTATTTCGTTGAATTTCATCGTTTCATGAATGTTTCGTGAAAAAACCATGATTTAGCCGAGATTTAGCTTAATTTTGATGATTTCGGAGGTTTCGATTTTCTTTCACTGCGTAAAACGTTATTTTGTTGAATTTCATCGATTCATGAATGTTTCGAGAAATAACCACGATTTAGAGGAGATTTAGCTTAATTTTGATGTTTTCTGAGTTTTCCAGCTACTTTCACTGCGAAACACGTTATTTCGTTGAATTTCATCGTTTCATGAATGTCTCGTGAAATAACCATGCTTTAGCCGAGATTTAGATTAGTTTTGAAGTTTTCTGAGATTTCTTGCTACATTCACTGCGAAGAACGTTATTTCGTTGAATTTCATCGATTCATGAATGTTTCGTGAAATAACCACGATTTAGAGGAGATTTAGCATAATTTTGAAGTTTTCTGAGGTATCCAGCTACTTTCACTGCGAAACACGTTGTTTCGTTGAATTTCATCGTTTTATGAATGTTTCGTGAAAAAACCATGATTTAGCGGAGATTTAGCTTAATTTTGAAGTTCTCTGAGGTTTCCAGCTACTTTCACTGCGAAACACGTTGTTACGTTGAATTTCATCGTTTCATGAATGTTTCGTGAAATAACCATTATTTAGCGGAGATTTAGCTTAATTTTGATGTTTTCATAGTTATCTAGCTACTGCGAAAAACGTTATTTCGTTGAATTTCATCATTTCATGAATGTTTCGTGAAGCAACCATGATTAATCGGATACTTAGCTTAATTTTGATGTTTTCTGAGATTTCTTGCTACATTCACTGCGAAGCACGTTATTTCGTTGAATTTCATCGTTTCATGATTGTTTCGTGAAATAACCATGCTTTAGCGGAGATTTAGCTTAATTTTGAAGTTTTCTGAGGTTTCGAGCTACTTTCGCTGCGAAACACGTTTTTTCGTTGATTTTCATCGTCTCATGAATGTTTCGTGAATTAACGATGATTTAGCGGAAATTTAGCTTAATTTTGATGTTTACTTAGATTTCAATCTACTTTCACTGCGAAACACGGTATTTAGTTGAACTTCATCGTTTCAAGAATGTTTCGTGAAATAAACATTATTTAGCGAAGATTTAGCTTAATTTTGATGTTTTCAGGGATATCTAGCTACTTTCACTGGAAACACGTAATTTCGTTGAATTTCATCGTTTCATGAATGTTTCGTGAAATAACAATGATTTAGCGAAGATTAAGCTTAATTTTGATGTTTTCATAGATTTCAAGCTGCTTTCACTGCGAAACACGTTATTTCGTTGAATTTCATCGATTTATGAATGTTTCATAAAACAACCATGATTTAGCGAAGATTAAGTTTAATTTTGATGTTTTCATAGATATCAAGCTACTTTCACTGCGAAACACGGTATTTCGTTGAATTTCATTGTTTCATGAATGTATCGTAAAATAACCATGATTTAGCGAAGATTGAGTTAATTTTGATGTTTTCATTGATATCAAGCTACTTTCACTGCGAAACACGTTATTTCGATGAATTTCATCGTTTCATGAATGTTTCGTGAAATAAACATGAATTAGCGGAGATTTAGCTTAATTTTGAAGTTTTCTGAGGTTTCGAGCTACTTTCGCTGCGAAACACGTTTTTTCGTTGAATTTCATCGTCTCATGAATGTTTCGTGAATTAACGATGATTTAGCGGAAATTTAGATTAATTTTGATGTTTACTTAGATTTCAAGCTACTTTCACTGCGAAACACGGTATTTAGTTGAACTTCATCGTTTCAAGAATGTTTCGTGAAATAAACATTATTTAGCGAAGATTTAGCTTAATTTTGATGTTTTCAGGGATATCTAGCTACTTTCACTGGAAACACGGTATTTCGTTGAATTTCATCGTTTCATGAATGTTTCGTGAAATAACAATGATTTAGCGAAGATTAAGCTTAATTTTGATGTTTTCATAGATTTCAAGCTGCTTTCACTGCGAAGAACGTTATTTCGTTGAATTTCATCGATTCATGAATGTTTCGTGAAATAACCACGATTTAGAGGAGATTTAGCTTAATATTGCAGTTTTCTGAGGTTTCCAGCTACTTTCACTGCGAAACACGTTGTTTCGTTGAATTTCATCATTTCATGAATGTTTCGTGAAAAAACCATGATTTGGCGGAGATTTAGCTTAATTTTGAAGTTTACTAAGATTTCTAGCTACTTTCACCGCGAAACACGTTATTTCGTTCAATTTCAAAGTTTCATGAATGTTTCGTGAAATAACCATGATTTACCGGAAATTTAGCATAATTTTGAAGTTTTCTGAGGTTTTCAGCAACTTTCACTGCGAAACACGTTGTTACGTTGAATTTCATCGTTTCATGAATGTTTCGTGAAATAACCATGATTTAGCGGAGATTTAGCTTAATTTTGATGTTTTCATAGTTATCTAGCTACTTTCACTGCGAAACACGTTATTTCGTTAAATTTTATCGTTTCATGAAATTTTCGTGAAATGACCATGATTTAGCGGAGATTTAGCTTAATTTTGATGATTTCGGAGGTTTCGATGTTCTTTCACTGCGTAAAACGTTATTTCGTTGAATTTCATCGATTCATGAATGTTTCGAGAAATAACCACGATTTAGAGGAGATTTAGCTTAATATTGCAGTTTTCTGAGGTTTCCAGCTACTTTCACTGCGAAACACGTTGTTTCGTTGAATTTCATCATTTCATGAATGTTTCGTGAAAAAACCATGATTTGGCGGAGATTTAGCTTAATTTTGAAGTTTACTAAGATTTCTAGCTACTTTCACCGCGAAACTCGTTATTTCGTTCAATTTCATCGTTTCATGAATGTTTCGTGAAATAACCATGATTTAGCGGAGATTTAGCTTAATTTTGATGATTTCGGAGGTTTCGATGTTCTTTCACTGCGTAAAACGTAATTTCGTTGAATTACATCGATTCACGAATGTTTCGTGAAGTAACCACGATTTAGAGGAGATTTAGCTTAATTTTGAATTTTACTGAGATTTCTAGCTATTTTCACCTCGAAACACGTTATTTCGTTGAATTTCATCGTTTCATGAATGTCTCGTGAAATAACCATGCTCTAGCGGAGATTTAGATTAGTTTTGAAGTTTTCTGAGATTTCTTGCTACATTCACTGCGAAGAACGTTATTTCGTTGAATTTCATCATTTCATGAATGTTTCGTGAAATAACCACGATTTAGAGGAGATTTAGCATAATTTTGAAGTTTTCTGAGTTTTCCAGCTACTTTCACTGCGAAACACGTTGTTTCGTTGAATTTCATCGTTTCATGAATGTTTCGTGAAAAAACCATGATTTAGCGGAGATTTAGCTTAATTTTGAGGTTTACTAAGATTTCTAGCTACTTTCACCGCGAAACACGTTATTACGTTGAATTGAATCGTTACATGAATGTTTCGTGAAATAAACATGATTTAGCGGAGATTTAGCTTAATTTTGATGTATTCTGAGATATCTTGCTACATTCACTGCGAAACACGTTATTTCGTTGAATTTCATCGTTTCATGAATGTTTCGTGAAATAACCATGCTTTAGCAGAGATTTAGATTAATTTTGAGTTTTCTGAGATTTCTTGCTACATTCACTGCGAAGAACGTTATTTCGTTGAATTTCATCATTTCATGAATGTTTCGTGAAACAACCATGATTTATCGGAGATTTAGCTTAATTTTGTTGTTTTCATTGATATCTAGCTTATTTCACTGCGAAGCACGTTATTTCGTTGAATTTCATCGTTTCATGTATGTTTCGTGAAATAACCATGCTTTAGCGGAGATTTAGCTTAATTTTGAAGTTTTCTGAGATTTCTAGTTACTTTCACTGCGAAACACGTTATTTTATTAAATTTCATCGTTTCATGAATGTTTCGTGAAATAACCATGATTTAGCGGAGATTTAGCTTAATTTTGATGATTTCGGAGGTTTCGATGTTCTTTCACTGCGTAAAACGTAATTTCGTTGAATTACATCGATTCACGAATGTTTCGTGAAGTAACCACGATTTAGAGGAGATTTAGCTTAATTTTGAATTTTACTGAGATTTCTAGCTATTTTCACCTCGAAACACGTTATTTCGTTGAATTTCATCGTTTCATGAATGTCTCGTGAAATAACCATGCTCTAGCGGAGATTTAGATTAGTTTTGAAGTTTTCTGAGATTTCTTGCTACATTCACTGCGAAGAACGTTATTTCGTTGAATTTCATCATTTCATGAATGTTTCGTGAAATAACCACGATTTAGAGGAGATTTAGCATAATTTTGAAGTTTTCTGAGTTTTCCAGCTACTTTCACTGCGAAACACGTTGTTTCGTTGAATTTCATCGTTTCATGAATGTTTCGTGAAAAAACCTTGATTTAGCGGAGATTTAGCTTAATTTTGATGTTTTCATTGATATCTAGCTTATTTCACTGCGAAGCACGTTATTTCGTTGAATTTCATCGTTTCATGGATGTTTCGTGAAATAACCATGCTTTAGCGGAGATTTAGCTTAATTTTGAAGTTTTTTGAGATTTCTAGCTACTTTCATTGCGAAACAAGTTATTTCGTCGACTTCATAATTTCATGAATGCTTCGTGAAATAATCACGATTTAGCGGTGATTTAGCTTAATTTTGAAGTTCTCTGAGGTTTCCAGCTACTTTCGCTGCGAAACACGTTATTTCGTTGAATTTCATCGTTTCATGAATGTTTCGTGAAAAAAACATGATTTAGCGGAGATTTAGATTAATTTTGAAGTATTCTGAGATTTCTTGCTACCTTCACTGCGAAACACGTTATTTCGTTAAATTTCGAAGTTTCATGAATGTTTCGTGAAATAACCATGATTTAGCGGACATTTAGCTTAATTTTGAAGTTTTCTCAGGTTTCCAGCTACTTTCACTGCGAAACACGTTGTTACGTTGAATTTCTTCGTTTCATGAATGTTTCGTGAAATAACCATGATTTAGCGGAGATTTAGCTTAATTTTGATGTTTTCACAGTTATCTAGCTACTTTCTCTGCGAAACACGTTATTTCGTTAAATTTCATCGTTTCATGAATGTTTCGTGAAATAACCATGACTTAGCGGAGATTTAGCTTAATTTTCATGATTTCGGAGGTTTCGATGTTCTTTCACTGCGTAAAACGTTATTTCGTTGAATTTCATCGATTCATGAATGTTTCGTGAAATAACCACGATTTAGAGGAGATTTAGCTTAATTTTGAAGTTTTCTGAGGTTTCCAGCTACTTTCACTGCGAAACACGTTGTTTCGTTGAATTTCATCGTTTCATGAATGTTTCGTGAAAAAACCATGATTTAGCGGAGATTTAGCTTAATTTTGAAGTTTACTAAGATTTCTAGCTACTTTCCCCGCGAAACACGTTATTACGTTGAATTTCGTCGTTTCATGAATGTTTCGAGAAATAAACAAGATTTAGCGGAGATTTAGCTTCATTTTGAAGTATTCTGAGATATCTTGCTACATTCACTGCGAAACACGTTATTTCGTTGAATTTCATCGTTTCATAAATGTTTCGTGAAACAACCATTATTTATCGGAGATTTAGCTTAATTTTGTAGTTTTCATTGATATCTAGCTTATTTCACTGCGAAGCACGTTATTTCGCTGAATTTCATCGTTTCATGTGTGTTTCGTGAAATAACCATGCTTTAGCGGAGATTTAGCTGCATTTTGAAGTTTTCTGAGATTTCTAACTACTTTCATTGCGAAACAAGTTATTTCGACGAATTCATAATTTCATGAATGCTTCGTGAAATAATCACGATTTAGCGGAGATTTATCTTAATTTTGAAGTTCTCTGAGGTTTCCAGCTACTTTCGCTGCGAAACACGTTGTTACGTTGAATTTCATCGTTTCATGAATGTTTCGTGAAATAACCATGATTTAGCGATGATTTAGCTTAATTTTGAAGTTTTCATAGTTATCTAGCTGCTTTCACTGCGAAACACGTTATTTCGTTAAATTTCATCGTTTCATTAATGTTTCGTGAAATAACTTTGATTTGGCGGAGATTTAGCTTAATTTTGATGATTTTGGAGGTTTCGATGTTCTTTCACTGCGTAAAACGTTATTTCGTTGAATTTCATCGATTCGTGAATGATTCGTGAAGTAACCAAGATTTAGAGGAGATATAGCTTAATTTTGAATTTTACTAAGATTTCTAGCTACTTTCACCGCGAAACACGTTATTTCGTTGAATTTCTTCGTTTCATGAATGTTTCGTGAAATAAACATTATTTAGCGGAGATTTATATTAGTTTTGAAGTTTTCTGAGATTTCTTGCTACATTCACTGCGAAGAACGTTATTTCGTTGAATTTCATAATTTCATGAATGTTTCGTGAAACAACCATGATTTATCGGAGATTTAGCTTAATTTTCTTGTTTTCATTGATTTCTAGCTTATTTCACTGCGAAGCACGTTATTTCGTTGAATTTCATCGTTTCATGAATGTGTCGTGAAATAACCATGCTTTAGCGGAGATTTAGCTTAATTTTGAAGTTCTCTGAGGTTTCCAGCTACTTTCGCCGCGAGACAAGTTATTTCGTTGAATTTCATCGACTCATGAATGTTTCGTGAAAAAAACATGATTTAGCGGAGATTTAGCTTAATTTTGAAGTATTCTGAGATTTCCTGCTACATTCACTGCGAAACACGTTATTTCGTTAAATTTCAAAGTTTCATGGATGTTTCGTGAAATAAACATGATATAGCGGACATTTAGCTTAATTTTGAAGTTTTCTGAGGTTTCTAGCTACTTTCACCGCGAAACACGTTATTTCGTTGAATTTCTTCGTTTCATGAATGTTTCTTGAAATAAACATTATTTAGCGGAGATTTAGCTTAATTTTGAAGTATTCTGATATATCTTGCTACATTCACTGCGAAACGCGTTATTTCGTTGAATTTCATCGTTTCATGATTGTTTCGTGAAAAAACCATGATTTAGCGGAGATTTAGCATAATTTTGAAGTTTACTAAGATTTCAGGCTACTTTCACCGCGAAACACGTTATTTCGTTGAATTTCATCGTTTCATGAATGTTTCGTGAAATAAACATTCTTTAGCGGAGATTTAGATTAATTTTGAAGTTTTCTGAGATTTCTTGCTACATTCACTGCGAAGAACGTTATTTCGTTGAATTTCATCATTTCATGAATGTTTCGTGAAACAACCATGATTTATCGGAGATTTAGCTTAATTTTGTTGTTTTCATTGATATCTAGCTTATTTCACTGCGAAGCAAGTTATTACGTTGAATTTCATCGTTTCATGAATGTGTCGTGAAAAAAACATGATTTAGCGGAGATTTAGCTTAATTTTGAATTATTCTGAGATTTCCTGCTACATTCTCTGCGAAACACGTTATTTCGTTAAATTTCAGTTTCATGAATGTTTCGTGAAATAACCATGGTTTAGCGGACATTTAGCTTAATTTTGAAGTTTTCTGAGGTTTCCAGCTACTTTCACTGCGAAACACGTTGTTACGTTGAATTTCATCGTTTCATGAATGTTTCGTGAAATAACCATGATTTAGCGGAGATTTAGCTTAATTTTGATGTTTTCATAGTTATCTAGCTACGTTCACTGCGAAACACGTTATTTCGTTGAATTTCATCGTTTCATGAATGTTTCGTGTAATAACCATGATTTAGCGGAGATTTAGCTTAATTTTGATGATTTCGGATGTTTCGATTTTCTTTCACTGCGTAAAACGTTATTTTGTTGAATTTCATCGATTCATGAATGTATCGAGAAACAACCACGATTTAGAGGAGATTTAGCTTAATTTTGATGTTTTCTGAGTTTTCCAGCAACTTTCACCGCGAAACACGTTATTTCGTTGAATTTCATCGTTTCATGAATGTTTCGTGAAATAAACATGATTTAGCGGAGATTTATCTTAATTTTGAAGTATTCTGAGATATCTTGCTACATTCACTGCGAGACACGTTATTTCGTTGAATTTCATCGTTTCATGAATGTCTCGTGAAATAACCATGCTTTAGCGGAGATATAGATTAGTTTTGAAGTTTTCTGAGATTTCTTGCTACATTCACTGCGAAGCACGTTATTTCGTTGAATTTCATCGTTTCATGAATGTGTCGTGAAATAACCATGCTTTAGCGGAAATTTAGCTTAATTTTGAAGTTCTCTGAGGTTTCCAGCTACTTTCGCCGCGAGACAAGTTATTTCGTTTAATTTCATCGACTCATGAATGTTTCGTGAAAAAAACATGATTTAGCGGAGATTTAGCTTAATTTTGAAGTATTCTGAGATTTCCTGCTACATTCACTGCGAAACACGTTATTTCGTTAAATTTCAATGTTTCATGGATGTTTCGTGAAATAAACATGATATAGCGGAGATTTAGCTTAATTTTGAAGTATTCTGAGATATCTTGCTACATTCACTGCGAAACACGATATTACGTTGAATTTCAACGACTCATGAATGTTTCGTGAATTAAGGATGATTTAGCGGAGATTTAGCTTAATTTTGAAGTTTACATAGATTTCTAGCTACATTCACTGCGAAACGCGTTATTTCGTTGAATTTCATCGTTTCATGAATGTTTCGTGAAAAAACCATGATTTAGCGGAGATTTAGCTTAATTTTGATGATTTCGGAGGTTTCGATTTTCTTTCACTGCGTAAAACGTTATTTTGTTGAATTTCATCGATTCATGAATGTTTCGAGAAATAACCACGATTTAGAGGAGATTTAGCTTAATTTTGATGTTTTCTGAGTATTCCAGCTACTTTCACTGCGAAACACGTTGTTTCGTTGAATTTCATCGTTTCATGAATGTTTCGTGAAAACACCAGGATTTAGAGGAGATTTAGCTTAATTTTGAAGTTTACTATGATTTCTAGCTACTTTCACCGCGAAACACGTTATTTCGTTGAATTTCATCGTTTCATGAATGTTTCGTGAAATACTCATGATTTAGCGGAGATTTATCTTAATTTTGAAGTATTCTGAGATATCTTGCTACATTCACTGCGAAACACGTTATTTCGTTGAATTTCATCGTTTCATGAATGTCTCGTGAAATAACCATGCTTTAGCGGAGATATAGATTAGTTTTGAAGTTTTCTGAGATTTCTTGCTACATTCACTGCGAAGAACGTTATTTCGTTGAAATTCATCATTTCATGAATGTTTCGTGAAACAACCATGATTTATCGGAGATTCAGCTTAATTTTGATGTTTTCATACATATCTAGCTACTTTCACTGCGAAACAAGTTATTTCGTTGAATTTCATCGATTCATGAATGTTTCGTGAAAAAACCATTATTTATCGAAGATTTAGCTTAATGTTGAAGTTTACTAAGATTTCTAGCTACTTTCACCGCGAAACACGTTATTTCATTGAATTTCATCGTTTCATGAATGTTTCGTGAAACAACCATGATTTATCGGAGATTTAGCTTAATTTTGTTGTTTTCATTGATATCTAGCTTATTTCACTGCGAAGCACGTTATTTCGTTGAATTTCATCGTTTCATGAATGTTTCGTGAAATAACCATGCTTTAGCGAAGATTTAGCTTAATTTTGTAGTTCTCTGAGGTTTCCAGCTACTTTCGCCGCGAAACAAGTTATTTCGTTGTATTTCATCGACTCATGAATGTTTCATGAAAAAAACATGATTTAGCGGAGATTGAGCTTAATTTTGAATTATTCTGAGATTTTCTGCTACATTCACTGCGAAACACGTTATTTCGTTGAATTTCATCGTTTCATGAATGTTTCGTGAAATAACCATGATTTAGCGGAGATTTAGCTTAATTTTGATGATTTCGGAGGTTTCGATTTTCTTTCACTGCGTAAAACGTTATTTTGTTGAATTTCATCGATTCATGAATGTTTCGAGAAATAACCACGATTTAGAGGAGATTTATCTTAATTTTGATGTTTTCTGAGTTTTCCAGCTACTTTCACTGCGAAACACGTTGTTTCGTTGAATTTCATCGTTTCATGAATGTTTCGTGAATACACCTTGATTTAGCGGAGATTTAGCTTAATTTTGAAGTTTACTAAGATTTCTAGCTACTTTCACCGCGAAACACGTTATTTCGTTGAATTTCATCGTTTCATGAATGTTTCGTGAAATAAACATGATTTAGCGGAGATTTAGCTTAATTTTGGGGTATTCTGAGATATCTTGCTACATTCACTGCGAAACACGTTATTTCGTTGAATTTCATCGTTTCATGAATGTTTCGTGAAGTAACCATGATTTAGCGGAGATTTAGCTTAATTTTGATGTTTTCATAGTTATCTAGCTACTTTCACTGCGAAACACGTTATTTCGTTAAATTTCATCGTTTCATGAATGTTTCGTGAAATAACCATGATTTAGCGGAGATTGAGCTTAATTTTGAAGTTTTCTAAGGTTTTTCAGCTACTTTCACTGCGAAACACGTTGTTTCGTTGAATTTCATCGTTTAATGAATGTTTCGTGAAATAACCATGATTTAGCGGAGATTAAGCTTAATTTTGGTGTTTTCATAGTTATCTAGCTACTTTCACTGCGAAACACGTAATTTCGTTAAATTTCATCCTTTCATGAACATTTCGTGAAATAACCATGATTTAGCGGAGATTTAGCTTAATTTTGATGATATCGGGGGTTTCAATGTTCTTTCACTGCGAAAAACGTTATTTCGTTGAATTTCATCGATTCATGAATGTTTCGTGAAATAACCATGATTTAGCCGAGATTTAGCTTAATTTTGAAGTTATCAGAGATATCTTGCTACATTCACTGCGAAACACGTTATTTCGTTGAATTTTATCGTTTCATGAATGTTTCGTGAAATAACCATGCTTTAGCGGAGATTTAGATTAATTTTGATGTTTTCTGAGATTTCTTGCTACATTCACTGCGAAACTCGTTATTTCGTTAAATTTCAATGTTTCATGAATGTTTCTTGAAATAACCATGATTTAGCGGACATTTAGCTTAATTTTGAAGTTTTCTGAGGTTTCCAGCTACTTTCACAGCGAAACACGTTGTTACGTTGAATTTCATTGTTTCATGAATGTTTCGTGAAAAAACCATGATTTAGCGGAGATTTAGCATAATTTTGAAGTTTATTAAGATTTCTAGCTACTTTCACCGCGAAACAAGTTATTTCGGTGAATTTCATCGTTTCATGAACGTTTCGTGAAATAAACATGATTTAGCGGAGATTTAGCTTAATTTTGAAGTATACTAGCTATCTTGCTACATTCACTGCGAAACACGTCATTTCGTTGAATTTCATCGATTCATGAATGTTTCGTGTAGTAACCACTATTTAGAGGAGATTTAGCTTAATTTTGAAGTTTTCTGAGGTTTCCAGCTACTTTCACTGCGAATCACGTTGTTTCGTTGAATTTCATCGTTTCATGAATGTTTCGTGAAAAAAACATGATTTAGCGGAGATTTAGCTTTATTTTGAATTTTACTAAGATTTCTAGCTACTTTCACCGCGAAACACGTTATTTCGTTGAACTTCATCGTTTCATGAATGTTTCGTGAAATAAACATGATTTAGCGGAGATTTAGCTTAATTTTGAAGTTTTCTGAGATATCTTGCTACATTCACTGCGAAACACGTTATTTCGTTGAATTTCATCGTTTCATGAATGTTTCGTGAAATAAGAATTCTTTAGCGGAGAATTAGATTAGTTTTGTAGTTTTCTGAGATTTCTTGCTACATTCACTGCGAAGAACGTTATTTCGTTGAATTTCATCATTTCATGAATGTTTCGTGAAACAATCATGATTTAGCGGAGATTTAGCTTTATTTCGATGTTTTCATTGATATCTAGCTTATTTCACTGCGAAACACGTTATTACGTTGAATTTCATCGTTTCATGAATGCTTCGTTAAATAACCATGATTTAGCGGATATTTAGCTTAATTTTGATTTTTTCTGAGATTTCTAGCTACTTTCATTGCGAGACACAATATTTCGTTGAATATCATCGTTTAATGAATGTTTCGTGAAATAACCATGATTTATCGGAGCATTAGCTTAATTTTGATGTTTTCATACATATCCTGCTACTTTCACTGCGAAACAAGTTATTTCGTTGAATTTCACCGTTTCATGAATGTTTCGTGAAATAACCATGCTTTAGCGGAGATTTAGCTTAATTTTGAAGTTTTCTGAAGTTTCCAGCTACTTTCGCTGCGAAATACGTTATTTCGTTGAATTTCATCGTCTCAAGAATGTTTCGTGAATTAACGTTGAGTTAGCGGAGATTTAGCTTAATTTTGAAGTTTACTTAGATTTCTAGCTACTTACACTGCGAAACACGGTAGTTAGCTGAATTTCATCGTTTCATGAATGTTTCGTGAAATAAACATGCTTTAGCGAATATTTAGCTTAATTTTGATGTTTTCATGGATATCTAGCTACTTTCACTGGAAACACGTAATTTCGTTGAATTTCATCGTTTCATGAATGTTTCGTGAAATAACCATGATTGAGCGAAGATTTAGCTTAATTTTGATGTTTTCATAGATATCAAGCTACTTTCACTGCGAAACACGGTATTTCGTTGAATATCATTGTTTCATGAATGTATCGTAAAATAACCATGATTTAGCGAAGATTTAGTTAATTTTGATATTTTCATAGATATCAAGCTTCTTTCACAGCGAAACACGTTATTTCGTTGAATTTCATCGTATGATGAATGTTTCGTGAAATACACATGATTCAGCGGAGATTTAGCTTAATTTTGATGATTTCATAGATATCAAGCTACTTTCACTTCGAAACACGTTATTACGTTGAATTTCATCGTTTCATGAATGCTTCGTTAAATAACCATGATTTAGCGGATATTTAGCTTAATTTTGATTTATTTCTGAGATTTCTAGCTACTTTCATTGCGAGACACAATATTTCGTTGAATTTCATCGTTTAATGAATGTTTCGTGAAATAACCATGATTTATCGGAGAATTAGCTTAATTTTGATGTTTTCATACAAATCCTGCTACTTTCACTGCGAAACAAGTTATTTCGTTGAATTTCACCGTTTCATGAAAGTTTCGTGAAATAACCATGCTTTAGCGGAGATTTAGCTTAATTTTGATGTTTTCATAGATATCTAGCTTATTTCATTGCGAAGCACGTTATTTCGATGAATTTCATCGTTTCATGAATGTTTCGTGAAACAACCATGATTTATCGGAGATTCAGCTTAATTTTGTTGTTTTCATTGATATCTAGCTTATTTCACTGCGAAGCACGTTATTTCGTTGAATTTCATCGTTTCATGAATGTGTCGTGAAATAACCATGCTTTAGCGGAGATTTAGCTTAATTTTGAAGTTCTCTGAGATTTCCAGCTACTTTCGCCGCGAGACAAGTTATTTCGTTTAATTTCATCGACTCATGAATGTTTCGTGAAAAAAACATGATTTAGCGGAGATTTAGCTTAATTTTGAAGAATTCTGAGATTTCCTGCTACATTCACAGCGAAACACGTTATTTCGTTAAATTTCAATGTTTCATGGATGTTTCGTGAAATAAACATGATATAGCGGAGATTTAGCTGAATTTTGAAGTATTCTGAGATATCTTGCTACATTCACTGCGAAACACGATATTACGTTGAATTTCAACGACTCATGAATGTTTCGTGAATTAAGGATGATTTAGCGGAGATTTAGCTTAATTTTGAAGTTTACATAGATTTCTAGCTACATTCACTGCGAAACGCGTTATTTCGTTGAATTTCATCGTTTCATGAATGTTTCGTGAAAAAACCATTATTTAGCGGAGATTTAGCTTAATTTTGATGATTTCGGAGGTTTCGATTTTCTTTCACTGCGTAAAACGTTATTTTGTTGAATTTCATCGATTCATGAATGTTTCGAGAAATAACCACGATTTAGAGGAGATTTAGCTTAATTTTGATGTTTTCTGAGTTTTCCAGCTACTTTCACTGCGAAACACGTTGTTTCGTTGAATTTCATCGTTTCATGAATGTTTCGTGAAAACACCAGGATTTAGCGGAGATTTAGCTTAATTTTGAAGTTTACTATGATTTCTAGCTACTTTCACCGCGAAACACGTTATTTCGTTGAATTTCATCGTTTCATGAATGTTTCGTGAAATACTCATGATTTAGCGGAGATTTATCTTAATTTTGAAGTATTCTGAGATATCTTGCTACATTCACTGCGAAACACGTTATTTCGTTGAATTTCATCGTTTCATGAATGTCTCGTGAAATAACCATGCTTTAGCGGAGATATAGATTAGTTTTGAAGTTTTCTGAGATTTCTTGCTACATTCACTGCGAAGAACGTTATTTCGTTGAAATTCATCATTTCATGAATGTTTCGTGAAACAACCATGATTTATCGGAGATTCAGCTTAATTTTGATGTTTTCATACATATCTAGCTACTTTCACTGCGAAACAAGTTATTTCGTTGAATTTCATCGATTCATGAATGTTTCGTGAAAAAACCATTATTTATCGAAGATTTAGCTTAATGTTGAAGTTTACTAAGATTTCTAGCTACTTTCACCGCGAAACACGTTATTTCGTTAAATTTCAAGGTTTCATGAATGTTTCGTGAAATAACCATGATTTAGCGGACATTTAGCTTAATTTTGAAGTTTTCTGATGTTTCCAGCTACTTTCCCTGCGAAACACGTTGTTACGTTAAATAGCATCGTTTCATGAATGTTTCGTGAAATAACCATGATTTAGCGGAGATTTAGCTTAATTTTGAAGTTTACTAAGATTTCTAGCTACTTTTACCGCGAAACACGTTATTTCGTTGAATTTCATCATTTCATGAATGTTTCGTGAAACAACCATGATTTATCGGAGATTTAGCTTAATTTTGTTGTTTTCATTGATATCTAGCTTATTTCACTGCGAAGCACGTTATTTCGTTGAATTTCATCGTTTCATGAATGTTTCGTGAAATAACCATGCTTTAGCGAAGATTTAGCTTAATTTTGAAGTTCTCTGAGGTTTCCAGCTACTTTCGCCGCGAAACAAGTTATTTCGTTGTATTTCATCGACTCATGAATGTTTCATGAAAAAAACATGATTAGGCGGAGATTGAGCTTAATTTTGAGTTATTCTGAGATTTTCTGCTACATTCACTGCGAAACACGTTATTTCGTTGAATTTCATCGTTTCATGAATGTTTCGTGAAATAACCATGATTTAGCGGAGATTTAGCTTAATTTTGATGATTTCGGAGGTTTCGATTTTCTTTCACTGCGTAAAACGTTATTTTGTTGAATTTCATCGATTCATGAATGTTTCGAGAAATAACCACGATTTAGAGGAGATTTATCTTAATTTTGATGTTTTCTGAGTTTTCCAGCTACTTTCACTGCGAAACACGTTGTTTCGTTGAATTTCATCGTTTCATGAATGTTTCGTGAAAACACCTTGATTTAGCGGAGATTTAGCTTAATTTTGAAGTTTACTAAGATTTCTAGCTACTTTCACCGCGAAACACGTTATTTCGTTGAATTTCATCGTTTCATGAATGTTTCGTGAAATAAACATGATTTAGCGGAGATTTATCTTAATTTTGAAGTATTCTGAGATATCTTGCTACATTCACCGCGAAACACGTTACTTCGTTGAATTTCATCGTTTCATGAATGTTTCGAGAAATAAACATGATTTAGCGGAGATTTAGCTTAATTTTGGGGTATTCTGAGATATCTTGCTGCATTCACTGCGAAACACGTTATTTCGTTGAATTTCATCGTTTCATGAATGTTTCGTGAAGTAACCATGATTTAGCGGAGATTTAGCTTAATTTTGATGTTTTCATAGTTATCTAGCTACTTACACTGCGAAACACGTTATTTCGTTAAATTTCATCGTTTCATGAATGTTTCGTGAAATAACCATGATTTAGCGGAGATTGAGCTTAATTTTGAAGTTTTCTAAGGTTTTTCAGCTACTTTCACTGCGAAACACGTTGTTTCGTTGAATTTCATCATTTAATGAATGTTTCGTGAAATAACCATGATTTAGCGGAGATTAAGCTTAATTTTGGTGTTTTCATAGTTATCTAGCTACTTTCACTGCGAAACACCTAACTTCGCTAAATTTCATCCTTTCATGAACATTTCGTGAAATAACCATGATTTAGCGGAGATTTAGCTTAATTTTGATGATATCGGGGGTTTCAATGTTCTTTCACTGCGAAAAACGTTATTTCGTTGAATTTCATCGATTCATGAATGTTTCGTGAAATAACCATGATTTAGCCGAGATTTAGCTTAATTTTGAAGTTATCAGAGATATCTTGCTACATTCACTGCGAAACACGTTATTTCGTTGAATTTTATCGTTTCATGAATGTTTCGTGAAATAACCATGCTTTAGCGGAGATTTAGATTAATTTTGATGTTTTCTGAGATTTCTTGCTACATTCACTGCGAAACTCGTTATTTCGTTAAATTTCAATGTTTCATGAATGTTTCTTGAAATAACCATGATTTAGCGGACATTTAGCTTAATTTTGAAGTTTTCTGAGGTTTCCAGCTACTTTCACAGCGAAACACGTTGTTACGTTGAATTTCATCGTTTCACGAATGTTTCGTGAAATAACCATGATTTAGCGGAGATTTAGCTTAATTTTGATGTTTTCATAGTTATCTAGCTACTTTCACTGCAAAACACGTTATTTCGTTAAATTTCATCGTTTCATGAATGTTTCGTGAAATAACCATGATTTAGCGGAGGTTGAGCTTAATTTTGATGATTTCGGAGGTTTCGATGTTCTTTCACTGCATAAAACGTTATTTCGTTGAATTTCATCGATTCATGAATGTTTCGTGAAATAACCACGGTTTAGAGATGATTTAGCTTAATTTTGAAGTTTTCTGAGGTTTCCAGCTACTTTCACTGCGAAACACGTTGTTTCGTTGAATTTCATCGTTTCATGAATGTTTCGTGAAAAAACCATGATTTAGCGGAGATTTAGCATAATTTTGAAGTTTATTAAGATTTCTAGCTACTTTCACCGCGAAACAAGTTATTTCGGTGAATTTCATCGTTTCATGAATGTTTCGTGAAATAAACATGATTTAGCGGAGATTTAGCTTAATTTTGAAGTATACTAGCTATCTTGCTACATTCACTGCGAAACACGTCATTTCGTTGAATTTCATCGATTCATGAATGTTTCGTGTAGTAACCACTATTTAGAGGAGATTTAGCTTAATTATGAAGTTTTCTGAGGTTTCCAGCTACTTTCACTGCGAATCACGTTGTTTCGTTCAATTTCATCGTTTCATGAATGTTTCGTGAAAAAAACATGATTTAGCGGAGATTTAGCTTTATTTTGAATTTTACTAAGATTTCTAGCTACTTTCACCGCGAAACACGTTATTTCGTTGAACTTCATCGTTTCATGAATGTTTCGTGAAATAAACATGATTTAGCGGAGATTTAGCTTAATTTTGAAGTTTTCTGAGATATCTTGCTACATTCACTGCGAAACACGTTATTTCGTTGAATTTCATCGTTTCATGAATGTTTCGTGAAATAAGAATTCTTTAGCGGAGATTTAGATTAGTTTTGTAGTTTTCTGAGATTTCTTGCTACATTCACTGCGAAGAACGTTATTTCGTTGAATTTCATCATTTCATGAATGTTTCGTGAAACAATCATGATTTAGCGGAGATTTAGCTTTATTTCGATGTTTTCATTGATATCTAGCTTATTTCACTGCGAAACACGTTATTACGTTGAATTTCATCGTTTCATGAATGCTTCGTTAAATAACCATGATTTAGCGGATATTTAGCTTAATTTTGATTTTTTCTGAGATTTCTAGCTACTTTCATTGCGAGACACAATATTTCGTTGAATATCATCGTTTAATGAATGTTTCGTGAAATAACCATGATTTATCGGAGCATTAGCTTAATTTTGATGTTTTCATACATATCCTGCTACTTTCACTGCGAAACAAGTTATTTCGTTGAATTTCACCGTTTCATGAATGTTTCGTGAAATAACCATGCTTTAGCGGAGATTTAGCTTAATTTTGAAGTTTTCTGAGGTTTCCAGCTACTTTCGCTGCGAAATACGTTATTTCGTTGAATTTCATCGTCTCAAGAATGTTTCGTGAATTAACGTTGAGTTAGCGGAGATTTAGCTTAATTTTGAAGTTTACTTAGATTTCTAGCTACTTACACTGCGAAACACGGTAGTTAGCTGAATTTCATCGTTTCATGAATGTTTCGTGAAATAAACATGCTTTAGCGAATATTTAGCTTAATTTTGATGTTTTCATGGATATCTAGCTACTTTCACTGGAAACACGTAATTTCGTTGAATTTCATCGTTTCATGAATGTTTCGTGAAATAACCATGATTGAGCGAAGATTTAGCTTAATTTTGATGTTTTCATAGATATCAAGCTACTTTCACTGCGAAACACGGTATTTCGTTGAATATCATTGTTTCATGAATGTATCGTAAAATAACCATGATTTAGCGAAGATTTAGTTAATTTTGATATTTTCATAGATATCAAGCTTCTTTCACTGCGAAACACGTTATTTCGTTGAATTTCATCGTATGATGAATGTTTCGTGCTATACACATGATTCAGCGGAGATTTAGCTTAATTTTGATGATTTCATAGATATCAAGCTACTTTCACTGCGAAACACGTTATTACGTTGAATTTCATCGTTTCATGAATGCTTCGTTAAATAACCATGATTTAGCGGATATTTAGCTTAATTTTGATTTTTTCTGAGATTTCTAGCTACTTTCATTGCGAGACACAATATTTCGTTGAATTTCATCGTTTAATGAATGTTTCGTGAAATAACCATGATTTATCGGAGAATTAGCTTAATTTTGATGTTTTCATACAAATCCTGCTACTTTCACTGCGAAACAAGTTATTTCTTTGAATTTCACCGTTTCATGAAAGTTTCGTGAAATAACCATGCTTTAGCGGAGATTTAGCTTAATTTTGATGTTTTCATAGATATCTAGCTTATTTCATTGCGAAGCAGGTTATTTCGTTGAATTTCATCGTTTCATGAATGTTTCGTGAAATAACCATGATTTAGCGGAGATTTAGCTTAATTTTGATGATATCGGAGGTTTCAATGTTCTATCACTGCGAAAAACGTTATTTCGTTGAATTTCATTATTTCATGAATGTTTCGTGAAACAACCATGATTTATCGGAGATTTAGCTTAATTTTGATGTTTTCATAGATATCTAGCTTATTTCATTGCGAAGCAGGTTATTTCGTTGAATTTCATCGTTTCATGAATGTTTCCTGAAATAACCATGCTTTAGCGGAGAGTTAGCTTAATTTTGAAGTTTTCTGAGATTTCTAGCTACTTTCATTGCGAAACAAGTTATTTCGTCAAATTCATAATTTCATGAATGTTTCGTGAAATAACCGTGCTTTAGCGGAGATTTAGATTGATTTTGAAGATTTCTGAGATTTCTTGCTACATTCACTGCGAAGAACGTTATTTCGTTGAATTTCATCATTTCATGAATGTTTCGTGTAACAACCACTATTTATCGGAGATTTAGCTTAATTTTGATGTTTTCATAGATATCTAGCTTATTTCACTGCGAAGCACGTTATTTCGTTGAATTTCATCGTTTCATGAATGTTTCGTGAAATAACCATGCTGTAGCGGAGATTTAGCTTAATTTTCAAGTTTTCTGAGAGTTCTAGCTACTTTCATTGCGGATCAAGCTATTTCGTCGAATTTCATAATTTCATGAATGCTTCGTGAAATAATCACAATTTAGCGGAGATTTTGCTTAATTTTGAAGTTTTCTGATGTTTCCAGCTACTTTCGCTGCGAAACACGTTATTTCGTTGAATTTCATCGTCTCATGAATATTTCGTGAAATAACCATGATTTAGCGGAGATTTAGCTTAATTTTGAAGTTATCCGAAATTTCTAGCTAATTTCACTGCGAAACACGTTATTCCGTTGAATTTCATCGTTTCATGAATGTTTCGTGAAATAACCGTGCTTTAGCGGAGATTTAGATTAATTTTGAAGATTTCTGAGATTTCTTGCTACATTCACTGCGAAGGACGTTATTTCGTTGAATTTCATCATTTCATGAATGTTTCGTGAAACAACCATAATTTATCGGAGATTTACCTTAATTTTGATGTTTTCATAGATATCAAGCTTATATCACTGCGAAGCACGTTATTTCGTTGAATTTCATCGTTTCATGAATGTTTCGTGAAATAAACATGATTTAGCGGTGATTTAGATTAATTTTGAACTTTACTTAGACTTCTAGCTACTTTCACTGCGAAACACGTTGTTTAGTTGAATTTCATCGTTTCATGAATGTTTCGTGAAATAAACATGATTTAGCGGAGATTTACCTTAATTTTGAAGTTTTCTGAGATATCTTGCTACATTCACTGCGAAACACGTTATTTCGTTGAATTTCATCGTTTCATGAATGTTTCGTGAAATAAGAATGCTTTAGCGGAGATTTAGATTAGTTTTGTAGTTTTCTGAGATTTCTTGCTACATTCACTGCGAAGAACGTTATTTCGTTGAATTTCATCATTTCATGAATGTTTCGTGAAACAATCATGATTTAGCGGAGATTTAGCTTTATTTCGATGTGTTCATTGATATCTAGCTTATTTCACTGCGAAACACGTTATTACGTTGAATTTCATCGTTTCATGAATGCTTCGTTAAATAACCATGATTTAGCGGATATTTAGCTTAATTTTGATTTTTTCTGAGATTTCTAGCTACTTTCATTGCGAGACACAATATTTCGTTGAATATCATCGTTTAATGAATGTTTCGTGAAATAACCATGATTTATCGGAGCATTAGCTTAATTTTGATGTTTTCATACATATCCTGCTACTTTCACTGCGAAACAAGTTATTCCGTTGAATTTCACCGTTTCATGAATGTTTCGTAAAATAACCATGCTTTAGCTGAGATTTAGCTTAATTTTGAAGTTTTCTGAGGTTTCCAGCTACTTTCGCTGCGAAATACGTTATTACGTTGAATTTCATCGTTTCATGAATGCTTCGTTAAATAACCATGCTTTAGCGGAGATTTAGGTTAATTTTGAAGTTTTTTGAGATTTCTTGCTACATTCAGCGCGAAGAACATTATTTCGTTGAATTTCATCATTTCATGAATGTTTTGTGAAACAACAATGATTTATCGGAGATTTAGCTTAATTTTGATATTTTCATGGATATCTAACTACTTTCACTGCGAAACTCGGTATTTCGTTGAATTTCATCGTTTCATGAAAGTAACGTGAAATAACCATGCTTTAGCGGAGATTTAGCTTAATTTTGATGTTTTTCATAGATATCTAGTTACTTTCACTGCGTAAAACGTTATTTCGTTGAATTTCATCTTTTCATGAATATTTCGTGAAATAAGAACGATTTAGAGGAGATTTAGCATAATTTTGAAGTTTTCTGAGGTTTCCAGCTACTTTTTCTGAGAAACACGTTGTTTCGTTGAATTTCATCGTTTCATGAATGTTACGTGAAATAACCATGATTTAGCGGAGATTAAGCTTAATTTTGGAGTTTTCATAGTTATCTAGCTACTTTTACTGCGAAACACGTCACTTCGTTAAATTTCATCGTTTCATTAATGTTTCGGAAATAATCATGATTTAGCGGAGATTTAGCCTAATTTTGAGGTATTCTGAGATATCTTGCTACATTCACTGCGAAACACGTTATTTCGTTGAATTTCATCTTTTCATGAATGTTTCGTGATATAACCATGCTTTAGCGGAGATTTAGCTTAATTTTGAAGTATTCTGAGATTTCTAGCTACTTTCACTGCGAAACACGTTATTTCGTTGTATTTCATCGTTTCATGAATGTTTCGAGAAAAAACCATGATTTAGCGGAGATTTTGGTTAATTTTGAAGTTTTCTGTCATTTCTTGCTACAATCACCGCGAAACAAGTTATTTCGATGAATTTCATCGCTTCATGACTGTTTCGTGATATAACCATGCTTTAGCGGAGATTTAGCTTAATTTTGAAGTATTCTGAGATTTCTAGCTACTTTCACTGCGAAACTCGTTATTTCGTTGTATTTCATCGTTTCATGAATGTTTCGTGAAATAACCATGATTTAGCGAAGATTTAGCTTAATTTTGATGTTTTCATGGATATCTAGCTACTTTCACTGGAAACACGTAATTTCGTTGAATTTCATCGTTTCATGAATGTTTTGTGAAATAACCATGATTTAGCGAAGATTAAGCTTAATTTTGATTTTTTCATAGATTTCAAGCTGCTTTCACTGCGAAACACGTTATTTCGTTGAATTTCTTCGTTTTATGAATGTTTCATAAAACAACCATGATTCAGCGAAGATTTAGCTTAATTTTGATGTTTTCATAGATATCAAGCTACTTTCACTGCGAAACACGGTATTTCGTTGAATTTCATTGTTTCATGAATGTATCGTAAAATAACCATTATTTAGCGCAGATTTAGTTTATTTTGATGTATTCATAGATATCAAGCTTCTTTCACTGCGAAACACGTTATTTCGTTGAATTTCATCGTTTCATGAATGTAACGTGAAATAACCATGCTTTAGCGGAGATTTAGCTTAATTTTGAAGTTTTCTGAGGTTTCCAGCTACTTTCACTGCGAAGCACGTTATTTCGTTGAATTTCATCGTTTCAAGAATGTTTCGTTAAATGACCATGATGTAACGGATATTTAGGGTAATTTTGATTCTTTCTGAGATTTCTAGCTACTTTCATTGCGAGACACGATATTTCGTTGCATTTCATCGTTTAATGAATGTTTCGTGAAAGAACCATGATTTATCGGAGAATTAGCTTAATTTTGATGTTTTCATAGATATCTAGCTACTTTCACTGCGAAACACGTTATTTCGTTGAATTTCATCGTTTCATGAATGTTTCGTGAAATAAACATTATTTAGCGGAGATATAGCTTAATTTTGAAGTTTTCTGAGGTTTCCAGCTACTTTCGCTGCGAATCACGTTATTTCGTAAAATTTCAAAGTTTCATGAATGTTTCGTGAAATAACCATGATTTACTGGAGATTTAGCTAAATTATGAAGTTTTCTGAGGTTTCCAGCTACTTTCACTGCGAAACACGTTGTTTCGTTGAATTTCATCGTTTCATGAATGTTTCGTGAAATAACCTTGATATAGCGGAGATTTAGCTTAATTTTGAAGTTATCTGAGATTTCTAGCTAATTTCACTGCGAAACACGTTATTTCGTTGAATTTCATCGTTTCATGAATGTTTCGTGAAATAACCATGCTTTAGCGGAGATTTAGATTAATTTTGAAGATTTCTGAGATTTCTTGCTACATTCACTGCGAAGAACGTTATTTCGTTGAATTTCATCATTTCATGAATGTTTCGTGAAACAACAATGATTTATCGGAGATTTCGCTTAATTTTGATGTTTTCATAGTTATCTAGCTTATTTCACTGCGAAGCACGTTATTTCGTTTAATTTCATCGTTTCATGAATGTTACGTGAAATAACCATGCTTTAGCGGAGATTTAGCTTAATTTTGATGTTTTCATAGGTATCTATCTACTTTTACTGCGAAACACGTTATTTCGTCGAATTTCATAGATTCATGAATGCTTCGTGAAATAATTACGATTTAGAGGAGATTTAGCTTAATTTTGAAGTTTTCTGAGATTTCTTGCTACATTCACTGCGAAACACGTTATTACGCTGAATTTCATCATTTCATGGATGTTTCGTGAAATAACCAGGCTTTATCGGAGATTTAGCTTAATTTTGAAGTTATCTGAGATTTCTAGCTACTTTCACTGCGAAACACGTTATTTCGTTAAATTTCATCGTTTCAAGAATGTTTTGTGAAATAACAATGATTTAGAGGAGATTTAGCTTAATTTTGATGATTTCGGAGGTTTCAATGTTCTTTCACTGCGTAAAACGTTATTTCGTTGAATTCCATCGATTCATGAATGTTTCGTGAAATAAGCACGATTTAGAGGAGATTTAGCTTAATTTTGAAGTTTTCTAAGGTTTCCAGCTACTTTCATTGCGAAACACGTTATTTCGTTGAATTCCATCGATTCATGATTGTTTCGTGAAATAACCATGATTTAGCCGAGATTTAGATTAATTTTGAAGTTTTCTGAGATATCTTGCCACATTCACTGCGAAACACGTTGTTTCGATGTATTTCATTGTTTCTTGAATGTTTCGTGAAATAACCATGCTTTCGCGGAGATTTCGGTTAATTTTGAAGTTTTCTGATATTTCTTGCTACATTCACTGCGAAGAAATTTATTTCGTTGAATTTCATCGTTTCATGAATGTTTCGTGAAATAACCATTATTTAGCGGAGATTTAGCTTAATTTTGAAGTTATCTGATATTTCTAGCTAATTTCACCGCGAAACACGTTATTTCGTTGAATTTCATCGTCTCATGAATATTTCGTGAAATAACCATGATTTAGCGGAGATTTAGCTTAATTTTGAAGTTATCCGAGATTTCTAGCTAATTTCACTGCGAAACACGTTATTCCGTTGAATTTCATCGTTTCATGAATGTTTCGTGAAATAACCGTGCTTTAGCGGAGATTTAGATTAATTTTGAAGATTTCTGAGATTTCTTGCTACATTCACTGCGAAGGACGTTATTTCGTTGAATTTCATCATTTCATGAATGTTTCGTGAAACAACCATAATTTATCGGAGATTTACCTTAATTTTGATGTTTTCATAGATATCAAGCTTATATCACTGCGAAGCACGTTATTTCGTTGAATTTCATCGTTTCATGAATGTTTCGTGAAATAAACATGATTTAGCGGTGATTTAGATTAATTTTGAACTTTACTTAGACTTCTAGCTACTTTCACTGCGAAACACGTTGTTTAGTTGAATTTCATCGTTTCATGAATGTTTCGTGAAATAAACATGATTTAGCGGAGATTTACCATAATTTTGAAGTTTTCTGAGATATCTTGCTACATTCACTGCGAAACACGTTATTTCGTTGAATTTCATCGTTTCATGAATGTTTCGTGAAATAAGAATGCTTTAGCGGAGATTTAGATTAGTTTTGTAGTTTTCTGAGATTTCTTGCTACATTCACTGCGGAGAACGTTATTTCGTTGAATTTCATCATTTCATGAATGTTTCGTGAAACAATCATGATTTAGCGGAGATTTAGCTTTATTTCGATGTTTTCATTGATATCTAGCTTATTTCACTGCGAAACACGTTATTACGTTGAATTTCATCGTTTCATGAATGCTTCGTTGAATAACCATGATTTAGCGGATATTTAGCTTAATTTTGATTTTTTCTGAGATTTCTAGCTACTTTCATTGCGAGACACAATATTTCGTTGAATATCATCGTTTAATGAATGTTTCGTGAAATAACCATGATTTATCGGAGCATTAGCTTAATTTTGATGTTTTCATACATATCCTGCTACTTTCACTGCGAAACAAGTTAATCCGTTGAATTTCACCGTTTCATGAATGTTTCGTAAAATAACCATGCTTTAGCTGAGATTTAGCTTAATTTTGAAGTTTTTTGAGATTTCTTGCTACATTCAGCGCGAAGAACATTATTTCGTTGAATTTCATCATTTCATGAATGTTTTGTGAAACAACAATGATTTATCGGAGATTTAGCTTAATTTTGATATTTTCATGGATATCAAACTACTTTCACTGCGAAACTCGGTATTTCGTTGAATTTCATCGTTTCATGAAAGTAACGTGAAATAACCATGCTTTAGCGGAGATTTAGCTTAATTTTGATGTTTTTCATAGATATCTAGTTACTTTCACTGCGTAAAACGTTATTTCGTTGAATTTCATCTTTTCATGAATATTTCGTGAAATAAGAACGATTTAGAGGAGATTTAGCATAATTTTGAAGTTTTCTGAGGTTTCCAGCTACTTTTTCTGAGAAACACGTTGTTTCGTTGAATTTCATCGTTTCATGAATGTTACGTGAAATAACCATGATTTAGCGGAGATTAAGCTTAATTTTGGAGTTTTCATAGTTATCTAGCTACTTTTACTGCGAAACACGTCACTTCGTTAAATTTCATCGTTTCATTAATGTTTCGGAAATAATCATGATTTAGCGGAGATTTAGCCTAATTTTGAGGTATTCTGAGATATCTTGCTACATTCACTGCGAAACACGTTATTTCGTTGAATTTCATCTTTTCATGAATGTTTCGTGATATAACCATGCTTTAGCGGAGATTTAGCTTAATTTTGAAGTATTCTGAGATTTCTAGCTACTTTCACTGCGAAACACGTTATTTCGTTGTATTTCATCGTTTCATGAATGTTTCGAGAAAAAACCATGATTTAGCGGAGATTTTGGTTAATTTTGAAGTTTTCTGTCATTTCTTGCTACAATCACCGCGAAACAAGTTATTTCGATGAATTTCATCGCTTCATGACTGTTTCGTGATATAACCATGCTTTAGCGGAGATTTAGCTTAATTTTGAAGTATTCTGAGATTTCTAGCTACTTTCACTGCGAAACTCGTTATTTCGTTGTATTTCATCGTTTCATGAATGTTACGTGAAATAACCATGATTTAGCGAAGATTTAGCTTAATTTTGATGTTTTCATGGATATCTAGCTACTTTCACTGGAAACACGTAATTTCGTTGAATTTCATCGTTTCATGAATGTTTTGTGAAATAACCATGATTTAGCGAAGATTAAGCTTAATTTTGATTTTTTCATAGATTTCAAGCTGCTTTCACTGCGAAACACGTTATTTCGTTGAATTTCTTCGTTTTATGAATGTTTCATAAAACAACCATGATTCAGCGAAGATTTAGCTTAATTTAGTTGTATTCATAGTGATCAAGCTAATTTCTCGGCGAAACACGGTATTTCGTTGAATTTCATTGTTTCATGAATGTATCGTAAAATAACCATTATTTAGCGCAGATTTAGTTTATTTTGATGTATTCATAGATATCAAGCTTCTTTCACTGCGAAACACGTTATTTCGTTGAATTTCATCGTTTCATGAATGTAACGTGAAATAACCATGCTTTAGCGGAGATTTAGCTTAATTTTGAAGTTTTCTCAGGTTTCCAGCTACTTTCGCTGCGAAACACGTTATTTCGTTGAATTTCATCGTCTCATGAATGTTTCTTGAATTAACGATGATTTAGAGGAGATTTAGTTTAATTTTGAAGTTTACTTATATTTCTAGCTACTTTCACTGCGAAACACGGTATTTAGATGTATTTCATCGTTTCATGAATGTTTCGTGAAATAAACATGATTTAGCGAAGATTTAGCTTAATTTTGATGTTTTCATGGATACCTAGATACTTTCACTGGAAACACGTAATTTCGTTGAATTTCATCGTTTCATGAATGCTTCGTTAAATAACCATCATTTAGCGGATATTTAGCTTAATTTTGATGATTTCGGAGGTTTCGATGTTCTTTCTCTGCGTAAAACGTTATTTCGTTGAATTTCATCGATTGAGGAATGTTTCGTGAAATAACCACGATATAGAGGAGATTTAGCTTAATTTTGAAGTTTTCTGAGGTTTCCAGCTCCTTTCATTGCGAAACACGTTGTTTCGTTGAATTTCATCGTTCCATGAATATTTCGTGAAATAACCATGATTTAGAGGAGATTTAGCTTAATTTTGAAGTTTACTTAGGTTTCTAGCTACTTTCACCGCGAAACACGTTATTTCGTTGAATTTCATCGTTTCATGCATGTTTCTTGAAATAAACATGATTTAGCGGAGATTTAGCTTAATTTTGAAGTATTCTGCGATATCTTGCTACATTCACTGCGAAACTCGTTATTTCGTTGAATTTCATCGTTTCATGATTGTTTCGTGAAATAACCATGCTTTAGCGGAGATTTGGATTAATATTGAAGTTTTCTGAGATTTCTTGCTACATTCACTGCGAAGAACGTTATTTCGTTGAATTTCATCATTTCATGAATGTTTCGTGAATCAACCATGATTTATCGGAGATTTAGCTTAATTTTGATGTTTTCATAGATATCTAGCTTATTTCACTGCGAAACACGTTATTACGTTGAATTTCATCGTTTCATGAGTGCTTCGTTAAATAACCATGCTTTAGCGGAGATTTTGCTTAATTTTGAAGTTTTCTGAGATTTCTAGCTACTTTCACTGCGACACACAATATTTCGTTGAATTTCATCGTTTAATGAATGTTTCGTGAAATAACAATGATTTAACGGAGAATTAGCTTAATTTTGATGTTTTCATAGATATCTAGCTACTTTCACTGCGAAACACGTTATTTCGTTGAACTTCGTCGTTTCATGAGTGTTTCGTGAAATAATCATGCTTTAGCGGAGATTTAGCTTAATTTTGAAGTTTTCGGAGGTTTCCAGCTACTATCCCTGCGAAACACGTTATTTCGTTGAACTTCGTCGTTTCATGAGTGTTTCGTGAAATAATCATGCTTTAGCGGAGATTTAGCTTAATTTTGAAGTTTTCTGAGATTTCTTGCTACATTCACTGCGAAGAACGTTATTTCGTTGAATTTCATCATTTCATGAATGTGTCTTGAATTAACGATGATTTAGAGGAGATTTAGATTAATTTTGAAGTTTACTTAGATTTCTAGCTACTTTCACTGCGAAACACGGTATTTAGATGTATTTCATCGTTTCATGAATGTTTCGTGAAATAAACATTATTTAGCGAAGATTTAGCTTAATTTTGATGTTTTCATGGATACCTAGATACTTTCACTGGAAACACGTAATTTCGTTGAATTTCATCGTTTCATGAATGCTTCGTTAAATAACCATCATTTAGCGGATATTTAGCTTAATTTTGATGATTTCGGAGGTTTCGATGTTCTTTCACTGCGTAAAACGTTATTTCGTTGAATTTCATCGATTGAGGTATGTTTCGTGAAATAACCACGAATTAGAGGAGATTTAGCTTAATTTTGAAGTTTTCTGAGGTTTCCAGCTACTTTCATTGCGAAACACGTTGTTTCGTTGAATTTCATCGTTCCATGAGTGTTTCGTGAAATAACCATGATTTAGAGGAGATTTAGCTTAATTTTGAAGTTTACTTAGATTTCTAACTACTTTCACCGCGAATCACGTTATTTCGTTGAATTTCATCGTTTCATGAATGTTTCTTGAAATGAACATGATTTAGTGGAGATTTAGCTTAATTTTGAAGTATTCTGCGATATCTTGCTACATTCACTGCGAAACACGTTATTTCGTTGAATTTCATCGTTTCATGATTGTTTCGTGAAATAACCATGCTTTAGCGGAGATTTGGATTAATTTTGAAGTTTTCTGAGATTTCTTGCTACAATCACTGCGAAGAACGTTATTTCGTTGAATTTCATCATTTCATGAATGTTTCGTGAATCAACCATGATTTATCGGAGATTTAGCTTAATTTTGATGTTTTCATAGATATCTAGCTTATTTCACTGCGAAACACGTTATTACGTTGAATTTCATCGTTTCATGAGTGCTTCGTTAAATAACCATGCTTTAGCGGAGATTTTGCTTAATTTTGAAGTTTTCTGAGATTTCTAGCTACTTTCACTGCGACACACAATATTTCGTTGAATTTCATCGTTTAATGAATGTTTCGTAAAATAACAATGATTTAACGGAGAATTAGCTTAATTTTGATGTTTTCATAGATATCTAGCTACTTTCACTGCGAAACACGTTATTTCGTTGAATTTCGTCGTTTCATGAGTGTTTCGTGAAATAACCATGCTTTAGCGGAGATTTAGCTTAATTTTGAAGTTTTCGGAGGTTTCCAGCTACTATCGCTGCGAAACGATATTTCGTTGAATTTCATCGTTTCATGAATGTTTCGTGAAATAAGCATGCTTTAGCGGAGATTTAGATTAATTTTGAAGTTTTCTGAGAATTCTTGCTACATTCACTGCGAAGAACGTTATTTCGTTGAATTTCATCATTTCATGAATGTTTCGTGAAACAACAATGATTTATCGGAGATTTCGCTTAATTTTGATGTTTTCATAGATATCTAGCTTATTTCACTGCGAAGCACGTTATTTCGTTTAATTTCATCGTTTCATGAATGTTACGTGAAATAGCCATGCTTTAGCGGAGATTTAGCTTAATTTTGATGTTTTCATAGGTATCTATCTACTTTTACTGCGAAACACGGTATTTAGTTGAATTTCATCGCTTCATGAATGTTTCGTGAATCAACCATGATTTGGCGAATGCAATTAATTTTGAAGTTTTCTGAGATATTCACATTCACTGCGAAACACGTTGTTTCGTTGTTTCATTGTTTCTTGAATGTTTCGTGAAATAACCATGCTTTCGCGGAGATTTCGGTTAATTTTGAAGTTTTCTGATATTTCTTGCTACATTCACTGCGAAGAACTTTATTTCGTTGAATTTCATCGTTTCATGAATGTTTCGTGAAATAACCATTATTTAGCGGAGATTTAGCTTAATTTTGAAGTTATCTGAGATTTCTAGCTAATTTCACTGCGAAACACGTTATTTCGTTGAATTTCATCGTTTCATGAATATTTCGTGAAATAACCATGATTTAGCGGAGATTTAGATTAATTTTGAAGATTTCTGAGATTTCTTGCTACATTCACTGCGAAGAACGTTATTTCGTTGAATTTCATCATTTCATGAATGTTTCGTGAAATAACCATGATTTATCGGAGATTTAGCTTAATTTTGATGTTTTCATAGATATCTAGCTTATTTCACTGCGAAGCACGTTATTTCGTTGAATTTCATCGTTTCATGAATGTTTCGCGAAATAACCATGCTGTAGCGGAGATTTAGCTTAATTTTCAAGCTTTCTGAGAGTTCTAGCTACTTTCATTGCGAATCAAGTTATTTCGTCGAGTTTCATAATTTCATGAATGCTTCGTGAAATAGTCACGATTTAGCGGAGATTTAGCTTAATTTTGAAGTTTTCTGAGGTTTCCAGCTACTTTCGCAGCGAAACACGTTATTTCGTTGAATTTCATCGTCTCATGAATGTTGCGTGAATTAACGATGATTTAGCGGAGATTTAGCTTAATTTTGAACTTTACTTAGATTTCTAGCTACTTTCACTGCGAAACACGTTATTTCGTTGAATTTCATCGTTTCATGAATGTTTCGTGAAATAAACATGATTTAGCGGAGATTTAGCTTAATTTTGAAGTATTCTGAGATTTCTTGCTACTTTCACTGCGAAACACGTTGTTTCGTTGAATTTCATCGTTTCATGAATGTTTCGTGAAATAACCATGATTTAGCGGAGATTAAGCTTAATTTTGAAGTTTTCTGAGATTTCTTGCTACATTCACTGCGAAACACGTTACGTTGAATTTCATCATTTCATGAATGTTTCGTGAAATAACCAGGCTTTATCGGAGATTTAGCTTAATTTTGAAGTAATCTGAGATTTCTAGCTAATTTCACTGCGAAACACGTTATTTCGTTGATTTTCATCGATTCATGAATGTTTTGTGAACAAACCATGATTTAGCGGAGATTTAGCTTAATTTTGATGTTTTCATAGTTATCTAGCTACTATCACTGCGAAACACGTTATTTCGTTAAATTTCATGGTTTCATAAAATGTTTCGTGAAATAAGCACGATTTAGAGGAGATTTAGCTTAATTTTGAAGTTATCTGAGGTTTCCAGCTACTTTCACTGCGAAACACGTTATTTCGTTGAATTTCATCGATTCATGAATGTTTCGTGAAATAACCATGATTTAGAGGAGATTTAGCTTAATTAAGTTTTCTGAGGTTTCCAGCTACTTTCACTGCGAAACACGTTGTTTCGTTGAATTTCATCGTTTCAGGAATGTTTCATGAAATAACCATGATTTAGCGGAGATTTTGGTTAATTTTGAAGTTTTCTGTCATTTCTTGCTACAATCACCGCGAAACAAGTTATTTCGATGAATTTCATCGCTTCATGAATGCTTCTTTAAATAACCATGATTTAGCGGATATTTAGCTTAATTTTGACTTTTTCTGAGATTTCAAGCTACTTTCATTGACGCAAAATATTTCGTTGAATTTCATCGTTTCATGAATGTGTCGTGAAATAACCATGATTTATCGGAGATTTAGCTTAATTTTGATGTTTTCATAGATATCTAGCTTATTTCACTGCGAAGCACGTTATTTCGTTTAATTTCATCGTTTCATGAATGTTACGTGAAATAGCCATGCTTTAGCGGAGATTTAGCTTAATTTTGATGTTTTCATAGGTATCTATCTACTTTTACTGCGAAACACGGTATTTAGTTGAATTTCATCGCTTCATGAATGTTTCGTGAATCAACCATGATTTATCGGAGATTTAGCTTAATTTTGATGTTTTCACAGATATCTAGCTTCTTTCACTGCGAAACACGTTATTACGTTGAATTTCGTCGTTTCATGAATGTTTCGTTAAATAACAATGCTTTAGCGGAGATTTAGCTTAATTTTGAATTTTTCTGAGATTTCCAGCTACTTTCGCTGCGAAACACGTTATTTCGTTGAATTTCATCGTCTCATGAATGTTTCGTGAATCATCTATGATTTATCGGAGATTCAGCTTAATTTTGATGTTTTCATAGATATCTAGCTTATTCGCTGCGAAACACGTCATTTTGTTAAATTTCATCGTTTCATGAATGTTTCGTGAAATAACCATGATTTATCGGAGATTTAGCTTAATTTTGTTGATTTCGGAGGTTTCGATGTTCTTTCACTGCGTAAAACGTTACTTCGTTGAATTTCATCGATTCATGAATGTTTCGTGAAATAACCACTATTTAGAAGAGATTTAGCTTAATTTTGAAGTTTTCTGATATATCTTGCTACATTCACTGCGAAACACGTTTTTTCGTTGAATTTCATCGTTTCATGAATCTTTCGTGAAATAACCATGCTTTAGCGGAGATTTAGGTTAATTTTGAAGTTTTCTGAGATTTCTTGCTACATTCACGGCGAAGAACGTTATTTCGTTGAATTTCATCATTTCATGAATGTTTCGTGAATCAACCATGATTTATCGGAGATTTAGCTTAACTTTGATGTTTTCATAGATAACTAGCTTATTCACTGCGAAACACGTTATTACGTTGAATTTCATCGTTTCATGAATGCTTCGTTAGATAACCACGATTTAGCGTATATTTAGCTTAATTTTGATTTTTTCTGAGAGATCTAGCTACTTTCGCTGCGAAACACGTTATTTCGTTGAATTTCATCGTTTCATGAATGTTTCGTGAAATAACCATGCTTTAGCGGAGATTTAGCTTAATTTTGAAGTTTTCTGAGATTTCTAGCTACTTTCACTGCGAAACACGTTATTTCGTTAATTTTCAAAGTTTCATGAATGTTTCGTGAAATAACCATGATTTAGCGGAGATTTAGCTTAATTTTGATGTTTTGATTGATATCTAGCTTATTTCACTGCGAAGCTCGTTATTTCGTTGAATTTCATCGTTTCATGAATGTTTCGTGAAATAACCATGCTTTAGCGGAGATTTAGCTTAATTTTGAAGTTTTCTGAGATTTCTAGCTACATTCACTGCGAAACACGTTATTACGTTGAATTTCATCGTTTCATGAATGCTTCGTTAAATAACCATGATTTAGCGGATATTTAGATTAATTCTGAATTTTTCTGAGATTTCTAGCTACTTTCATTGCGAGACACAGAATTTCGTTGAATTTCATCGTTTAATGAATGTTTCGTGAAATAACCATGATTTAACGGAGAATTAGCTTAATTTTGATGTTTTCATAGATATCTAGCTACTTGCACTGCGAAACACGTTATTTCTTTGAATTTCGTCGTTTCATGAATGTTTCGTGAAATAACCATGTTTTAGCCGAGATTTAGCTTAATTTTGAAGTTTTCTGAGATTTCTAGATACTTTCACTGCGAAGCTCGTTATTTCGTTGAATTTCATCGTCGCATGAATGTTTCGTGAATTATCGATGATTTAGCGGGGATTTAGCTTAATTTTGAAGTTTAATTAGATTTCTAGCTACTTTCACTGCGAAACACAGTATTTAGTTGAATTTCATCGATTCATGAATGTTTCGTGAAATAAGCATGATTTAGCGGAGATTTAGCTTAATCTTGAAGTATTCTGAGATTTCTTGCTACATACACTGCGAAACACGTTATTTCGTTAAATTTCAAAGTTTCATGAATATTTCGTGAAATAACCATGATATAGCGGAGATTTAGCTTAATTTTGAAGTTTTCTGAGATATCTTGCTACTTTCACTGCGAAACAGGTTATTTCGTTGAATTTCGTCTTTTTATGTATGTTTCGTGAAATAACCATGCTTTAGCGGTGCTTTAGTTTAATTTTGAAGTTTTCTGCGATTTCTAGAGACTTTAACTGCGAAACACGTTACTTCGTTGAATTTCATCTTTTCATGAATGTTTCGTGGAATAACCATGATTTAGCGGAGATTTAGCTTAATTTTGAATTTTTCTGAAATTTCTCGGTACATTCACTGCGAAACACGCTATTTCGTTGTATTTCATCGTTTCATGAATCTTAAGTGAAATAACCATGCTTTAGAGGAGGTTTAGCTTAATTTTGATGTTTTCATAGATATCTAGCTCATTTCACTGCGAAGCTCGTTATTTCGTTCAATTTCATCGTTTCATGAATGTTTCGTGAAATAACCATGCTTTATCGGAGATTTAGCTTAATTATGAAGTATTCTGAGATTTCTTGCTACATTCACTGCGAAACACATTATTACGTTAAATTTCATCGTTTCATGAATGCTTCGTTAAATAACCATGATTTAGCGGATATTTAGATTAATTTTGATTTTTTCTGAGATTTCTAGCTACTTTCATTGCGAGACACAATATTTCGTTGAATTTCGTCGTTTCATGAATGTTTCGTGAAATAACCATGCTTTAGCGGAGATTTAGCTTAATTTTGAAGTTTTCTGAGATTTCTAACTACTTTCACTGCGAAGCACGTTATTTCGTTGAATTTCATCGTTTCATGATTGTGTCGTGAAATAACCATGCTTCAGCGGAGATTTAGCTTAATTTTGTAGTTTTCTGAGATTTCTAGCTACTTTCACTGCGAAACAGGTTATTGCGTCGCATTTCATAATTTCATGAATGCTTCGTGAAATAATCACGATTTAGCGGAGATTTAGGTTAATTTTGAGGTTCTCTGAGGTTCCCAGCTACTTTCGCTGCGAAACACGTTATTTCGTTGATTTTCATCGTTTCATGTTTCGTGAATTAACGATGATTTAAGATTTAGCTTAATTTTGAAGTTTTCATTTCAGCTACTTTCACTGCGAACACGTTATTTCGTTAATTTCATCGTTTCATGAATGTTTCGTGATTTAGCGGAGATTTAGCTTAATTTTGAAGTTTTCTGAGGTTTCCAGCTACTTTCGCTGCGAAACACGTTATTTCGTTGAATTTCATCGTTTCATGAATGTTTCGTGAATTAACCATGATTTAGCGGAGATTTAGCTTAATTTTGAAGTTTTCAGATTTCTAGCTACTTTCACTGCGAACACGTTATTTCGTTGAATTTCATCGTTTCATGAATGTTTCGTGAAATAACCATTATTTAGCGGAGATTTAGCTTAATTTTGAAGTTTTCTGAGATTTCTAGCTACTTTCACTGCGAAACACGTTATTTCGTTGAATTTCATCGTTTCATGAATGTTTCGTGAAATAACCATGATTTAGCGGAGATTTAGCTTAATTTTGATGTTTTCTTAGATATCTAGCTACTTTCGCTGCGAAACACGTGATTTCGTTGAATTTCATCGTTTCATGAATGTTTCGTGATTTAAAGATGATTTAGCGGAGATTTAGCTTAATTTTGAAGTTTAGTCAGATTTCTAGCTACTTTCACTGCGAACACGTTATGTCGTTGAATTTCATCGTTTCATGAATGTTTCGTGAAATAAACATTATTTAGCCGAGATATAGCTTAATTTTGAAGTTTTCTGAGATTTCCAGCTACTTTCGCTGCGAATCACGTTATTTCGTTAAATTTCAAAGTTTCATGAATGTTTCGTGAATTAACCATGATTTAGTGGAGATTTAGCTAAATTTTGAAGTTTTCTGAGGTTTCCAGCTACTTTCACTGCGAAACACGTTGTTTCGTTGAATTTCATCGTTTCATGGGTGTTTCGTGAAATAACCATGATTTAGCGGAGATTTAGCTTAATTTTGAAGTTATCTGAGGTTTCTGGCTAATTTCACTCCGAAACACGTTATTTCGTTGAATTTCATCGTTTCATGAATGTTTCGTGAAATAACCATGATTTATCGGAGAATTAGCTTAATTTTGATGTTTTCATAGATATCTAGCTACTTTCACTGCGAAACACGTGATTTCGTTGACGTTCATCGTTTCATGAATGTTTCGTGATTTAAAGATGATTTAGCGGAGATTTAGCTTAATTTTGAAGTTTAGTCAGATTTCTAGCCACTTTCACTGCGAAACACGTTATTCCGTTGAATTTCATCGTTTCATGAATGTTTCGTGAAATAACCATGCTTTAGCGGAGATTTAGATTAATTTTGAAGATTTCTGAGATTTCTTGCTACATTCACTGCGAAGAACGTTATTTCGTTGAATTTCGTCATTTCATGAATGTTTCGTGAAACAACAATGATTTACCGGAGATTTAGCTTAATTTTGATGTTTTCATAGATATCTAGCTTATTTCAATGCGAAGCACGTTATTTCGTTCAATTTCATCGTTTCATGAATGTTACGTGAAATAACCATGCTTTAGCGGAGATTAAGCTTAATTTTGATGTTTTCATAGGTATCTATCTACTTTTACTGCGAAACACGATATTTCGCCGAATTTCATAGATTCATGAATGCTTCGTGAAATAACCACGATTTAGAGGTGATTTAGCTTAATTTAGAAATTTTCTGAGATTTCTTGCTACATTCACTGCGAAACACGTTATTACGCTGAATTTCATCATTTCATGGATGTTTCGTGAAATAACCAGGCTTTATCGGAGATTTAGCTTAATTTTGAAGTTATCTGAGATTTCTAGCTAATTTCACTGCGAAACACGTTATTTCGTTGATTTTCATCGTTTCAGGAATGTTTCGTGAACAAACCATGATTTAGCGGAGATTTAGCTTAATTTTGATGTTTTCATAGTTATCTAGCTACTTTCACTGCGAAACACGTTATTTCGTTAAATTTCATCGTTTCATGAATGTTTCGTGAAATAACAATGATTTAGAGGAGATTTAGCTTAATTTTGATGATTTCGGAGGTTTCAATGTTTTTTCACTGCGTAAAACGTTATTTCGTTGAATTTCATCGATTCATGAATGTTTCTTGAAATAAGCACGATTTAGAGGAGATTTAGCTTAATTTTGAAGTTTTCTAAGGTTTCCAGCTACTTTCACTGCGAAACACGTTATTTCGTTGAATTTCATCGATTCATGATTGTTTCGTGAAATAACCATGATTTAGCCGAGATTTAGCTTAATTTTGAAGTTTTCTGAGATATCTTGCTACATTCACTGCGAAACACGTTATTTCGTTGAATTTCATTGTTTCTTGAATGTTTCGTGAAATAACCATGCTGTAGCGGAGATTTAGCTTAATTTTCAAGTTTTCTGAGAGTTCTAGCTACTTTCATTGCGAATCAAGTTATTTCGTCGAATTTCATAATTTCATGAGTGCTTCGTGAAGTAATCACGATTTAGCGGAGATTTAGCTTAATTTTGAAGTTTTCTGAGGTTTCCAGCTACTTTCGCAGCGAAACACGTAATTTCGTTGAATTTCATCGTCTCATGAATGTTTCGTGAATTAACGATGATTTAGCGGCGATTTAGCTTAATTTTGCACTTTACATAGATTTCTAGCTTCTTTCACAGCAAAACACGTTATTTCGTTGAATTTCATCGTTTCATGTATGTTTCGTGAAATAAACATGATTCAGCGGAGATATAGCTTAATTGCGAAGTATTCTGAGATTTCTTGCTACCTTCACTGCAAAACACGTTGTTTCGTTGAATTTCATCGTTTCATGAATGTTTCGTGAAATAACCAGGCTTTATCGGAGATTTAGCTTAATTTTGAAGTAATCTGAGATTTCTAGCTAATTTCACTGCGAAACACGTTATTTCGTTGATTTTCATCGATTCATGAATGTTTCGTGAACAAACCATTATTTAGCGGAGATTTAGCTTAATTTTGATGTTTTCATAGTTATCTAGCTACTATCACTGCGAAACACGTTATTTCGTTAAATTTCATGAATGTTTCGTGAAATAACGATGATTTAGCGGAGATTTAGCTTAATTTGGATGTTTTCGGTCGTTTCAATGTTCTTTCACTGCGTAAAACGTTATTTCGTTGAATTTCATCGATTCATGAATGTTTCGTGAAATAAGCACGATTTAGAGGAGATTTAGCTTAATTTTGAAGTTTTCTGAGGTTTCCAGCTACTTTCACTGCGAAGCACGTTATTTCGTTGAATTTCATCGTTTCATGAATGTTTCGTTAAATGACCATGATGTAACGGATATTTAGGGTAATTTTGATTCTTTCTGAGATATCTAGCTACTTTCATTGCGAGACACGATATTTCGTTGCATTTCATCGTTTAATGAATGTTTCGTGAAAGAACCATGATTTATCGGAGAATTAGCTTAATATTGATGTTTTCATAGATATCTAGCTGCTTTCACTGCGAAACACGTTATTTCGTTGAATTTCATCGTTTCATGAATGTTTCGTGAAATAAACATTATTTAGCGGAGATATAGCTTAATTTTGAAGTTTTCTGAGGTTTCCAGCTACTTTCGCTGCGGATCACGTTATTTCGTTAAATTTCAAAGTTTCATGAATGTTTCGTGAAATAACCATGATTTAGTGGAGATTTAGCTAAATTATGAAGTTTTCTGAGGTTTCCAGCTACTTTCACTGCGAAACACGTTGTTTCGTTGAATTTCATCGTTTCATGAAAGTTTCGTGAAATAACCTTGATATAGCGGAGATTTAGCTCAATTTTGAAGTTATCTGAGATTTCTAGCTAATTTCACTGCGAAACACGTTATTTCGTTGAATTTCATCGTTTCACGAATGTTTCGTGAAATAACCATGCTTTAGCGGAGATTTAGATTAATTTTGAAGATTTCTGAGATTTCTTGCTACATTCACTGCGAAGAACGTTATTTCGTTGAATTTCATCATTTCATGAATGTTTCGTGAAACAACAATGATTTATCGGAGATTTCGCTTAATTTTGATGTTTTCATAGATATCTAGCTTATTTCACTGCGAAGCACGTTATTTCGTTTAATTTCATCGTTTCATGAATGTTTCGTGAAATAACAATGATTTAGAGGAGATTTAGCTTAATTTTGATGATTTCGGTGGTTTCAATGTTCTTTCACTGCGTAAAACGTTATTTCGTTGAATTTCATCGATTCATGAATGTTTCGTGAAATAAGCACGATTTAGAGGAGATTTAGCTTAATTTTGAAGTTTTCTAAGGTTTCCAGCTACTTTCACTGCGAAACACGTTATTTCGTTGAATTTCATCGATTCATGATTGTTTCGTGAAATAACCATGATTTAGCCGAGATTTAGCTTAATTTTGAAGTTTTCTGAGATATCTTGCTACATTCACTGCGAAACACGTTATTTCGTTGAATTTCATTGTTTCTTGAATGTTTCGTGAAATAACCATGCTTTCGCGGAGATTTAGGTTAATTTTGAAGTTTTCTGAGATTTCTTGCTACATTCACTGCGAAACACGTTATTTCGTTGAATTTCATTGTTTCTTGAATGTTTCGTGAAATAACCATGCTTTCGCGGAGATTTAAGATAATTTTGAAGTTTTCTGAGATTTCTTGCTACATTCACTACGAAGAACGTTATTTCGTTGAATTTCATCATTTCATGAATGTTTCGTGAAACAACCATGATTTATCGCAGATTTAGCTTAATTTTGATGTTTTAATAGATATCTAGGTTATTTCACTGCGAAGCACGTTCTTTCGTTGAATTACATCGTTTCATGAATGTTTCGTGAAATAACCATGCTGTAGCGGAGATTTAGCTTAATTTTCAAGTTTTCTGAGAGTTCTAGCTACTTTCATTGCGAATCAAGTTATTTCGTCGAATTTCATAATTTCATGAGTGCTTCGTGAAGTAATCACGATTTAGCGGAGATTTAGCTTAATTTTGAAGTTATCTGAGGTTTCCAGCTACCTTCACTGCAAAACACGTTGTTTCGTTGAATTTCATCGTTTCATGAGTGTTTCGTGAAATAACCAGGCTTTATCGGAGATTTAGCTTAATTTTGAAGTAATCTGAGATTTCTAGCTAATTTCACTGCGAAACACGTTATTTCGTTGATTTTCATCGATTCATGAATGTTTCGTGAACAAACCATGATTTAGCGGAGATTTAGCTTAATTTTGATGTTTTCATAGTTATCTAGCTACTATCACTGCGAAACACGTTATTTCGTTATATTTCATGAATGTTTCGTGAAATAACGATGATTTAGCGGAGATTTAGCTTAATTTGGATGTTTTCGGTCGTTTCAATGTTCTTTCACTGCGTTAAACGTTATTTCGTTTAATTTCATCGATTCATGAATGTTTCGTGAAATAAGCACGATTTAGAGGAGATTTAGCTTAATTTTGAAGTTTTCTGAGGTTTCCAGCTACTTTCACTGCGAAGCACGTTATTTCGTTGAATTTCATCGTTTCATGAATGTTTCGTTTAATGACCATGATGTATCGGATATTTAGGGTAATTTTGATTCTTTCTGAGATTTCTAGCTACTTTCATTGCGAGACACGATATTTCGTTGCATTTCATCGTTTAATGAATGTTTCGTGAAAGAACCATGATTTATCGGAGAATTAGCTTAATTTTGATGTTTTCATAGATACCTAGCTACTTTCACTGCGAAACACGTTATTTCGTTGAATTTCATGGTTTCATGAATGTTTCGTGAAATAAACATTATTTAGCGGAGATATAGCTTAATTTTGAAGTTTTCTGAGGTTTCCAGCTACTTTCGCTGCGAATCACGTTATTTCGTAAAATTTCAAAGTTTCATGAATGTTTCGTGAAATAACCATGATTTACTGGCGATTTAGCTAAATTATGAAGTTTTCTGAGGTTTCCAGCTACTTTCACTGCGAAACTCGTTGTTTCGTTGAATTTCATCGTTTCATGAATGTTTCGTGAAATAACCTTGATATAGCGGAGATTTAGCTTAATTTTGAAGTTATCTGAGATTTCTAGCTAATTTCACTGCGAAACACGTTATTTCGTTGAATTTCATCGTTTCATGAATGTTTCGTGAAATAACCATGCTTTAGCGGAGATTTAGATTAATTTTGAAGATTTCTGAGATTTCTTGCTACATTCACTGCGAAGAACGTTATTTCGTTGAATTTCATCATTTCATGAATGTTTCGTGAAACAACAATGATTTATCGGAGATTTCGCTTAATTTTGATGTTTTCATAGATATCTAGCTTATTTCACTGCGAAGCACGTTATTTCGTTTAATTTCATCGTTTCATGAATGTTACGTGAAATAACCATGCTTTAGCGGAGATTTAGCTTAATTTTGAAGATTTCTGAGATTTCTTGCTACATTCACTGCGAAGAACGTTATTTCGTTGAATTTCATCATTTCATGAATGTTTCGTGAAACAACAATGATTTTTCGGAGATTTCGCTTAATTTTGATGTTTTCATAGATATCTAGCTTATTTCACTGCGAAGCACGTTATTTCGTTTAATTTCATCGTTTCATGAATGTTACGTGAAATAACCATGCTTTAGCGGAGATTTAGCTTAATTTTGATGTTTTCATAGGTATCTATCTACTTTTACTGCGAAACACGTTATTTCGTCGAATTTCATAGATTCATGAATGCTTCGTGAAATAATCACGATTTAGAGGAGATTTAGCTTAATTTTGAAGTTTTCTGAGATTTCTTGCTACATTCACTGCGAAACACGTTATTTCGTTAAATTTCATCGTTTCATGAATGTTTCGTGAAATAACAATGATTTAGAGGAGATTTAGCTTAATTTTGATGATTTCGGAGGTTTCAATGTTCTTTCACTGCGTAAAACGTTATTTCGTTGAATTTCATCGATTCATGAATGTTTCGTGAAATAAGCACGATTTAGAGGAGATTTAGCTTAATTTTGAAGTTTTCTAAGGTTTCCAGCTACTTTCATTGCGAAACACGTTATTTCGTTGAATTCCATCGATTCATGATTGTTTCGTGAAATAACCATGATTTAGCCGAGATTTAGATTAATTTTGAAGTTTTCTGAGATATCTTGCTACATTCACTGCGAAACACGTTATTTCGTTGTATTTCATTGTTTCTTGAATGTTTCGTGAAATAACCATGCTTTCGCGGAGATTTCGGTTAATTTTGAAGTTTTCTGATATTTCTTGCTACATTCACTGCGAAGAACTTTATTTCGTTGAATTTCATCGTTTCATGAATGTTTCGTGATATAACCATTATTTAGCGGAGATTTAGCTTAATTTTGAAGTTATCTGATATTTCTAGCTAATTTCACTGCGAAACACGTTATTTCGTTGAATTTCATCGTTTCATGAATGTTTCGTGAAATAACCATGATTTAGCGGAGATTTAGATTAATTTTGAAGATTTCTAAGATTTCTTGCTACATTCACTGCGAAGAACGTTATTTCGTTGAATTTCATCATTTCATGAATGTTTCGTGAAACAACCATGATTTATCGGAGATTTAGCTTAATTTTGATGTTTTCATAGATATCTAGCTTATTTCACTGCGAAGCACGTTATTTCGTTGAATTTCATCGTTTCATGAATGTTTCGTGAAATAAACATGATTCAGCGGAGATTTAGCTTAATTGCGAGGTGTTCTGAGATTTCTTGCTACTTTCATTGCGAGACACAATATTTCGTTGAATTTCATCGTTTAATGAATGTTTCGTGAAATAGCCATGATTTATCGGAGAATTAGCTTAATTTTGATGTTTTCATAGATATCTAGCTACTTTCACTGCGAATCACGTTATTTCGTTGAGTTTCATCGTTTCATGAATGTTTCGTGAATTAAAGATGATTTATCGGTGATTTAGCTTAATTTTGAAGTTATCTGAGATTTCTAGCTAATTTCCCTGCGAAACACGTTATTTCGTTGAATTTCATCGTTTCATGAATGTTTCGTGAAATAACCATGCTTTAGCGGAGATTTAGCTTAATTTTGAAGTGTTCTGAGATTTCTTGCTACATTCACTGCGAAACACGTTATTACGTTGAATTTCATCATTTCAAGAATGTTTCGTGAAATAACCAGGCTTTATCGGAGATTTAGCTTAATTTTGAAGTAATCTGAGATTTCTAGCTAATTTCACTGCGACACACGTTATTTCGTTGATTTTCATCGATTCATGAATGTTTCGTGAACAAACCATGATTTAGCGGAGATTTAGCTTAATTTTGATGTTTTCATAGTTATCTAGCTACTATCACTGCGAAACACGTTATTTCGTTAAATTTCATGAATGTTTCGTGAAATAACAATGATTTAGCGGAGATTTAGCTTAATTTTGATGTTTTCATAGATATCTAGCTTATTTCACTGCGAAGCACGTTATTTCGTTGAATTTCATCGTTTCATGAATGTTTCGTGAAATAACCATGCTGTAGCGGAGATTTAGCTTAATTTTCAAGTTTTCTGAGAGTTCTAGCTACTTTCATTGCGAATCAAGTTATTTCGTCGAATTTCATAATTTCATGAATGCTTCGTGAAGTAATCACGATTTAGCGGAGATTTAGCTTAATTTTGAAGTTTTCTGAGGTTTCCAACTACTTTCGCAGCGAAACACGTTAATTCGTTGAATTTCATCGTCTCATGAATGTTTCGTGAATTAACGATGATTTAGCGGAGATTTAGCTTAATTTTGCACTTTACTTAGATTTCTAGCTACTTGCACAGCGAAACACGTTATTTCGTTGAATTTCATCGTTTCATGAATGTTTCGTGAAATAAACATGATTCAGCGGAGATTTAGCTTAATTGCGAAGTATTCTGAGATTTCTTGCTACATTCACTGCGAAACACGTTATTTCATTAAATTTCAAAGTTTCATGAATGTTTCGTGAAATAACCATGATTTAGCGGAGATTTAGCTTAATTTTGAAGTTTTCTGAGATATCTTGCTACTTTCACTGCGCAACAGGTTATTTCGTTGAATTCCATCGATTCATGAATGTTTCGTGAAATAACCATGATTTAGCCGAGATTTAGCTTAATTTTGATGTTTTCATAGATATCTAGCTTATTTCACTGCGAAGCACGTTATTTCGTTGAATTTCATCGTTTCATGAATGTTTTGTGAACAAACCATGATTTAGCGGAGATTTAGCTTAATTTTGATGTTTTCATAATTATCTAGCTACTATCACTGCGAAACACTTTATTTCGTTGAATTTCATGGTTTCATGAATGTTTCGCGAAATAAAGATGCTGTAGCGGAGATTTAGCTTAATTTTCAAGCTTTCTGAGAGTTCTAGCTACTTTCATTGCGAATCAAGTTATTTCGTCGAATTTCATAATTTCATGAATGCTTCGTGAAATAGTCACGATTTATCGGAGATTTAGCTTAATTTTGATGTTTTCATAGATATCTAGCTTATTTCAATGCGAAGCACGTTATTTCGTAGAATTTCATCGTTTCATGAATGTTTCGCGAAATAACCATGCTGTAGCGGAGATTTAGCTTAATTTTCAAGCTTTCTGAGAGTTCTAGCTACTTTCATTGCGAATCAAGTTATTTCGTCGAATTTCATAATTTCATGAATGCTTCGTGAAATAGTCACGATTTAGCGGAGATTTAGCTTAATTTTGAAGTTTTCTGAGGTTTCCAGCTACTTTCGCAGCGAAACACGTTATTTCGTTGAATTTCATCGTCTCATGAATGTTGCGTGAATTAACGATGATTTAGCGGAGATTTAGCTTAATTTTGATCTTTACTTAGATTTCTAGCTACTTTCACTGCGAAACACGTTATTTCGTTGAATTTCATCGTTTCATGAATGTTTCGTGAAATAAACATGATTCAGCGAAGATTTAGCTTAATTGCGAAGTATTCTGAGATTTCTTGCTACATTCACTGCGAAACACGTTATTTCATTAAATTTCAAAGTTTCATGAATGTTTCGTGAAATAACCATGATTTAGCGGAGATTTAGCTTAATTTTGAAGTTTTCTGAGATATCTTGCTACTTTCAATGCGAAACAGGTTATTTCGTTGAATTTCATCTTTTCATGAATGTTTCGTGAAATAACCATGCTTTAGCGGATCTTCAGCTTAATTTTGAAGTATTCTGAGATTTCTTGCTACTTTCACTGCGAAACACGTTGTTTCGTTGAATTTCATCGTTTCATGAATGTTTCGTGAAATAACCATGATTTCGCGGAGATTAAGCTTAATTTTGAAGTTTTCTGAGATTTCTTGCTACATTCACTGCGAAACACGTTATTACGTTGAATTTCATCATTTCATGAATGTTTCGTGAAATAACCAGGCTTTATCGGAGATTTAGCTTAATTTTGAAGTAATCTGAGATTTCTAGCTAATTTCACTGCGAAACACGTTATTTCGTTGATTTTCATCGATTCATGAATGTTTCGTGAACAAACCATGATTTAGCGGAGATTTAGCTTAATTTTGATGTTTTCATAATTATCTAGCTACTATCACTGCGAAACACGTTATTTCGTTAAATTTCATGAATGTTTCGTGAAATAACATTGATTTAGCGGAGATTTAGCTTAATTTGGATGTTTTCGGAGGTTTCAATGTTCTTTCACTGCGTAAAACGTTATTTCGTTGAATATCATCGATTCATGAATGTTTCGTGAAATAAGCACGATTTAGAGGAGATTTAGCTTAATTTTGAAGTTATCTGATTTTCCAGCTACTTTCACTGCGAAACACGTTATTTCGTTGAGTTTCATCGATTCATGAATGTTTCGTGAAATAACCATGATTTAGCGGAGATTTAGCTTAATTTGGATGTTTTCGGTCGTTTCAATGTTCTTTCACTGCGTTAAACGTTATTTCGTTGAATTTCATCGATTCATGAATGTTTCGTGAAATAAGCACGATTTAGAGGAGATTTAGCTTAATTTTGAAGTTTTCTGAGGTTTCCAGCTACTTTCACTGCGAAGCACGTTATTTCGTTGAATTTCATCGTTTCATGAATGTTTCGTTTAATGACCATGGTGTAACGGATATTTAAGGTAATTTTGATTCTTTCTGAGATTTCTAGCTACTTTCATTGCGAGACACGATATTTCGTTGCATTTCATCGTTTAATGAATGTTTCGTGAAAGAACCATGATTTATCGGAGAATTAGCTTAATTTTGATGTTTTCATAGATACCTAGCTACTTTCACTGCGAAACACGTTATTTCGTTGAATTTCATGGTTTCATGAATGTTTCGTGAAATAAACATTATTTAGCGGAGATATAGCTTAATTTTGAAGTTTTCTGAGGTTTCCAGCTACTTTCGCTGCGAATCACGTTATTTCGTAAAATTTCAAAGTTTCATGAATGTTTCGTGAAATAACCATGATTTACTGGCGATTTAGCTAAATTATGAAGTTTTCTGAGGTTTCCAGCTACTTTCACTGCGAAACTCGTTGTTTCGTTGAATTTCATCGTTTCATGAATGTTTCGTGAAATAACCTTGATATAGCGGAGATTTAGCTTAATTTTGAAGTTATCTGAGATTTCTAGCTAATTTCACTGCGAAACACGTTATTTCGTTGAATTTCATCGTTTCATGAATGTTTCGTGAAATAACCATGCTTTAGCGGAGATTTAGATTAATTTTGAAGATTTCTGAGATTTCTTGCTACATTCACTGCGAAGAACGTTATTTCGTTGAATTTCATCATTTCATGAATGTTTCGTGAAACAACAATGATTTATCGGAGATTTCGCTTAATTTTGATGTTTTCATAGATATCTAGCTTATTTCACTGCGAAGCACGTTATTTCGTTTAATTTCATCGTTTCATGAATGTTACGTGAAATAACCATGCTTTAGCGGAGATTTAGCTTAATTTTGAAGATTTCTGAGATTTCTTGCTACATTCACTGCGAAGAACGTTATTTCGTTGAATTTCATCATTTCATGAATGTTTCGTGAAACAACAATGATTTTTCGGAGATTTCGCTTAATTTTGATGTTTTCATAGATATCTAGCTTATTTCACTGCGAAGCACGTTATTTCGTTTAATTTCATCGTTTCATGAATGTTACGTGAAATAACCATGCTTTAGCGGAGATTTAGCTTAATTTTGATGTTTTCATAGGTATCTATCTACTTTTACTGCGAAACACGTTATTTCGTCGAATTTCATAGATTCATGAATGCTTCGTGAAATAATCACGATTTAGAGGAGATTTAGCTTAATTTTGAAGTTTTCTGAGATTTCTTGCTACATTCACTGCGAAACACGTTATTTCGTTAAATTTCATCGTTTCATGAATGTTTCGTGAAATAACAATGATTTAGAGGAGATTTAGCTTAATTTTGATGATTTCGGAGGTTTCAATGTTCTTTCACTGCGTAAAACGTTATTTCGTTGAATTTCATCGATTCATGAATGTTTCGTGAAATAAGCACGATTTAGAGGAGATTTAGCTTAATTTTGAAGTTTTCTAAGGTTTCCAGCTACTTTCATTGCGAAACACGTTATTTCGTTGAATTCCATCGATTCATGATTGTTTCGTGAAATAACCATGATTTAGCCGAGATTTAGATTAATTTTGAAGTTTTCTGAGATATCTTGCTACATTCACTGCGAAACACGTTATTTCGTTGTATTTCATTGTTTCTTGAATGTTTCGTGAAATAACCATGCTTTCGCGGAGATTTCGGTTAATTTTGAAGTTTTCTGATATTTCTTGCTACATTCACTGCGAAGAACTTTATTTCGTTGAATTTCATCGTTTCATGAATGTTTCGTGATATAACCATTATTTAGCGGAGATTTAGCTTAATTTTGAAGTTATCTGATATTTCTAGCTAATTTCACTGCGAAACACGTTATTTCGTTGAATTTCATCGTTTCATGAATGTTTCGTGAAATAACCATGATTTAGCGGAGATTTAGATTAATTTTGAAGATTTCTAAGATTTCTTGCTACATTCACTGCGAAGAACGTTATTTCGTTGAATTTCATCATTTCATGAATGTTTCGTGAAACAACCATGATTTATCGGAGATTTAGCTTAATTTTGATGTTTTCATAGATATCTAGCTTATTTCACTGCGAAGCACGTTATTTCGTTGAATTTCATCGTTTCATGAATGTTTCGTGAAATAAACATGATTCAGCGGAGATTTAGCTTAATTGCGAGGTGTTCTGAGATTTCTTGCTACTTTCATTGCGAGACACAATATTTCGTTGAATTTCATCGTTTAATGAATGTTTCGTGAAATAGCCATGATTTATCGGAGAATTAGCTTAATTTTGATGTTTTCATAGATATCTAGCTACTTTCACTGCGAATCACGTTATTTCGTTGAGTTTCATCGTTTCATGAATGTTTCGTGAATTAAAGATGATTTATCGGTGATTTAGCTTAATTTTGAAGTTATCTGAGATTTCTAGCTAATTTCCCTGCGAAACACGTTATTTCGTTGAATTTCATCGTTTCATGAATGTTTCGTGAAATAACCATGCTTTAGCGGAGATTTAGATTAATTTTGAAGATTTCTGAGATTTCTTGCTACATTCACTGCGAAGAACGTTATTTCGCTGAATTTCATCATTTCATGAATGTTTCGTGAAACAACCATGATTTATCGGAGATTTAGCTTAATATTGATGTTTTCATAGATATCTTGCTACTTTCACTGCGAAACAGGTTATTTCGTTGAATTTCATCTTTTCATGAATGTTTCGTGAAATAACCATGCTTTAGCGGAGCTTCAGCTTAATTTTGAAGTATTCTGAGATTTCTTGCTACTTTCACTGCGAAACACGTTGTTTCGTTGAATTTCATCGTTTCATGAATGTTTCGTGAAATAACCATGATTTAGCCGAGATTAAGCTTAATTTTGAAGTGTTCTGAGATTTCTTGCTACATTCACTGCGAAACACGTTATTACGTTGAATTTCATCATTTCAAGAATGTTTCGTGAAATAACCAGGCTTTATCGGAGATTTAGCTTAATTTTGAAGTAATCTGAGATTTCTAGCTAATTTCACTGCGACACACGTTATTTCGTTGATTTTCATCGATTCATGAATGTTTCGTGAACAAACCATGATTTAGCGGAGATTTAGCTTAATTTTGATGTTTTCATAGTTATCTAGCTACTATCACTGCGAAACACGTTATTTCGTTAAATTTCATGAATGTTTCGTGAAATAACAATGATTTAGCGGAGATTTAGCTTAATTTTGATGTTTTCATAGATATCTAGCTTATTTCACTGCGAAGCACGTTCTTTCGTTGAATTTCATCGTTTCATGAATGTTTCGTGAAATAACCATGCTGTAGCGGAGATTTAGCTTAATTTTCAAGTTTTCTGAGAGTTCTAGCTACTTTCATTGCGAATCAAGTTATTTCGTCGAATTTCATAATTTCATGAATGCTTCGTGAAGTAATCACGATTTAGCGGAGATTTAGCTTAATTTTGAAGTTTTCTGAGGTTTCCAACTACTTTCGCAGCGAAACACGTTATTTCGTTGAATTTCATCGTCTCATGAATGTTTCGTGAATTAACGATGATTTAGCGGAGATTTAGCTTAATTTTGCACTTTACTTAGATTTCTAGCTACTTTCACAGCGAAACACGTTATTTCGTTGAATTTCATCGTTTCATGAATGTTTCGTGAAATAAACATGATTTTGCGGAGATTTAGCTTAATTGCGAAGTATTCTGAGATTTCTTGCTACATTCACTGCGAAACACGTTATTTCATTAAATTTCAAAGTTTCATGAATGTTTCGTGAAATAACCATGATTTAGCGGAGATTTAGCTTAATTTTGAAGTTTTCTGAGATATCTTGCTACTTTCACTGCGCAACAGGTTATTTCGTTGAATTCCATCGATTCATGAATGTTTCGTGAAATAACCATGATTTAGCCGAGATTTAGCTTAATTTTGATGTTTTCATAGATATCTAGCTTATTTCACTGCGAAGCACGTTATTTCGTTGAATTTCATCGTTTCATGAATGTTTTGTGAACAAACCATGATTTAGCGGAGATTTAGCTTAATTTTGATGTTTTCATAATTATCTAGCTACTATCACTGCGAAACACTTTATTTCGTTGAATTTCATGGTTTCATGAATGTTTCGCGAAATAAAGATGCTGTAGCGGAGATTTAGCTTAATTTTCAAGCTTTCTGAGAGTTCTAGCTACTTTCATTGCGAATCAAGTTATTTCGTCGAATTTCATAATTTCATGAATGCTTCGTGAAATAGTCACGATTTATCGGAGATTTAGCTTAATTTTGATGTTTTCATACATATCTAGCTTATTTCAATGCGAAGCACGTTATTTCGTAGAATTTCATCGTTTCATGAATGTTTCGCGAAATAACCATGCTGTAGCGGAGATTTAGCTTAATTTTCAAGCTTTCTGAGAGTTCTAGCTACTTTCATTGCGAATCAAGTTATTTCGTCGAATTTCATAATTTCATGAATGCTTCGTGAAATAGTCACGATTTAGCGGAGATTTAGCTTAATTTTGAAGTTTTCTGAGGTTTCCAGCTACTTTCGCAGCGAAACACGTTATTTCGTTGAATTTCATCGTCTCATGAATGTTGCGTGAATTAACGATGATTTAGCGGAGATTTAGCTTAATTTTGATCTTTACTTAGATTTCTAGCTACTTTCACTGCGAAACACGTTATTTCGTTGAATTTCATCGTTTCATGAATGTTTCGTGAAATAAACATGATTCAGCGAAGATTTAGCTTAATTGCGAAGTATTCTGAGATTTCTTGCTACATTCACTGCGAAACACGTTATTTCATTAAATTTCAAAGTTTCATGAATGTTTCGTGAAATAACCATGATTTAGCGGAGATTTAGCTTAATTTTGAAGTTTTCTGAGATATCTTGCTACTTTCAATGCGAAACAGGTTATTTCGTTGAATTTCATCTTTTCATGAATGTTTCGTGAAATAACCATGCTTTAGCGGATCTTCAGCTTAATTTTGAAGTATTCTGAGATTTCTTGCTACTTTCACTGCGAAACACGTTGTTTCGTTGAATTTCATCGTTTCATGAATGTTTCGTGAAATAACCATGATTTCGCGGAGATTAAGCTTAATTTTGAAGTTTTCTGAGATTTCTTGCTACATTCACTGCGAAACACGTTATTACGTTGAATTTCATCATTTCATGAATGTTTCGTGAAATAACCAGGCTTTATCGGAGATTTAGCTTAATTTTGAAGTAATCTGAGATTTCTAGCTAATTTCACTGCGAAACACGTTATTTCGTTGATTTTCATCGATTCATGAATGTTTCGTGAACAAACCATGATTTAGCGGAGATTTAGCTTAATTTTGATGTTTTCATAATTATCTAGCTACTATCACTGCGAAACACGTTATTTCGTTAAATTTCATGAATGTTTCGTGAAATAACATTGATTTAGCGGAGATTTAGCTTAATTTGGATGTTTTCGGAGGTTTCAATGTTCTTTCACTGCGTAAAACGTTATTTCGTTGAATATCATCGATTCATGAATGTTTCGTGAAATAAGCACGATTTAGAGGAGATTTAGCTTAATTTTGAAGTTATCTGAGGTTTCCAGCTACTTTCACTGCGAAACACGTTATTTCGTTGAGTTTCATCGATTCATGAATGTTTCGTGAAATAACCATGATTTAGCCGAGATTTAGCTTAATTTTGATGTTTTCATAGATATCTAGCTTATTTCACTGCGAAGCACGTTATTTCGTTGAATTTCATCGTTTCATGAATGTTTCGTTAAATAACCATGATTTAGCGGTAATTTAGGTTAATTATTAAGTCTTCTGAGATTTCTTGCTACATTCACTGCGAAGAACTTTATTTCGTTGAATATCATCATTTCATGAATGTTTCGTGAAACAGCCATGATTTATCGGAGATATAGCTTAATTTTGATGTTTTCATATATATCTAGCTTATTTCACTGCGAAGCACGTTACTTCGTTGAATTTCATCGCTTCATGAATGTTTCGTTAAATGACCATGATTTAGCATTTAGGTTAATTTTATTTTTTCTGAGATTTCTAGCTACTTTCATTGCGAAACACGTTATTTCGTTGAATTTCATAATTTCATGAATGTTTCGTGAAATAACCACGATTTAGCGGAGATTTAGCTTAATTTTGAAGTTTTCTGAGATTTCCAACTACTTTCGCAGCGAAACACGTTAATTCGTTGAATTTCATCGTTTCATGAATGTTTCGTGAATTAACGATGATTTAGCGGAGATTTAGCTTAATTTTGCACTCATAGATTTCTAGCTCTTGCACAGCGAAACACGTTATTTCGTTGAATTTCATCGTTTCATGAATGTTTCGTGAAATAAACATGATTCAGCGGAAGCTTAATTTCGAAGTATTCTAGAATTTCTTACTTCACTGCGAAACACGTTATTTCGTTGAATTTCAACGTTTCATGAATGTTTCGTGAAATAACCATGATTTAGCGGAGATTTAGCTTAATTTTGAAGTTTTCTGAGATATCTTGCTACTTTCACTGCGCAACAGGTTATTTCGTTGAATTCCATCGATTCATGAATGTTTCGTGAAATAACCATGATTTAGCCGAGATTTAGCTTAATTTTGATGTTTTCATAGATATCTAGCTTATTTCACTGCGAAACACGTTATTTCGTTGAATTTCATCGTTTCATGAATGTTTCGTAAAATAACCATGATTTAGCGGAGATTTAGCTTAATTTTGAAGTTTTCTGAATTTCTAGCTACTTTCACTGCGAAACACGTTATTTCGTTGAATTTCATCGTTTCATGAATGTTTCGTGAAATAACCATGCTTTAGCGGAGATTTGTTAATTTTGAAGATTTCTGAGATTTCTTGCTACATTCACTCCGAAGAACGTTATTTCTTTGAATTTCATCATTTCATGAATGTTTCGTGAAATAACCATGATTTATCGGAGATTTAGCTTAATTTTGATGTTTTCATAGATATCTAGCTTATTTCACTGCGAAGCACGTTATTTCGTTGAATTTCATCGTTTCATGAATGTTTCGCGAAATAACCATGCTGTAGCGGAGATTTAGCTTAATTTTCAAGCTTTCTGAGAGTTCTAGCTACTTTCAATGCAAATCAAGTTATTTCGTCGAGTTTCATAATTTCATGAATGCTTCGTGAAATAGTCACGATTTAGCGGAGATTTGGCTTAATTTTGAAGTTTTCTGAGGTTTCCAGCTACTTTCGCAGCGAAACACGTTATTTCGTTGAATTTCATCGTCTCATGAATGTTTCGTGAATTTACGATTATTTAGCGGAGATTTAGCTTAATTTTGAACTTTACTTAGATTTCTAGCTACTTTCACTGCGAACACGTTATTTCGTTGAATTTCGTCGTTTCATGAATTTTCGTGAAATAAACATGATTCAGCGGAGATTTAGCTTAATTGCGAAGTATTCTGAGATTTCTTGCTACATTCACTGCGAAACACGTTATTTCGTTAAATTTCAAAGTTTCATGAATGTTTCGTGAAATAACCATGATTTAGCGGAGATTTAGCTTAATTTTGAAGTTTTCTGAGATATCTTGCTACTTTCACTGCGAAACAGGTTATTTCGTTGAATTTCATCTATTCATGAATGTTTCGTGAAATAACCATGCTTTAGCGGAGTTTCAGCTTAATTTTGAAGTATTCTGAGATTTCTTGCTACTTTCACTGCGAAACACGTTGTTTCGTTGAATTTCATCGTTTCATGAATGTTTCGTGAAATAACCATGATTTAGCGGAGATTAAGCTTAATTTTGAAGTTTTCTGAGATTTCTTGCTACATTCACTGCGAAACACGTTACGTTGAATTTCATCATTTCATGAATGTTTCGTGAAATAACCAGGCTTTATCGGAGATTTAGCTTAATTTTGAAGTAATCTGAGATTTCTAGCTAATTTCAATGCGAAACACGTTATTTCGTTGATTTTCATCGATTCATGAATGTTTCGTGAACAAACCATGATTTAGCGGAGATTTAGCTTAATTTTGATGTTTTCTGAGGTTTCCAGCTACTTTTGAGCGAAACACGTTATTTCGTTGAATTTCATCGTCTCATGAATGTTGCGTGAATTAACGATGATTTAGCGGAGATTTAGCTTAATTTTGATCTTTACTTAGATTTCTAGCTACTTTCACTGCGAAACACGTTATTTCGTTGAATTTCATCGTTTCATGAATGTTTCGTGAAATAAACATGATTCAGCGAAGATTTAGCTTAATTGCGAAGTATTCTGAGATTTCTTGCTACATTCACTGCGAAACACGTTATTTCATTAAATTTCAAAGTTTCATGAATGTTTCGTGAAATAACCATGATTTAGCGGAGATTTAGCTTAATTTTGAAGTTTTCTGAGATATCTTGCTACTTTCAATGCGAAACAGGTTATTTCGTTGAATTTCATCTTTTCATGAATGTTTCGTGAAATAACCATGCTTTAGCGGAGCTTCAGCTTAATTTTGAAGTATTCTGAGATTTCTTGCTACTTTCACTGCGAAACACGTTGTTTCGTTGAATTTCATCGTTTCATGAATGTTTCGTGAAATAACCATGATTTCGCGGAGATTAACCTTAATTTTGAAGTTTTCTGAGATTTCTTGCTACATTCACTGCGAAACACGTTATTACGTTGAATTTCATCATTTCATGAATGTTTCGTGAAATAACCAGGCTTTATCGGAGATTTAGCTTAATTTTGAAGTAATCTGATATTTCTAGCTAATTTCACTGCGAAACACGTTATTTCGTTGATTTTCATCGATTCATGAATGTTTCGTGAACAAACCATGATTTAGCGGAGATTTAGCTTAATTTTGATGTTTTCATAATTATCTAGCTACTATCACTGCGAAACACGTTATTTCGTTAAATTTCATGAATGTTTCGTGAAATAACAATGATTTAGCGGAGATTTAGCTTAATTTGGATGTTTTCGGAGGTTTCAATGTTCTTTCACTGCGTAAAACGTTATTTCGTTGAATATCATCGATTCATGAATGTTTCGTGAAATAAGCACGATTTAGAGGAGATTTAGCTTAATTTTGAACTTTACTTAGATTTCTAGCTACTTTCACTGCGAAACACGTTATTCCGTTGAAGTTCATCGTTTCATGAATGTTTCGTGAAATAACCGTGCTTTAGCGGAGATTTAGATTAATTTTGAAGATTTCTGAGATTTCTTGCTACATTCACTGCGAAGAACGTTATTTCGTTGAATTTCATCGTTTCATGAATGTTTCGTTAAATGATTTAGCGGATATTTAGGTTAATTTTGATTTTTTCTGAGATTTCTAGATACTTTCATTGCGAGACACAATATTTCGTTGAATTTCATCGTTTAATGAATGTTTCGTTAAATAACCATGATTTATCGGAGAATTAGCTAAATTTTGATGTTTTCATAGATATATAGCTACATTCACTGCGAAACACGTTATTACGTTGAATTTCATCGTTTCATGAATGTTTCGTGAATTAACGATGATTTAGCGGAGATTTAGCTTAATATTGAAGTTTACTCAGATTTCTAGCTACTTTCACTGCGAAACACGTTATTTCGATGAATTTCATCGTTTCATGAATGTTTCGTGAAATAAATATTATTTAACGGAGATTTAGCATAATTTTGAAGTTTTCAGAGGTTTCCAGCTACTTTCGCTGCGAAACACGTTGTTTCGTTGAATTTCAACGTTTAATGAGTGTTTCGTGAAATAACCATGATTTAGCGGAGATTTAGCTTAATTTTGAAGTTATCCGAGATTTCTAGATAATTTCACTGCGAAACACGTTATTCCGCTGAATTTCATCGTTTCATGAATGTTTCGTGAAATAACCGTGCTTTAGTGGAGATTTAGATTAATTTTGAAGATTTCTGAGATTTCTTGCTACATTCACTGAGAAGAACGGAATTTCGTTGAATTTCATCATTTCATGAATGTTTCGTGAAACAACCATGATTTATCGGAGATTTAGCTTAATTTTGATGTTTTCATAGATATCTAGCTTATTTCACTGCGAAGCACGTTATTTCGTTGAATTTCATCGTCTCATGAATGTTTCGTGAATTAACGATGATTTAGCGGAGATTTAGCTTAATTTTGAACTTTACTTAGATTTCTAGCTACTTTCACTGCGAAACACGATATTCCGTTGAAGTTCATCGTTTCATGAATGTTTCGTGAAATAACCGTGCTTTAGCGGAGATTTAGATTAATTTTGAAGATTTCTGAGATTTCTTGCTACATTCACTGCGAAGAACATTATTTCGTTGAATTTCATCATTTCATGATTGTTTCGTGTAACAACCACTATTTATCGGAGATTTAGCTTAATTTTGATGTTTTCATAGATATCTAGCTTATTTCACTGCGAAGCACGTTATTTCTTTGAATTTCATCGTTTCATGAATGTTTCGTGAAATAACCATGCTGTATCGGAGATTTAGCTTAATTTTCAAGTTTTCTGAGAGTTCTAGCTACTTTCATTGCGGATCAAGTTATTTCGTCGAATTTCATAATTTCATGAATGCTTCGTGAAATAATCACAATTTAGCGGAGATTTAGCTTAATTTTGAAGTTTTCTGATGTTTCCAGCTACTTTCGCTGCGAAACACGTTATTTCGTTGAACTTCATCGTCTCATGAATATTTCGTGAAATAACCATGATTTAGCGGTGATTTAGCTTAATTGCGAAGTATTCTGAGATTTCTTGCTACATTCACTGCGAAACACGTTATTTCGTTAAATTTCAAAGTTTCATGAATGTTTCGTGAAATAACCATGATTTAGCGGAGATTTAGCTTAATTTTGAAGTTTTCTGAGATATCTTGCTACTTTCACTGCGAAACAGGTTATTTCGTTGAATTTCATCTATTCATGAATGTTTCGTGAAATAACCATGCTTTAGCGGAGTTTCAGCTTAATTTTGAAGTATTCTGAGATTTCTTGCTACTTTCACTGCGAAACACGTTGTTTCGTTGAATTTCATCGTTTCATGAATGTTTCGTGAAATAACCATGATTTAGCGGAGATTAAGCTTAATTTTGAAGTTTTCTGAGATTTCTTGCTACATTCACTGCGAAACACGTTACGTTGAATTTCATCATTTCATGAATGTTTCGTGAAATAACCAGGCTTTATCGGAGATTTAGCTTAATTTTGAAGTAATCTGAGATTTCTAGCTAATTTCACTGCGAAACACGTTATTTCGTTGATTTTCATCGATTCATGAATGTTTTGTGAACAAACCATGATTTAGCGGAGATTTAGCTTAATTTTGATGTTTTCATAATTATCTAGCTACTATCACTGCGAAACACTTTATTTCGTTGAATTTCATGGTTTCATGAATGTTTCGCGAAATAACCATGCTGTAGCGGAGATTTAGCTTAATGTTCAAGCTTTCTGAGAGTTCTAGCTACTTTCATTGCGAATCAAGTTATTTCGTCGAATTTCATAATTTCATGAATGCTTCGTGAAATAGTCACGATTTAGCGGAGATTTAGCTTAATTTTGAAGTTTTCTGAGGTTTCCAGCTACTTTCGCAGCGAAACACGTTATTTCGTTGAATTTCATCGTCTCATGAATGTTGCGTGAATTAACGATGATTTAGCGGAGATTTAGCTTAATTTTGAACTTTACTTAGATTTCTAGCTACTTTCACTGCGAAACACGTTATTTCGTTGAATTTCATCGTTTCATGAATGTTTCGTGAAATAAACATGATTCAGCGAAGATTTAGCTTAATTGCGAAGTATTCTGAGATTTCTTGCTACATTCACTGCGAAACACGTTATTTCATTAAATTTCAAAGTTTCATGAATGTTTCGTGAAATAACCATGATTTAGCGGAGATTTAGCTTAATTTTGAAGTTTTCTGAGATATCTTGCTACTTTCACTGCGAAACACGTTATTTCGTTGAATTTCATCGTTTCATGAATGTTTCGTGAAATAAACATTATTTAGAGGAGATTTAGCATAATTTTGAAGTTTTCAGAGGTTTCCAGCTACTTTCGCTGCGAAACAGGTTGTTTCGTTGAATTTCAACGTTTCATGAGTGTTTCGTGAAATAACCATGATTTAGCGCAGATTTAGCTTAATTTTGAAGTTATCTGAGATTTCTAGCTAATTTCACTGCGAAACACGTTATTTCGTTGAATTTCATCGTTTCATGAATATTTCGTGAAATAACCCTGCTTTAGCGGAGGTTTAGATTAATTTTGAAGATTTCTGAGATTTCTTGCTACATTCACTGCGAAGAACGTTATTTCTTTGAATTTCATCATTTCATGAATGTTTCGTGAAATAACCATGATTTATCGGAGATTTAGCTTAATTTTGATGTTTTCATAGATATCTAGCTTATTTCACTGCGAAGCACGTTATTTCGTTGAATTTCATCGTTTCATGAATGTTTCGCGAAATAACCATGCTGTAGCGGAGATTTAGCTTAATTTTCAAGCTTTCTGAGAGTTCTAGCTACTTTCAATGCAAATCAAGTTATTTCGTCGAGTTTCATAATTTCATGAATGCTTCGTGAAATAGTCACGATTTAGCGGAGATTTGGCTTAATTTTGAAGTTTTCTGAGGTTTCCAGCTACTTTCGCAGCGAAACACGTTATTTCGTTGAATTTCATCGTCTCATGAATGTTGCGTGAATTAACGATGATTTAGCGGAGATTTAGCTTAATTTTGAACTTTACTTAGATTTCTAGCTACTTTCACTGCGAAACACGTTATTTCGTTGAATTTCATCGTTTCATGAATGTTTCGTGAAATAAACATGATTCAGCGAAGATTTAGCTTAATTGCGAAGTATTCTGAGATTTCTTGCTACATTCACTGCGAAACACGTTATTTCATTAAATTTCAAAGTTTCATGAATGTTTCGTGAAATAACCATGATTTAGCGGAGATTTAGCTTAATTTTGAAGTTTTCTGAGATATCTTGCTACTTTCAATGCGAAACAGGTTATTTCGTTGAATTTCATCTTTTCATGAATGTTTCGTGAAATAACCATGCTTTAGCGGAGCTTCAGCTTAATTTTGAAGTATTCTGAGATTTCTTGCTACTTTCACTGCGAAACACGTTGTTTCGTTGAATTTCATCGTTTCATGAATGTTTCGTGAAATAACCATGATTTCGCGGAGATTAACCTTAATTTTGAAGTTTTCTGAGATTTCTTGCTACATTCACTGCGAAACACGTTATTACGTTGAATTTCATCATTTCATGAATGTTTCGTGAAATAACCAGGCTTTATCGGAGATTTAGCTTAATTTTGAAGTAATCTGATATTTCTAGCTAATTTCACTGCGAAACACGTTATTTCGTTGATTTTCATCGATTCATGAATGTTTCGTGAACAAACCATGATTTAGCGGAGATTTAGCTTAATTTTGATGTTTTCATAATTATCTAGCTACTATCACTGCGAAACACGTTATTTCGTTAAATTTCATGAATGTTTCGTGAAATAACAATGATTTAGCGGAGATTTAGCTTAATTTGGATGTTTTCGGAGGTTTCAATGTTCTTTCACTGCGTAAAACGTTATTTCGTTGAATATCATCGATTCATGAATGTTTCGTGAAATAAGCACGATTTAGAGGAGATTTAGCTTAATTTTGAAGTTATCTGAGGTTTCCAGCTACTTTCACTGCGAAACACGTTATTTCGTTGAGTTTCATTGATTCATGAATGTTTCGTGAAATAACCATGATTTAGCCGAGATTTAGCTTAATTTTGATGTTTTCATAGATATCTAGCTTATTTCACTGCGAAGCACGTTATTTCGTTGAATTTCATCGTTTCATGAATGTTTCGTTAAATGATCATGATTTAGCGGATATTTAGGTTAATTTTGATTTTTTCTGAGATTTCTAGATACTTTCATTGCGAGACACAATATTTCGTTGAATTTCATCGTTTAATGAATGTTTCGTTAAATAACCATGATTAATCGGAGAATTAGCTAAATTTTGATGTTTTCATAGATATATAGCTACATTCACTGCGAAACACGTTATTACGTTGAATTTCATCGTTTCATGAATGTTTCGTGAATTAACGATGATTTAGCGGAGATTTAGCTTAATATTGAAGTTTACTCAGATTTCTAGCTACTTTCACTGCGAAACACGTTATTTCGATGAATTTCATCGTTTCATGAATGTTTCGTGAAATAAATATTATTTAACGGAGATTTAGCATAATCTTGAAGTTTTCAGAGGTTTCCAGCTACTTTCGCTGCGAAACACGTTGCTTCGTTGAATTTCAACGTTTAATGAGTGTTTCGTGAAATAACCATGATTTAGCGGAGATTTAGCTTAATTTTGAAGTTATCCGAGATTTCTAGCTAATTTCACTGCGAAACACGTTATTACGCTGAATTTCATCGTTTCATGAATGTTTCGTGATATAACCGTGCTTTAGCGGAGATTTAGATTAATTTTGAAGATTTCTGAGATTTCTTGCTACATTCACTGAGAAGAACGTTATTTCGTTGAATTTCATCATTTCATGAATGTTTCGTGAAACAACCATGATTTATCGGAGATTTAGCTTAATTTTGATGTTTTCATAGATATCTAGCTTATTTCACTGCGAAGCACGTTATTTCGTTGAATTTCATCGTCTCATGAATGTTTCGTGAATTAACGATGATTTAGCGGAGATTTAGCTTAATTTTGAACTTTACTTAGATTTCTAGCTACTTTCACTGCGAAACACGTTATTCCGTTGAAGTTCATCGTTTCATGAATGTTTCGTGAAATAACCGTGCTTTAGCGGAGATTTAGATTAATTTTGAAGATTTCTGAGAGTTCTAGCTACTTTCATTGCGGATCAAGTTATTTCGTCGAATTTCATAATTTCATGAATGCTTCGTGAAATAATCACAATTTAGCGGAGATTTAGCTTAATTTTGAAGTTTTCTGATGTTTCCAGCTACTTTCGCTGCGAAACACGTTATTTCGTTGAACTTCATCGTCTCATGAATATTTCGTGAAATAACCATGATTTAGCGGTGATTTAGCTTAATTTTGAAGTTTACTCAGATTTCTAGCTACTTTCACTGCGAAACACGTTATTTCGTTGAATTTCATCGTTTCATGAATGTTTCGTGAAATAAACATTATTTAGAGGAGATTTAGCATAATTTTGAAGTTTTCAGAGGTTTCCAGCTACTTTCGCTGCGAAACAGGTTGTTTCGTTGAATTTCAACGTTTCATGAGTGTTTCGTGAAATAACCATGATTTAGCGGAGATTAAGCTTAATTTTGAAGTTTTCTGAGATTTCTTGCTACATTCACTGCGAAACACGTTACGTTGAATTTCATCATTTCATGAATGATTCGTGAAATAACCAGGCTTTATCGGAGATTTAGCTAAATTTTGAAGTAATCTGAGATTTCTAGCTAATTTCACTGCGAAACACGTTATTTCGTTGATTTTCATCGATTCATGAATGTTTTGTGAACAAACCATGATTTAGCGGAGATTTAGCTTAATTTTGATGTTTTCATAATTATCTAGCTACTATCACTGCGAAACACTTTATTTCGTTGAATTTCATGGTTTCATGAATGTTTCGCGAAATAACCATTGTGTAGCGGAGATTTAGCTTAATGTTCAAGCTTTCTGAGAGTTCTAGCTACTTTCATTGCGAATCAAGTTATTTCGTCGAATTTCATAATTTCATGAATGCTTCGTGAAATAGTCACGATTTAGCGGAGATTTAGCTTAATTTTGAAGTTTTCTGAGGTTTCCAGCTACTTTGGCAGCGAAACACGTTATTTCGTTGAATTTCATCGTCTCATGAATGTTGCGTGAATTAACGATGATTTAGCGGAGATTTAGCTTAATTTTGAACTTTACTTAGATTTCTAGCTACTTTCACTGCGAAACACGTTATTTCGTTGAATTTCATCGTTTCATGAATGTTTCGTGAAATAAACATGATTCAGCGAAGATTTAGCTTAATTGCGAAGTATTCTGAGATTTCTTGCTACATTCACTGCGAAACACGTTATTTCATTAAATTTCAAAGTTTCATGAATGTTTCGTGAAATAACCATAATTTAGCGGAGATTTAGCTTAATGTTGAAGTTTTCTGAGATATCTTGCTACTTTCAATGCGAAACAGGTTATTTCGTTGAATTTCATCTTTTCATGAATGTTTCGTGAAATAACCATGCTTTAGCGGAGCTTCAGCTTAATTTTGAAGTATTCTGAGATTTCTTGCTACTTTCACTGCGAAACACGTTGTTTCGTTGAATTTCATCGTTTCATGAATGTTTCGAGAAATAACCATGATTTCGCGGAGATTAACCTTAATTTTGAAGTTTTCTGAGATTTCTTGCTACATTCACTGCGAAACACGTTATTACGTTGAATTTCATCATTTCATGAATGTTTCGTGAAATAACCAGGCTTTATCGGAGATTTAGCTTAATTTTGAAGTAATCTGATATTTCTAGCTAATTTCACTGCGAAACACGTTATTTCGTTGATTTTCATCGATTCATGAATGTTTCGTGAACAAACCATGATTTAGCGGAGATTTAGCTTAATTTTGATGTTTTCATAATTATCTAGCTACTATCACTGCGAAACACGTTATTTCGTTAAATTTCATGAATGTTTCGTGAAATAACAATGATTTAGCGGAGATTTAGCTTAATTTGGACGTTTTCGGAGGTTTCAATATTCTTTCACTGCGTAAAACGTTATTTCGTTGAATATCATCGATTCATGAATGTTTCGTGAAATAAGCACGATTTAGAGGAGATTTAGCTTAATTTTGAATTTATCTGAGGTTTCCAGCTACTTTCACTGCGAAACTCGTTATTTCGTTGAGTTTCATTGATTCATGAATGTTTCGTGAAATAACCATGATTTAGCCGAGATTTAGCTTAATTTTGATGTTTTCATAGATATCTAGCTTATTTCACTGCGAAGCACGTTATTTCGTTGAATTTCATCGTTTCATGAAAGTTTCGTTAAATGACCATGATTTAGCGGATATTTAGGTTAATTTTGATTTTTTCTGAGATTTCTAGATACTTTCATTGCGAGACACAATATTTCGTTGAATTTCATCGTTTAATGAATGTTTCGTTAAATAACCATGATTTATCGGAGAATTAGCTAAATTTTGATGTTTTCATAGATATATAGCTACATTCACTGCGAAACACGTTATTACGTTGAATTTCATCGTTTCATGAATGTTTCGTGAATTAACGATGATTTAGCGGAGATTTAGCTTAATATTGAAGTTTACTCAGATTTCTAGCTACTTTCACTGCGAAACACGTTATTTCGATGAATTTCATCGTTTCATGAATGTTTCGTGAAATAAATATTATTTAACGGAGATTTAGCATAATCTTGAAGTTTTCAGAGGTTTCCAGCTACTTTCGCTGCGAAACACGTTGCTTCGTTGAATTTCAACGTTTAATGAGTGTTTCGTGAAATAACCATGATTTAGCGGAGATTTAGCTTAATTTTGAAGTTATCCGAGATTTCTAGCTAATTTCACTGCGAAACACGTTATTACGCTGAATTTCATCGTTTCATGAATGTTTCGTGATATAACCGTGCTTTAGCGGAGATTTAGATTAATTTTGAAGATTTCTGAGATTTCTTGCTACATTCACTGAGAAGAACGTTATTTCGTTGAATTTCATCATTTCATGAATGTTTCGTGAAACAACCATGATTTATCGGAGATTTAGCTTAATTTTGATGTTTTCATAGATATCTAGCTTATTTCACTGCGAAGCACGTTATTTCGTTGAATTTCATCGTCTCATGAATGTTTCGTGAATTAACGATGATTTAGCGGAGATTTAGCTTAATTTTGAACTTTACTTAGATTTCTAGCTACTTTCACTGCGAAACACGTTATTCCGTTGAAGTTCATCGTTTCATGAATGTTTCGTGAAATAACCGTGCTTTAGCGGAGATTTAGATTAATTTTGAAGATTTCTGAGATTTCTTGCTACATTCACTGCGAAGAACGTTATTTCGTTGAATTTCATCATTTCATGAATGTTTCGTGTAACAACCACTATTTATCGGAGATTTAGCTTAATTTTGATGTTTTCATTGATATCTAGCTTATTTCACTGCGAAGCACGTTATTTCGTTGAATTTCATCGTTTCATGAATGTTTCGTGAAATAACCATGCTGTATCGGAGATTTAGCTTAATTTTCAAGTTTTCTGAGAGTTCTAGCTACTTTCATTGCGGATCAAGTTATTTCGTCGAATTTCATAATTTCATGAATGCTTCGTGAAATAATCACAATTTAGCGGAGATTTAGCTTAATTTTGAAGTTTTCTGATGTTTCCAGCTACTTTCGCTGCGAAACACGTTATTTCGTTGAACTTCATCGTCTCATGAATATTTCGTGAATTAACGATGATTTAGCGGAGATTTAGCTTAATTTTGAACTTTACTTAGATTTCTAGCTACTTTCACTGCGAAACACGTTATTTCGTTGAATTTCATCGTTTCATGAATGTTTCGTGAAATAAACATGATTCAGCGAAGATTTAGCTTAATTGCGAAGTATTCTGAGATTTCTTGCTACATTCACTGCGAAACACGTTATTTCATTAAATTTCAAAGTTTCATGAATGTTTCGTGAAATAACCATGATTTAGCGGAGATTTAGCTTAATTTTGAAGTTTTCTGAGATATCTTGCTACTTTCACTGCGAAACACGTTATTTCGTTGAATTTCATCGTTTCATGAATGTTTCGTGAAATAAACATTATTTAGAGGAGATTTAGCATAATTTTGAAGTTTTCAGAGGTTTCCAGCTACTTTCGCTGCGAAACAGGTTGTTTCGTTGAATTTCAACGTTTCATGAGTGTTTCGTGAAATAACCATGATTTAGCGCAGATTTAGCTTAATTTTGAAGTTATCTGAGATTTCTAGCTAATTTCACTGCGAAACACGTTATTTCGTTGAATTTCATCGTTTCATGAATATTTCGTGAAATAACCCTGCTTTAGCGGAGGTTTAGATTAATTTTGAAGATTTCTGAGATTTCTTGCTACATTCACTGCGAAGAACGTTATTTCTTTGAATTTCATCATTTCATGAATGTTTCGTGAAATAACCATGATTTATCGGAGATTTAGCTTAATTTTGATGTTTTCATAGATATCTAGCTTATTTCACTGCGAAGCACGTTATTTCGTTGAATTTCATCGTTTCATGAATGTTTCGCGAAATAACCATGCTGTAGCGGAGATTTAGCTTAATTTTCAAGCTTTCTGAGAGTTCTAGCTACTTTCAATGCAAATCAAGTTATTTCGTCGAGTTTCATAATTTCATGAATGCTTCGTGAAATAGTCACGATTTAGCGGAGATTTGGCTTAATTTTGAAGTTTTCTGAGGTTTCCAGCTACTTTCGCAGCGAAACACGTTATTTCGTTGAATTTCATCGTCTCATGAATGTTGCGTGAATTAACGATGATTTAGCGGAGATTTAGCTTAATTTTGAACTTTACTTAGATTTCTAGCTACTTTCACTGCGAAACACGTTATTTCGTTGAATTTCATCGTTTCATGAATGTTTCGTGAAATAAACATGATTCAGCGAAGATTTAGCTTAATTGCGAAGTATTCTGAGATTTCTTGCTACATTCACTGCGAAACACGTTATTTCATTAAATTTCAAAGTTTCATGAATGTTTCGTGAAATAACCATGATTTAGCGGAGATTTAGCTTAATTTTGAAGTTTTCTGAGATATCTTGCTACTTTCAATGCGAAACAGGTTATTTCGTTGAATTTCATCTTTTCATGAATGTTTCGTGAAATAACCATGCTTTAGCGGAGCTTCAGCTTAATTTTGAAGTATTCTGAGATTTCTTGCTACTTTCACTGCGAAACACGTTGTTTCGTTGAATTTCATCGTTTCATGAATGTTTCGTGAAATAACCATGATTTCGCGGAGATTAACCTTAATTTTGAAGTTTTCTGAGATTTCTTGCTACATTCACTGCGAAACACGTTATTACGTTGAATTTCATCATTTCATGAATGTTTCGTGAAATAACCAGGCTTTATCGGAGATTTAGCTTAATTTTGAAGTAATCTGATATTTCTAGCTAATTTCACTGCGAAACACGTTATTTCGTTGATTTTCATCGATTCATGAATGTTTCGTGAACAAACCATGATTTAGCGGAGATTTAGCTTAATTTTGATGTTTTCATAATTATCTAGCTACTATCACTGCGAAACACGTTATTTCGTTAAATTTCATGAATGTTTCGTGAAATAACAATGATTTAGCGGAGATTTAGCTTAATTTGGATGTTTTCGGAGGTTTCAATGTTCTTTCACTGCGTAAAACGTTATTTCGTTGAATATCATCGATTCATGAATGTTTCGTGAAATAAGCACGATTTAGAGGAGATTTAGCTTAATTTTGAAGTTATCTGAGGTTTCCAGCTACTTTCACTGCGAAACACGTTATTTCGTTGAGTTTCATTGATTCATGAATGTTTCGTGAAATAACCATGATTTAGCCGAGATTTAGCTTAATTTTGATGTTTTCATAGATATCTAGCTTATTTCACTGCGAAGCACGTTATTTCGTTGAATTTCATCGTTTCATGAATGTTTCGTTAAATATGATTTAGCGGATATTTAGGTTAATTTTGATTTTTTCTGAGATTTCTAGATACTTTCATTGCGAGACACAATATTTCGTTGAATTTCATCGTTTAATGAATGTTTCGTTAAATAACCATGATTAATCGGAGAATTAGCTAAATTTTGATGTTTTCATAGATATATAGCTACATTCACTGCGAAACACGTTATTACGTTGAATTTCATCGTTTCATGAATGTTTCGTGAATTAACGATGATTTAGCGGAGATTTAGCTTAATATTGAAGTTTACTCAGATTTCTAGCTACTTTCACTGCGAAACACGTTATTTCGATGAATTTCATCGTTTCATGAATGTTTCGTGAAATAAATATTATTTAACGGAGATTTAGCATAATCTTGAAGTTTTCAGAGGTTTCCAGCTACTTTCGCTGCGAAACACGTTGCTTCGTTGAATTTCAACGTTTAATGAGTGTTTCGTGAAATAACCATGATTTAGCGGAGATTTAGCTTAATCTGATGTTTCCGAAGATTTCAATCTACTTTCACTGCGAAACACGTTATTTCGTTGAATTTCATCGATTCATGAATGTTTCGTGAAATAACCATGATTTAGCCGAGATTTAGCTTAATTTTGATGTTTTCATAGATATCTAGCTTATTTCACTGCGAAGCACGTTATTTCGTTGAATTTCATCGTTTCATGAATGTTTCGTTAAATAACCATGATTTAGCGGTAATTTAGGTTAATTATTAAGTCTTCTGAGATTTCTTGCTACATTCACTGCGAAGAACTTTATTTCGTTGAATATCATCATTTCATGAATGTTTCGTGAAACAGCCATGATTTATCGGAGATATAGCTTAATTTTGATGTTTTCATATATATCTAGCTTATTTCACTGCGAAGCACGTTACTTCGTTGAATTTCATCGCTTCATGAATGTTTCGTTAAATGACCATGATTTAGCGGATATTTAGGTTAATTTTCAAGTTTTCTGAGAGTTCTAGCTACTTTCATTGCGGATCAAGTTATTTCGTCGAATTTCATAATTTCATGAATGCTTCGTGAAATAACCGTGCTTTAGCGGAGATTTAGATTAATTTTGAAGATTTCTGAGATTTCTTGCTACATTCACTGCGAAGAACATTATTTCGTTGAATTTCATCATTTCATGATTGTTTCGTGTAACAACCACTATTTATCGGAGATTTAGCTTAATTTTGATGTTTTCATAGATATCTAGCTTATTTCACTGCGAAGCACGTTATTTCTTTGAATTTCATCGTTTCATGAATGTTTCGTGAAATAACCATGCTGTATCGGAGATTTAGCTTAATTTTCAAGTTTTCTGAGAGTTCTAGCTACTTTCATTGCGGATCAAGTTATTTCGTCGAATTTCATAATTTCATGAATGCTTCGTGAAATAATCACAATTTAGCGGAGATTTAGCTTAATTTTGAAGTTTTCTGATGTTTCCAGCTACTTTCGCTGCGAAACACGTTATTTCGTTGAACTTCATCGTCTCATGAATATTTCGTGAAATAACCATGATTTAGCGGTGATTTAGCTTAATTTTGAAGTTTACACAGATTTCTAGCTACTTTCACTGCGAAACACGTTATTTCGATGAATTTCATCGTTTCATGAATGTTTCGTGAAATAAACATTATTTAGCGGAGATTTAGCATAATTTTGAAGTTTTCAGAGGTTTCCAGCTACTTTCGCTGCGAAACACGTTGTTTCGTTGAATTTCAACGTTTCATGAGTGTTTCGTGAAATAACCATGATTTAGCGGAGATTTAGCTTAATTTTGAAGTTATCCGAGATTTCTAGCTAATTTCACTGCGAATCACGTTATTCCGTTGAATTTCATCGTTTCATGAATGTTTCGTGAAATAACCGTGCTTTAGCGGAGATTTAGATTTATTTTGAAGATTTCTGAGATTTCTTGCTACATTCACTGCGAAGGACGTTATTTCGTTGAATTTCATCATTTCATGAATATTTCGTGAAATAACCCTGCTTTAGCGGAGGTTTAGATTAATTTTGAAGATTTCTGAGATTTCTTGCTACATTCAATGCGATGAACGTTATTTCTTTGAATTTCATCATTTCATGAATGTTTCGTGGAATAACCATGATTTATCGGAGATATAGCTTAATTTTGATGTTTTCATATATATCTAGCTTATTTCACTGCGAAGCACGTTACTTCGTTGAATTTCATCGTTTCATGAATGTTTCGTTAAATGACCATGATTTAGCGGATATTTAGGTTAATTTTGATTTTTTCTGAGATTTCTAGCTACTTTCATTGCGAGACACAATATTTCGTTGAATTTCATCGTTTAATGAATGTTTCGTTAAATATCAATGATTTATCGGAGAATTAGCTAAATTTTGATGTTTTCATAGATATATAGCTACATTCACTGCGAAACACGTTATTTCGTTGAATTTCATCGTTTCATGAATGTTTCGTGAATTAACGATGATTTAGCGGAGATTTAGCTTAATATTGAAGTTTACTCAGATTTCTAGCTACTTTCACTGCGAAACACGTTATTTCGATGAATTTCATCGTTTCATGAATGTTTCGTGAAATAAACGTTATTTAACGGAGACTTAGCATAATTTTGAAGTTTTCAGAGGTTTCCAGCTACTTTCGCTGCGAAACACGTTGTTTCGTTGAATTTCACCGTTTAATGAGTGTTTCGTGAAATAACCATGATTTAGCGGAGATTTAGCTTAATTTTGAAGTTATCCGAGATTTCTAGCTAATTTCACTGCGAAACACGTTATTCCGCTGAATTTCATCGTTTCATGAATGTTTCGTGAAATAACCGTGCTTTAGCGGAGATTTAAATTAATTTTGAAGATTTCTGAGATTTCTTGCTACATTCACTGAGAAGAACGTTATTTCGTTGAATTTCATCATTTCATGAATGTTTCGTGAAGCAACCATGATTTATCGGAGATTTAGCTTAATTTTGATGTTTTCATAGATATCTAGCTTATTTCACTGCGAAGCACGTTATTTCGTTGAATTTCATCGTCTCATGAATGTTTCGTGAATTAACGATGATTTAGCGGAGATTTAGCTTAATTTTGAACTTTACTTAGATTTCTAGCTACTTTCACTGCGAAACACGTTATTCCGTTGAAGTTCATCGTTTCATGAATGTTTCGTGAAATAACCGTCCTTTAGCGGAGATTTAGATTAATTTTGAAGATTTCTGAGATTTCTTGCTACATTCACTGCGAAGAACGTTATTTAGTAGAATTTCATCATTTCATGAATGTTTCGCGAAATAACCATGCTGTAGCGGAGATTTAGCTTAATTTTCAAGCTTTCTGAGAGTTCTAGCTACTTTCATTGCAAATCAAGTTATTTCGTCGAGTTTCATAATTTCATGAATGCTTCGTGAAATAGTCACGATTTAGCGGAGATTTGGCTTAATTTTGAAGTTTTCTGAGGTTTCCAGCTACTTTCGCAGCGAAACACGTTATTTCGTTGAATTTCATCGTCTCATGAATGTTTCGTGAATTTACGATTATTTAGCGGAGATTTAGCTTAATTTTGAACTTTACTTAGATTTCTAGCTACTTTCACTGCGAACACGTTATTTCGTTGAATTTCGTCGTTTCATGAATTTTCGTGAAATAAACATGATTCAGCGGAGATTTAGCTTAATTGCGAAGTATTCTGAGATTTCTTGCTACATTCACTGCGAAACACGTTATTTCGTTAAATTTCAAAGTTTCATGAATGTTTCGTGAAATAACCATGATTTAGCGGAGATTTAGCTTAATTTTGAAGTTTTCTGAGATATCTTGCTACTTTCACTGCGAAACAGGTTATTTCGTTGAATTTCATCTATTCATGAATGTTTCGTGAAATAACCATGCTTTAGCGGAGTTTCAGCTTAATTTTGAAGTTTTCTGAGAGTTCTAGCTACTTTCATTGCGGATCAAGTTATTTCGTCGAATTTCATAATTTCATGAATGCTTCGTGAAATAATCACAATTTAGCGGAGATTTAGCTTAATTTTGAAGTTTTCTGATGTTTCCAGCTACTTTCGCTGCGAAACACGTTATTTCGTTGAATTTCATCGTCTCATGAATATTTCGTGAAATAACCATGATTTAGCGGAGATTTAGCTTAATTTTGAAGTTATCCGAGATTTCTAGCTATTTTCACTGCGAAACACGTTATTCCGTTGAATTTCATCGTTTCATGAATGTTTCGTGAAATAACCGTGCCTTAGCGGAGATTTAGATTAATTTTGAAGATTTCTGAGATTTCTTGCTACATTCACTGCGAAGGACGTTATTTCGTTGAATTTCATCATTTCATGAATGTTTCGTGAAACAACCATAATTTATCGGAGATTTACCTTAATTTTGATGTTTTCATAGATATCAAGCTTATTTCACTGCGAAGCACGTTATTTCGTTGAATTTCATCGTTTCATGAATGTTTCGTGAAATAAACATGATTTAGCGGTGATTTAGATTAATTTTGAACTTTACTTAGATTTCTAGCTACTTTCACTGCGAAACACGTTGTTTAGTTGAATTTCATCGTTTCATGAATGTTTCGTGAAGTAAACATGATTTAGCGGTGATTTAGCTTAATTTTGAAGCTTTCTGAGATATCTTGCTACTTTCACTGCGAAACAGGTTATTACGTTGAATTTCGTATTTTCATGTATGTTTCGTGAAATAACCATGCTTTAGCGGAGCTTAAGCTTAATTTTGAAGTTTTCTGCGATTTCTGGCGACTTTCACTGCGAAACACGTTACATCGTTGAATTTCATCTTTTCATGAATATTTCGTGAAATAACCATGATTTAGCGGAGATTTAGCTTAATTTTGATGTTTTCTGAGGTTTCCAGCTACTTTCGCTGCGAAACACGCTATTTCGTTTAATTTCAAATTTTCATGAATGTTTCCTGAAATAACCATGATTTAGTGTAGATTTAGCTTAATTTTGAAGTTTTCTGAGGTTTCCAGCTACTTTCACTGCGAAACACGTTGTTTACGTTGAATTTCAACGTTTCATGAATGTTTGGTGAAATAACCATGATTTAGCGGAGATTTAGCTTAATTCTGAAGTTATCTGAGGTTTCCAGCTACTTTCACTGCGAAACACGTTGTTTCGTTGAATTTCATCGTTTCATGAATGTTTCGTGAAATAACCATGATTTAGCGGAGATTTAGCTTAATTTTGAAGTTATCTGAGATTTCTAGCTAATTTCACTGCGAAACACGTTATTTCGTTGAATTTCATCGTTTCATGAATATTTCGTGAAATAACCCTGCTTTAGCGGAGGTTTAGATTAATTTTGAAGATTTCTGAGGTTTCTTGCTACATTCACTGCGAAGAACGTTATTTCTTTGAATTTCATCATTTCATGAATGTTTCGTGAAATAACCATGATTTATCGGAGATTTAGCTTAATTTTGATGTTTTCATAGATATCTAGCTTATTTCACTGCGAAGCACGTTATTTCGTTGAATTTCATCGTTTCATGAATGTTTCGCGAAATAACCATGCTGTAGCGGAGATTTAGCTTAATTTTGAAGATTTCTGAGATTTCTAGCTACTTTCACTGAGAAGCACGTTATTTCGTTGAATTTCATCATTTCATGAATGTTTCGTGAAACAACCATGATTTATCGGAGATTTAGCTTAATTTTGATGTTTTCATAGATATCTAGCTTATTTCACTGCGAAGCACGTTATTTCGTTGAATTTCATCGTCTCATGAATGTTTCGTGAATTAACGATGATTTAGCGGAGATTTAGCTTAATTTTGAACTTTACTTAGATTTCTAGCTACTTTCACTGCGAAACACGTTATTCCGTTGAAGTTCATCGTTTCATGAATGTTTCGTGAAATAACCGTGCTTTAGCGGAGATTTAGATTAATTTTGAAGATTTCTGAGATTTCTTGCTACATTCACTGCGAAGAACGTTATTTAGTTGAATTTCATCATTTCATGAATGTTTCGTGTAACAACCACTATTTATCGGAGATTTAGCTTAATTTTGATGTTTTCATTGATATCTAGCTTATTTCACTGCGAAGCACGTTATTTCGTTGAATTTCATCGTTTCATGAATGTTTCGTGAAATAACCATGCTGTAGCGGAGATTTAGCTTAATTTTCAAGTTTTCTGAGAGTTCTAGCTACTTTCATTGCGGATCAAGTTATTCCGTCGAATTTCATAATTTCATGAATGCTTCGTGAAATAATCACAATTTAGCGGAGATTTAGCTTAATTTTGAAGTTTTCTGATGTTTCCAGCTACTTTCGCTGCGAAACACGTTATTTCGTTGAATTTCATCGTCTCATGAATATTTCGTGAAATAACCATGATTTAGCGGAGATTTAGCTTAATTTTGAAGTTATCCGAGATTTCTAGCTAATTTCACTGCGAAACACGTTATTCCGTTGAATTTCATCGTTTCATGAATGTTTCGTGAAATAACCGTGCCTTAGCGGAGATTTAGATTAATTTTGAAGATTTCTGAGATTTCTTGCTACATTCACTGCGAAGGACGTTATTTCGTTGAATTTCATCATTTCATGAATGTTTCGTGAAACAACCATAATTTATCGGAGATTTACCTTAATTTTGATGTTTTCATAGATATCAAGCTTATATCACTGCGAAGCACGTTATTTCGTTGAATTTCATCGTTTCATGAATGTTTCGTGAAATAAACATGATTTAGCGGTGATTTAGATTAATTTTGAACTTTACTTAAATTTCTAGCTACTTTCACTGCGAAACACGTTGTTTAGTTGAATTTCATCGTTTCATGAATGTTTCGTGAAGTAAACATGATTTAGCGGTGATTTAGCTTAATTTTGAAGCTTTCTGAGATATCTTGCTACTTTCACTGCGAAACAGGTTATTACGTTGAATTTCGTATTTTCATGTATGTTTCGTGAAATAACCATGCTTTAGCGGAGCTTAAGCTTAATTTTGAAGTTTTCTGCGATTTCTGGCGACTTTCACTGCGAAACACGTTACATCGTTGAATTTCATCTTTTCATGAATATTTCGTGAAACAACCATGATTAACAGATTTTTATTTTGAAGCATTTTATAAAGATTCAGCTACTTTAGCTGGACACACTATTTACGTTAAACCCAAATTTTCATGAATGTTTCGTGAAATAACCATGATTTAGCGCAGATTTAGCTTAATTTTGAAGTTATCTGAGATTTCTAGCTAATTTCACTGCGAAACACGTTATTTCGTTGAATTTCATCGTTTCATGAATATTTCGTGAAATAACCCTGCTTTAGCGGAGGTTTAGGCTTAATTCTGAAGTTATCTGAGGTTTCCAGCTACTTTCACTGCGAAACACGTTGTTTCGTTGAATTTCATCGTTTCATGAATGTTTCGTGAAATAACCATGATTTAGCGGAGATTTAGCTTAATTTTGAAGTTATCTGAGATTTCTAGCTAATTTCACTGCGAAACACGTTATTTCGTTGAATTTCATCGTTTCATGAATATTTTGTGAAATAACCCTGCTTTAGCGGAGGTTTAGATTAATTTTGAAGATTTCTGAGATTTCTTGCTACATTCAAATCAAAACGAAGTCATTCTGTTTGGTTTTAATTTCATGAATGCTTTGTGAAATAGTCACGATTTAGCGGAGATTTGGCTTGCACTTTGAAGCTTTTGCAGGTTTCCAGTTACTTTCGCAGCGCGATAAACACGTTATTTCGTTGAATTTCATCGTCTCATGAATGTTTCGTGAATTTACGATTATTTAGCGGAGATTTAGCTTAATTTTGAACTTTACTTAGATTTCTAGCTACTTTCACTGCGAACATGTTATTTCGTTGAATTTCGTCGTTTCATGAATTTTCGTGAAATAAACATGATTCAGCGGAGATTTAGCTTAATTGCGAAGTATTCTGAGATTTCCCGCTACATTCAACTGCGAAAGACGTCATTTTGTTAAATTTCAAAGTTTCATGAATGTTTCGTGAAATAACTATGACTTAGCGTAGATTTAGCCTGAATTTGAAATCTCCTTGAAATTGCCACTTTCACTGCGAAACACGTTATTTCGTTGAATTTCATCGTTTCATGAATGTTTCGTGAAATAACCATGATTTAGCGAAGATTTAGCTTAATTTTGATGTTTTTACAGATTTCTAGCTAATTTCAATGCGAAAGACGTTATTACGTTGAATTTCATCGTTTCATGAATGTTTCGTGAAATAACCATGATTTAGCGAAGTTTTAGCTTAATTTTGATGTTTTCATAGATATGAAGCTACTTTCACTGCGAAACACGTTATTACGTTGAATTTCGTCGTTTCATGAATGTTTCGTGAAATAAGCATGATTTAGGGAAGATTAAGCTTAACTTTGATGGTTACATAGATTTCAAGCAATTTTCACTGAGAAACACATTATTTCGTTGAATTTCATCGTTTCATGAATGTTTCGAGAAATAACTATGATTTAGCGAAGATTTAGCTTAATTTTGATGTTTTCTGAGATTTCTTGCTACATTCACTGCGAAACACGTTATTACGTTGAATTTCATCATTTCATGAATGTTTCGTGAAATAACCAGGCTTTATCGGAGATTTAGCTTAATTTTGAAGTAATCTGATATTTCTAGCTAATTTCACTGCGAAACACGTTATTTCGTTGATTTTCATCGATTCATGAATGTTTCGTGAACAAACCATGATTTAGCGGAGATTTAGCTTAATTTTGATGTTTTCATAATTATCTAGCTACTATCACTGCGAAACACGTTATTTCGTTAAATTTCATGAATGTTTCGTGAAATAACAATGATTTAGCGGAGATTTAGCTTAATTTGGATGTTTTCGGAGGTTTCAATGTTCTTTCACTGCGTAAAACGTTATTTCGTTGAATATCATCGATTCATGAATGTTTCGTGAAATAAGCACGATTTAGAGGAGATTTAGCTTAATTTTGAACTTTACTTAGATTTCTAGCTACTTTCACTGCGAAACACGTTATTCCGTTGAAGTTCATCGTTTCATGAATGTTTCGTGAAATAACCGTGCTTTAGCGGAGATTTAGATTAATTTTGAAGATTTCTGAGATTTCTTGCTACATTCACTGCGAAGAACGTTATTTCGTTGAATTTCATCGTTTCATGAATGTTTCGTTAAATGATTTAGCGGATATTTAGGTTAATTTTGATTTTTTCTGAGATTTCTAGATACTTTCATTGCGAGACACAATATTTCGTTGAATTTCATCGTTTAATGAATGTTTCGTTAAATAACCATGATTTATCGGAGAATTAGCTAAATTTTGATGTTTTCATAGATATATAGCTACATTCACTGCGAAACACGTTATTACGTTGAATTTCATCGTTTCATGAATGTTTCGTGAATTAACGATGATTTAGCGGAGATTTAGCTTAATATTGAAGTTTACTCAGATTTCTAGCTACTTTCACTGCGAAACACGTTATTTCGATGAATTTCATCGTTTCATGAATGTTTCGTGAAATAAATATTATTTAACGGAGATTTAGCATAATCTTGAAGTTTTCAGAGGTTTCCAGCTACTTTCGCTGCGAAACACGTTGCTTCGTTGAATTTCAACGTTTAATGAGTGTTTCGTGAAATAACCATGATTTAGCGGAGATTTAGCTTAATTTTGATGTTATCCGAGATTTCTAGCTAATTTCACTGCGAAACACGTTATTACGCTGAATTTCATCGTTTCATGAATGTTTCGTGATATAACCGTGCTTTAGCGGAGATTTAGATTAATTTTGAAGATTTCTGAGATTTCTTGCTACATTCACTGAGAAGAACGTTATTTCGTTGAATTTCATCATTTCATGAATGTTTCGTGAAACAACCATGATTTATCGGAGATTTAGCTTAATTTTGATGTTTTCATAGATATCTAGCTTATTTCACTGCGAAGCACGTTATTTCGTTGAATTTCATCGTCTCATGAATGTTTCGTGAATTAACGATGATTTAGCGGAGATTTAGCTCAATTTTGAACTTTACTTAGATTTCTAGCTACTTTCACTGCGAAACACGATATTCCGTTGAAGTTCATCGTTTCATGAATGTTTCGTGAAATAACCGTGCTTTAGCGGAGATTTAGATTAATTTTGAAGATTTCTGAGATTTCTTGCTACATTCACTGCGAAGATCATTATTTCGTTGAATTTCATCATTTCATGATTGTTTCGTGTAACAACCACTATTTATCGGAGATTTAGCTTAATTTTGATGTTTTCATAGATATCTAGCTTATTTCACTGCGAAGCACGTTATTTCGTTGAATTTCATCGTTTCATGAATGTTTCGTGAAATAACCATGCTGTATCGGAGATTTAGCTTAATTTTCAAGTTTTCTGAGAGTTCTAGCTACTTTCATTGCGGATCAAGTTATTTCGTCGAATTTCATAATTTCATGAATGCTTCGTGAAATAATCACAATTTAGCGGAGATTTAGCTTAATTTTGAAGTTTTCTGATGTTTCCAGCTACTTTCGCTGCGAAACACGTTATTTCGTTGAACTTCATCGTCTCATGAATATTTCGTGAAATAACCATGATTTAGCGGTGATTTAGCTTAATTGCGAAGTATTCTGAGATTTCTTGCTACATTCACTGCGAAACACGTTATTTCGTTAAATTTCAAAGTTTCATGAATGTTTCGTGAAATAACCATGATTTAGCGGAGATTTAGCTTAATTTTGAAGTTTTCTGAGATATCTTGCTACTTTCACTGCGAAACAGGTTATTTCGTTGAATTTCATCTATTCATGAATGTTTCGTGAAATAACCATGCTTTAGCGGAGTTTCAGCTTAATTTTGAAGTATTCTGAGATTTCTTGCTACTTTCACTGCGAAACACGTTGTTTCGTTGAATTTCATCGTTTCATGAATGTTTCGTGAAATAACCATGATTTAGCGGAGATTAAGCTTAATTTTGAAGTTTTCTGAGATTTCTTGCTACATTCACTGCGAAACACGTTACGTTGAATTTCATCATTTCATGAATGTTTCGTGAAATAACCAGGCTTTATCGGAGATTTAGCTTAATTTTGAAGTAATCTGAGATTTCTAGCTAATTTCAATGCGAAACACGTTATTTCGTTGATTTTCATTGATTCATGAATGTTTTGTGAACAAACCATGATTTAGCGGAGATTTAGCTTAATTTTGATGTTTTCATAATTATCTAGCTACTATCACTGCGAAACACTTTATTTCGTTGAATTTCATGGTTTCATGAATGTTTCGCGAAATAACCATGCTGTAGCGGAGATTTAGCTTAATGTTCAAGCTTTCTGAGAGTTCTAGCTACTTTCATTGCGAATCAAGTTATTTCGTCGAATTTCATAATTTCATGAATGCTTCGTGAAATAGTCACGATTTAGCGGAGATTTAGCTTAATTTTGAAGTTTTCTGAGGTTTCCAGCTACTTTCGCAGCGAAACACGTTATTTCGTTGAATTTCATCGTCTCATGAATGTTGCGTGAATTAACGATGATTTAGCGGAGATTTAGCTTAATTTTGAACTTTACTTAGATTTCTAGCTACTTTCACTGCGAAACACGTTATTTCGTTGAATTTCATCGTTTCATGAATGTTTCGTGAAATAAACATGATTCAGCGAAGATTTAGCTTAATTGCGAAGTATTCTGAGATTTCTTGCTACATTCACTGCGAAACACGTTATTTCATTAAATTTCAAAGTTTCATGAATGTTTCGTGAAATAACCATGATTTAGCGGAGATTTAGCTTAATTTTGAAGTTTTCTGAGATATCTTGCTACTTTCACTGCGAAACACGTTATTTCGTTGAATTTCATCGTTTCATGAATGTTTCGTGAAATAAACATTATTTAGAGGAGATTTAGCATAATTTTGAAGTTTTCAGAGGTTTCCAGCTACTTTCGCTGCGAAACAGGTTGTTTCGTTGAATTTCAACGTTTCATGAGTGTTTCGTGAAATAACCATGATTTAGCGCAGATTTAGCTTAATTTTGAAGTTATCTGAGATTTCTAGCTAATTTCACTGCGAAACACGTTATTTCGTTGAATTTCATCGTTTCATGAATATTTCGTGAAATAACCCTGCTTTAGCGGAGGTTTAGATTAATTTTGAAGATTTCTGAGATTTCTTGCTACATTCACTGCGAAGAACGTTATTTCTTTGAATTTCATCATTTCATGAATGTTTCGTGAAATAACCATGATTTATCGGAGATTTAGCTTAATTTTGATGTTTTCATAGATATCTAGCTTATTTCACTGCGAAGCACGTTATTTCGTTGAATTTCATCGTTTCATGAATGTTTCGCGAAATAACCATGCTGTAGCGGAGATTTAGCTTAATTTTCAAGCTTTCTGAGAGTTCTAGCTACTTTCAATGCAAATCAAGTTATTTCGTCGAGTTTCATAATTTCATGAATGCTTCGTGAAATAGTCACGATTTAGCGGAGATTTGGCTTAATTTTGAAGTTTTCTGAGGTTTCCAGCTACTTTCGCAGCGAAACACGTTATTTCGTTGAATTTCATCGTCTCATGAATGTTGCGTGAATTAACGCTGATTTAGCGGAGATTTAGCTTAATTTTGATCTTTACTTAGATTTCTAGCTACTTTCACTGCGAAACACGTTATTTCGTTGAATTTCATCGTTTCATGAATGTTTCGTGAAATAAACATGATTCAGCGAAGATTTAGCTTAATTGCGAAGTATTCTGAGATTTCTTGCTACATTCACTGCGAAACACGTTATTTCATTAAATTTCAAAGTTTCATGAATGTTTCGTGAAATAACCATGATTTAGCGGAGATTTAGCTTAATTTTGAAGTTTTCTGAGATATCTTGCTACTTTCAATGCGAAACAGGTTATTTCGTTGAATTTCATCTTTTCATGAATGTTTCGTAAAATAACCATGCTTTAGCGGAGCTTCAGCTTAATTTTGAAGTATTCTGAGATTTCTTGCTACTTTCACTGCGAAACACGTTGTTTCGTTGAATTTCATCGTTTCATGAATGTTTCGTGAAATAACCATGATTTCGCGGAGATTAACCTTAATTTTGAAGTTTTCTGAGATTTCTTGCTACATTCACTGCGAAACACGTTATTACGTTGAATTTCATCATTTCATGAATGTTTCGTGAAATAACCAGGCTTTATCGGAGATTTAGCTTAATTTTGAAGTAATCTGAGATTTCTAGCTAATTTCACTGCGAAACACGTTATTTCGTTGATTTTCATCGATTCATGAATGTTTCGTGAACAAACCATGATTTAGCGGAGATTTAGCTTAATTTTGATGTTTTCATAATTATCTAGCTACTATCACTGCGAAACACGTTATTTCGTTAAATTTCATGAATGTTTCGTGAAATAACATTGATTTAGCGGAGATTTAGCTTAATTTGGATGTTTTCGGAGGTTTCAATGTTCTTTCACTGCGTAAAACGTTATTTCGTTGAATATCATCGATTCATGAATGTTTCGTGAAATAAGCACGATTTAGAGGAGATTTAGCTTAATTTTGAAGTTATCTGAGGTTTCCAGCTACTTTCACTGCGAAACACGTTATTTCGTTGAGTTTCATTGATTCATGAATGTTTCGTGAAATAACCATGATTTAGCCGAGATTTAGCTTAATTTTGATGTTTTCATAGATATCTAGCTTATTTCACTGCGAAGCACGTTATTTCGTTGAATTTCATCGTTTCATGAATGTTTCGTTAAATGATCATGATTTAGCGGATATTTAGGTTAATTTTGATTTTTTCTGAGATTTCTAGATACTTTCATTGCGAGACACAATATTTCGTTGAATTTCATCGTTTAATGAATGTTTCGTTAAATAACCATGATTAATCGGAGAATTAGCTAAATTTTGATGTTTTCATAGATATATAGCTACATTCACTGCGAAACACGTTATTACGTTGAATTTCATCGTTTCATGAATGTTTCGTGAATTAACGATGATTTAGCGGAGATTTAGCTTAATATTGAAGTTTACTCAGATTTCTAGCTACTTTCACTGCGAAACACGTTATTTCGATGAATTTCATCGTTTCATGAATGTTTCGTGAAATAAATATTATTTAACGGAGATTTAGCATAATCTTGAAGTTTTCAGAGGTTTCCAGCTACTTTCGCTGCGAAACACGTTGCTTCGTTGAATTTCAACGTTTAATGAGTGTTTCGTGAAATAACCATGATTTAGCGGAGATTTAGCTTAATTTTGAAGTTATCCGAGATTTCTAGCTAATTTCACTGCGAAACACGTTATTACGCTGAATTTCATCGTTTCATGAATGTTTCGTGATATAACCGTGCTTTAGCGGAGATTTAGATTAATTTTGAAGATTTCTGAGATTTCTTGCTACATTCACTGAGAAGAACGTTATTTCGTTGAATTTCATCATTTCATGAATGTTTCGTGAAACAACCATGATTTATCGGAGATTTAGCTTAATTTTGATGTTTTCATAGATATCTAGCTTATTTCACTGCGAAGCACGTTATTTCGTTGAATTTCATCGTCTCATGAATGTTTCGTGAATTAACGATGATTTAGCGGAGATTTAGCTTAATTTTGAACTTTACTTAGATTTCTAGCTACTTTCACTGCGAAACACGTTATTCCGTTGAAGTTCATCGTTTCATGAATGTTTCGTGAAATAACCGTGCTTTAGCGGAGATTTAGATTAATTTTGAAGATTTCTGAGAGTTCTAGCTACTTTCATTGCGGATCAAGTTATTTCGTCGAATTTCATAATTTCATGAATGCTTCGTGAAATAATCACAATTTAGCGGAGATTTAGCTTAATTTTGAAGTTTTCTGATGTTTCCAGCTACTTTCGCTGCGAAACACGTTATTTCGTTGAACTTCATCGTCTCATGAATATTTCGTGAAATAACCATGATTTAGCGGTGATTTAGCTTAATTTTGAAGTTTACTCAGATTTCTAGCTACTTTCACTGCGAAACACGTTATTTCGTTGAATTTCATCGTTTCATGAATGTTTCGTGAAATAAACATTATTTAGAGGAGATTTAGCATAATTTTGAAGTTTTCAGAGGTTTCCAGCTACTTTCGCTGCGAAACAGGTTGTTTCGTTGAATTTCAACGTTTCATGAGTGTTTCGTGAAATAACCATGATTTAGCGGAGATTAAGCTTAATTTTGAAGTTTTCTGAGATTTCTTGCTACATTCACTGCGAAACACGTTACGTTGAATTTCATCATTTCATGAATGATTCGTGAAATAACCAGGCTTTATCGGAGATTTAGCTAAATTTTGAAGTAATCTGAGATTTCTAGCTAATTTCACTGCGAAACACGTTATTTCGTTGATTTTCATCGATTCATGAATGTTTTGTGAACAAACCATGATTTAGCGGAGATTTAGCTTAATTTTGATGTTTTCATAATTATCTAGCTACTATCACTGCGAAACACTTTATTTCGTTGAATTTCATGGTTTCATGAATGTTTCGCGAAATAACCATTGTGTAGCGGAGATTTAGCTTAATGTTCAAGCTTTCTGAGAGTTCTAGCTACTTTCATTGCGAATCAAGTTATTTCGTCGAATTTCATAATTTCATGAATGCTTCGTGAAATAGTCACGATTTAGCGGAGATTTAGCTTAATTTTGAAGTTTTCTGAGGTTTCCAGCTACTTTGGCAGCGAAACACGTTATTTCGTTGAATTTCATCGTCTCATGAATGTTGCGTGAATTAACGATGATTTAGCGGAGATTTAGCTTAATTTTGAACTTTACTTAGATTTCTAGCTACTTTCACTGCGAAACACGTTATTTCGTTGAATTTCATCGTTTCATGAATGTTTCGTGAAATAAACATGATTCAGCGAAGATTTAGCTTAATTGCGAAGTATTCTGAGATTTCTTGCTACATTCACTGCGAAACACGTTATTTCATTAAATTTCAAAGTTTCATGAATGTTTCGTGAAATAACCATAATTTAGCGGAGATTTAGCTTAATGTTGAAGTTTTCTGAGATATCTTGCTACTTTCAATGCGAAACAGGTTATTTCGTTGAATTTCATCTTTTCATGAATGTTTCGTGAAATAACCATGCTTTAGCGGAGCTTCAGCTTAATTTTGAAGTATTCTGAGATTTCTTGCTACTTTCACTGCGAAACACGTTGTTTCGTTGAATTTCATCGTTTCATGAATGTTTCGAGAAATAACCATGATTTCGCGGAGATTAACCTTAATTTTGAAGTTTTCTGAGATTTCTTGCTACATTCACTGCGAAACACGTTATTACGTTGAATTTCATCATTTCATGAATGTTTCGTGAAATAACCAGGCTTTATCGGAGATTTAGCTTAATTTTGAAGTAATCTGATATTTCTAGCTAATTTCACTGCGAAACACGTTATTTCGTTGATTTTCATCGATTCATGAATGTTTCGTGAACAAACCATGATTTAGCGGAGATTTAGCTTAATTTTGATGTTTTCATAATTATCTAGCTACTATCACTGCGAAACACGTTATTTCGTTAAATTTCATGAATGTTTCGTGAAATAACAATGATTTAGCGGAGATTTAGCTTAATTTGGACGTTTTCGGAGGTTTCAATATTCTTTCACTGCGTAAAACGTTATTTCGTTGAATATCATCGATTCATGAATGTTTCGTGAAATAAGCACGATTTAGAGGAGATTTAGCTTAATTTTGAATTTATCTGAGGTTTCCAGCTACTTTCACTGCGAAACTCGTTATTTCGTTGAGTTTCATTGATTCATGAATGTTTCGTGAAATAACCATGATTTAGCCGAGATTTAGCTTAATTTTGATGTTTTCATAGATATCTAGCTTATTTCACTGCGAAGCACGTTATTTCGTTGAATTTCATCGTTTCATGAAAGTTTCGTTAAATGACCATGATTTAGCGGATATTTAGGTTAATTTTGATTTTTTCTGAGATTTCTAGATACTTTCATTGCGAGACACAATATTTCGTTGAATTTCATCGTTTAATGAATGTTTCGTTAAATAACCATGATTTATCGGAGAATTAGCTAAATTTTGATGTTTTCATAGATATATAGCTACATTCACTGCGAAACACGTTATTACGTTGAATTTCATCGTTTCATGAATGTTTCGTGAATTAACGATGATTTAGCGGAGATTTAGCTTAATATTGAAGTTTACTCAGATTTCTAGCTACTTTCACTGCGAAACACGTTATTTCGATGAATTTCATCGTTTCATGAATGTTTCGTGAAATAAATATTATTTAACGGAGATTTAGCATAATCTTGAAGTTTTCAGAGGTTTCCAGCTACTTTCGCTGCGAAACACGTTGCTTCGTTGAATTTCAACGTTTAATGAGTGTTTCGTGAAATAACCATGATTTAGCGGAGATTTAGCTTAATTTTGAAGTTATCCGAGATTTCTAGCTAATTTCACTGCGAAACACGTTATTACGCTGAATTTCATCGTTTCATGAATGTTTCGTGATATAACCGTGCTTTAGCGGAGATTTAGATTAATTTTGAAGATTTCTGAGATTTCTTGCTACATTCACTGAGAAGAACGTTATTTCGTTGAATTTCATCATTTCATGAATGTTTCGTGAAACAACCATGATTTATCGGAGATTTAGCTTAATTTTGATGTTTTCATAGATATCTAGCTTATTTCACTGCGAAGCACGTTATTTCGTTGAATTTCATCGTCTCATGAATGTTTCGTGAATTAACGATGATTTAGCGGAGATTTAGCTTAATTTTGAACTTTACTTAGATATCTAGCTACTTTCACTGCGAAACACGTTATTCCGTTGAAGTTCATCGTTTCATGAATGTTTCGTGAAATAACCGTGCTTTAGCGGAGATTTAGATTAATTTTGAAGATTTCTGAGATTTCTTGCTACATTCACTGCGAAGAACGTTATTTAGTTGAATTTCATCATTTCATGAATGTTTCGTGTAACAACCACTATTTATCGGAGATTTAGCTTAATTTTGATGTTTTCATTGATATCTAGCTTATTTCACTGCGAAGCACGTTATTTCGTTGAATTTCATCGTTTCATGAATGTTTCGTGAAATAACCATGCTGTATCGGAGATTTAGCTTAATTTTCAAGTTTTCTGAGAGTTCTAGCTACTTTCATTGCGGATCAAGTTATTTCGTCGAATTTCATAATTTCATGAATGCTTCGTGAAATAATCACAATTTAGCGGAGATTTAGCTTAATTTTGAAGTTTTCTGATGTTTCCAGCTACTTTCGCTGCGAAACACGTTATTTCGTTGAACTTCATCGTCTCATGAATATTTCGTGAAATAACCGTGATTTAGCGGTGATTTAGCTTAATTTTGAAGTTTACTCAGATTTCTAGCTACTTTCACTGCGAAACACGTTATTTCGTTGAATTTCATCGTTTCATGAATGTTTCGTGAAATAAACATTATTTAGAGGAGATTTAGCATAATTTTGAAGTTTTCAGAGGTTTCCAGCTACTTTCGCTGCGAAACAGGTTGTTTCGTTGAATTTCAACGTTTCATGAGTGTTTCGTGAAATAACCAAGATTTAGCGGAGATTTAGCTTAATTTTGAAGTTATCCGAGATTTCTAGCTAATTTCACTGCGAAACACGTTATTCCGTTGAATTTCAAATTTTCATGAATGTTTCCTGAAATAACCATGATTTAGTGTAGATTTAGCTTAATTTTGAAGTTTTCTGAGGTTTCCAGCTACTTTCACTGCGAAACACGTAGTTTACGTTGAATTTCAACGTTTCATGAATGTTTGGTGAAATAACCATGATTTAGCGGAGATTTAGCTTAATTCTGAAGTTATCTGAGGTTTCCAGCTACTTTCACTGCGAAACACGTTGTTTCGTTGAATTTCTACGTTTCATGAATGTTTCGTGAAATAACCATGATTTAGCGGAGATTTAGCTTAATTTTGAAGTTATCTGAGATTTCTAGCTAATTTCACTGCGAAACACGTTATTTCGTTGAATTTCATCGTTTCATGAATATTTCGTGAAATAACTCTGCTTTAGCGGAGGTTTAGATTAATTTTGAAGATTTCTGAGATTTCTTGCTACATTCAATGCGAAGAACGTTATTTCTTTGAATTTCATCATTTCATGAATGTTTCGTGGAATAACCATGATTTATCGGAGATTTAGCTTAATTTTGATGTTTTCATAGATGTCTAGCTTATTTCACTGCGAAGCACGTTATTTCGTTGAATTTCATCGTCTCATGAATGTTTCGTGAATTAACGATGATTTAGCGGAGATTTAGCTTAATTTTGAACTTTACTTAGATTTCTAGCTACTTTCACTGCGAAACACGTTATTCCGTTGAAGTTCATCGTTTCATGAATGTTTCGTGAAATAACCGTGCTTTAGCGGAGATTTAGATTAATTTTGAAGATTTCTGAGATTTCTTGCTACATTCACTGCGAAGAACGTTATTTCGTTGAATTTCATCATTTCATGAATGTTTCGTGTAACATCCACTATTTATCGGAGATTTAGCTTAATTTTGATGTTTTCATAGATATCTAGCTTATTTCACTGCGAAGCACGTTATTTCGTTGAATTTCATCGTTTCATGAATGTTTCGTGAAATAACCATGCTGTAGCGGAGATTTAGCTTAATTTTCAAGTTTTCTGAGAGTTCTATCTACTTTCATTGCGGATCAAGTTATTTCGTCGAATTTCATAATTTCATGAATGCTTCCTGAAATAATCACAATTTAGCGGAGATTTAGCTTAATTTTGAAGTTTTCTGATGTTTCCAGCTACTTTCGCTGCGAAACACGTTATTTCGTTGAATTTCATCGTCTCATGAATATTTCGTGAAATAACCATGATTTAGCGGAGATTTAGCTATATTTTGAAGTTTACTCAGATTTCTAGCTAATTTCACTGCGAAACACGTTATTCCGTTGAATTTCATCGATTCATGAATGTTTCGTGAAATAACCGTGCTTTAGCGGAGATTTAGATTAGTTTTGAAGATTTCTGAGATTTCTTGCTACATTCACTGCGAAGGACGTTATTTCGTTGAATTTCATCATTTCATGAATGTTTCGTGAAATAAACATGATTTAGCGGTGATTTAGCTTAATTTTGATGTTTTCATAGATATCTAGCTTATTTCACTGCGAAGCACGTTATTTCGTTGTATTTCATCTTTTCATGAATGTTACGTGGAATAACCATGCTTTAGCGGAGATTTAGCTTAATTTTGATGTTTTCATAGATATCTAGCTACTTTCACTGCAAAACACGTTATTTCGTCGAATTTTATAGAATCATGAATGCTTCGAGTAGTAACCACGATTTACAGGAGATTTAGCTTAATTTTGAAGTTTTCTGAGGTTTCCAGCTACTTTCACTGCGAAACACGTTGTTTCGTTGAATTTCATCGTTTCATGAATGTTTCGTGAAATAACCATGCTTTAGCGGAGATTTAGCTTAATTTTGATGTTTTCATAGATATCTAGCTACCTACACTGCGAAACATGTTATTTCGTTGAATTTCATCGTTTCATGAATGTATCGAGAAATAAACATGATTTAGCGGAAATTTAGATTAATTTTGATGATTTCAGAGGTTTCAATGTTCTGTCACAGCGTAAAACGTTATTTCGTTGAATTTCATCGATTCATGAATGTTTCATGAAATAAACATGATTTAGCGGTGATTTAGATTAATTTTGAACTTTACTTAGATTTCTAGCTGCTTTCACTGCGAAACACGTTGTTTAGTTCAATTTCATCGTTTCATGAAAGTTTCGTGAAATAAACATGATTTAGCGGTGATTTAGCTTAATTTTGAAGCTTTCTGAGATATTTTGCTACTTTCACTGCGAAACAGGTTAAAACGTTGAATTTCGTATTTTCATGTATATTTCGTGAAATAACCATGCTTTAGCGGAGCATAAGCTTAATTTTGAAGTTTTCTGCGATTTCTGGCGACTATCACTGCGAAACACGTTACATCGTTGAATTTCATCTTTTCATGAATATTTCGTGAAATAACCATGATTTAGCGGAGATTTAGCTTAATTCTGAAGTTATCTGAGATTTCTAGCTTATTTCACTGCGAAACACGTTATTTCGTTCAATTTCATCGTTTCAAGAGTGTTTCGTGAAACAACCATGCTTTAGCGGAGATTTAGCTTAATTTTGAAGTTATCTGAGATTTCTAGCTAATTTCACTGCGAAACACGTTATTTCGTTGAATTTCATCGTTTCATGAATGTTTCGTGAAATAACCATGTTTTAGCGGAGATTTAGATTAATTTTGAAGTTTTCTGAGATATCTTGCTACTTTCACTGCGAAACAGGTTATTCCGTTGAATTTCATCTTTTCATGAACGTTTCATGAAATAACCATCCTTTAGCTGAGCTTCAGCTTAATTATGATGTTTTCTGCGATTTCAGGCTACTTTCACTGCGAAACACGTTATTTCGTTGAATTTCATCGTCTCATTAATTTTTTGTGAATTAACGATGATTTAGCGGAGATTTAGCTTCAAGTTTACCTAGATTTCTAGCTACTTTCACTGCGAAACACGTTATTTCGCTGAATTTCATCGTTTCACGAATGTTTCGAGAAATAAACATGATTTAGCGGAAATTTAGCTTAATTTTGAAGTTTTATGCGATTTCTAGCTACTTTCATTGTGAAACACGTTATTTCGTTGAATTTCATCTTTTCGAGAATGTTTCGTGAAATAACCATGATTTAGCGGAGATTTAGCTTAATTTTGAAATTTTCTGAAATTTCTCGGTACATTCACTGCGAAACACGCTATTTCGTTGTATTTCATCGTTTCATGAATGTTACGTGAAATAACCATGCTTTAGCGGAGATTTAGCTTAATTTTGATGTTTTCATAGATATCTAGTTACTTTCACTGCGAAACACGTTATTTTGTCGAATTTCATAGATTCATGAACGCCTCGTGAAATAACCACGATTGAGAGGAGATTTAGCTTAATTTTGAAGTTTTCTGAGGTTTCCGGCTACTTTCACTGCGAAACACGTTGTTTCGTTGAATTTCTACGTTTCATGAATGTTTTGTGAAATATCCATGATTTAGTGGAGATTCAGCTTAATTTTTACGTTTTCTGAGATTTCTTTCTACATTCACGGCGAAACACGTTACTTCGTTGAATTTCATCGTATCATGAATGTTTCGTGAAATAACCATGATTTAGCGGAGATTTAGTTTAATTTTGATGATTTCGGAGATTTCAATGTTCTTTCACTGCGAAAAACGTTATTTCGTTGAATTTCATCGATTCATGAATGTTTCGTAAAATAACCATGATTTAGCCGAGATTTAGCTTAATTTTAAAGTTTTCTGAGATATCATGCTACATGCACTGCGAAACACGATATTTCGTCGAATTTCATCGTTTCATGAATGTTTCGTGAAATAACCATGATTTAGCGGAGATTAAGCATAATTTTGAAGCTTTCATAGTTGTCTAGCTACTTTCACTGCGAAACACGTTATTTCGTTGAATTTCATCGTTTCATGAATGTTTCGTGAAATAACCATGCTTTAGCGGAGATTTAGCTCAATTTTGAAGTTTTCTGAGGTTTCTAGCCACTTTCACGGCGAAACACGTTATTTCATTTTATTTCATTGTTTCATGAATGTTTCGAGAAATAACCATGATTTAGCGGAGATTTAGCTTAATTTTGAAGTTTTCTGAGATTTCTTGCTACATTCACTGCCGAACACGTTGTTTCGTTGAATTACATCGTTTCATTAATGTTTCCTGATATAACCATGATTCAGCGGAGATTAAGTTTAATTTTGAAGTTTTCTGAGATTTCTTGCTACATTCACTGCGAAACACGTTATTTCGTTGTTTCATCGTTTCATGAATGTTTCGTGAACTAACCATTATTTAGCGGAGATTTAGCTTAATTTTGATGTTTTCATAGTTATCTAGCTACTTTCACTGCGAAACACGTTATTTCGTTAAATTTCATCTTTTCACGAATGTTTCTTGAAATAACCATGATTTAGCGGAGATTTAGCTTAATTTTGATTATTTCGGAGTTTTCAATGTTCTTTCACTGCGTAAAACGTTATTTCGTTGAATTTCATCGATTCATGAATGTTTCGTGAAATAACCACGATTTAGAGGAGATTTAGCTTAATTTTGAAGTTTTCTGATGTTTCCTGCTACTTTCACTGCGAAACACGTTATTTCGTTGAATTTCATCATTTCATGAATGTTTCGTGAAACAACCATGATTTATCGGAGATTTAGCTAAATTTTGATGTTTTCATAGATATCTAGGTTATTTCACTGCGAACCACATTATTTCGTTGTATTTCATCGTTTCATGAATGTTACGTGAAATAACCATGCTTTAGCGGAGATTTAGCTTAATTTTGATGTTTTCATAGATATCTAGCTACATTCACTGCGAAACACGTTATTTCGTCGAATTTCATAGATTCATGAATGCTTCGTGAAGTAACCACGATTTAGAGGAGATTTAGCTTAATTTTGAAGTTTTCTGAGGTTTCCAGCTACTTTTACTGCGAAACACGTTGTTTCGTTGAATTTCATCGTTTCATGGATGTTTCGTGAAATATCCATGATTTAGTGGAGATTAAGCTTAATATTGAAGTTTTCTGAGATTTCTTGCTACATTCACTGCGAAACAGGTTATTCCGTTGAATTTCACATTTCATGAATGTTTCATGAAATAAACATAATTTAGCGGAGATTCAGCTTAATTTTGATGTTTTCTGCGATTTCAGGCTACTTTCACTGCGAAACACGTTATTTCGTTGAATTTCATCTTTTCGAGAATGTTTCGTGAAATAACCATGATTTAGCGGAGATTTAGCTTAATTTTGAATTTTTCTGAAAATTCTCGGTACATTCACTGCGAAACACGCTATTTCGTTGTATTTCATCGTTTCATGAATGTTACGTGAAATAACCATGCTTTAGCGGAGATTTAGCTTAATTTTGATGTTTTCATAGATATCTAGCTACTTTCACTGCGAAACACGTTATTTTGTCGAATTTCATAGATTCATGAACGCTTCGTGAAATAACCACGATTTAGAGGAGATTTAGCTTAATTTCGAAGTTTTCTGAGGTTTCCGGCTACTTTCACTGCGAAACACGTTGTTTCATTGAATTTCATCGTTTCATGAATGTTTCGTGAAATATTCGTGATTTAGTGGAGATTAAGCTAAATTTTGAAGTTTTCTGAGATTTCTTGCTACATTCACGGCGAAACACGTTATTTCGTTGAATTTCATCGTATCATGAATGTTTCGTGAAATAACCATGATTTAGCGGCGATTCAGCTTTATTTTGATGATTTCGGAGGTTTGAATGTTCTTTCATTGCGTAAAACGTTATTTCGTTGAATTACATCGATTCATGAATGTTTCGTGAAATAACCACGATTTAGAGGAGATTTAGCTTAATTTTGAAGTTTTCTGAGGTTTCCAGGTACTTTCACTGCGAAACACGTTGTTACGTTGAATTTCATCGTTTCATGGATGTTTCGTGAAATAACCATGATTTAGCGGAGATTAAGCTTAATTGTGAAGTTTTCATAGTTTTCTAGCTACTTTCACTGCGTAACACGTTATTTCGTTAAATTTCATCGTTTCATGAATGTTTCGTGAAATAACAATGATTTAGCGGAGATTTAACTTAATTTTGATGATTTCGGAGATATCAATGTTCTTTCACTGCGAAAAACGTTAATTCGTTGAATTTCATCGATTCATGAAAGTTTCGTGAAATAACCATGCTTTAGCCGAGATTTAGCTTAATTTTGAATTTTTCTGAGATATCATGCAACATTCACTGCGAAACACGATATTTCGTCGAATTTCATCGTTTCATGAATGTTTCGTGAAATAACCATGATTTAGCGGATATTAAGCTTAATTTTGAAGCTTTCATAGTTGTCTAGCTACTTTCACTGCGAAACACGTTATTGCGTTAAATTTCATCGTTTCATCAATGTTTTGTTAAATAACCATGATTAAGCGGAGATTTAGCTTAATTTTGATTATTTCGGAGATTTCAATGTTCTTTCACTGCGTAAAACGTTATTTCGTTGAATTTCACCGTTTCATGAATGTTTCGTGAAATAACCATGCTTTAGAGGTGATTTAGCTCAATTTTGACGTTTTTTGAGATTTCTAGCCACTTTCACTGCGAAACACGTTATTTCGTTGTATTTTATCGTATCATGAATGTTTCGAGAAATAACCATGATTTAGCGGAGGTTTAGCTTAATTTTGAAGTTTTCTGAGATTTCTTGCTACATTCACTGCGGAACACGTTGTTTCGTTGAATTTCATCGTTTCATGAATGCTTCGTGAAGTAACCACGATTTAGAGCAGATTTATCTTAATTTTGAAGTTTTCTGAGGTTTCCAGCTACTTTCACTGCGAAACACGTTGTTTCGTTGAATTTCATCGTTTCATGAATGTTTCGTGAAATAACCATGCTTTAGCGGAGATTTAGATTAATTTTGAAGTTTTCTGAGATATCTTGCAACTTTCACTGCGAAACAGGTTATTCCGTTGAATTTCATCTTTTCATGAACGTTTCATGAAATAGAAATGCTTTAGCTGAGCTTCAGCTTAATTTTGATATTTTCTGCGATTTCAGGCTACTTTCACTGCGAAACACGTTATTTCGTTGTATTTCATCGTTTCATGAATGTTTCGAGAAATAACCACGATTTAGCGGCGATTTAGCTTTATTTTGATGATTTCGGAGGTTTGAATGTTCTTTCATTGCGTAAAACGTTATTTCGTTGAATTACATCGATTCATTAATGTTTCGTGAAATAACCACGATTTAGAGGAGATTTAGCTTAACTTTGAAGTTTTCTGAGGTTTCCAGGTACTTTCACTGCGAAACACGTTGTTACGTTGAATTTCATCGTTTCATCGATGTTTCGTGAAATAACCATGATTTAGCGGAGATTAAGCTTAATTGTGAAGTTTTCATATTTATCTAGCTACTTTCACTGCGTAACACGTTATTTCGTTAAATTTCATCGTTTCATGAATGTTTCGTGAAATAACAATGATTTAGCGGAGATTTAACTTAATTTTGATGATTTCGGAGATTTCAATGTTCTTTCACTGCGAAAAACGTTATTTCATTGAATTTCATCGATTCATGAATGTTTCGTGAAATAACCATGCTTTAGCCGAGATTTAGCTTAATTATGAAGTTTTCTGAGATATCATGCAACATTCACTGCGAAACACGATATTTCTTCGAATTTCATCGTTTCATGAATGTTTCGTGAAATAACCATGATTTAGCGGAGATTAAGCTTAATTTTGAAGCTTTCATAGTTGTCTAGCTACTTTCACTGCGAAACACGTTATTGCGTTAAATTTCATCGATTCATCAATGTTTTGTTAAATAACCATGATTTAGCGGAGATTTAGCTTAATTTTGATTATTTCGGAGTTTTCAATGTTCTTCCACTGCGTAAAACGTTATTTCGTTGAATTTCACCGTTTCTTGAATGTTTCGTGAAATAACCATGCTTTAGAGGTGATTTAGCTCAATTTTGACGTTTTTTTAGATTTCTAGCCACTTTCACTGCGAAACACGTTATTTCGTTGTATTTTATCGTATCATGAATGTTTCGAGAAATAACCATGATTTAGCGGAGGTTTAGCTTAATTTTGAAGTTTTCTGAAATTTCTTGCTACATTCACTGCGGAACACGTTGTTTCGTTGAATTTCATCGTTTCATGAATGCTTCGTGAAGTAACCACGATTTAGAGGAGATTTAGCTTAATTTTAAAGTTTTCTGAGGTTTCCAGCTACTTTCACTGCGAAACACGTTGTTTCGTTGAATTTCATCGTTTCATGAATGTTTCGTGAAATAACCATGCTTTAGCGGAGATTTAGATTAATTTTGAAGTTTTCTGAGATATCTTGCAACTTTCACTGCGAAACAGGTTATTCCGTTGAATTTCATCTTTTCTTGAACGTTTCATGAAATAGAAATGCTTTAGCTGAGCTTCATCTTAATTTTGATGTTTTCTGCGATATCAGGCTACTTTCACTGCGAAACACGTTATTTCGTTGAATTTCATCGTCTCATTAATGTTTCGTGAATTAACGATGATTTAGCGGAGATTTAGCTTCATTTTGAAGTTTACCTAGATTTCTAGCTACTTTCACTGCAAAACAAGTTATTTCGCTGAATTTCATCGTTTCATGAATGTTTCAAGAAATAAACATAATTTAGCGGAAATTTAGCTTAATTTTGAAGTTTTATGCGATTTCTAGCTACTTTCACTGTGAAACACGTTATTTCGTTGAATTTCATCTTTTCGAGAATGTTTCGTGAAATAACCATGATTTAGCGGAGATTTAGCTTAATTTTGAATTTTTCTGAAAATTCTCGGTACATTCACTGCGAAACACGCTATTTCGTTGTATTTCATCGTTTCATGAATGTTACGTGAAATAACCATGCTTTAGCGGAGATTTATCTTAATTTTGATGTTTTCATAGATATCTAGCTACTTTCACTGCGAAACACGTTATTTTGTCGAATTTCATAGATTCATGAACGCTTCGTGAAATAACCACGATTTAGAGGAGATTTAGCTTAATTTCGAAGTTTTCTGAGGTTTCCGGCTACTTTCACTGCGAAACACGTTGTTTCATTGAATTTCATCGTTTCATGAATGTTTCGTGAAATATTCGTGATTTAGTGGAGATTAAGCTAAATTTTGAAGTTTTCTGAGATTTCTTGCTACATTCACGGCGAAACACGTTATTTCGTTGAATTTCATCGTATCATGAATGTTTCGTGAAATAACCATGATTTAGCGGCGAATTAGCTTTATTTTGATGATTTCGGAGGTTTGAATGTTCTTTCATTGCGTAAAACGTTATTTCGTTGAATTACATCGATTCATGAATGTTTCGTGAAATAACCACGATTTACAGGAGATTTAGCTTAATTTTGAAGTTTTCTGAGGTTTCCAGGTACTTTCACTGCGAAACACGTTGTTACGTTGAATTTCATCGTTTCATGGATGTTTCGTGAAATAACCATGATGTAGCGGAGATTAAGCTTAATTGTGAAGTTTTCATTGTTATCTAGCTACTTTCACTGCGTAACACGTTATTTCGTTAAATTTCATCGTTTCATGAATGTTTCGTGAAATAACAATGATTTAGCGGAGATTTAACTTAATTTTGATGATTTCGGAGATTTCAATGTTCTTTCACTGCGAAAAACGTTATTTCGTTGAATTTCATCGATTCATGAATGTTTCGTGAAATAACCATGCTTTAGCCGAGATTTAGCTTAATTTTGAAGTTTTCTGAGATATCATGCAACATTCACTGCGAAACACGATATTTCGTCGAATTTCATCGTTTCATGAATGTTTCGTGAAATAACCATGATTTAGCGGAGATTAAGCTTAATTTTGAAGCTTTCATAGTTGTCTAGCTACTTTCACTGCGAAACACGTTATTGCGTTAAATTTCATCGTTTCATCAATGTTTTGTTAAATAACCATGATTTAGCCGATATTTAGCTTCATTTTGATTTTTTCTGAGATTTCTTGCTACTTTCACTGCCGAACACGTTATTTCGTTGAATTTCATCGTTTCATGAATGTTTCGTGAAATAACCATGCTTTAGCGGAGATTTAGCTCAATTTTGAAGTTTTCTGAGGTTTCTTGCCACTTTCACGGCGAAACGCGTTATTTCGTTGTATTTCATCGTTTCATGAATGTTTCGAGAAATCACCATGATTTAGCGGAGATTTAGCTTAATTTTGAAGTTTTCTGAGATTTCTTGCTACATTCACTGCCGAACACGTTGTTTCGTTGAATTTCATCGTTTCACGAATGTTTCCTGAAATAACCATGATTCAGCGGAGATTAAGTTTAATTTTGAAGCTTTCTGAGATTTCTTGCTACATTCACTGCGAAACACGTTATTTCGTTGTTTCATCGTTTCATGAATGTTTCGTGAACTAACCATTATTTAGCGGAGATTTAGCTTAATTTTGATGTTTTCATAGTTATCTAGCTACTTTCACTGCGAAACACGATATTTCGTTAAATTTCATCCTTTCATGAATGTTTCGTGAAATAACCATGATTTAGCGGAAATTTAGCTTAATTTTGAAGTTTTCTGAAATTTCTCGGTACATTCACTGTGAAACACGCTATTTCGTTGTAATTCATCGTTTCAAGAATGTTACGTGAAATAACCATGCTTTAGCGGAGATTTAGCTTAATTTTGATGTTTTCATAGATATCTAGCTACTTTCACTGCCAAACAGGTTATTTCGTCGAATTTCATAGATTCATGTATGCTTCGTGAAATAAACACGATTTAGAGGAGATTTAGCTTAATTATGAAGTTTTCTGAGGTTTCCGGCTACTTTCACTGCGAAACACGTTGTTTCGTTGAATTTAATCGTTTCATGAATGTTTCGTGAAATATAAATGATTTAGAGGAGATTGAGCTTAATTTTGAAGTTTTCTGAGATTTCTTGCTACATTCACGGCGAAACACGTTATTTCGTTGAATTTCATCCTTTCATGAATATTTCGTGAAATAACCATGCTTTATCGGAGATTTAGCTAAATTTTGAAGTTATCTGAGATTACAAGTTAATTTCACTGCGAAAGACGTTATTTCGTTGATTTTCATCGTTTCATGGATGTTTCGTGAACTAACCATGATTTAGCAGAGGTTTAGCTTAATTTTGATGTTTTCATTGTTATCTATCTACTTTCACTGCGATACATGTTATTTCGTTGAATTTCATCGTTTCATGAATGTTTCGAGAAATAAACACGATTTAGCGGAAATTTAGCTTAATTTTGAAGTATTCTGAGATTTCTTGCCACATTCACTGCGAAACACGTTATTTCTTTAAATTTCAAAGTTGCATGAATGTTTCGGGAAATAACCATGATTTAGCGGAGATTTAGCTTGATTTTGAAGTTTTCTGAGATATCTTGCTACTTTCACTGCGAAACAGGTTATTTCGTTGAATTTCATCTTTTCATGAATGTTTCGTGAAATAACCATGCTTTAGCGGAGCTTTAGCTTAATTTGGAAGTTTTCTGCGATTTCTAGCTACTTTCACTGTGAAACACGTTATTTCGTTGAATTTCATCTTTTCGAGAATGTTTCGTGAAATAACCATGATTTAGCGGAGATTTAGCTTAATTTTGATGATTTCGGAGGTTTCAATGTTCTTTCACTGGGTAAAACGTTATTTCGTTGAATTTCATCGATTCATGGATATTTCGTGAAATAACCACGATTTAGAGGAGATCTAGCTTAATTTTGAGGTTTTCTGAGGTTTCCAGCTACTTTCACTGCGAAAAACGTTGTTTTGTTGAATTTCATCGTTTCATGAATGTTTCGTGAAATAACCATGATTTAGCGGAGATTTAGCTTAATTTTGAAGTTTTCTGAGATATCATGCTACATTCACTGCGATACACGATATTTCGTTGAATTTCATCGTTTCATGAATGTTTCGTGAAATAACCATGATTTAGCGGAGATTAAGCTTAAATTTGAATTTTTCATAGTTATCTAGCTACTTTCACTGCGAAACATGTTATTTCGTTAAATTTCATCGTTTCATGAATGTTTCGTTAAATAACCATGATTTAGCGGATATTTAATTGAATTTTGATTTTTTCTGAGATTCCTAGCTACTTTCATTGCGAGATACAATGTTTCGTTGAATTACATCGTTTAATAAATGTTTCGTGAAATAACCATGATTTATCGGAGAATTAGCTTAATTTTGATGTTTTCATAAATATCTAGCTACTTTCACTGCGAAACACGTTATTTCGTTGTATTTCATCGTTTCATGAATGTTTCGAGAAATAACCATGATTTAGCGGAGATTAAGATTAATTTTGAAGTTTTCTGGGATTTCTTGCTACATTCACTGCGAAACACGTTGTTTCGTTGAATTTCATCGTTTCATGAATGTTTCGTTAAATAACCATGCTTTATCGGAGATTTAGCTTAATTTTGAAGTTATCTGAGATTTCTAGCTACTTTCACTGCGGAACACGTTATTTCGTTGAATTTCATCGTCTCATGAATTTTTCGTGAATTAACGATGATTTAGCGGAGATTTAGCTTAATTTTGAAATTTACCTAGATTTCTAGTTACTTTCACTGCGAAACACGTTTTTTCGTTGAATTTCATCGTTTCAGGAATGATTCGAAAAATAAACATGATTTAGCGGAGCTTTTGCATAATTTTGAAGTTTTCTGCTATTTCTAGCTGCTTTCAATGCGAAAAACGTTATTTCGTTGAATTTCATCGTTTCATGAATGTTTCGTGAAATAACCATGATTTAGAGGAGATTTAGCATAATTTTGATGTCTTCATACATATCTCGATACTTTCACTGCGAAATAAGTTATTACGTTGAATTCATCATTTCATGAATGATTCGTGAAATAAACATGATTTAGCGAAGATTTAGCTTAATTTTGAAGATTACTTTGGTTTCTAGCTACTTTCACTGCAAAACACGTTACTTCGTTTAATTTCATCGTTTCATGCATGTTTCGTGAAATAACCATGCTTTATAGGAAATTTAGCTGAGTTTTGAAGTTATCTGAGATTTCTAGCTAATTACATTGCGAAACACGTTATTTCGTTGATTTTCATCTTTTCATGAATGTTTCGTGAACTAACCATGATTTAGCGGAGATTTAGCTTAATTTTGATGTTTTCATAGTTGTCTAGCTACTTCACTGCGAAACACGTTATTTCGTTGAATTTAATCGTTTCATGATTGTTACGTGAAATAACAATTTTTAAGCGGTGATTTAGCTTAATTTTGAAGTTTTCTGAGATTTCTAGCTACGATCACTGCGAAACACGTTATTACGTTGAATATCATCGTCTCTTGAATGTTTCGCGAAATAACCATGATATAGCGGAGATTTAGCTTAATTTTGATGTTTTCATAGGTATCTAGCTACTTACACTGCGAATCACGTTATTTCGTCGAATTTCATAGATTCATGAATGCGTCGTGAAATAACCATGATTTAGCAGAGATTTAGCTTAATTTTGATGTTTTCTGAGATTTCTATCTTCTTTCACTGCGAAAAACGTTATTTCGTTGAATTTCATAGATTCATGAATGTTTCTTGAAATATCCACAATTTAGAGGAGATTTAGCTTAATTTTGAAGTTTTCTGAGGTTTGCAGCTACTTTCACTGCGAAACACGTTGTTTCGTTGAATTTCATCGATTCATGAATGTTTCGTGAAATTACCATGATTTAGCGGAGATTAAGCTTAATTTTGAAGTTTCCTGAGATTTCTTGCTGCATTCACTGCGAAACACGTTATTTCGTTGAATTTCATCGTTTCATGAATGTTTCGTGAAATAACCACGATTTAGAGGAGATTTAGCTTAATATTGAAGTTTTCTGAGGTTTCCAGCTACTTTCACTGCGAAACACGTTGTTTCGTTGAATTTCATCGTTTCCTGAATGTTTCGTGAAATAACCATGATTTAGCGGAGATTAAGCTTAATTTTGGAGTTTTCGTAATTATCTAACTACTTTCACTGCCAAACGCGTTATTTCGTAAAATTTCATCGTTTCATGAATGTTTCGTGAAATAACCATGATTAAGCGGAGATTTAGCTTAATTTTGATGATTTCGGAGGTTACAATATTCTTTCAATGCGAAAAACGTTATTTCGTTGAATATCATCGATTCATGAATGTTTCGTGAAATAACCATGCTTTCGCGGAGCTTCAGCTTAATTTTCATGTTTTCTGCGATTTCTAGCTACTTTCACTGCGAAACACGTTATTTCGTTGAATTTCATCGTCTCATTAATGCTTCGTGAATTAACGATGATTTTGCGGCGATTTAGCTTAATTTTGAAGTTTACCTAGATTTCTAGCTACTTTCACTGCGAAACACGTTATTTCGTTGAATTTCATCGTTTCATGAATGTTTCGAGAAATAAACATGATTTAGCGGAAATTTAGCATAATTTTGAAGTATTCTGAGATTTCTTGCTACATTCACTGCGAAACACGTTATTTCTATAAATTTCAAAGTTGCATGAATGTTTCGGGAAATAACCATGATTTAGCGGAGATTTAGCTTGATTTTGAAGTTTTCTGAGATATCTTGCTACTTTCACTGCGAAACAGGTTATTCGTTGAATTTCATCTTTTCATGAATGTTTCGTGAAATAACCATGCTTTAGCGGAGCTTTAGCTTAATTTGGAAGTTTTCTGCGATTTCTAGCTACTTTCGCTGTGAAACACGTTATTTCGTTGCATTCCATCTTTTCGAGAATGTTTCGTGAAATAATCATGATTTAGCGGAGATTTAGCTTAATTTTGATCATTTCGGAGGTTTCAATGTTCTTTCACTGCGTAAAACGTTATTTCGTTGAATTTCATCGATTCATGAATATTTCGTGAAATAACCACGATTTAGAGGGGATCAAGCTTAATTTTGAGGTTTTCTGAGGTTTCTAGCTATTTTCACTGCGAAAAACGTTGTTTCGTTGAATTTCATCATTTCATGAATGTTTCGTGAAATAACCATGATTTAGCGGAGATTAAGCTTAATTGTGAAGTTTTCATAGTTATCTAGCTACCTTCACTGCGAAACACGTTATTTCGTTAAATTTCATCTTTCATGAATGTTTCGTGAAATAACCGTGATTTAGCGGAGATTTAGCTAAATTTTGAAGTTTTCTGAGATATCATGCTACATTCACTGCGAAACACGATATTTCGTTGAATTTCATCGTTTCATGAATGTTTCGTGAAATAACCATGATTTAGCGGAGATTAAGCTTAAAATTGAAGTTTTCATAGTTATCTAGCTACTTTCTCTGCGAAACATGTTATGTCGTTAAATTTCATCGTTTCATGAATGTTTCATTAAATAACCATGATTTAGCGGATATTTAGCTCAATTTTGATTTTTTCTGAGATTTCTAGCTACTTTCATTGCGAGATACAATGTTTCGTTGAATTACATCGTTTAATGAATGTTTCGTGAAATAACCATGATTTATCGGAGAATTAGCTTAATTTTGATGTTTTCATAAATATCTAGCTACTTTCACTGCGAAACACGTTATTTCGTTGAATTTAATCGTTTCATGAGTGTTTCGTGAACTAACCATGATTTAGCGGAGATTTAGCTTAATTTTGATGTTTTCATAGTTGTCTAGCTACTTCACTGCGAAACACGTTATTTCGTTAAATTTCATCGTTTCATGAATGTTTCATGAAATAACCATGATTTAGCGGATATTTAGCTTAATTTTGATGATTTCGGAGGTTTCAATGTTCATTCACTGCGAAAAAAGTTATTTCTTTGAATTTCATCGATTCATGAATGTTTCGTGAATTAAACATGATTTAGCCGAGATTTAGCTTAATTTTGAAGTTTTCTGAGATTTCTTTATACATTCACTGCGAAACACGTTATTTCGTTGAATTTCATCGTTTCATGAATGTTTCGTGAAATAACCACGATTTAGAGGAGATTTAGCTTAATATTGAAGTTTTCTGAGGTTTCCAGCTACTTTCACTGCGAAACACGTTGTTTCATTGAATTTCATCGTTTCCTGATAGTTTCGTGAAATAACCATGATTTAGCGGAGATTAACCTTAATTTCGGAGTTTTCATAATTATCAAACTACTTTCACTGCGAAACACGTTTTTTCGTTAAATTTCATCGTTTCATGAATGTTTCGTGAAATAACCATGATTTTGCGGAGATTTAGCTTAATTTTGATGATTTCGGAGGTTACAATGTTCTTTCAATGCGAAAAACGTTATTTCGTTGAATATCATCGATTCATGAATGTTTCGTGAAATAACCATGCTTTCGCGGAGCTTCAGCTTAATTTTCATGTTTTCTGCGATTTCTGGCTACTTTCACTGCGAAACACGTTATTTCGTTGAATTTCATCGTCTCATTAATGTTTCGTGAATTAACGATGATTTAGCGGCGATTTAGCTTAATTTTGAGGCTTTCTGAGCTTTCCAGCTACTTTCACTGCGAAAAACGTTGTTTCGTTGAATTTCATCGTTTCATGAATGTTTCGTGAAATAAACATTATTTAGCGGAAATTTAGCTTAATTTTGAAGTATTCTGGGATTTCTTGCTACATTCACTGCGAAACACGTTATTTCTTTAAATTTCAAAGTTGCATGAATGTTTCGGGAAATAACCATGATTTAGCGGAGATCTAGCTTAATTTTGAGGTTTTCTGAGCTTTCCAGCTACTTTCACTGCGAAAAACGTTGTTTCGTTGAATTTCATCGTTTCATGAATGTTTCGTGAAATAACCATGATTTAGCGGAGATTAAGCTTAATTGTGAAGTTTTCATAGTTATCTAGCTACTTTCACTGCGAAACACGTTGTTTCGTTGAATTTCATCGTTTCATGAATGTTTCGAGAAATAAACATGATTTAGCGGAGCTTTTGCTTAATTTTGAAGTTTTCTGCGATTTCTAGCTACTTTCACTGCGAAACACGTTATTTCGTTGATTTTAATCGTTTCATAAATGTTTCGTGAACTAACCATGATTTAGCAGAGGTTTAGCTTAATTTTGATGTTTTCATAGTTATCTATCTACTTTCACTGCGAAACATGTTATTTGGTTAAATTTCATCGTTTCATGAATTTTTCGTGAAATAACCATGATTTAGCGGCGATTTAGCTTAATTTTGATGATTTCAGAGGTTTCAATGTTCTTTCACAGCGTAAAACGTTGTTTCGTTGAATTTCTTCGATTCATGAATGTTTCGTGAAATATCCACAATTTAGAAGAGATTTAGCTTAATTTTGATGTTTTCTGAGGTTTCCAGCTACTTTCACTGCGAAACACGTTGTTTCGTTGAATTTCATCGATTCATGAATGTTTCGTGAAATAAACATGATTTAGCGGAGATTAAGCTTAATTTTGAAGTTTCCTGAGATTTCTTGCTGCATTCACTGCGAAACACGTTATTTCGTTGAATTTCATCGTTTCATGAATGTTTCGTGAAATAACCACGATTTAGCGGAGATTTAGCTTAATTTTGATAATTTCGGAGGTTACAATGTTCTTTCAATGCGAAAAACGTTATTTTGTTGAATATCATCGATTCATGAATGTTTCGTGAAATAACCATGCTTTCGCGGAGCTTCAGCTTAATTTTCATGTTTTCTGCGATTTCTAGCTACTTTCACTGCGAAACAAGTTATTTCGTTGAATTTCATCGTTTCATGAATGTTTCGAGAAATAAACAGGTTTTAGCGGAAATTTAGCTTAATTTTGAAGTATTCTGAGATTTCTTGCTACATTCACTGCGAAACACGTTTTTTCTTTAAATTTCAAAGTTGCATGAATGTTTCGGGAAATAACCATGATTTAGGGGAGATCTAGCTTAATTTTGAGGTTTTCTGAGGTTTCCAGCTACTTTCACTGCGAAAAACGTTGCTTCGTTGAATTTCATCGTTTCATGAATGTTTCGTGAAATAACCATGATTTAGCGGAGATTAAGCTTAATTGTGAAGTTTTCATAGTTATCTAGCTACTTTCACTGCGAAACACGTTGTTTCGTTGAATTTCATCGTTTCATGAATGTTTCGAGAAATAAACATGATTTAGCGGAGCTTTTGCTTAATTTTGAAGTTTTCTGCGATTTCTAGCTACTTTCACTGCGAAACACGTTATTTCGTTGATTTTAATCGTTTCATAAATGTTTCGTGAACTAACCATGATTTAGCAGAGGTTTAGCTTAATTTTGATGTTTTCATAGTTATCTATCTACTTTCACTGCGAAACATGTTATTTGGTTAAATTTCATCGTTTCATGAATTTTTCGTGAAATAACCATGATTTAGCGGCGATTTAGCTTAATTTTGATGATTTCAGAGGTTTCAATGTTCTTTCACAGCGTAAAACGTTGTTTCGTTGAATTTCTTCGATTCATGAATGTTTCGTGAAATATCCACAATTTAGAAGAGATTTAGCTTAATTTTGATGTTTTCTGAGGTTTCCAGCTACTTTCACTGCGAAACACGTTGTTTCGTTGAATTTCATCGATTCATGAATGTTTCGTGAAATAAACATGATTTAGCGGAGATTAAGCTTAATTTTGAAGTTTCCTGAGATTTCTTGCTGCATTCACTGCGAAACACGTTATTTCGTTGAATTTCATCGTTTCATGAATGTTTCGTGAAATAACCACGATTTAGCGGAGATTTAGCTTAATTTTGATAATTTCGGAGGTTACAATGTTCTTTCAATGCGAAAAACGTTATTTTGTTGAATATCATCGATTCATGAATGTTTCGTGAAATAACCATGCTTTCGCGGAGCTTCAGCTTAATTTTCATGTTTTCTGCGATTTCTAGCTACTTTCACTGCGAAACAAGTTATTTCGTTGAATTTCATCGTTTCATGAATGTTTCGAGAAATAAACAGGTTTTAGCGGAAATTTAGCTTAATTTTGAAGTATTCTGAGATTTCTTGCTACATTCACTGCGAAACACGTTTTTTCTTTAAATTTCAAAGTTGCATGAATGTTTCGGGAAATAACCATGATTTAGGGGAGATCTAGCTTAATTTTGAGGTTTTCTGAGGTTTCCAGCTACTTTCACTGCGAAAAACGTTGCTTCGTTGAATTTCATCGTTTCATGAATGTTTCGTGAAATAACCATGATATAGCGGAGATTAAGCTTAATTGTGAAGTTTTCATAGTTATCTAGCTACTTTCTCTGCGATACACGATATTTCGTTAAATTTCATCGTTTCATGAATGTTTCGTGAAATAACCATGATTTAGCGTAGATTTAGCTTAATTTTGAATTTTTCTGAGATATCATGCTACATTCACTGCGAAACACGATATTTGATTGAATTTCATCGTTTCATGAATATTTCGTGAAATAACCATGATTTAGCGGAGATTAAGCTTAAATTTGAAGTTTTCATAGTTATCTAGCTACTTTCACTGCGAAACACGTTATTTCGTTAAATTTCATCGTTTCATGAATGTTTCATGAAATAACCATGATTTAGCGGATATTTAGCTTAATTTTGATGATTTCGGAGGTTTCAATGTTCATTCACTGCGAAAAAAGTTATTTCGTTTAATTTCATCGATTCATGAATGTTTCGTTAAATAACCATGATTTAGCAGATATTTAGCTCAATTTTGATTTTTTCTGAGATTTCTAGCTACTTTCATTGCGAGATACAATGTTTCGTTGAATTACATCGTTTAATGAATGTTTCGTGAAATAACCATTATTTATCGGAGAATTAGCTTAATTTTGATGTTTTCATAAATATCTAGCTACTTTCACTGCGAAACACGTTATTTCGTTGAATTTAATCGTTTCATGAGTGTTTCGTGAAATAACCATGCTTTATCGGAGATTTAGCTTAATTTTGATGTTTTCTGAGATTTCTAGCTACTTTCACTGCGAAACACGTTATTTCGTTGAATTTCATCGTCTCATGAATTTTTCGTGAATTAACGATGATTTAGCGCAGATTTAGCTTAATTTTGAAATTTACCTAGATTTCTAGTTTCTTTCACTGCGAAACACGTTTTTTCGTTGAATTTCATCGTTTCATGAATGTTTCGAGAAATAAACATGATTTAGCGGAGCTTTTGCATAATTTTGAAGTTTTCTGCGATTTCTAGCTACTTTCAATGCGAAACACGTTACATCGTTTAATTTCATCGTTTCATGCATGTTTCGTGAAATAACCATGCTTTATAGGTGATTTAGCTGAATTTTGAAGTTATCTGAGATATCTAGCTAATTACATTGCGAAACACGTTATGTCGTTGATTTTCATCTTTTCATGAATGTTTCGTGAACTAACCATGATTTAGCGGAGATTTAGCTTAATTTTGATGTTTTCATAGTTGTCTAGCTACTTCACTGCGAAACACGTTATTTCGTTTAATTTCATAGTTTCATTAGTGTGTCGTGAAATAGCCATGTTTTAGCGGAGATTTAGCTTAATTTTGATGTTTTCTGAGATTTCTAACTACCTTCACAATGAAACACGATATTTCGTTGAATATCATCGTTTCACGAATGTTTCGTGAAATAACCATGATTTAGCGGAGATTTAGTTTAGTTTTGATGTTTTCATAGATATCTAGCTCCTATCACTGCGAAACACGTTATTTCGTTTAATCTTAGTTTCATGAATGTTTCGTGAAATAAACATGATTTAGCGGAGATTTAGCTTAATTTTGAAGTTTTCTGCGATTTCTAGCTACTTTCAATGCGAAACACGTTATTTCGTTGAATTTCATCGTTTCATGAATGTTTCGAGAAATAACCATGATTTAGCGGAGATTTAGCTTAATTTTGAAGTTTTCTGAGATTTCTTGCTAATTTCACTGCGAAACACGTTATTTCGTTGAAATTCATCGTTTCATGAATGTTTCCTGAAATAACCATGATTTAGCGGAGATAAAGATTAATTTTAAAGTTTTCTGAGATTTCTTGCTACATTCGCTGCGAAACACGTTGTTTCGTTGAATTTCATCGTTTCATGAATGTTTCGTTAAATAACCATGCTTTATCGGAGATTTAGCTTAATTTTGAAGTTATCTGAGATTTCTAGCTACTTTCACTGCGAAACACGTTATTTCGTTGAATTTCATCGTCTCATGAATTTTTCGTGAATTAAGAATGATTTAGCACAGATTTAGCTTCATTTTGAAATTTACCTAGATTTCTAGTTACTTTCACTGCGAAACACGTTTTTTCGTTGAATTTCATCGTTTCATGAATGTTTCGAGAAATAAACATGATTTAGCGGAGCTTTTGCTTAATTTTGAAGTTTTCTGCGATTTCTAGATACTTTCAATGCGAAAAACGTTATTTCGTTGAATTTCATCGTTTCATGAAGGTTTGGTGAAATAACCATGATTTAGCGGAGATTTAGCATAATTTTGATGTCTTCATACATATCTTGCTACTTTCACTGCGAAATAAGTTATTTCGTTGAATTCATCATTTCATGAATGTTTCGTGAAATAAACATGATTTAGCGAAGATTTAGCTTAATTTTGAAGTTTTCTGTGATTTCTAACTACTTTCACTGCGAAACACGTTATTTCGTTTATTTCATCGTTTCATGAATGTTTCGAGATATAACCATGATTTAGCGGAAGTTTAGCTTAATTTTAATTTTTCTGAGATTTCTAGCTTCTTTCACTGCGAAACAAGTTATTTCGTCGAATTACATAATTTCATGAATGCTTCGTGAAATAATCACGATTTAGCGGAGATTGAGCTTAATTTTGAAGTTTTTTGAGGTTTCCAGCTACTTTCGCCGCGAAACACGTTATTTCGTTGAATTTCATCGTCTCATGAATGTTTCGTGAATTAACGATGATTTAGAGGAGATTTAGTTTAATTTTGAAGTTTACTTATGTTTCTAGCATCTTTCACTGCGAAACACGTTACATCGTTTAATTTCATCGTTTCATGCATGTTTCGTGAAATAACCATGCTTTATAGGAGATTTAGCTGAATTTTGAAGTTATCTGAGATTTCTAGCTAATTACATTGCGAAACACGTTATTTCGTTGATTTTCATCTTTTCATGAATGTTTCGTGAACTAACCATGATTTAGCGGAGATTTAGCTTAATTTTGATGTTTTCATAGTTGTCTAGCTACTTCACTGCGAAACACGTTATTTCGTTTAATTTCATAGTTTCATGAATGTTTCGTGAAATAACCATTATTTAGCGGAGATTTAGCTTAATTTTGATGTTTTCATAGAAATCTAGCTACTTCACTGCGAAACAAGTTATTTCGTTGAATTTCATAGTTTCATTAGTGTGTCGTGAAATAGCCATGTTTTAGCGGAGATTTAGCTTAATTTTGATGTTTTCTGAGATTTCTAACTACCTTCACAATGAAACACGATATTTCGTTGAATATCATCGTTTCACGAATGTTTCGTGAAATAACCATGATTTATCGGAGATTTAGTTTAGTTTTGATGTTTTCATAGATATCTAGCTCCTATCACTGCGAAACACGTTATTTCGTTTAATTTTATCGTTTCATGAATGTTTCGTGAAATAACCATGATTTAGCGGAGAATTAGCTTAATTTGATGTTTTCAGAGATTCTAGCTACTTTTACTGCGGAACAAGCTATTTGGTTGAATTTCATCGTTTCATGAATGTTCGTGAAATAGTTTCCCGGAGATTTAGCTTAATACTGATTTTTTCTGAGATTTCTAACTACTTTCACAATGAAACACGATATTACGTTGAATATCATCGTTTCACGAATGTTTCGTGAAATAACCTTGATTTAGCGGAGATTTAGCATAATTTTGATGTCTTCATAAATATCTTGCTACATTCACTGCGAAACACATTATTTCGTTGAATTCATCGTTTCATGAATGTTTCGTGAAATAAACATGATTTAGCGGAGATTTAGCTTAATTTTGAAGTTTTCTGCGATTTCTAGCTACTTTCAATGCGAAACACGTTATTTCGTTGTATTTCATCGTTTCATGAATGTTTCGAGAAATAACCATGATTTTGCGGAGATTTAGCTTAATTTTGAAGTTTTCTGAGATTTATTGCTACATTTACTGCGGAACACGTTGCTTCGTTGAAATTCATCGTTTCATGAATGTTTCCTGAAATAACCATGATTTAGCGGAGATAAAGATTAATTTTAAAGTTTTCTGAGATTTCTTGCTACATTCGCTGCGAAACACGTTGTTTCGTTGAATTTCATCGTTTCATGAATGTTTCGTTAAATAACCATGCTTTATCGGAGATTTAGCTTAATTTTGAAGTTATCTGAGATTTCTAGCTACTTTCACTGCGAAACACGTTATTTCGTTGAATTTCATCGTCTCATGAATTTTTCGTGAATTAAGAATGATTTAGCACAGATTTAGCTTCATTTTGAAATTTACCTAGATTTCTAGTTACTTTCACTGCGAAACACGTTTTTTCGTTGAATTTCATCGTTTCATGAATGTTTCGAGAAATAAACATGATTTAGCGGAGCTTTTGCTTAATTTTGAAGTTTTCTGCGATTTCTAGATACTTTCAATGCGAAAAACGTTATTTCGTTGAATTTCATCGTTTCATGAAGGTTTGGTGAAATAACCATGATTTAGCGGAGATTTAGCATAATTTTGATGTCTTCATACATATCTTGCTACTTTCACTGCGAAATAAGTTATTTCGTTGAATTCATCATTTCATGAATGTTTCGTGAAATAAACATGATTTAGCGAAGATTTAGCTTAATTTTGAAGTTTTCTGTGATTTCTAACTACTTTCACTGCGAAACACGTTATTTCGTTTATTTCATCGTTTCATGAATGTTTCGAGATATAACCATGATTTAGCGGAAGTTTAGCTTAATTTTAATTTTTCTGAGATTTCTAGCTTCTTTCACTGCGAAACAAGTTATTTCGTCGAATTACATAATTTCATGAATGCTTCGTGAAATAATCACGATTTAGCGGAGATTGAGCTTAATTTTGAAGTTTTTTGAGGTTTCCAGCTACTTTCGCCGCGAAACACGTTATTTCGTTGAATTTCATCGTCTCATGAATGTTTCGTGAATTAACGATGATTTAGAGGAGATTTAGTTTAATTTTGAAGTTTACTTATGTTTCTAGCATCTTTCACTGCGAAACACGTTACATCGTTTAATTTCATCGTTTCATGCATGTTTCGTGAAATAACCATGCTTTATAGGAGATTTAGCTGAATTTTGAAGTTATCTGAGATTTCTAGCTAATTACATTGCGAAACACGTTATTTCGTTGATTTTCATCTTTTCATGAATGTTTCGTGAACTAACCATGATTTAGCGGAGATTTAGCTTAATTTTGATGTTTTCATAGTTGTCTAGCTACTTCACTGCGAAACACGTTATTTCGTTTAATTTCATAGTTTCATGAATGTTTCGTGAAATAACCATTATTTAGCGGAGATTTAGCTTAATTTTGATGTTTTCATAGAAATCTAGCTACATTCACTGCGAAATAAGTTATTTCGTTGAATTTCGTCGTTTCATTAGTGTGTCGTGAAATAGCCATGTTTTAGCGGAGATTTAGCTTAATTTTGATGTTTCCAGAGATTTCTATCTTCTTTCACTGCGAAAAACGTTATTTCGTTGAACTTCATCGATTCATGAATGTTTCGTGAAATAACCATGATTTAGCGGAGAATTAGCTTAATTTGATGTTTTCAGAGATTCTAGCTACTTTTACTGCGGAACAAGCTATTTGGTTGAATTTCATCGTTTCATGAATGTTCGTGAAATAGTTTCCCGGAGATTTAGCTTAATACTGATTTTTTCTGAGATTTCTAACTACTTTCACAATGAAACACGATATTTCGTTGAATATCATCGTTTCACGAATGTTTCGTGAAATAACCATGATTTAGCGGAGATTTAGCATAATTTTGATGTCTTCATAAATATCTTGCTACATTCACTGCGAAACACATTATTTCGTTGAATTCATCGTTTCATGAATGTTTCGTGAAATAAACATGATTTAGCGGAGATTTAGCTTAATTTTGAAGTTTTCTGCGATTTCTAGCTACTTTCAATGCGAAACACGTTATTTCGTTGAATTTCATCGTTTCATGAATGTTTCGTGAAATAACCATGATTTAGCGGAGATTTAGCATTATTTTGATGTCTTCATACATATCTTGCTACTTTCACTGCGAAATAAGTTATTTCGTTGAATTCATCATTTCATGAATGTTACGTGAAAACAACATGATTTAGCGAAGATTTAGCTTAATTTTGAAGTTTTCTGTGATTTCTAGCTACTTTCACTGCGAAACACGTTATATCGTTGTATTTCATCGTTTCATGAATATTTCGTGAAATAACCATGATTTAGCCGAGATTTAGCTTAATTTTGAAGGTTTCTGAGATTTCTACCTTCTTTCACTGCGAAACAACTTATTTCGTCGAATTACATAATTTCATGAATGCTTCGTGAAATAATCACGATTTAGCGGAGACTGAGCTTAATTTTGAAGTTTTTTGAGGTTACCAGCTACTTTCGCCGCGAAACACGTTATTTCGTTGAATTTCATCGTCTCATGAATGTTTCGTGAATTAACGATGATTTAGAGGAGATTTAGCATAATTTTGAAGTTTACTTAGGTTTCTAGCTACTTTCACTGTGAAACACGTTACTTCGTTTAATTTCATCGTTTCATGCATGTTTCGTCAAATAACCATGCTTTATAGGAGATTTAGCTGAATTTTGAAGTTATCTGAGATTTCTAGCTAATTACATTGCGAAACACGTTATTTCGTTGATTTTCATCTTTTCATGAATGTTTCGTGAACTAACAATGATTTAGCGGAGATTTAGCTTAATTTTGATGTTTTCATAGTTGTCTAGCTACTTCACTGCGAAACACGTAATTACGTTAAATTTCATCGTTTCATGAATGTTTCATGAAATAACCATGATTTAGCGGATATTTAGCTTAATTTTGATGATTTCGGAGGTTTCAATGTTCATTCACTGCGAAAAAAGTTATTTCGTTGAATTTCATCGATTCATGAATGTTTCGTGAAATAACCATGATTTAGCCGAGATTTAGCTTAATTTTGAAGGTTTCTGAGTTTTCTTGATACATTCACTGCGAAACACGTTATTTCGTTGAATTTAATCGTTTCATGATTGTTACGTGAAATAACAATTTTTAAAAGGAGATTTAGCTTAATTTTGAAGTTTTCTGAGATTTCTAGCTACGATCACTGCGAAAAACGTTATTTCGTTGAATTTCATCGATTCATGAATGTTTCGTGAAATAAACATGATTTAGCGGAGATTTAGCTTAATTTTGAAGTTTTCTGCGATTTCTAGCTACTTTCAATGCGAAACACGTTATTTCGTTGAATTTCATCGTTTCATGAATGTTTCGTGAAATAACCATGATTTAGCGGAGATTTAGCATTATTTTGATGTCTTCATACATATCTTGTTACTTTCACTGCGAAATAAGTTATTTCGTTGAATTCATCATTTCATGAATGTTACGTGAAATAAACATGATTTAGCGAAGATTTAGCTTAATTTTGAAGTTTTCTGTGATTTCTAGCTACTTTCACTGCGAAACACGTTATTTCGTTGTATTTCATCGTTTCATGAATATTTCGAGAAATAACCATGATTTAGCGGAAATTTAGCTTAATTTTAAGTTTTCTGAGATTTCTTGCTACATTCACTGCGAAGCACGTTATTTCGTTGAATTTCATGGTTTCATGAATGTTTCGTGAAATAACCATGCTTTAGCGGAGTTTTAGCTTAATTTTGAAGTTTTCTGAGATTTCTAGCTTCTTTCACTGCGAAACAAGTTATTTCGTCGAATTACATAATTTCGTGAATTCTTCGTGAAGTAATCACGATTTAGCGGAGATTGAGCTTAATTTTGATGTTTTTTGAGGTTTCCAGCTACTTTCGCTGCGAAACACGTTATTTCGTTGAATTTCATCGTCTCATGAATGTATCGTGAATTAACGATGATTTAGAGGAGATTTAGCTTAATTTTGAAGTTTACTTAGATTTCTAGCTACTTTCACTGCGAAACACGTTATTTCGTTGTATTTCATCGTTTCATGAATGTTTCGAGAAATAATCATGATTTAGCGGAAATTTAGACTAATTTTGAAGTTTTCTGAGATTTCTTGCTACATTCTCTGCGAAGCACGTTATTTCTTTGAATTTCATTGTTTCATGAATGTTTCGAGAAAGAATCATACTTTAGCGGAGATTTAGCTTAATTTTGAAGTTTTCTGAGATTTCTAGCTACTTTCAATGCGAAACACGTTATTTCGTTGAATTTCATCGTTTCATGAATGTTTCGTGAAATAACCATGATTTAGCGGAGATTTAGCATTATTTTGATGTCTTCATACATATCTTGCTACTTTCACTGCGAAATAAGTTATTTCGTTGAATTCATCATTTCATGAATGTTACGTGAAATAAACATGATTTAGCGAAGATTTAGCTTAATTTTGAAGTTTTCTGTGATTTCTAGCTACTTTCACTGCGAAACACGTTATTTCGTTGTATTTCATCGTTTCATGAATATTTCGAGAAATAACCATGATTTAGCGGAAATTTAGCTTAATTTTAAGTTTTCTGAGATTTCTTGATACATTCACTGCGAAGCACGTTATTTCGTTGAATTTCATGGTTTCATGAATGTTTCGTGAAATAACCATGCTTTAGCGGAGTTTTAGCTTAATTTTGAAGTTTTCTGGGATTTCTAGCTACTTTCACTGCGAAACAAGTTATTTCGTCGAATTACATAATTTCGTGAATTCTTCGCGAAGTAATCACGATTTAGCGGAGATTGAGCTTAATTTTGAAGTTTTTTGAGGTTTCCAGCTACTTTCGCTGCGAAACACGTTATTTCGTTGAATTTCATCGTCTCATGAATGTATCGTGAATTAACGATGATTTAGAGGAGATTTAGCTTAATTTCGAAGTTTACTTAGATTTCTAGCTACTTTCACTGCGAAACACGTTATTTCGTTGCATTTCATCGTTTCATGAATGTTTCGAGAAATAATCATGATTTAGCGGAAATTTAGCCTAATTTTGAAGTTTTCTGAGATTTCTTGCTACATTCTCTGCGAAGCACGCTATTTCTTTGAATTTGATTGTTTCATGAATGTTTCGAGAAAGAATCATACTTTAGCGGAGATTTAGCTTAATTTTGAAGTTTTCTGAGATTTCTAGCTACTTTCAATGCGAAACACGTTATTTCGTTGAATTTCATCGTGTCATGAATGTTTCGTGAAATAACCATGATTTAGCGGAGATTTAGCATTATTTTGATGTCTTCGTACATATCTTGCTACTTTCACTGCGAAATAAGTTATTTCGTTGAATTCATCATTTCATGAATGTTACGTGAAATAAACATGATTTAGCGAAGATTTAACTTAATTTTGAAGTTTTCTGTGATTTCTAGCTACTTTCACTGCGAAACACGTTATTTCGTTGTATTTCATCGTTTCATGAATATTTCGAGAAATAACCATGATTTAGCTGAAATTTAGCTTAATCTTAAGTTTTCTGAGATTTCTTTCTACATACTCTGCGAAGCACGTTATTTCGTTGAATTTCATGGTTTCATGAATGTTTTGTGAAATAACCATGCTTTAGCGGAGTTTTAGCTTAATTTTGAAGTTTTCTGAGATTTCTAGCTTCTTTCACTGCGAAACAAGTTATTTCGTCGAATTACATAATTTCATGAATGCTTCGTGAAATAATCACGATTTAGCGGAGATTGAGCTTAATTTTGAAGTTTTTTGAGGTTTCCAGCTACTTTCGCTTCGAAACACGTTATTGCGTTGAATTTCATCGATTCATGAATGTATCGTGAAATAACCATGATTTAGCCGAGATTTAGCTTTATTTTGATGTTTTCTGTGATTTCTAACTACTTTCACTGCGAATCACGATATTTCGAAGAATTTCATCGTTTCATGAATGTTTCGTGAAATAACCGTGATTAAGCGGATATTCAGCTTAATTTTGATGGGTTCGTAGATATCTAGCTCCTTTCACTGCGAAACACGTTATTTCGTTTAATTTCATCGTTTCATGAATTTTTCGTGAAATAACCATGATTAAGCGGAGATTTAGCTTAATTTGATATTTTCAGAGGTATCTAGCTACTTTTACTGCGAAACACGTTATTTCGATGATTTCCATCACTTCATGAATGATCCGCGAAATAAAAATGACTTTGCGGGATTTAGCTTAATTTCAATGTTTTCATATATATCTAGCTACTTTCACTGCGAAATAAGTTATTTCGTTGCATTCATCATTTCATGAATGTTTCGTGCAATAACCATGATTTAGCGGAGATTTAGCATTATTTTGATGTCTTCATACATATCTTGCTACTTTCACTGCGAAATAAGTTATTTCGTTGAATTCATCATTTCATGAATGTTACGTGAAATAAACATGATTTAGCGAAGATTTAGCTTAATTTTGAAGTTTTCTGTGATTTCTAGCTACTTTCACTGCGAAACACGTTATATCGTTGTATTTCATCGTTTCATGAATATTTCGAGAAATAACCATGATTTAGGGGAAATTTAGCTTAATTTTAAGTTTTCTGAGATTTCTTGCTACATTCACTGCGAAGCACGTTATTTCGTTGAATTTCATGGTTTCATGAATGTTTCGTGAAATAACCATGCTTTAGCGGAGTTTTAGCTTAATTTTGAAGTTTTCTGAGATTTCTAGCTTCTTTCACTGCGTAACAAGTTATTTCGTCGAATTACATAATTTCGTGAATTCTTCGTGAAGTAATCACGATTTAGCGGAGATTGAGCTTAATTTTGATGTTTTTTGAGGTTTCCAGCTACTTTCGCTGCGAAACACGTTATTTCGTTGAATTTCATCGTCTCATGAATGTATCGTGAATTAACGATGATTTAGAGGAGATTTAGCTTAATTTTGAAGTTTACTTAGATTTCTAGCTACTTTCACTGCGAAACAAGTTATTTCGTTGTATTTCATCGTTTCATGAGTGTTTCGAGAAATAATCATGATTTAGCGGAAATTTAGCCTAATTTTGAAGTTTTCTGAGATTTCTTGCTACATTCCCGGCGAAGCACGATATTTCTTTGAATTTCATTGTTTCATGAATGTTTCGAGAAAGAATCATACTTTAGCGGAGATTTAGCTTAATTTTGAAGTTTTCTGAGATTTCTAGCTAATTTCAATGCGAAACACGTTATTTCGTTGAATTTCATCGTTTCATGAATGTTTCGTGAAATAACCATGATTTAGCGGAGATTTAGCATTATTTTGATGTCTTCATACATATCTTGCTACTTTCACTGCGAAATAAGTTATTTCGTTGAATTCATCATTTCATGAATGTTACGTGAAATAAACATGATTTAGCGAAGATTTAGCTTAATTTTGAAGTTTTCTGTGATTTCTAGCTACTTTCACTGCGAAACACGTTATTTCGTTGTATTTCATCGTTTCATGAATATTTCGAGAAATAACCATGATTTAGCGGAAATTTAGCTTAATTTTAAGTTTTCTGAGATTTCTTGCTACATTCACTGCGAAGCACGTTATTTCGTTGAATTTCATGGTTTCATGAATGTTTCGTGAAATAACCATGCTTTAGCGGAGTTTTAGCTTAATTTTGAAGTTTTCTGGGATTTCTAGCTACTTTCACTGCGAAACAAGTTATTTCGTCGAATTACATAATTTCGTGAATTCTTCGCGAAGTAATCACGATTTAGCGGAGATTGAGCTTAATTTTGAAGTTTTTTGAGGTTTCCAGCTACTTTCGCTGCGAAACACGTTATTTCGTTGAATTTCATCGTCTCATGAATGTATCGCGAATTAACGATGATTTAGAGGAGATTTAGCTTAATTTTGAAGTTTACTTAGATTTCTAGCTACTTTCACTGCGAAACACGTTATTTCGTTGTATTTCATCGTTTCATGAATGTTTCGAGAAATAATCATGATTTAGCGGAAATTTAGCCTAATTTTGAAGTTTTCTGAGATTTCTTGCTACATTCTCTGCGAAGCACGCTATTTCTTTGAATTTCATTGTTTCATGAATGTTTCGAGAAAGAATCATACTTTCGCGGAGATTTAGCTTAATTTTGATGTTTTCTGAGATTTCTAGCTACTTTCAATGCGAAACACGTTATTTCGTTGAATTTCATCGTTTCATGAATGTTTCGTGAAATAACCATGATTTAGCGGAGATTTAGCATTATTTTGATGTCTTCATACATATCTTGCTACTTTCACTGCGAAATAAGTTATTTCGTTGAATTCATCATTTCATGAATGTTACGTGAAATAAACATGATTTAGCGAAGATTTAGCTTAATTTTGAAGTTTTCTGTGATTTCTAGCTACTTTCACTGCGAAACACGTTATTTCGTTGTATTTCATCGTTTCATGAATATTTCGAGATATAACCATGATTTAGCTGAAATTTAGCTTAATTTTAAGTTTTCTGAGATTTCTTGCTACATACACTGCGAAGCACGTTATTTCGTTGAATTTCATGGTTTCATGAATGTTTTGTGAAATAACCATGCTTTAGCGGAGTTTTAGCTTAATTTTGAAGTTTTCTGAGATTTCTAGCTTCTTTCACTGCGAAACAAGTTATTTCGTCGAATTACATAATTTCATGAATGCTTCGTGAAATAATCACGATTTAGCGGAGATTGAGCTTAATTTTGAAGTTTTTTGAGGTTTCCAGCTACTTTCGCCGCGAAACACGTTATTTCGTTGAATTTCATCGTCTCATGAATGTTTCGTGAATTAACGATGATTTAGAGGAGATTTAGCTTAATTTTGAAGTTTACTTAGGTTTCTAGCTACTTTCACTGTGAAACACGTTACTTCGTTTAATTTCATCGTTTCATGCATGTTTCGTCAAATAACCATGCTTTATAGGAGATTTAGCTGAATTTTGAAGTTATCTGAGATTTCTAGCTAATTACATTGCGAAACACGTTATTTCGTTGATTTTCATCTTTTCTTGAATGTTTCGTGAACTAACCATGATTTAGCGGAGATTTAGCTTAATTTTGATGTTTTCATAATTGTCTAGCTACTTCACTGCGAAACACGTTATTTCGTTAAATTTCATCGTTTCATGAATGTTTCATGAAATAACCATGATTTAGCGGATATTTAGCTTAATTTTGATGATTTCGGAGGTTTCAATGTTCATTCACTGCGAAAAAAGTTATTTCGTTGAATTTCATCGATTCATGAATGTTTCGTGAAATAACCATGATTTAGCCGAGATTTAGCTTAATTTTGAAGGTTTCTGAGATTTCTTGATACATTCACTGCGAAACACGTTATTTCGTTGAATTTCATCGTTTCATGATTGTTACGTGAAATAACAATTTTTTAAAGGAGATTTAGCTTAATTTTGAAGTTTTCTGAGATTTCTAGCTACGATCACTGCAAAACACGTTATTTCGTTGTATTTCATCGTTTCATGAATGTTTCGAGAAATAACCATGATTTAGCGGAGATTTAGCTTAATTTTGAAGTTTTCTGAGATTTCTTGCTACATTCACTGCGGAGCACGTTATTTCGTTGAATTTCATCGTTTCATGAATGTTTCGTGAAATAACCATGCTTTAACGGAGATTTAGATTAATTTTGAAGTTTTCTTAGATTTCTAGCTACTTCACTGCGAAACAAGTTATTTCGTTGAATTTCATCGTTTCATGAATGTTTCGTGAAATAACCATGATTTAGCGTAGATTTAGCGTAATCCTGATGTCTTCATACATATCTTGCTACTTTCACTGCGAAACACATTATTTCGTTGAATTCATGGTTTCATGAATGTTTCGTGAAATAAACATGATTTAGCGCAGATTTAGCTTAACTTTGAAGTTTTCTGAGATTTCTAGCTACTTTCACTGCGAAACAAGTTATTTCGTCGAATTACATGATCTCATGAATGCTTCGTGAAGTAATCACGATTTAGCGGAGATTGAGCTTAATTTTGAAGTTTTTTGAGGTTTCCAGCTACTTTCGCTGCGAAACACGTTATTTCGTTGAATTTCATCGTCTCATGAATGTTTCGTGAATTAACGATGATTTAGCGGAGATTTAGCTTAGTTTTGAAGTTTACTTAGATTTCTAGCTACTTTCACTGCGGAACACGTTATTTCGTTGAATTTCATCGTTTCATGAATGTTTCGTGAAATAAACATGGTTTAGCGGAGATTTAGCATAATTTTGAAGTTTTCAGAGATTACTTGCTACATTCACTGCGAAGCTCGTTATTTCGTTGAATTTCATCGTTTCATGAATGTTTCGAGAAATAACCATGCTTTAGCGGAGATTTAGCTTAATATTGAAGATTTCTGAGATTTCTAGCTACTTTCACAGCGAAACAAGTTATTTCGTCGAATTACATAATTTCATGAATGCTTCGCGAATTAATCACGATTTAGCGGAGATTAATTTTGAAGTATTCTGAGGTTTCTTGCTACATTCACTGCGAAACACGTTATTTCGTTGAATTTCATCTTTTCATGAATGTTTTGTGAAATTACCATGCTTTAGCGGAGCTTTAGCTTAATTTTGAACATTTCTGAGATTTCTAGCTACTTTCACAGCGAAACAAATTATTTCGTCGAATAACATAATTTCATGAGTTCTTCGTGAAATAACCATGCTTTAGCGGAGATTTAGCTTAATTTTGAAGTTTTCGGAGGTTTCCAGCAATTTTCGCTACGAAACACGTTATTTCGTTGAATTTCATTGTCTCATGAATGTTTCGTGAAACAACCATGATTTATCGGAAATTTAGCTTAATTTTGATGTTTTCATAGATATCTAGCTTATTTCACTGCGAAATACGTTATTTCGTTGAATTTCATCGTTTCATGATTGTTTCGTGAAATAACCATGCTTTAGCGAAGATTTAGCTTAATTATGAGTTTTCTGAGATTTCTAGCTACATTCACTGCGAAACACCTTATTTCGGTGTATTTCATCGTTTCATGAATGTTTCGAGAAATAACCATGACTTAGCGGAGATTTAGATTAATTTTGAAGTTTTCTGAGATTTCTAGCTACTTTCACTGCGAAACACATTATTTCGTTGAATTCATCGTTTCATGAATGTTTCGAGAAATAAACATGATGTAGCGGAGATTTAGCTTAATTTTGTACTTTTCTGAGATTTCTAGCTACTTTCACTGCGAAACACGTTATTTCGTTTTATTCATCGTTTCATGAATGTTTCGAGAAATAACCAAGATTTAGAGGAGGTTTAGCTTAATTTTGAAGTTTTCTGAGATTTCTTGCTACATTCACTGCGAAACACGTTATTTCGTTGAATTTCATCGTTTCATGAATGTTTCGTGAAATAACCATGCTTTAGCGGAGATTTAGCTTAATTTTGAAGTTTTCGGAGGTTTCCAGCAACTTTCGCTACGAAACACGTTATTTCGTTGAATTTCATCGTCTCATGAATGTTTCGTCAATTAACGATGATTCAGCGGAGATTTAGCTTAATTTTGAAGTTTACTTAGATTACTAGCAACTTTCACTGCGAAACACGTTATTTCGTTGAATTTCATCGTTTCATGAATGTTTCGTGAAATAACCATGCTTTAGCGGAGCTTTTGCTTAATTTTGAAGTTTTCTGCGATTTCTAGCTACTTTCACTGCGAAACATGTTATTTCGTTGACTTTCATCGTTTCATGAATATTTCGTGAAATAACCACGATTTAGCGGAGATTTAGCGTAATTTTGATGTCTTCATACATATCTTGCTTCCTTCACTGCGAAACACATAATTTCGTTGAATTCATCGTTTCATGAATGTTTTGTGAAATTACCATGCTTTAGCGGAGCTTTAGCTTAATTTTGAAGATTTCTGAGATTTCTAGCTACTTTCACAGCGAAACAAGTTATTTCGTCGAATAACATAATTTCATGAGTGCTTCGCGAAATAATCACGATTTAGCGGAGATTAACTTAATTTTGAAGTTTTCTGAGGTTTCCAGCAACTTTCGCTACGAAACACATTATTTCGTTGAATTTCATCGTTTCATGAATGTTTCGTGAAATAACCATGATTTAGCGGAGATTTAGCGTAATTTTGATGTCTTCATACATATCTTGCTTCTTTCACTGCGAAACACATTATTTCGTCGAATTCATCGTTTCATGAATGTTTCGCGAAATAAACATGATTTAGTGCAGATTTAGCTTAATTTTGAAGTGTTCTGAGATTTCTAGCTTCTTTCACTGCAAAACACGTTATTTCGTTGTATTTCATCGTTTCATGAATGTTTCGAGAAATAACCATGATTTAGCGGAGATTTAGCTTAATTTTGAAGTTTTCTGAGATTTCTTGCTACATTCACTGCGGAGCACGTTATTTCGTTGAATTTCATCGTTTCATGAAAGTTTCGTGAATTAACCATGCTTTAACGGAGATTTAGATTAATTTTGATGTTTTCTTAGATTTCTAGCTACTTTCACTGCGAAACAAGTTATTTCGTCGAATTTCATCGTTTCATGAATGTTTCGTGAAATAACCATGATTTAGCGTAGATTTAGCGTAATTTTGATGTCTTCATACATATCTTGCTACTTTCACTGCGAAACACATTATTTCGTTGAATTCATGGTTTCATGAATGTTTCGTGTAATAAACATGATTTAGCGCAGATTTAGCTTAACTTCGTAGTTTTCTGAGATTTCTAGCTACTTTCACTGCAAAACACGTTATTTCGTTGTTTTTCATCGTTTCATGAATGTTTCGAGAAATAACCATGATTTAGCGGAGATTTAGCTTAATTTTGAAGTTCTCTGAGATTTCTTGCTACATTCACTGCGGAGCACGTTATTTCGTTGAATTTCATCGTTTCATGAATGTTTCGTGAATTAACCATGCTTTAACGGAGATTGAGATTAATTTTGATGTTTTCTTAGATTTCTAGCTACTTTCACTGCGAAACAAGTTATTTCGTCGAATTTCATCGTTTCATGAATGTTTCGTGAAATAACCATGATTTAGCGTAGATTTAGCGTAATTTTGATGTCTTCATACATATCTTGCTACTTTCACTGCGAAACACATTATTTCGTTGAATTCATGGTTTCATGAATGTTTCGTGTAATAAACATGATTCAGCGCAGATTTAGCTTAACTTCGTAGTTTTCTGAGATTTCTAGCTACTTTCACTGCAAAACACGTTATTTCGTTGAATTTCATCGTTTCATGAATGTTTCGTGAATTAACCATGCTTTAGCGGAGATTTAGCTTAATTTTGAAGTTTACATTGATTTCTAGCTACTTTCACTGCGAAACACGTTATTTCGTTGTATTTCATCGTTTCATGAATGTTTCGAGAAATATTCATGATTTAGCGGAAATTTAGCCTAATTTTGAAGTTTTCTGAGATTTCTTGCTACATTCTCTGCGAAGCACGTTATTTCTTTGAATTTCATTGTTTCATGAATGTTTCGAGAAAGAATCATACTTTAGCGGAGATTTAGCTTAATTTTGATGATTTCTGAGATTTCTAGCTACTTTCACTGCGAAACAAGTTATTTCGTCGAATTACATAATTTCATGAAAGCTTCGTGAAATAATCACGATTTAGCGGAGATTGAGCTTAATTTTGAAGTTTTTTGGGGTTTCCAGCTACTTTTGCTTCGAAACACGTTATTTCGTTGAATTTCATCGTCTCATGAATGTTTCGTGAATTAACGATGAGTTAGCGGAGATTTAGCTTAGTTTTGAAGTTTACTTAGATTTCTAGCTACTTTCACTGCGAAACACGGTATTTCGTTGAATTTCATCGTTTCATGAATGTTTCGTGAAACAACCATGATTTATCGGAAATTTAGCTTAATTTTGATGTTTTCATAGATATCTAGCTTATTTCACTGCGAAATACGTTATTTCGTTGAATTTCATCGTTTCATGATTGTTTCGTGGAATAACCATGCTTTAGCGAAGATTTAGCTGAATTATGAGTATTCTGAGATTTCTAGCTACTTTCACTGCGAAACACGTTATTTCGGTGTATTTCATCGTTTCATGAATGTTTCGAGAAATAACCATGACTTAGCGGCGATTTAGATTAATTTTGAAGTTTTCTGAGATTTCTAGCTACTTTCACTGCGAAACACATTATTTCGTTGAATTCATCGTTTCATGAATGTTTCGTGAAATAAACATGATGTAGCGGAGATTTAGCTTAATTTTGTACTTTTCTGAGATTTCTAGCTACTTTCACTGCGAAACACGTTATTTCGTTTTATTCATCGTTTCATGAATGTTTCGAGAAATAACCATGATTTAGCGGAGGTTTAGCTTAATTATGAAGTTTTCTGAGATTTCTTGCTACATTCACTGCGAAACACGTTATTTCGTTGAATTTCATCGTTTCATGAATGTTTCGTGAAATAACCATGCTTTAGCGGAGATTTAGCTTAATTTTGAAGTTTTCGGTGGTTTCCAGCAACTTTCGCTACGAAACACGTTATTTCGTTGAATTTCTCGTATCATGAATGTTTCGTCAATTAACGATGATTCAGCGGAGATTTAGCTTAATTTTGAAGTTTACTTAGATTACTAGCAACTTTCACTGCGAAACACGTTATTTCGTTGAATTTCATCGTTTCATGAATGTTTCGTGAAATAACCATGCTTTAGCGGAGCTTTTGCTTAATTTTGAAGTTTTCTGCGATTTCTAGCTACTTTCACTGCGAAACATGTTATTTCTTTGACTTTCATCGTTTCATGAATATTTCGTGAAATAACCACGATTTAGCGGAGATTTAGCGTAATTTTGATGTCTTCATACATATCTTGCTTCTTTCACTGCGAAACACATAATTTCGTTGAATTCATCGTTTCATGAATGTTTCGCGAAATAAACATGATTTAGTGCAGATTTAGGTTAATTTTGAAGTGTTCTGAGATTTCTAGCATCTTTCACTGCAAAACACGTTATTTCGTTGTATTTCATCGTTTCATGAATGTTTCGAGAAATAACCATGATTTAGCGGAGATTTAGCTTAATTTTGAAGTTTTCTGAGATTTCTTGCTACATTCACTGCGGAGCACGTTATTTCGTAGAATTTCATCGTTTCATGAATGTTTCGAGAAAGAATCATACTTTAGCGGAGATTTAGCTTAATTTTGAAGTTTTCTGAGATTTCTAGCTACTTTCACTGCGAAACAAGTTATTTCGTCGAATTACATAATTTCCTGAATGTTTCGTGAAATAATCACGATTTAGCGGAGATTGAGCATAATTTTGAAGTTTTTTGGGGTTTCCAGCTACTTTTGCTTCGAAACACGTTATTTCGTTGAATTTCATCGTCTCATGAATGTTTCGTGAATTAACGATGATTTAGCGGAGATTTAGCTTAGTTTTGAAGTTTACTTAGATTTCTAGCTACTTTCACTGCGAAACACGTTATTTCGTTGAATTTCATCTTTTCATGAATGTATCGTGAAATAAACATGATTTAGCGGAGATTTAGCATAATTTTGAAGTTTTCAGAGATTACTTGCTACATTCACTGCGAAGCTCGTTATTTCGTTGAATTTCATCGTTTCATGAATGTTTCGTGAAATAACCATGCTTTAGCGGAGATTTAGCTAAATATTGAAGATTTCTGAGATTTCTAGCTACTTTCACAGCGAAACAAGTTATTTCGTCGAATAACATAATTTCATGAGTGCTTCGCGAAATAATCACGATTTAGCGGAGATTAACTTAATTTTGAAGTTTTCTGAGGTTTCCAGCAACTTTCGCTACGAAACACATTATTTCGTTGAATTTTATCGTTTCATGAATGTTTCGTGATATAACCATGATTTAGCGGAGATTTAGCGTAATTTTGATGTCTTCATACATATCTTGCTTCTTTCACTGCGAAACACATTATTTCGTTGAATTCATCGTTTCATGAATGTTTCGCGAAATAAACATGATTTAGTGCAGATTTAGCTTAATTTTGAAGTGTTCTGAGATTTCTAGCTTCTTTCACTGCAAAACACGTTATTTCGTTGTATTTCATCGTTTCATGAATGTTTCGAGAAATAACCATGATTTAGCGGAGATTTAGCTTAATTTTGAAGTTTTCTGAGATTTCTTGCTACATTCACTGCGGAGCACGTTATTTCGTTGAATTTCATCGTTTCATGAATGTTTCGTGAAATAACCATGCTTTAACGGAGATTTAGATTAATTTTGATGTTTTCTTAGATTTCTAGCTACTTTCACTGCGAAACAAGTTATTTCGTCGAATTTCATCGTTTCATGAATGTTTCGTGAAATAACCATGATTTAGCGTAGATTTAGCGTAATTTTGATGTCTTCATACATATCTTGCTACTTTCACTGCGAAACACATTATTTCGTTGAATTCATGGTTTCATGAATGTTTCGTGTAATAAACATGATTTAGCGCAGATTTAGCTTAACTTCGTAGTTTTCTGAGATTTCTAGCTACTTTCACTGCAAAACACGTTATTTCGTTGTATTTCATCGTTTCATGAATGTTTCGTGAAATAACCATGATTTAACGGAGATTTAGCTCAATTTTGAAGTTTTCTGAGATTGCTTGCTACATTCACTGCGGAGCACGTTATTGCGTTGAATTTCATCGTTTCATGAATGTTTCGTGAATTAACCATGCTTTAGCGGAGATTTAGCATAATTTTGAAGTTTTCTTAGATTTCTAGCTACTTTCACTGCGAAACAAGTTATTTCGTCGAATTACATAGTTTCATGAATGCTTCGTGAAATAATCACGATTTAGCGGAGATTTAGCTTATTTTTGAAGTTTTCTGAGGTTTCCAGCTACTTTCGCTGCGAAAAACGTTATTTCGTTGAATTTCATCGTCTCATGAATGTTTCGTGAATTAACGATGATTTAGCGCAGATTTAGCTTAATTTTAAAGTTTACTAAGATTTCTAGCTACTTTCAAAGCGAAACACGTTATTTCGTTGAATTTCATCGTTTCATGAATGTTTCGTGAAATAAACATGATTTAGTGGTGATTCAGCTACATTTTGAAGTATTCTGAGATTTCTTGCTACATTCACTGCGAAACACGTTATTTCGTTAAATTTCAATGTTTCATGAATGTTTCGAGAAATAACCATGATTTAGCGGAGGTTTAGCGTAATTTTGATGTCTTCATACATATCTTGCTACTTTCACTGCGAAACACATTATTTCGTTGAATTCATCGTTTCATGAATGTTTCGTGAAATAAACATGATTGAGCGCAGATTTAGCTTAATTTTGAAGTTTTCTGAGATTTCTAGCTCCTTTCACTGCAAAACACGTTATTTCGTTGTATTTCATCGTTTCATGAATGTTTCGAGAAATAACAATGATTTAGCGGAGATTTAGCTTAATTTTGAATTTTTCTGAGATTTCTTGTTACATTCACTGCGAAGCACGTTATCTCGTTGAATTTCATCGTTTCATGAATGTTTCGTGAAATAACCATGCTTTAGCAGAGATTTAGCTCAATTTTGATGTTTTCTTAGATTTCTTGCTATTTTCACTGCGAAACAAGTTATTTCGTTGAATTTCATCGTTTCATGAATATTTTGTGAAATAATCATGACCTGGCGGAGATTTAGCGTAATTTTCATGTCTTCATACATATCTTGCTACTTTCACTGCGAAACACATTATTTCGTTGAATTCATCGTTTCATGTATGTTTCGTGAAATAAACATGATTTAGCGCAGATTTAGCTTAATTTTAAGATTTCTGAGATTTCAAGCCACTTTCACTGCAAAACACGTTATTTCGTTTTATTTCATCGTTTCATGAATGTTTCGAGAAATAATCATGATTTAGCGGAGATTTAGCTTAAATTTGAAGTTTTCTGATATTTCTTGCTACATTCACTGCGGAGCACGTTATTTCGTTGAATGTCATCGTTTCATGAATGTTTCGTGAAATAACCATGCTTTAGCGGAGATTTAACTTAATTTTGAAGTTTTCTTAGATTTCTAGCTACTTTCACTGCGAAACAAGTTATTTCGTCGAAATACATAACTTCATGAATTCTTCGTGAAATAATCACGATTTAGCGGAGATTTAGCTTATTTTTGAAGTTTTCTGAGGTTTCCAGCTACTTTCGCTGCGAAACACGTTATTTCGTTGAATTTCATCGTCTCATGAATGTTTCGTGAATTAAGGATGATTTTGCGGAGATTTAGCTTAATTTTAAAGTTTACTTTGATTTCTAGCTACTTTCACTGCGAAACACGTTATTACGTTGAATTTCATCGTTTCATGAATGTTTCGTGAAATAAACATGATTTAGCGGAGATTCAGCGTCATTTTGAAGTATTCTGAGATTTCTTGCTACATTCACTGCGAAACAGGTTATTTCGTTAAATTTCAAAGTTTCATGAATGTTTCGTCAAATAACCATGATTTAGCTGTGATTTAGCTTAATTTTCAAGTTTTCTGAGATATCTTGCTACTTTCACTTCGAAACACGTTATTTCGTTCAATTTCATCGTTTCATGAATGTTTCGTGAAATAAACATGATTTAGCGGAGATTTAGCTTAATTTTGAAGTATTCTGAGATTTCTTGCTACATTCACTGCGAAACACGTTATTTCGTTAAATTTCAACATTTCATGAATGTTTCGTGAAATAACCACGCTTTAGCGGAGATTTAGCTTAATTATGAGTTTTCTGAGATTTCTAGCTACTTTCACTGCGAAACACGTTATTTCGGTGTATTTCATCGTTTCATGAATGTTTCGAGAAATAACCTTGACTTAGCGGAGATTTAGATTAATTTTGAAGTTTTCTGAGATTTCTAGCTACTTTCACTGCGAAACACATTATTTCGTTGAATTCATCGTTTCATGAATGTTTCGTGAAATAAACATGATGTTGCGGAGATTTAGATTAATTTTGTACTTTTCTGAGATTTCTAGCTACTTTCACTGCGAAACACGTTATTTCGTTTTATTCATCGTTTCATGAATGTTTCGAGAAATAACCATGATTTAGCGGAGGTTTAGCTTAATTTTGAAGTTTTCTGAGATTTCTTGCTACATTCACTGCGGAGCACGTTATTTCGTTGAATTTCATCGTTTCATGAATGTTTCGTGAAATAACCATGCTTTAGCGGAGATTTAGCTTAATTTTGAAGTTTTCTGAGATTTCTAGCTACTTTCACTGCGAAACAAGTTATTTCGTCGAATTACATAATTTCCTGAATGCTTCGTGAAATAATCACGATTTAGCGGAGATTGAGCATAATTTTGAAGTTTTTTGGGGTTTCCAGCTACTTTTGCTTCGAAACACGTTATTTCGTTGAATTTCATCGTCTCATGAATGTTTCGTGAATTAACGATGATTTAGCGGAGATTTAGCTTAGTTTTGAAGTTTACTTAGATTTCTAGCTACTTTCACTGCGAAACACGTTATTTCGTTGAATTTCATCGTTTCATGAATGTATCGTGAAATATACATGATTTAGCGGAGATTTAGCATAATTTTGAAGTTTTCAGAGATTACTTGCTACATTCACTGCGAAGCTCGTTATTTCGTTGAATTTCATCGTTTCATGAATGTTTCGTGAAATAACCATGCTTTGGCGGAGATTTAGCTTAATATTGAAGATTTCTGAGATTTCTAGCTACTTTCACAGCGAAACAAGTTATTTCGTCGAATTACATAATTTCATGAATGCTTCGCGAATTAATCACGATTTAGCGGAGATTAATTTTGAAGTATTCTGAGGTTTCTTGCTACATTCACTGCGAAACACGTTATTTCGTTGAATTTCATCTTTTCATGAATGTTTTGTGAAATTACCATGCTTTAGCGGAGCTTTAGCTTAATTTTGAAGATTTCTGAGATTTCTAGCTACTTTCACTGCGGAGCACGTTATTTCGTTGAATTTCATCGTTTCATGAATGTTTCGTGAAATAACCATGATTTAGCGTAGATTTAGCGTAATTTTGATGTCTTCATACATATCTTGCTACTTTCACTGCGAAACACATTATTTCGTTGAATTCATGGTTTCATGAATGTTTCGTGTAATAAACATGATTTAGCGCAGATTTAGCTTAACTTCGTAGTTTTCTGAGATTTCTAGCTACTTTCACTGCAAAACACGTTATTTCGTTGTATTTCATCGTTTCATGAATGTTTCGAGAAATAACCATGATTTAACGGAGATTTAGCTCAATTTTGAAGTTTTCTGAGATTGCTTGCTACATTCACTGCGGAGCACGTTATTTCGTTGAATTTCATCGTTTCATGAATGTTTCGTGAATTAACCATGCTTTAGCGGAGATTTAGCATAATTTTGAAGTTTTCTTAGATTTCTAGCTACTTTCACTTCGAAATAAGTTATTTCGTCGAATTACATAGTTTCATGAATGCTTCTTGAAATAATCACGATTTAGCGGAGATTTAGCTTATTTTTGAAGTTTTCTGAGGTTTCCAGCTACTTTCGCTGCGAAACACGTTATTTCGTTGAATTTCATCGTCTCATGAATGTTTCGTGAATTAACGATGATTTAGCGCAGATTTAGCTTAATTTTAAAGTTTACTAAAATTTCTAGCTACTTTCAAAGCGAAACACGTTATTTCGTTGAATTTCATCGTTTCATGAATGTTTCGTGAAATAAACATGATTTAGTGGTGATTCAGCTACATTTTGAAGTATTCTGAGATTTCTTGCTACATTCACTCCGAAACACGTTATTTCGTTAAATTTCAATGTTTCATGAATGTTTCGAGAAATAACCATGATTTAGCGGAGGTTTAGCGTAATTTTGATGTCTTCATACATATCTTGCTACTTTCTCTGCGAAACACATTATTTCGTTGAATTCATCGTTTCATGAATGTAACGTGAAATAAACATGATTGAGCGCAGATTTAGCTTAATTTTGACGTTTTCTGAGATTTCTAGCTCCTTTCACTGCAAAACACGTTATTTCGTTGTATTTCATCGTTTCATGAATGTTTCGAGAAATAACCATGATTTAGCGGAGATTTAGCTTAATTTTGAAGTTTTCTGAGATTTCTTGCTACATTCACTGCGAAGCACGTTATTTCGTTGAATTTCATCGTTTCATGAATGTTTCGAGAAATAATCATGATTTAGCGGAGATTTAGCTTAAATTTGAAGTTTTCTGATATTTCTTGCTACATTCACTGCGGAGCACGTTATTTCGTTGAATGTCATCGTTTCATGAATGTTTCGTGAAATAACCATGCTTTAGCGGAGATTTAACTTAATTTTGAAGTTTTCTTAGATTTCTAGCTACTTTCACTGCGAAACAAGTTATTTCGTCGAAATACATAACTTCATGAATTCTTCGTGAAATAATCACGATTTAGCGGAGATTTAGCTTATTTTTGAAGTTTTCTGAGGTTTCCAGCTACTTTCGCTGCGAAACACGTTATTTCGTTGAATTTCATCGTTTCATGAATGTTTCGTGAAATAAACATGATTTAGCGGAGATTCAGCTTCATTTTGAAGTATTCTGAGATTTCTTGCTACATTCACTGCGAAACACGTTATTTCGTTAAATTTCAATGTTTCATGAATGTTTCGTGAAATAACCATGATTTAGCTGTGATTTAGCTTAATTTTGAAGTTTTCTGAGATATCTTGCTACTTTCACTGCGAAACACGTTATTTCGTTGAATTTCATCGTTTCATGAATGTTTCGTGAAATAAACATGATTTAGCGGAGATTTAGCTTAATTTTGAAGTATTCTGAGATTTCTTGCTACATTCACTGCGAAACACGTTATTTCGTTAAATTTCATCATTTCATGAATGTTTCGTGAAATGACCACGCTTTAGAGGAGATTTAGCTTAATTTTGAAGTTTTCTGAGATTTCTAGCTACTTTCACTGCGAAACAAGTTATTTCGTCGAATTACATAATTTCATGAATGCTTCGTGAAATAATCACGACTTAGCGGAGATTTAGCTTAATTTTGAAGTTTTCTGAGATTTCTAGCTACTTTCGCTGCGAAACACGTTATTTCGTTGAATTTCATCGTTTCATGAATGTTTCGTGAAATAAACATGATTTAGCGGAGATTTAGCTTAATTTTGAAGTTTTCTTAGATTTCTAGCTACTTTCACTGCGAAACACGTTATTTCGTTGAATTCATCGTTTCATGAATGTTTCGAGAAATAACCATGATTTAGCGGAGATTTAGCTTAATTTTGAAGTTTTCTGAGATTTCTTGCTACATTCACTGCGAAGCACGTTATTTCGTTGAATTTCATTGTTTCATGAATGTTTCGAGAAAGAATCATACTTTAGCGGAGATTTAGCTTAATTTTGAAGTTTTCTGAGATTTCTAGCTACTTTCACTGCGAAACAAGTTATTTCGTCGAATTACATAATTTCATGAATGCTTCGTGAAATAATCACGATTTAGCGGAGATTGAGCATAATTTTGAAGTTTTTTGGGGTTTCCAGCTACTTTTGCTTCGAAACACGTTATTTCGTTGAATTTCATCGTCTCATGAATGTTTCGTGAATTAACGATGATTTAGCGGAGATTTAGCTTAGTTTTGAAGTTTACTTAGATTTCTAGCTACTTTCACTGCGAAACACGTTATTTCGCTGAATTTCATCGTTTCATTAATGTTTCGTGAAATAAACATGGTTTAGCGGAGATTTAGCATAATTTTGAAGTTTTCAGAGATTACTTTCTACATTCACTGCGAAGCTCGTTATTTCGTTGAATTTCATCGTTTCATGAATGTTTCGTGAAATAACCATGCTTTAGCGGAGATTTAGCTTAATATTAAATATTTCTGAGATTTCTAGCTACTTTCACAGCGAAACAAGTTATTACGTCGAATTACATAATTTCATGAATGCTTCGCGAATTAATCACGATTTAGCGGAGATTAATTTTGAAGTATTCTGAGGTTTCTTGCTACATTCACTGCGAAACACGTTATTTCGTTGAATTTCACCTTTTCATGAATGTTTTGTGAAATTACCATGCTTTAGCGGAGCTTTAGCTTAATTTTGAAGATTTCTGAGATTTCTAGCTACTTTCACAGCGAAACAAGTTATTTCGTCGAATAACATAATTTCATGAGTGCTTCGCGAAATAATCACGATTTAGCGGAGATTAACTTAATTTTGAAGTTTTCTGAGGTTTCCAGCAACTTTCGCTACGAAACACGTTATTTCGTTGAATTTCATTGTCTCATGAATGTTTCGTGAATTAACGATGATTTAGCGGAGATTTAGCTTAATTTTGAAGATTTCTGAGATATCTTGCAACTTTCACTGCGAAACACATTATTTCGTTGAATTCATCGTTTCATGAATGTTTCGCGAAATAAACATGATTTAGTGCAGATTTAGCTTAATTTTGAAGTGTTCTGAGATTTCTAGCATCTTTCACTGCAAAACACGTTATTTTGTTGTATTTCATCGTTTCATGAATGTTTCGAGAAATAACCATGATTTAGCGGAGACTTAGCTTAATTTTGATGTTTTCTGAGATTTCTTGCTACATTCACTGCGGAGCACGTTATTTCGTTGAATATCATCGTTTCATGAATGTTTCGTGAAATAACCATGCTTTAGCGGAGATTTAGCTTAATTTTGAAGTTTTCTGAGATTTCTAGCTACTTTCACTGCGAAACAAGTTATTTCGTCGAATTACATAATTTCATGAATGCTTCGTGAACTAATCACGATTTAGCGGAGGTTTAGCTTAATTTTGAAGTTTACTTATATTTCTAGCTACTTTCACTGAGAAACACGTTATTTCGTTGAATTTCATCGTTTCATGAATGTTTCGTGAAATAAACATGATTTAGCGGAGATTTAGCGTAATTTTGATGTCTTCATACATATCATGCTACTTTCACTGCGAAACACATTATTTCGTTTAATTCATCGTTTCATGAATGTTTCGTGAAATAAACATGGTTTAGCGGAGATTTTGCTTAATTTTGAAGTTTTCTGAGATTTCTTGCTACATTCACTGCGAAGCACGTTATTTCGTTGAATTTCATTGTTTCATGAATGTTTCGTGAAATAACCGTGCTATAGCGGAGATTTAGCTTAATTTTGAAATTTTCTAGATTTCTAGCTACTTTCACTGCGAAAGAAGTTATTTCGTCGAATTACATAATTTCGTGAATGCTTCGTGAAATAATCACGATTTAGCGGAGATTTAGCTTATTTTTGAAGTTTTCTGAGGTTTCCAGGTACTTTCGCTGCGAAACGCGTTTTTTCGTTGAATTTCATCGTCCAGTGAATGTTTCGTGAATTAACTGTGATTTAGCGGAGAATTAGCTGAATTTTGAAGTTTACATAGGTTTCTAGCTACTTTCATTGCGAAACACGTTATTTCGTTGAATTTCATCGTTTCATGAATGTTTCGTGAAATAAACATGATTTAGCGGAGATTCAGCTTCATTTTGATGTATTCTGAGATTTCTTGCTACATTCACTGCGAAACACGTTATTTCGTTAAATTTCAAAGTTTCATGAATATTTCGTGAAATAACCATGATTTAGCTGTGATTTAGCTTAATTTTGAAGTTTCCTGAGATTTCTAGCTACTTTCACTGCGAAACAAGTTATTTCGACGAATTACATAATTTCATGAATGCTTCGTGAAATAATAACGATTTAGCGGAGATTTAGCTTAATATTGAAGTTTTCTGAGGTTTCCCGGTACTTTCTCTACGAAACACGTTATTTCGTTGAATTTCATCGTCTCATGAATGTTTCGTGAAATAAACATGATTTAGCGGAGATTTAGCGTAATTTTGATGTCTTCATACATTTCTTGCTACTTTCACTGCGAAACACATTATTTCGTTGAATTCATCGTTTCATGAATGTTTCGTGAAATAAACATGATTTAGCGGAGATTTAGCTTAATTTTGATGTTTTCTGAGATTTCTTGCTACATTCACTGCGAAGCACGTTATTTCTTTGAATTTCATTGTTTCATGAATGTTTCGTGAAATAACCATGCTTCAGCGGAGATTTAGCTTAATTTTGAAGTTTTCTGAGATTTCTAGCTACTTTCACTGCGAAACAAGTTATTTCGTCGAATTACATAATTTCATGAATGCTTCGTGAAATAATCACGATTTAGCGGAGATTTAGCTTATTTTTGAGCTTTCTGAGGTTTCCAGGTACTTTCGCTGCGAAACGCGTTATTTCGTTGAATTTTATCGTTTCATGAATGTTTCGTGAAATAACCATGATTTAGCGGAGATTTAGCGTAATTTTGATGTCTTCATACATATCTTGCTTCTTTCACTGCGAAACACATTATTTCGTTGAATTCATCGTTTCATGAATGTTTCGCGAAATAAACATGATTTAGTGCAGATTTAGCTTAATTTTGAAGTGTTCTGAGATTTCTAGCTTCTTTCACTGCAAAACACGTTATTTCGTTGTATTTCATCGTTTCATGAATGTTTCGAGAAATAACCATGATTTAGCGGAGATTTAGCTTAATTTTGAAGTTTTCTTAGATTTCTTGCTACATTCACTGCGGACCACGTTATTTCGTTGAATTTCATAGTTTCATGAATGTTTCGTGAATTAACCATGCTTTAACGGAGATTTAGATTAATTTTGATGTTTTCTTAGATTTCTAGCTACTTTCACTGCGAAACAAGTTATTTCGTCGAATTTCATCGTTTCATGAATGTTTCGTGAAATAACCATGATTTAGCGTAGATTTAGCGTAATTTTGATGTCTTCATACATATCTTGATACTTTCACTGCGAAACACATTATTTCGTTGAATTCATGGTTTCATGAATGTTTCGAGAAATAACCATGATTTAACGGAGATTTAGCTCAATTTTGAAGTTTTCTGAGATTGCTTGCTACATTCACTGCGGAGCACGTTATTTCGTTGAATTTCATCGTTTCATGAATGTTTCGTGAATTAACCATGCTTTAGCGGAGATTTAGCATAATTTTGAAGTTTTCTTAGATTTCTAGCTACTTTCACTGCGAAACAAGTTATTTCGTCGAATTACATAGTTTCATGAATGCTTCGTGAAATAATCACGATTTAGCGGAGATTTAGCTTATTTTTGAAGTTTTCTGAGGTTTCCAGCTACTTTCGCTGCGAAACACGTTATTTCGTTGAATTTCATCGTTTCATGAATGTTTCGAGAAATAACCATGATTTAGCGGAGATTTAGCTTAATTTTGAAGTTTTCTGAGATTTCTTGCTACATTCACTGCGAAGCACGTTATTTCGTTGAATTTCATCGTTTCATGAATGTTTCGTGAAATAACCATGCTTTAGCAGAGATTTAGCTCAATTTTGATGTTTTCTTAGATTTCTTGCTACTTTCACTGCGAAACAAGTTATTTCGTTGAATTTCATCGTTTCATGAATATTTTGTGAAATAATCATGACCTGGCGGAGATTTAGCGTAATTTTCATGTCTTCATACATATCTTGCTACTTTCACTGCGAAACACATTAGTTCGTTATTCATCGTTTCATGTATGTTTCGTGAAATAAACATGATTTAGCGCAGATTTAGCTTAATTTTAAGATTTCTGAGATTTCAAGCCACTTTCACTGCAAAACACGTTATTTCGTTGTATTTCATCGTTTCATGAATGTTTCGAGAAATAATCATGATTTAGCGGAGATTTAGCTTAAATTTGAAGTTTTCTGATATTTCTTGCTACATTCACAGCGGAGCACGTTATTTCGTTGAATGTCATCGTTTCATGAATGTTTCGTGAAATAACCATGCTTTAGCGGAGATTTAACTTAATTTTGAAGTTTTCTTAGATTTCTAGCTACTTTCACTGCGAAACAAGTTATTTCGTCGAAATACATAACTTCATGAATTCTTCGTGAAATAATCACGATTTAGCGGAGATTTAGCTTATTTTTGAAGTTTTCTGAGGTTTCCAGCTACTTTCGCTGCGAAACACGTTATTTCGTTGAATTTCATCGTCTCATGAATGTTTCGTGAATTAACGATGATTTAGCGCAGATTTAGCTTAATTTTAAAGTTTACTAAGATTTCTAGCTACTTTCAAAGCGAAACACGTTATTTCGTTGAATTTCATCGTTTCATGAATGTTTCGAGAAATAACCATGATTTAGCGGAGATTTAGCTTAATTTTGAAGTTTTCTGAGATTTCTTGCTACATTCACTGCGAAGCACGTTATTTCGTTGAATTTCATCGTTTCATGAATGTTTCGTGAAATAACCATGCTTTAGCAGAGATTTAGCTCAATTTTGATGTTTTCTTAGATTTCTTGCTACTTTCACTGCGAAACAAGTTATTTCGTTGAATTTCATCGTTTCATGAATATTTTGTGAAATAATCATGACCTGGCGGAGATTTAGCGTAATTTTCATGTCTTCATACATATCTTGCTACTTTCACTGCGAAACACATTAGTTCGTTGAATTCATCGTTTCATGTATGTTTCGTGAAATAAACATGATTTAGCGCAGATTTAGCTTAATTTTAAGATTTCTGAGATTTCAAGCCACTTTCACTGCAAAACACGTTATTTCGTTGTATTTCATCGTTTCATGAATGTTTCGAGAAATAATCATGATTTAGCGGAGATTTAGCTTAAATTTGAAGTTTTCTGATATTTCTTGCTACATTCACAGCGGAGCACGTTATTTCGTTGAATGTCATCGTTTCATGAATGTTTCGTGAAATAACCATGCTTTAGCGGAGATTTAACTTAATTTTGAAGTTTTCTTAGATTTCTAGCTACTTTCACTGCGAAACAAGTTATTTCGTCGAAATACATAACTTCATGAATTCTTCGTGAAATAATCACGATTTAGCGGAGATTTAGCTTATTTTTGAAGTTTTCTGAGGTTTCCAGCTACTTTCGCTGCGAAACACGTTATTTCGTTGAATTTCATCGTCTCATGAATGTTTCGTGAATTAACGATGATTTAGCGCAGATTTAGCTTAATTTTAAAGTTTACTAAGATTTCTAGCTACTTTCAAAGCGAAACACGTTATTTCGTTGAATTTCATCTTTTCATGAATGTTTCGTGAAATAAACATGATTTAGTGGTGATTCAGCTACATTTTGAAGTATTCTGAGATTTCTTGCTACATTCACTGCGAAACACGTTATTTCGTTAAATTTCAATGTTTCATGATTGTTTCGAGAAATAACCATGATTTAGCGGAGGTTTAGCGTAATTTTGATGTCTTCATACATATCTTGCTACTTTCACTGCGAAACACATTATTTCGTTGAATTCATCGTTTCATGAATGTAACGTGGAATAAACATGATTGAGCGCAGATTTAGCTTAATTTTGAAGTTTTCTGAGATTTCTAGCTCCTTTCACTGCAAAACACGTTATTTCGTTGTATTTCATCGTTTCATGAATGTTTCGAGAAATAACCATGATTTAGCGGAGATTTAGCTTAATTTTGAAGTTTTCTGAGATTTCTGGCTACATTCACTGCGAAGCACGTTATTTCGTTGAATTTCATCGTTTCATGAATGTTTCGTGAAATAACCATGCTTTAGCAGAGATTTAGCTCAATTTTGATGTTTTCTTAGATTTCTTGCTACTTTCTTTGCGAAACAAGTTATTTCGTTGAATTTCATCGTTTCATGAATATTTTGTGAAATAATCATGACCTGGCGGAGATTTAGCGTAATTTTCATGTCTTCATACATATCTTGCTACTTTCACTGCGAAACACATTAGTTCGTTGAATTCATCGTTTCATGTATGTTTCGTGAAATAAACATGATTTAGCGCAGATTTAGCTTAATTTTAAGATTTCTGAGATTTCAAGCCACTTTCACTGCAAAACACGTTATTTCGTTGTATTTCATCGTTTCATGAATGTTTCGAGAAATAATCATGATTTAGCGGAGATTTAGCTTAAATTTGAAGTTTTCTGATATTTCTTGCTACATTCACTGCGGAGCACGTTATTTCGTTGAATGTCATCGTTTCATGAATGTTTCGTGAAATAACCATGCTTTAGCGGAGATTTAACTTAATTTTGAAGTTTACTTAGATTACTAGCAACTTTCACTGCGAAACACGTTATTTCGTTGAATTTCATCGTTTCATGAATGTTTCGTGAAATAACCATGCTTTAGCGGAGCTTTAGCTTAATTTTGAAGTTTTCTGCGATTTCTAGCTACTTTCACTGCGAAACATGTTATTTCGTTGACTTTCATCGTTTCATGAATGTTTCGTGAAATAACCATGATTTAGCGGAGATTTAGCGTAATTTTGATGTCTTCATACATATCTTGCTTCTTTCACTGCGAAACACATTATTTCGTTGAATTCATCGTTTCATGAATGTTTCGCGAAATAAACATGATTTAGTGCAGATTTAGCTTAATTTTGAAGTGTTCTGAGATTTCTAGCATCTTTCACTGCAAAACACGTTATTTCGTTGTATTTCATCGTTTCATGAATGTTTCGAGAAATAACCATGATTTAGCGGAGATTTAGCTTAATTTTGAAGTTTTCTGAGATTTCTTGCTACATTCACTGCGGAGCACGTTATTTCGTTGAATTTCATCGTTTCATGAATGTTTCGTGAAATAACCATGATTTAGCGTAGATTTAGCGTAATCTTGATGTCTTCATACATATCTTGCTACTTTCACTGCGAAACACATTATTTCGTTGAATTCATGGTTTCATGAATGTTTCGTGAAATAAACTTGATTTAGCGCAGATTTAGCTTAACTTTGAAGTTTTCTGAGATTTCTAGCTACTTTCACTGCGAAACAAGTTATTTCGTCGAATTACATAATCTCATGAATGCTTCGTGAAGTAATCACGGTTTAGCGGAGATGGAGCTTAATTTTGAAGTTTTTTGAGGTTTCCAGCTACTTTCGCTGCGAAACACGTTATTTCGTTGAATTTCATCGTCTCATGAATGTACGTGAATTAACGATGATTTAGAGGAGATTTAGCTTAATTTTGAAGTTTACTTAGATTTCTAGCTACTTTCACTGCGAAACACGTTATTTCGTTGAATTTCATCGTTTCATGAATGTTTCGAGAAATAATCATGATTTAGCGGTAATTTAGCCTCATTTTGAAGTTTTCTGAGATTTATTGCTACATTCTCTGCGAAGCACGTTATTTCTTTTCATTGTTTCATGAATGTTTCGAGAAAGAATCATACTTTAGAGGAGATTTAGCTTAATTTTGAAGTTTTCTGAGATTTCTAGCTACTTTCACTGCGAAACAAGTTATTTCGTCGAATTACATAATTTCATGAATGCTTCGTGAAATAATCACGATTTAGCGGAGATTGAGCTTAATTTTGAAGTTTTTTGGGGTTTCCAGCTACTTTTGCTTCGAAACACGTTATTTCGTTGAATTTCATCGTCTCATGAATGTTTCGTGAATTAACGATGATTTAACGGAGATTTAGCTTGGTTTTGAAGTTTACTTAGATTTCTAGCTACTTTCACTGCGAAACACGTTATTTCGTTGAATTTCATCGTTTCATGAATGTTTCGTGAAATAAACATGGTTTAGCGGAGATTTAGCATAATTTTGAAGTTTTCAGAGATTACTTTCTACATTCACTGCGAAGCTCGTTATTTCGTTGAATTTCATCGTTTCATGAATGTTTCGTGAAATAACCATGCTTTAGCGGAGATTTAGCTTAATATTGAATATTTCTGAGATTTCTAGCTACTTTCACAGCGAAACAAGTTATTACGTCGAATTACATAATTTCATGAATGCTTCGCGAATTAATCACGATTTAGCGGAGATTAATTTTGAAGTATTCTGAGGTTTCTTGCTACATTCACTGCGAAACACGTTATTTCGTTGAATTTCATCTTTTCATGAATGTTTTGTGAAATTACCATGCTTTAGCGGAGCTTTAGCTTAATTTTGAAGATTTCTGAGATTTCTAGCTACTTTCACTGCGAAACAAGTTATTTCGTCGAATAACATAATTTCATGAATGCTTCGTGAAATAATCACGATTTAGCGGAGATTTAGCTTAATTTTGAAGTTTTCTGAGGTTTCCAGCTACTTTCGCTGCGAAACACGTTATTTCGTTGAATTTCATCGTCTCATGAATGTTTCGTGAATTAACGATGATTTAGCGCAGATTTAGCTTAATTTTAAAGTTTACTAAGATTTCTAGCTACTTTCAAGCGAAACACGTTATTTCGTTGAATTTCATCGTTTCATGAATGTTTCGAGAAATAACCATGATTTAGCGGAGATTTAGCTTAATTTTGAAGTTTTCTGAGATTTCTTGCTACATTCACTGCGAAGCACGTTATTTCGTTGAATTTCATCGTTTCATGAATGTTTCGTGAAATAACCATGCTTTAGCAGAGATTTAGCTCAATTTTGATGTTTTCTTAGATTTCTTGCTACTTTCACTGCGAAACAAGTTATTTCGTTGAATTTCATCGTTTCATGAATATTTTGTGAAATAATCATGACCTGGCGGAGATTTAGCGTAATTTTCATGTCTTCATACATATCTTGCTACTTTCACTGCGAAACACATTAGTTCGTTGAATTCATCGTTTCATGTATGTTTCGTGAAATAAACATGATTTAGCGCAGATTTAGCTTAATTTTAAGATTTCTGAGATTTCAAGCCACTTTCACTGCAAAACACGTTATTTCGTTGTATTTCATCGTTTCATGAATGTTTCGAGAAATAATCATGATTTAGCGGAGATTTAGCTTAAATTTGAAGTTTTCTGATATTTCTTGCTACATTCACAGCGGAGCACGTTATTTCGTTGAATGTCATCGTTTCATGAATGTTTCGTGAAATAACCATGCTTTAGCGGAGATTTAACTTAATTTTGAAGTTTTCTTAGATTTCTAGCTACTTTCACTGCGAAACAAGTTATTTCGTCGAAATACATAACTTCATGAATTCTTCGTGAAATAATCACGATTTAGCGGAGATTTAGCTTATTTTTGAAGTTTTCTGAGGTTTCCAGCTACTTTCGCTGCGAAACACGTTATTTCGTTGAATTTCATCGTCTCATGAATGTTTCGTGAATTAACGATGATTTAGCGCAGATTTAGCTTAATTTTAAAGTTTACTAAGATTTCTAGCTACTTTCAAAGCGAAACACGTTATTTCGTTGAATTTCATCTTTTCATGAATGTTTCGTGAAATAAACATGATTTAGTGGTGATTCAGCTACATTTTGAAGTATTCTGAGATTTCTTGCTACATTCACTGCGAAACACGTTATTTCGTTAAATTTCAATGTTTCATGAATGTTTCGAGAAATAACCATGATTTAGCGGAGGTTTAGCGTAATTTTGATGTCTTCATACATATCTTGCTACTTTCACTGCGAAACACATTATTTCGTTGAATTCATCGTTTCATGAATGTAACGTGAAATAAACATGATTGAGCGCAGATTTAGCTTAATTTTGAAGTTTTCTGAGATTTCTAGCTCCTTTCACTGCAAAACACGTTATTTCGTTGTATTTCATCGTTTCATGAATGTTTCGAGAAATAACCATGATTTAGCGGAGATTTAGCTTAATTTTGAAGTTTTCTGAGATTTCTTGCTACATTCACTGCGAAGCACGTTATTTCGTTGAATTTCATCGTTTCATGAATGTTTCGTGAAATAACCATGCTTTAGCAGAGATTTAGCTCAATTTTGATGTTTTCTTAGATTTCTTGCTACTTTCTTTGCGAAACAAGTTATTTCGTTGAATTTCATCGTTTCATGAATATTTTGTGAAATAATCATGACCTGGCGGAGATTTAGCGTAATTTTCATGTCTTCATACATATCTTGCTACTTTCACTGCGAAACACATTAGTTCGTTGAATTCATCGTTTCATGTATGTTTCGTGAAATAAACATGATTTAGCGCAGATTTAGCTTAATTTTAAGATTTCTGAGATTTCAAGCCACTTTCACTGCAAAACACGTTATTTCGTTGTATTTCATCGTTTCATGAATGTTTCGAGAAATAATCATGATTTAGCGGAGATTTAGCTTAAATTTGAAGTTTTCTGATATTTCTTGCTACATTCACTGCGGAGCACGTTATTTCGTTGAATGTCATCGTTTCATGAATGTTTCGTGAAATAACCATGCTTTAGCGGAGATTTAACTTAATTTTGAAGTTTACTTAGATTACTAGCAACTTTCACTGCGAAACACGTTATTTCGTTGAATTTCATCGTTTCATGAATGTTTCGTGAAATAACCATGCTTTAGCGGAGCTTTAGCTTAATTTTGAAGTTTTCTGCGATTTCTAGCTACTTTCACTGCGAAACATGTTATTTCGTTGACTTTCATCGTTTCATGAATGTTTCGTGAAATAACCATGATTTAGCGGAGATTTAGCGTAATTTTGATGTCTTCATACATATCTTGCTTCTTTCACTGCGAAACACATTATTTCGTTGAATTCATCGTTTCATGAATGTTTCGCGAAATAAACATGATTTAGTGCAGATTTAGCTTAATTTTGAAGTGTTCTGAGATTTCTAGCATCTTTCACTGCAAAACACGTTATTTCGTTGTATTTCATCGTTTCATGAATGTTTCGAGAAATAACCATGATTTAGCGGAGATTTAGCTTAATTTTGAAGTTTTCTGAGATTTCTTGCTACATTCACTGCGAAACACATTATTTCGTTGAATTCATGGTTTCATGAATGTTTCGTGAAATAAACATGATTTAGCGCAGATTTAGCTTAACTTTGAAGTTTTCTGAGATTTCTAGCTACTTTCACTGCGAAACAAGTTATTTCGTCGAATTACATAATCTCATGAATGCTTCGTGAAGTAATCACGGTTTAGCGGAGATGGAGCTTAATTTTGAAGTTTTTTGAGGTTTCCAGCTACTTTCGCTGCGAAACACGTTATTTCGTTGAATTTCATCGTCTCATGAATGTACGTGAATTAACGATGATTTAGAGGAGATTTAGCTTAATTTTGAAGTTTACTTAGATTTCTAGCTACTTTCACTGCGAAACACGTTATTTCGTTGAATTTCATCGTTTCATGAATGTTTCGAGAAATAATCATGATTTAGCGGTAATTTAGCCTCATTTTGAAGTTTTCTGAGATTTATTGCTACATTCTCTGCGAAGCACGTTATTTCTTTTCATTGTTTCATGAATGTTTCGAGAAAGAATCATACTTTAGAGGAGATTTAGCTTAATTTTGAAGTTTTCTGAGATTTCTAGCTACTTTCACTGCGAAACAAGTTATTTCGTCGAATTACATAATTTCATGAATGCTTCGTGAAATAATCACGATTTAGCGGAGATTGAGCTTAATTTTGAAGTTTTTTGGGGTTTCCAGCTACTTTTGCTTCGAAACACGTTATTTCGTTGAATTTCATCGTCTCATGAATGTTTCGTGAATTAACGATGATTTAACGGAGATTTAGCTTGGTTTTGAAGTTTACTTAGATTTCTAGCTACTTTCACTGCGAAACACGTTATTTCGTTGAATTTCATCGTTTCATGAATGTTTCGTGAAATAAGCATGGTTTAGCGGAGATTTAGCATAATTTTGAAGTTTTCAGAGATTACTTTCTACATTCACTGCGAAGCTCGTTATTTCGTTGAATTTCATCGTTTCATGAATGTTTCGTGAAATAACCATGCTTTAGCGGAGATTTAGCTTAATATTGAATATTTCTGAGATTTCTAGCTACTTTCACAGCGAAACAAGTTATTACGTCGAATTACATAATTTCATGAATGCTTCGCGAATTAATCACGATTTAGCGGAGATTAATTTTGAAGTATTCTGAGGTTTCTTGCTACATTCACTGCGAAACACGTTATTTCGTTGAATTTCACCTTTTCATGAATGTTTTGTGAAATTACCATGCTTTAACGGAGCTTTAGCTTAATTTTGAAGATTTCTGAGATTTCTAGCTACTTTCACAGCGAAACAAGTTATTTCGTCGAATAACATAATTTCATGAGTGCTTCGCGAAATAATCACGATTTAGCAGAGATTAACTTAATTTTGAAGTTTTCTGAGGTTTCCAGCAACTTTCGCTACGAAACACGTTATTTCGTTGAATTTCATTGTCTCATGAATGTTTCGTGAATTAACGATGATTTAGCGGAGATTTAGCTTAATTTTGAAGATTTCTGAGATATCTTGCAACTTTCACTGCGAAACACATTATTTCGTTGAATTCATCGTTTCATGAATGTTTCGCGAAATAAACATGATTTAGTGCAGATTTAGCTTAATTTTGAAGTGTTCTGAGATTTCTAGCATCTTTCACTGCAAAACACGTTATTTCGTTGTATTTCATCGTTTCATGAATGTTTCGAGAAATAACCATGATTTAGCGGAGACTTAGCTTAATTTTGATGTTTTCTGAGATTTCTTGCTACATTCACTGCGGAGCACGTTATTTCGTTGAATATCATCGTTTCATGAATGTTTCGTGAAATAACCATGCTTTAGCGGAGATTTAGCTTAATTTTGAAGTTTTCTGAGATTTCTAGCTACTTTCACTGCGAAACAAGTTATTTCGTCGAATTACATAATTTCATGAATGCTTCGTGAACTAATCACGATTTAGCGGAGGTTTAGCTTAATTTTGAAGTTTACTTATATTTCTAGCTACTTTCACTGAGAAACACGTTATTTCGTTGAATTTGATCGTTTCATGAATGTTTCGTGAAATAAACATGATTTAGCGGAGATTTAGCGTAATTTTGATGTCTTCATACATATCATGCTACTTTCACTGCGAAACACATTATTTCGTTTAATTCATCGTTTCATGAATGTTTCGTGAAATAAACATGGTTTAGCGGAGATTTTGCTTAATTTTGAAGTTTTCTGAGATTTCTTGCTACATTCACTGCGAAGCACGTTATTTCGTTGAATTTCATTGTTTCATGAATGTTTCGTGAAATAACCGTGCTATAGCGGAGATTTAGCTTAATTTTGAAATTTTCTAGATTTCTAGCTACTTTCACTGCGAAAGAAGTTATTTCGTCGAATTACATAATTTCGTGAATGCTTCGTGAAATAATCACGATTTAGCGGAGATTTAGCTTATTTTTGAAGTTTTCTGAGGTTTCCAGGTACTTTCGCTGCGAAACGCGTTTTTTCGTTGAATTTCATCGTCCAGTGAATGTTTCGTGAATTAACTGTGATTTAGCGGAGAATTAGCTGAATTTTGAAGTTTACATAGGTTTCTAGCTACTTTCATTGCGAAACACGTTATTTCGTTGAATTTCATCGTTTCATGAATGTTTCGTGAAATAAACATGATTTAGCGGAGATTCAGCTTCATTTTGATGTATTCTGAGATTTCTTGCTACATTCACTGCGAAACACGTTATTTCGTTAAATTTCAAAGTTTCATGAATATTCCGTGAAATAACCATGATTTAGCTGTGATTTAGCTTAATTTTGAAGTTTCCTGAGATTTCTAGCTACTTTCACTGCGAAACAAGTTATTTCGACGAATTACATAATTTCATGAATGCTTCGTGAAATAATAACGATTTAGCGGAGATTTAGCTTAATATTGAAGTTTTCTGAGGTTTCCCGGTACTTTCTCTACGAAACACGTTATTTCGTTGAATTTCATCGTCTCATGAATGTTTCGTGAAATAAACATGATTTAGCGGAGATTTAGCGTAATTTTGATGTCTTCATACATTTCTTGCTACTTTCACTGCGAAACACATTATTTCGTTGAATTCATCGTTTCATGAATGTTTCGTGAAATAAACATGATTTAGCGGAGATTTAGCTTAATTTTGATGTTTTCTGAGATTTCTTGCTACATTCACTGCGAAGCACGTTATTTCTTTGAATTTCATTGTTTCATGAATGTTTCGTGAAATAACCATGCTTCAGCGGAGATTTAGCTTAATTTTGAAGTTTTCTGAGATTTCTAGCTACTTTCACTGCGAAACAAGTTATTTCGTCGAATTACATAATTTCATGAATGCTTCGTGAAATAATCACGATTTAGCGGAGATTTAGCTTATTTTTGAAGCTTTCTGAGGTTTCCAGGTACTTTCGCTGCGAAACGCGTTATTTCGTTGCATTTCATCGTCTCATGAATGTTTCGTGAATTAACGATGATTTAGCGAAGATTTAGCTTAATTTTGAAGTATTCGGAGATTTCTTGCTACATTCACTGCGAAACACGTTATTTGGTTAAATTCCAAAGTTTCATGAATGTTTCGTGATATAACCATGACTTAGCGGTGATGTAGCTTAATTTTGAAGTTTTCAAAGGTTTCCAGCTACTTTCGCTGCGAAACACGTAATTTCGTTGAATTTCATCGTCTCATGAATGTTTCGTGAAATAACCGTGATTTAGCGGAGATTTAGCTTAATTTTGAAGTTTTCTACGATTTCTAGCTACTTTCACTGCGAAACACGTTATTTCGTTGAATTTCATCGTTTCGTGAATGTTTCGTGAAATAAATATGATTTAGCGGAGATTTAGCTTAATTTTGAATTTTTCAGAGTTATCTTGATACTCTCACTGCGATACAGGTTTTTTTCGTTGAATTTCATCTTTTCATGAATGTTTCGTGAAATAACCATGATTTAGCGGAGATTTAGCTTAATTTTGATGTCTTCATACATATCTTGCTACTTTCACTGCGAAACACATTATTTCGTTGAATTCATCGTTTCTTGAATGTTTCGTGAAATAAACATGATTTAGCGGAGATTTAGCTTAATTTTGAAGTATTCGGAGATTTCTTGCTACATTCACTGCGAAACATGTTATTTCGTTAAATTCCAAAGTTTCATGAATGTTTCGTGAAATAACCATGATTTAGCGGTGATTTAGCTTAATTTTGAAGTTTTCACAGATTTCCAGCTACTTTCGCTGCGAACCACGTTATTTTGTTGAATTTCATCGTCTCATGAATGTTTCGTGAAATAACCGTGATTTAGCGGAGATTTAGCTTAATTTTGAAGTTTTCTACGATTTCTAGCTACTTTCACTGCGAAACACGTTATTTCGTTGAATTTCATCGTTTCGTGAATGTTTCGTGAAATAAACATGATTTAGAGGAGATTTAGCTTAATTTTGAATTTTTCTGAGATATCTTGATACCCTCACTGCGATTCAGGTTTTTTTCGTTGAATTTCATCTTTTCATGAATGTTTCGTGAAATATCCATGCTTGAGCGGAGCTTTAGCTTAATTTTGAAGTTTTCTGCGATTTCTAGCTACTTTCACTGCGAAACACGTTATTTCGTTGAATTTCATCGTTTCATGATTGTTTCGTGAAATAAACATGATTTAGCGGAGATTTAGCGTAATTTTGATGTCTTCATACATATCTTGCTACTTTCACTGCGAAACACAATATTTCGTTGAATTCATCGTTTCATTAATGTTTCGTGAAATAAACATGATTTAGCGGAGATTTAGCTTAATTTTGAAGTTTTCTGAGATTTCTTGCTACAATCACTGCGAAGCACGTTATTTCGTTGAATTTCATTGTTTCATGATTGTTTCGTGAAATAACCATGCTTTAGCGGAGATTTAGCTTAATTTTGAAGTTTTCTGAGATTTCTAGCTACTTTCACTGCGAAACAAGTTATTTCGTCGAATTACATAATTTCATGAATGCTTCGTGATATAATCACGATTTAGCGGAGATTTAGCTTATTTTTGAAATTTTCTGAGGTTTCCAGGTACTTTCGCTGCGAAACGCGTTATTTCGTTCAATTTCATCGTCTCATGAATGTTTCGTGAATTAACGATGATTTAGCGGAGATTTAGCTTAATTTTGAAGTATTCGGAGATTTCTTGCTACATTCACTGCGAAACACGTTATTTCGTTAAATTCCAAAGTTTCATGAATGTTTCGTGAAATAACCATGATTTAGCGGTGATTTAGCTTAATTTTGAAGTTTTCACAGATTTCCAGTTACTTTCGCTGCGAAACACGATATTTCGTTGGATTTCATCGTCTCATGAATGATTCGTGAAATAACCGTGATTTAGCGGAGATATAGCTTATTTTTGATGTTTTCTGAGGATTCCAGCTTCTTTCGCTGCGAAACCCGTTATTTCGTTGAATTTCATCGTCTCATGAATGTTTCGTGAATTAACGATGATTTAGCGGTGATTTAGCTTAATTTTGAAGTATTCGGAGATTTCTTGCTACATTCACTGCGATAAAAGTTATTTCGTTAAATTTCAAAGTTTCGTGAATGTTTCGTGAAATAACTATGATTTAGCGGTGATTTAGCTTATTTTTGAAGTTTTCACAGGTTTCCTGCTACTTTCGCTGCGAAACACGTTATTTCGTTGAATTTCATCGTATCATGAATGTTTCGTGAAATAACCGTGATTTAGCGGAGATTTAGCTTAATTTTGAAGTTTTCTACGATTTCTAGCTACTTTCACTGCGAAACACGTTATTTCGTTGAATTTCATCGTTTCGTGAATGTTTCTTGAAATAAACATGATTTAGCAGAGATTTAGCTTAATTTTGAATTTTTCTGAGATATCTTGATACCCTCACTGCGATACAGGTTTTTTCTTTGAATTTCATCTTTTCATGAATGTTTCGTGAAATAACCATGCTTGAGCGGAGCTTTGGCTTAATTTTGAAGTTTTCTGCGATTTCTAGCTACTTTCACTGCGAAACACGTTATTTCGTTGATTTTCATCGTTTCGTGAATGTTTCGTGAAATAAACATGATTTAGCGGAGATTTAGCTTAATCTTGAATTTTTCAGTGATATCTTGATACTCTCACTGCGATACAGGTTTTTTCGTTGAATTTCATCTTTTCATGAATGTTTCGTGAAATATCCATGCTTGAGCGGAACTTTAGCTTAATTTTGAAGTTTTCTGCGATTTCTAGCTACTTTCACTGCGAAACACGTTATTTCGTTGAATTTCGTCGTTTCATGAATGTTTCGTGAAATAACCATGATTTAGCGGAGATTTAGCTTAATTTTGATGTCTTCATACATATCTTGCTACTTTCACTGCGAAACACATTATTTCGTTGAATTCATCGTTTCATGAATGTTTCGTGAAGTAAACATGATTTAGCGGAGATTTAGCTTAATTTTGAAGTATTCTGAGATTTCTTGCTACATTCACTGCGAAGCACGTTATTTCGTTGAATTTCATTGTTTCATGAATGTTTCGTGAAATAACCATGCTTTAGCGGAGATTTAGCTTAATTTTGAAGTTTTCTGAGATTTCTGGCTACTTTCACTGCGAAACAAGTTAATTCGTCGAATTACATAATTTCATGAATGCTTCGTGAAATAATCACGATTTAGCGGAGATTTAGCTTATTTTTGAAGTTTTCTGAGGTTTCCAGGTACTTTCGCTGCGAAACGCGTTATTTCGTTCAATTTCATCGTCTCATGAATGTTTCGTGAATTAACGATGATTTAGCGGAGATTTAGCTTAATTTTGAAGTATTCGGAGATTTCTTGCTACATTCACTGCGAAACATGTTATTTCGTTAAATTCCAAAGTTTCATGAATGTTTCGTGAAATAACCATGATTTAGCGGTGATTTAGCTTAATTTGGAAGTTTTCACAGATTTCCAGCTACTTTCGCTGCGAAACACGATATTTCGTTGGATTTCATCGTCTCATGAATGTTTCGTGAATTAACGGTGATTTAGCGGAGAATTAGCTGAATTTTTAAGTTTACATTGATTTCTAGCTACTTTCACTGCGAAACACGTTATTTCGTTGAATTTCATCGTTTCATGAATGTTTCGTGAAATAAACATTATTTAGCGGAGATTCAGCGTAATTTTGATGACTCCATACATATCTTGCTACTTTCACTGCGAAACACATTATTTCTTTGAATTCATCGTTTCATGAATGTTTCGTGAAATAAACATGATTTAGCGGAGATTTAGCTTAATTTTGAAGTTTTCTGAGGTTTCTTGCTACATTCACTGCGAAGCACGTTATTTCGTTGAATTTCATTGTTTCATGAATGTTTCGTGAAATTACCATGCTTTAGCGGAGATTAAGCTTATTCTTGATGTTTTCTGAGGTTTCCAGCTACTTTCGCTGCGAAACGCGTTATTTCGTTGAATTTCATCGTCTCATGAATGTTTCGTGAATTAACGATGATTTAGCGGAGATTTAGCTTAATTTTGAAGTATTCGGAGATTTCTTGCTTCATTTACTGCGAAAAACGTTATTTCGTTAAATTTCAAAGTTTCGTGAATGTTTCGTGAAATGACCATGATTTAGCGGTGATTTAGCTTAATTTTGAAGTTTTCACAGGTTTCCAGCTACTTTCGCTGCGAAACACGTTATTTCGTTGAATTTCATCGTCTCATGAATGATTCGTGAAATAACCGTGATTTAGCGGAGATTTAGCTTAATTTTGAAGTTTTCTACGATTTCTAGCTACTTTCACTGCGAAACACGTTATTTCGTTGAATTTCATCGTTTCGTGAATGTTTCGTGAAATAAACATGATTTAGAGGAGATTTAGCTTAATTTTGAATTTTTCTGAGATATCTTGATACCCTCACTGCGATACAGGTTTTTTCGTTGAATTTCATCTTTTCATGAATGTTTCGTGAAATATCCATGCTTGAGCGGAGCTTTAGCTTAATTTTGAAGTTTTCTGCGATTTCTAGCTACTTTCACTGCGAAACACGTTATTTCGTTGAATTTCATCGATTCATGATTGTTTCGTGAAATAAACATGATTTAGCGGAGATTTAGCGTAATTTTGATGTCTTCATACATATCTTGCTACTTTCACTGCGAAACACATTATTTCGTTGAATTCATCGTTTCATTAATGTTTCGTGAAATAAACATGATTTAGCGGAGATTTAGCTTAATTTTGAAGTTTTCTGAGATTTCTTGCTACATTCACTGCGAAGCACGTTATTTCGTTGAATTTCATTGTTTCATGAATGTTTCGTGAAATAACCATGCTTTAGCGGAGATTTAGCTTAATTTTGAAGTTTTCTGAGATTTCTAGCTACTTTCACTGCGAAACAAGTTAATTCGTCGAATTACATAATTTCATGAATGCTTCGTGAAATAATCACGATTTAGCGGAGATTTAGCTTATTTTTGAAGTTTTCTGAGGTTTCCAGGTACTTTCGCTGCGAAACGCGTTATTTCGTTCAATTTCATCGTCTCATGAATGTTACGTGTATTAACGATGATTTAGCGGAGATTTAGCTTAATTTTGAAGTATTCGGAGATTTCTTGCTACATTCACTGCGAAACACGTTATTTCGTTAAATTCCAAAGTTTCATGAATGTTTCGTGAAATAACCATGATTTAGCGGTGATTTAGCTTAATTTTGAAGTTTTCCCAGATTTCCAGTTACTTTCGCTGCGAAACACGATATTTCGTTGTATTTCATCGTCTCATGAATGTTTAGTGAAATAACCGTGATTTAGCGGAGATTTAGCTTATTTTTGATGTTTTCTGAGGTTTCCAGCTTCTTTCGCTGCGAAACCCGTTATTTCGTTGAATTTCATCGTCTCATGAATGTTTCGTGAATTAACGATGATTTAGCGGTGATTTAGCTTAATTTTGAAGTATTCGGAGATTTCTTGCTACATTCACTGCGATAAAAGTTATTTCGTTAAATTTCAAAGTTTCGTGAATGTTTCGTGAAGTAACCATGATTTAGCGGTGATTTAGCTTATTTTTGAAGTTTTCACAGGTTTCCAGCTACTTTCGCTGCGAAACACGTTATTTCGTTGAATTTCATCGTCTCATGAATGTTTCGTGAATTAAGGATGATTTAACGGAGATATAGCTTAATTTTAAAGTTTACTTTGATTTCTAGCTACTTTCACTGCGAAACACGTTATTTCGTTGAATTTCATCGTTTCATGAATGTTTCGTGAAATAACCATGCTTCAGCGGAGATTTAGCTTAATTTTGAAGTTTTCTGAGATTTCTAGCTACTTTCACTGCGAAACAAGTTATTTCGTCGAATTACATAATTTCATTAATGCTTCGTGAAATAATCACGATTTAGCGGAGATTTAACTTAATTTTGAAGTTTTCTGAGATTTCTAGCTACTTTCACTGCGAAACAAGTTATTTCGTCGAATTACATAATTTCATTAATGCTTCGTGAAATAATCACGATTTAGCGGAGATTTAGTTTAATTTTTAAGTTTTCTGAGGTTTCCAGCTACTTTCGCTGCGAAACACGTTATTTCGTTGAATTTCATCGTCTCATGAATGGTTCGTGTATTAATGATGATTTAGCGGAGATTTAGCTTAATTTTGAAATTTACTTAGATTTCTAGCTACTTTCACTGCGAAACACGTTATTTCATTGAATTTCATCGTTTCATTAATGTTTCGTGAAATAAATATTATTAAGCGGAGATTTAGCTTAATTTTGAAGTATTCTGAGATTTCTTGCTACATTCACTGCGAAGCACGTTATTTCGTTGATTTTCATCGTTTCATGATTGTTTCGTGAAATAACAATGATTTATCGGTGATTTAGCTTAATTTTGAAGTTTTCTGAGGTATCTTGCTTCTTTCACTGCGAAACAGGTTTTTTCGTTTAATTTCATCTTTTCATGAATGTTTCGTGAAATAACCATGCTTTAGCGGAGCTTTAGCTTAATTTTGAAGTTTTCTGCGATTTCTAGCCACTTTCACTGCGAAACACGTTATTTCGTTTAATTTCATCGTTTCATGAATGTATCGTGAAATAACCATTATTTAGCGGAGATTTAGCGTTATTTTGATGTCTTCATACATATCTTGCTTCTTTCCTGCGAAACACATTATTTCGTTGAATTCATCGTTTCATGAATGTTTCGCGAAATAAACATGATTTAGTGCAGATTTAGCTTAATTTTGAAGTGTTCTGAGATTTCTAGCTTCTTTCACTGCAAAACACGTTATTTCGTTAAATTTCATCATTTCATGAATGTTTCGTGAAATGACCACGCTTTAGAGGAGATTTAGCTTAATTTGGTAGTTTCCTGAGATTTCTAGCTACTTCCGCTGCGAAACACGTTATTTCGTTGAATTTCATCGTCTCATGAATGTTTCGTGAATTAACGATGATTTAGCGGAGATTCAGCTTAATTTTAAAGTTTACTTAGATTTCTAGCTATTTTCACTGCGAAACACGTTATTTCGTTGAATTTCATCTTTTCATGAATGTTTCGTGAAATAAACATGATTTAGCGGAGATTCAGCTTCATTTTGATGTATTCTGAGATTTCTTGCTACATTCACTGCGAAACACGTTATTTCGTTGAATTTCATCGTTTCGTGAATGTTTCGTGAAATAAACATGATTTAGAGGAGATTTAGCTTAATTTTGAATTTTTCTGAGATATCTTGATACCCTCACTGCGATTCAGGTTTTTTTCGTTGAATTTCATCTTTTCATGAATGTTTCGTGAAATATCCATGCTTGAGCGGAGCTTTAGCTTAATTTTGAAGTTTTCTGCGATTTCTAGCTACTTTCACTGCGAAACACGTTATTTCGTTGAATTTCATCGTTTCATGATTGTTTCGTGAAATAAACATGATTTAGCGGAGATTTAGCGTAATTTTGATGTCTTCATACATATCTTGCTACTTTCACTGCGAAACACAATATTTCGTTGAATTCATCGTTTCATTAATGTTTCGTGAAATAAACATGATTTAGCGGAGATTTAGCTTAATTTTGAAGTTTTCTGAGATTTCTTGCTACAATCACTGCGAAGCACGTTATTTCGTTGAATTTCATTGTTTCATGATTGTTTCGTGAAATAACCATGCTTTAGCGGAGATTTAGCTTAATTTTGAAGTTTTCTGAGATTTCTAGCTACTTTCACTGCGAAACAAGTTATTTCGTCGAATTACATAATTTCATGAATGCTTCGTGATATAATCACGATTTAGCGGAGATTTAGCTTATTTTTGAAATTTTCTGAGGTTTCCAGGTACTTTCGCTGCGAAACGCGTTATTTCGTTCAATTTCATCGTCTCATGAATGTTTCGTGAATTAACGATGATTTAGCGGAGATTTAGCTTAATTTTGAAGTATTCGGAGATTTCTTGCTACATTCACTGCGAAACACGTTATTTCGTTAAATTCCAAAGTTTCATGAATGTTTCGTGAAATAACCATGATTTAGCGGTGATTTAGCTTAATTTTGAAGTTTTCACAGATTTCCAGTTACTTTCGCTGCGAAACACGATATTTCGTTGGATTTCATCGTCTCATGAATGATTCGTGAAATAACCGTGATTTAGCGGAGATATAGCTTATTTTTGATGTTTTCTGAGGATTCCAGCTTCTTTCGCTGCGAAACCCGTTATTTCGTTGAATTTCATCGTCTCATGAATGTTTCGTGAATTAACGATGATTTAGCGGTGATTTAGCTTAATTTTGAAGTATTCGGAGATTTCTTGCTACATTCACTGCGATAAAAGTTATTTCGTTAAATTTCAAAGTTTCGTGAATGTTTCGTGAAATAACTATGATTTAGCGGTGATTTAGCTTATTTTTGAAGTTTTCACAGGTTTCCAGCTACTTTCGCTGCGAAACACGTTATTTCGTTGAATTTCATCGTATCATGAATGTTTCGTGAAATAACCGTGATTTAGCGGAGATTTAGCTTAATTTTGAAGTTTTCTACGATTTCTAGCTACTTTCACTGCGAAACACGTTATTTCGTTGAATTTCATCGTTTCGTGAATGTTTCTTGAAATAAACATGATTTAGCAGAGATTTAGCTTAATTTTGAATTTTTCTGAGATATCTTGATACCCTCACTGCGATACAGGTTTTTTCTTTGAATTTCATCTTTTCATGAATGTTTCGTTAAATAACCATGCTTGAGCGGAGCTTTGGCTTAATTTTGAAGTTTTCTGCGATTTCTAGCTACTTTCACTGCGAAACACGTTATTTCGTTGATTTTCATCGTTTCGTGAATGTTTCGTGAAATAAACATGATTTAGCGGAGATTTAGCTTAATCTTGAATTTTTCAGTGATATCTTGATACTCTCACTGCGATACAGGTTTTTTCGTTGAATTTCATCTTTTCATGAATGTTTCGTGAAATATCCATGCTTGAGCGGAACTTTAGCTTAATTTTGAAGTTTTCTGCGATTTCTAGCTACTTTCACTGCGAAACACGTTATTTCGTTGAATTTCGTCGTTTCATGAATGTTTCGTGAAATAACCATGATTTAGCGGAGATTTAGCTTAATTTTGATGTCTTCATACATATCTTGCTACTTTCACTGCGAAACACATTATTTCGTTGAATTCATCGTTTCATGAATGTTTCGTGAAGTAAACATGATTTAGCGGAGATTTAGCTTAATTTTGAAGTATTCTGAGATTTCTTGCTACATTCACTGCGAAGCACGTTATTTCGTTGAATTTCATTGTTTCATGAATGTTTCGTGAAATAACCATGCTTTAGCGGAGATTTAGCTTAATTTTGAAGTTTTCTGAGATTTCTGGCTACTTTCACTGCGAAACAAGTTAATTCGTCGAATTACATAATTTCATGAATGCTTCGTGAAATAATCACGATTTAGCGGAGATTTAGCTTATTTTTGAAGTTTTCTGAGGTTTCCAGGTACTTTCGCTGCGAAACGCGTTATTTCGTTCAATTTCATCGTCTCATGAATGTTTCGTGAATTAACGATGATTTAGCGGAGATTTAGCTTAATTTTGAAGTATTCGGAGATTTCTTGCTACATTCACTGCGAAACATGTTATTTCGTTAAATTCCAAAGTTTCATGAATGTTTCGTGAAATAACCATGATTTAGCGGTGATTTAGCTTAATTTGGAAGTTTTCACAGATTTCCAGCTACTTTCGCTGCGAAACACGATATTTCGTTGGATTTCATCGTCTCATGAATGTTTCGTGAATTAACGGTGATTTAGCGGAGAATTAGCTGAATTTTTAAGTTTACATTGATTTCTAGCTACTTTCACTGCGAAACACGTTATTTCGTTGAATTTCATCGTTTCATGAATGTTTCGTGAAATAAACATTATTTAGCGGAGATTCAGCGTAATTTTGATGACTCCATACATATCTTGCTACTTTCACTGCGAAACACATTATTTCTTTGAATTCATCGTTTCATGAATGTTTCGTGAAATAAACATGATTTAGCGGAGATTTAGCTTAATTTTGAAGTTTTCTGAGGTTTCTTGCTACATTCACTGCGAAGCACGTTATTTCGTTGAATTTCATTGTTTCATGAATGTTTCGTGAAATTACCATGCTTTAGCGGAGATTAAGCTTATTCTTGATGTTTTCTGAGGTTTCCAGCTACTTTCGCTGCGAAACGCGTTATTTCGTTGAATTTCATCGTCTCATGAATGTTTCGTGAATTAACGATGATTTAGCGGAGATTTAGTTTAATTTTGAAGTATTCGGAGATTTCTTGCTTCATTTACTGCGAAAAACGTTATTTCGTTAAATTTCAAAGTTTCGTGAATGTTTCGTGAAATGACCATGATTTAGCGGTGATTTAGCTTAATTTTGAAGTTTTCACAGGTTTCCAGGTACTTTCGCTGCGAAACACGTTATTTCGTTGAATTTCATCGTCTCATGAATGATTCGTGAAATAACCGTGATTTAGCGGAGATTTAGCTTAATTTTGAAGTTTTCTACGATTTCTAGCTACTTTCACTGCGAAACACGTTATTTCGTTGAATTTCATCGTTTCGTGAATGTTTCGTGAAATAAACATGATTTAGGGGAGATTTAGCTTAATTTTGAATTTTTCTGAGATATCTTGATACCCTCACTGCGATACAGGTTTTTTCGTTGAATTTCATCTTTTCATGAATGTTTCGTGAAATATCCATGCTTGAGCGTAGCTTTAGCTTAATTTTGAAGTTTTCTGCGATTTCTAGCTACTTTCACTGCGAAACACGTTATTTCGTTGAATTTCATCGATTCATGATTGTTTCGTGAAATAAACATGATTTAGCGGAGATTTAGCGTAATTTTGATGTCTTCATACATATCTTGCTACTTTCACTGCGAAACACATTATTTCGTTGAATTCATCGTTTCATTAATGTTTCGTGAAATAAACATGATTTAGCGGAGATTTAGCTTAATTTTGAAGTTTTCTGAGATTTCTTGCTACATTCACTGCGAAGCACGTTATTTCGTTGAATTTCATTGTTTCATGAATGTTTCGTGAAATAAGAATGCTTTAGCGGAGATTTAGCTTAATTTTGAAGTTTTCTGAGATTTCTAGCTACTTTCACTGCGAAACAAGTTATTTCGTCGAATTACATAATTTCATGAATGCTTCGTGAAATAATCACGATTTAGCGGAGATTTAGCTTATTTTTGAAGTTTTCTGAGGTTTCCAGGTACTTTCGCTGCGAAACGCGTTATTTCGTTCAATTTCATCGTCTCATGAATGTTACGTGTATTAACGATGATTTAGCGGAGATTTAGCTTAATTTTGAAGTATTCGGAGATTTCTTGCTACATTCACTGCGAAACACGTTATTTCGTTAAATTCCAAAGTTTCATGAATGTTTCGTGAAATAACCATGATTTAGCGGTGATTTAGCTTAATTTTGAAGTTTTCCCAGATTTCCAGTTACTTTCGCTGCGAAACACGATATTTCGTTGTATTTCATCGTCTCATGAATGTTTAGTGAAATAACCGTGATTTAGCGGAGATTTAGCTTATTTTTGATGTTTTCTGAGGTTTCCAGCTTCTTTCGCTGCGAAACCCGTTATTTCGTTGAATTTCATCGTCTCATGAATGTTTCGTGAATTAACGATTATTTAGCGGTGATTTAGCTTAATTTTGAAGTATTCGGAGATTTCTTGCTACATTCACTGCGATAAAAGTTATTTCGTTAAATTTCAAAGTTTCGTGAATGTTTCGTGAAATAACCATGATTTAGCGGTGATTTAGCTTATTTTTGAAGTTTTCACAGGTTTCCAGCTACTTTCGCTGCGAAACACGTTATTTCGTTGAATTTCATCGTCTCATGAATGTTTCGTGAATTAAGGATGATTTAACGGAGATATAGATTAATTTTAAAGTTTACTTTGATTTCTAGCTACTTTCACTGCGAAACACGTTATTTCGTTGAATTTCATCGTTTCATGAATGTTTCGTGAAATAACCATGCTTCAGCGGAGATTTAGCTTAATTTTGAAGTTTTCTGAGATTTCTAGCTACTTTCACTGCGAAACAAGTTATTTCGTCGAATTACATAATTTCATTAATGCTTCGTGAAATAATCACGATTTAGCGGAGATTTAACTTAATTTTGAAGTTTTCTGAGATTTCTAGCTACTTTCACTGCGAAACAAGTTATTTCGTCGAATTACATAATTTCATTAATGCTTCGTGAAATAATCACGATTTAGCGGAGATTTAGTTTAATTTTTAAGTTTTCTGAGGTTTCCAGCTACTTTCGCTGCGAAACACGTTATTTCGTTGAATTTCATCGTCTCATGAATGGTTCGTGTATTAATGATGATTTAGCGGAGATTTAGCTTAATTTTGAAATTTACTTAGATTTCTAGCTACTTTCACTGCGAAACACGTTATTTCATTGAATTTCATCGTTTCATTAATGTTTCGTGAAATAAATATTATTAAGCGGAGATTTAGCTTAATTTTGAAGTATTCTGAGATTTCTTGCTACATTCACTGCGAAGCACGTTATTTCGTTGATTTTCATCGTTTCATGATTGTTTCGTGAAATAACAATGATTTATCGGTGATTTAGCTTAATTTTGAAGTTTTCTGAGGTATCTTGCTTCTTTCACTGCGAAACAGGTTTTTTCGTTTAATTTCATCTTTTCATGAATGTTTCGTGAAATAACCATGCTTTAGCGGAGCTTTAGCTTAATTTTGAAGTTTTCTGCGATTTCTAGCCACTTTCACTGCGAAACACGTTATTTCGTTTAATTTCATCGTTTCATGAATGTATCGTGAAATAACCATTATTTAGCGGAGATTTAGCGTTATTTTGATGTCTTCATACATATCTTGCTTCTTTCCTGCGAAACACATTATTTCGTTGAATTCATCGTTTCATGAATGTTTCGCGAAATAAACATGATTTAGTGCAGATTTAGCTTAATTTTGAAGTGTTCTGAGATTTCTAGCTTCTTTCACTGCAAAACACGTTATTTCGTTAAATTTCATCATTTCATGAATGTTTCGTGAAATGACCACGCTTTAGAGGAGATTTAGCTTAATTTGGTAGTTTCCTGAGATTTCTAGCTACTTTCGCTGCGAAACACGTTATTTCGTTGAATTTCATCGTCTCATGAATGTTTCGTGAATTAACGATGATTTAGCGGAGATTCAGCTTAATTTTAAAGTTTACTTAGATTTCTAGCTATTTTCACTGCGAAACACGTTATTTCGTTGAATTTCATCTTTTCATGAATGTTTCGTGAAATAAACATGATTTAGCGGAGATTCAGCTTCATTTTGATGTATTCTGAGATTTCTTGCTACATTCACTGCGAAACACGTTATTTCGTTGAATTACATCGTCTCATGAATGTTTCGTGTATTAACGATGATTTAGCGGAAATTTAGGGTAATTTTGAAGTTTACTTTGATTTCTAGCTACTTTCACTGCGAAACAAGTTATTTCGTCGAATTACATAATTTCATGGATGCTTCGTGAAATAATCACGGTTTAGCGGAGATTTAGCATAATTTTGAAGTTTTCTGATGTTACCAGCTACGTTCGCTACGAAACACCTTGTTCCGTTGATTTTCATCGTCTCATGAATGTTTCGTGAATTAGCGATGATTTAGCGGAGATTTAGGGTAATTCTGAAGTTTACTTAGATTTCTAGCTACTTTCACTACGAAACACATTATTTCGCTGAATTTCATCGTTTCATTAATGTTTCGTGAAATAACCATGCTTTAGCGGAGCTTTAGCTTAATTTTGAATTTTTCTGCGATTTCCAGCTACTTTCACTGCGAAACACGTTATTTCGTTGAATTTCATCGTTTCATGAATGTTTCGAGAAATAACCATGATTTAGCGGAGGTTTAGCGTAATTTTGATGTCTTCATACATATCTTGCTACTTTCACTGCGAAACACATTATTTCGTTGAATTCATCGTTTCATGTATGTTTCGTGAAATAAACATGATTTAGCGCAGATTTAGCTTAATTTTGAAGTTTTCTGAGATTTCTTGCTACATTCACTGCGGAGCACGTTATTTCGTTGAATTTCATCGTTTCATGAATGTTTCGTGAAATAACCATGATTTAGCTGTGATTTAGCTTAATTTTGAAGTTTTCTGAGATATCTTGCTACTTTCACTGCGAAACACGTTATTTCGTTGAATTTCATCGTTTCATGAATGTTTCGTGGAATAAACATGATTTAGCGGAGATTTAGCTTAATTTTGAAGTATTCTGAGATATCTTGCTACTTTCACTGCGAAACACGTTATTTCGTTGAATTTCATCGTTTCATGAATGTTTCGTGGAATAAACATGATTTAGCGGAGATTTAGCTTAATTTTGAAGTATTCTGAGATTTCTTGCTACATTCACTGCGAAACACGTTATTTCGTTGAATTTCATCGTTTCATGAATGTTTCGTGGAATAAACATGATTTAGCGGAGATTTAGCTTAATTTTGAAGTATTCTGAGATATCTTGCTACTTTCACTGCGAAACACGTTATTTCGTTGAATTACATAATTTCATGAATGCTTCGTGAACTAATCACGATCAGCGGAGGTTTAGCTTAATTTTGAAGTTTACTTATATTTCTAGCTACTTTCACTGAGGAACACGATATTTCGTTGAATTTCATCGTTTCATGAATGTTTCGTGAAATGAACATGATTTAGCGGAGATTTAGCGTAATTTTGATGTCTTCATACATATCATGCTACTTTCACTGCGCAACACATTATTTCGTTGAATTCATCGTTTCATGAATGTTTCGTGAAATAAACATGGTTTAGCGGAGATTTTGCTTAATTTTGAAGTTTTCTGAGATTTCTTGCTACATTCATTGCGAAGCACGTTATTTCGTTGAATTTCATTGTTTCATGAATGTTTCGTGAAATAACAATGCTTTAGCGGAGATTTAGCTTAATTTTGAAGTTTTCTGAGATTTCTAGCTACTTTCACTGCGAAACAAGTTATTTCGTCGAATTACATAATTTCATGAATGCTTCGTGAAATAATCACGATTTAGCGGAGATTTAGCTTATTTTTGAAGTTTTCTGAGGTTTCCAGGTACTTTCGATGCGAAACGCGTTATTTCGTTCAATTTCATCGTCTCATGAATGTTTCGTGAATTAACGATGATTTAGCGGAGATTTAGCTAATTTTGAAGTATTCGGAGAATTTTGCTACATTCACTGCGAAAAAAGTTATTTCGTTAAATTTCAAAGTTTCATGAATGTTTCGTGAAATAACCATGATTTAGCGGTGATTTAGCTTAATTTTGAAGTTTCTAGAGATCCAGCTTCTTTCGCTGCGAAACACGATATTTCGTTGGATTTCATCGTCTCATGAATGTTTCGTGAAATAACGATTAGCGGAGATTTAGCTAATTTGATGTTTTCACAGGTTTCCTGCTACTTTCGCTGCGAAACACGTTATTTCGTTGAATTTCATCGTCTCATGAATGTTTCGTGAAATAACCATGATTTAGCGGAGATTTAGCTTAATTTTGAAGTTTTCTGAGGTTCTCGCTACATTCACTGCGAAACACGTTATTTCGTTGAATTTCATCGTTTCGTGAATGTTTCGTGAAATAACCATGATTTAGCGGAGATTTAGCTTAATTTTGAAGTTTTCTAAGATTTCTAGCTACTTTCACTGCGAAACACGTTATTTCGTTGAATTTCATCGTTTCGTGAATGTTTCTTGAAATAAACATGATTTAGCAGAGATTTAGCTTAATTTTGAATTTTTCTGAGATATCTTGATACCCTCACTGCGATACAGGTTTTTTCTTTGAATTTCATCTTTTCATGAATGTTTCGTTAAATAACCATGCTTGAGCGGAGCTTTGGCTTAATTTTGAAGTTTTCTGCGATTTCTAGCTACTTTCACTGCGAAACACGTTATTTCGTTGATTTTCATCGTTTCGTGAATGTTTCGTGAAATAAACATGATTTAGCGGAGATTTAGCTTAATCTTGAATTTTTCAGTGATATCTTGATACTCTCACTGCGATACAGGTTTTTTCGTTGAATTTCATCTTTTCATGAATGTTTCGTGAAATATCCATGCTTGAGCGGAACTTTAGCTTAATTTTGAAGTTTTCTGCGATTTCTAGCTACTTTCACTGCGAAACACGTTATTTCGTTGAATTTCGTCGTTTCATGAATGTTTCGTGAAATAACCATGATTTAGCGGAGATTTAGCTTAATTTTGATGTCTTCATACATATCTTGCTACTTTCACTGCGAAACACATTATTTCGTTGAATTCATCGTTTCATGAATGTTTCGTGAAGTAAACATGATTTAGCGGAGATTTAGCTTAATTTTGAAGTATTCTGAGATTTCTTGCTACATTCACTGCGAAGCACGTTATTTCGTTGAATTTCATTGTTTCATGAATGTTTCGTGAAATAACCATGCTTTAGCGGAGATTTAGCTTAATTTTGAAGTTTTCTGAGATTTCTGGCTACTTTCACTGCGAAACAAGTTAATTCGTCGAATTACATAATTTCATGAATGCTTCGTGAAATAATCACGATTTAGCGGAGATTTAGCTTATTTTTGAAGTTTTCTGAGGTTTCCAGGTACTTTCGCTGCGAAACGCGTTATTTCGTTCAATTTCATCGTCTCATGAATGTTTCGTGAATTAACGATGATTTAGCGGAGATTTAGCTTAATTTTGAAGTATTCGGAGATTTCTTGCTACATTCACTGCGAAACATGTTATTTCGTTAAATTCCAAAGTTTCATGAATGTTTCGTGAAATAACCATGATTTAGCGGTGATTTAGCTTAATTTGGAAGTTTTCACAGATTTCCAGCTACTTTCGCTGCGAAACACGATATTTCGTTGGATTTCATCGTCTCATGAATGTTTCGTGAATTAACGGTGATTTAGCGGAGAATTAGCTGAATTTTTAAGTTTACATTGATTTCTAGCTACTTTCACTGCGAAACACGTTATTTCGTTGAATTTCATCGTTTCATGAATGTTTCGTGAAATAAACATTATTTAGCGGAGATTCAGCGTAATTTTGATGACTCCATACATATCTTGCTACTTTCACTGCGAAACACATTATTTCTTTGAATTCATCGTTTCATGAATGTTTCGTGAAATAAACATGATTTAGCGGAGATTTAGCTTAATTTTGAAGGTTTCTGAGGTTTCTTGCTACATTCACTGCGAAGCACGTTATTTCGTTGAATTTCATTGTTTCATGAATGTTTCGTGAAATTACCATGCTTTAGCGGAGATTTAGCTTATTCTTGATGTTTTCTGAGGTTTCCAGCTACTTTCGCTGCGAAACGCGTTATTTCGTTGAATTTCATCGTCTCATGAATGTTTCGTGAATTAACGATGATTTAGCGGAGATTTAGCTTAATTTTGAAGTATTCGGAGATTTCTTGCTTCATTTACTGCGAAAAACGTTATTTCGTTAATTTTCAAAGTTTCGTGAATGTTTCGTGAAATGACCATGATTTAGCGGTGATTTAGCTTAATTTTGAAGTTTTCACAGGTTTCCAGCTACTTTCGCTGCGAAACACGTTATTTCGTTGAATTTCATCGTCTCATGAATGATTCGTGAAATAACCGTGATTTAGCGGAGATTTAGCTTAATTTTGAAGTTTTCTACGATTTCTAGCTACTTTCACTGCGAAACACGTTATTTCGTTGAATTTCATCGTTTCGTGAATGTTTCGTGAAATAAACATGATTTAGAGGAGATTTAGCTTAATTTTGAATTTTTCTGAGATATCTTGATACCCTCACTGCGATACAGGTTTTTTCGTTGAATTTCATCTTTTCATGAATGTTTCGTGAAATATCCATGCTTGAGCGGAGCTTTAGCTTAATTTTGAAGTTTTCTGCGATTTCTAGCTACTTTCACTGCGAAACACGTTATTTCGTTGAATTTCATCGATTCATGATTGTTTCGTGAAATAAACATGATTTAGCGGAGATTTAGCGTAATTTTGATGTCTTCATACATATCTTGCTACTTTCACTGCGAAACACATTATTTCGTTGAATTCATCGTTTCATTAATGTTTCGTGAAATAAACATGATTTAGCGGAGATTTAGCTTAACTTTGAAGTTTTCTGAGATTTCTTGCTACATTCACTGCGAAGCACGTTATTTCGTTGAATTTCATTGTTTCATGAATGTTTCGTGAAATAACCATGCTTTAGCGGAGATTTAGCTTAATTTTGAAGTTTTCTGAGATTTCTAGCTACTTTCACTGCGAAACAAGTTATTTCGTCGAATTACATAATTTCATGAATGCTTCGTGAAATAATCACGATTTAGCGGAGATTTAGCTTATTTTTGAAGTTTTCTGAGGTTTCCAGGTACTTTCGATGCGAAACGCGTTATTTCGTTCAATTTCATCGTCTCATGAATGTTTCGTGAATTAACGATGATTTAGCGGAGATTTAGCTTAATTTTGAAGTATTCGGAGATTTCTTGCTACATTCACTGCGAAACACGTTATTTCGTTAAATTCCAAAGTTTCATGAATGTTTCGTGAAATAACCATGATTTAGCGGTGATTTAGCTTAATTTTGAAGTTTTCACAGATTTCCAGTTTCTTTCGCTGCGAAACACGATATTTCGTTGGATTTCATCGTCTCATGAATGTTTCGTGAAATAACCGTGATTTAGCGGAGATTTAGCTTATTTTTGATGTTTTCTGAGGTTTCCAGCTTCTTTCGCTGCGAAACCCGTTATTTCGTTGAATTTCATCGTCTCATGAATGTTTCGTGAATTAACGATGATTTAGCGGAGATTTAGCTAAATTTTGAAGTATTCGGAGATTTCTTGCTACATTCACTGCGATAAAAGTTATTTCGTTAAATTTCAAAGTTTCGTGAATGTTTCGTGAAATAACCATGATTTAGCGGTGATTTAGCTTATTTTTGAAGTTTTCACAGGTTTCCAGCTACTTTCGCTGCGAAACACGTTATTTCGTTGAATTTCATCGTCTCATGAATGTTTCGTGAATTAAGGATGATTTAACGGAGATACAGCTTAATTTTAAAGTTTACTTTGATTTCTAGCTACTTTCACTGCGAAACACGTTATTTCGTTGAATTTCATCGTTTCATGAATGTTTCGTGAAATAAACATGATTTAGCGGAGATTCAGCTTCATTTTGAAGTATTCTGAGATTTCTTGCTACATTCACTGCGAAACAGGTTATTTCGTTAAATTTCAAAGTTTCATGAATGTTTCGTGAAATAACCATGATTTAGCTGTGATTTAGCTTAATTTTGAAGTTTTCTGAGATATCTTGCTACTTTCACTGCGAAGCACGTTATTTCGTTGAATTTCATAGTTACATGAAAGTTTCGTGAAATAACCATGCTTCAGCGGAGATTTTGCTTAATTTTGAAGTTTTCCGAGATTTCTAGCTACTTTCACTGCGAAACAAGTTATTTCGTCGAATTACATAATTTCATTAATGCTTCGTGAAATAATCACGATTTAGCGGAGATTTAACTTAATTTTGAAGTTTTCTGAGATTTCTAGCTACTTTCACTGCGAAACAAGTTATTTCGTCGAATTACATAATTTCATTAATGCTTCGTGAAATAATCACGATTTAGCGGAGATTTAGTTTAATTTTTAAGTTTTCTGAGGTTTCCAGCTACTTTCGCTGCGAAACACGTTATTTCGTTGAATTTCATCGTCTCATGAATGGTTCGTGTATTAATGATGATTTAGCGGAGATTTAGCTTAATTTTGAAATTTACTTAGATTTCTAGCTACTTTCACTGCGAAACACGTTATTTCATTGAATTTCATCGTTTCATTAATGTTTCGTGAAATAAATATTATTAAGCGGAGATTTAGCTTAATTTTGAAGTATTCTGAGATTTCTTGCTACATTCACTGCGAAGCACGTTATTTCGTTGATTTTCATCGTTTCATGATTGTTTCGTGAAATAACAATGATTTATCGGTGATTTAGCTTAATTTTGAAGTTTTCTGAGGTATCTTGCTTCTTTCACTGCGAAACAGGTTTTTTCGTTTAATTTCATCTTTTCATGAATGTTTCGTGAAATAACCATGCTTTAGCGGAGCTTTAGCTTAATTTTGAAGTTTTCTGCGATTTCTAGCTTCTTTCACTGCAAAACACGTTATTTCGTTAAATTTCATCATTTCATGAATGTTTCGTGAAATGACCACGCTTTAGAGGAGATTTAGCTTAATTTGGTAGTTTCCTGAGATTTCTAGCTACTTCCGCTGCGAAACACGTTATTTCGTTGAATTTCATCGTCTCATGAATGTTTCGTGAATTAACGATGATTTAGCGGAGATTCAGCTTAATTTTAAAGTTTACTTAGATTTCTAGCTATTTTCACTGCGAAACACGTTATTTCGTTGAATTTCATCTTTTCATGAATGTTTCGTGAAATAAACATGATTTAGCGGAGATTCAGCTTCATTTTGATGTTTTCTGAGATTTCTTGCTACATTCACTGCGAAACACGTTATTTCGTTGAATTACATCGTCTCATGAATGTTTCGTGTATTAACGATGATTTAGCGGAAATTTAGGGTAATTTTGAAGTTTACTTTGATTTCTAGCTACTTTCACTGCGAAACAAGTTATTTCGTCGAATTACATAATTTCATGGATGCTTCGTGAAATAATCACGGTTTAGCGGAGATTTAGCATAATTTTGAAGTTTTCTGATGTTACCAGCTACGTTCGCTACGAAACACCTTGTTCCGTTGATTTTCATCGTCTCATGAATGTTTCGTGAATTAGCGATGATTTAGCGGAGATTTAGCTTAATTTTGAAGTTTACTTAGATTTCTAGCTACTTTCACTGCGAAACACGTTATTTCGCTGAATTTCATCGTTTCATGAATGTTTCGTGAAATAACCATGCTTTAGCGGAGCTTTAGCTTAATTTTGAATTTTTCTGCGATTTCCAGCTACTTTCACTGCGAAACACGTTATTTCGTTGAATTTCATCGTTTCATGAATGTTTCGAGAAATAACCATGATTTAGCGGAGGTTTAGCGTAATTTTGACGTCTTCATCCATATCTTGCTACTTTCACTGCGAAACACATTATTTCGTTGAATTCATCGTTTCATGAATGTTTCGTGAAATAAACATGATTGAGCGCAGATTTAGCTTAATTTTGAAGTTTTCTGAGATTTCTTGCTACATTCACTGCGGAGCACGTTATTTCGTTGAATTTCATCGTTTCATGAATGTTTCGTGAAATAACCATGATTTAGCTGTGATTTAGCTTAATTTTGAAGTTTTCTGAGATATCTTGCTACTTTCACTGCGAAACACGTTATTTCGTTGAATTTCATCGTTTCATGAATGTTTCGTGGAATAAACATGATTTAGCGGAGATTTAGCTTAATTTTGAAGTATTCTGAGATATCTTGCTACTTTCACTGCGAAACACGTTATTTCGTTGAATTTCATCGTTTCATGAATGTTTCGTGGAATAAACATGATTTAGCGGAGATTTAGCTTAATTTTGAAGTATTCTGAGATTTCTTGCTACATTCACTGCGAAACACGTTATTTCGTTAAATTTCAACATTTCATGAATGTTTCGTGAAATAACCACGCTTTAGCGGAGATTTAGCTTAATTTTGAAGTTTTCTGAGATTTCTAGCTACTTTCACTGCGAAACAAGTTATTTCGTCGAATTACATAATTTCATGAATGCTTCGTGAACTAATCACGACTCAGCGGAGGTTTAGCTTAATTTTGAAGTTTACTTATATTTCTAGCTACTTTCACTGAGGAACACGATATTTCGTTGAATTTCATCGTTTCATGAATGTTTCGTGAAATAAACATGATTTAGCGGAGATTTAGCGTAATTTTGATGTCTTCATACATATCATGCTACTTTCACTGCGCAACACATTATTTCGTTGAATTCATCGTTTCATGAATGTTTCGTGAAATAAACATGGTTTAGCGGAGATTTTGCTTAATTTTGAAGTTTTCTGAGATTTCTTGCTACATTCACTGCGAAGCACGTTATTTCGTTGAATTTCATTATTTCATGAATGTTTCGTGAAATAACAATGCTTTAGCGGAGATTTAGCTTAATTTTGAAGTTTTCTGAGATTTCTAGCTACTTTCACTGCGAAACAAGTTATTTCGTCGAATTACATAATTTCATGAATGCTTCGTGAAATAATCACGATTTAGCGGAGATTTAGCTTATTTTTGAAGTTTTCTGAGGTTTCCAGGTACTTTCGCTGCGAAACGCGTTATTTCGTTCAATTTCATCGTCTCATGAATGTTTCGTGAATTAACGATGATTTAGCGGAGATTTAGCTTAATTTTGAAGTATTCGGAGATTTCTTGCTACATTCACTGCGAAACACGTTATTTCGTTAAATTCCAAAGTTTCATGAATGTTTCGTGAAATAACCATGATTTAGCGAGATTTAGCTTAATTTTGAAGTTTTCATAGATTTCTGGCTACTTTCACTGCGAAACAAGTTATTTCGTCGAATTACATAGTTTCATGAATGCTTCGTGAAATAATCACGATTTAGCGGAGATTTAGCTTATTTTTGAAGTTTTCTGATGTTACCAGCTACGTTCGCTACGAAACACCTTGTTCCGTTGAATTTCATCGTCTCATGAATGTTTCGTGAATTAGCGATGATTTAGCGGAGATTTAGCTTAATTTTGAAGTATTTGGAGATTTTCGCTAGATTCACGCGAGTTGCTTATTTTGTTGTACTTGAAGTTTCATGAATGTTTCGCTGATAAACCATGATTTAGCGGAGATTTAGCTTATTTTTGACGTTTTCTGAGGTTTCCAGCTTCTTTTGCTGCGAAACTTGCCACTTTGTTCGATTTTTGTTCATTCATTTACTGTTTTGTGATTTATATGTTCAGTGGGTTCATACCAATTTTTAATATTCGAGATTTCTTGTGACATTCACTGCGATAAAAGTTGTTTCGGTTAAATTTCAAAGTTTCGTGAATGCTTCGTGAATAACCATGATTTAGCGGCGATTTAGCTTATTTTTTGAATTTTTCATAGGTTTCTGCTACTTTCACTGCGAAACACGTTATTACGTTGAATTTCATCGTTTCATGAATGTCTCGTGAAATAAACATGATTTGGCGGAGATTTAGCTTAATTTTGAAGTTTTCTACGATTTCTAGCTACTTTCACTGCGAAACACGTTATTTCGTTGAATTTCATCGTTTCGTGAATGTTTCTTGAAATAAACATGATTGAGCGCAGATTTAGCTTAATTTTGAAGTTTTCTGAGATTTCTAGCTCCTTTCACTGCAAAACACGTTATTTCGTTGTATTTCATCGTTTCATGAATGTTTCGAGAAATAACCATGATTTAGCGGAGATTTAGCTTAATTTTGAAGTTTTCTGAGATTTCTTGCTACATTCACTGCGGAGCACGTTATTTCGTTGAATTTCATCGTTTCATGAATGTTTCGTGAAATAACCATGCTTTAGCAGAGATTTAGCTCAATTTTGATGTTTTCTTAGATTTCTTGCTACTTTCACTGCGAAACAAGTTATTTCGTTGAATTTCATCGTTTCATGAATATTTTGTGAAATAATCATGACCTGGCGGAGATTTAGCGTAATTTTCATGTCTTCATACATATCTTGCTACTTTCACTGCGAAACACATTATTTCGTTGAATTCATCGTTTCATGTATGTTTCGTGAAATAAACATGATTTAGCGCAGATTTAGCTAAATTTTAAGATTTCTGAGATTTCAAGCCACTTTCACTGCGAAACACGTTATTTCGTTGAATTTCATCGTTTCATGAATGTTTCGAGAAATAACCATGATTTAGCGGAGATTTAGCTTAAATTTGAAGTTTTCTGATATTTCTTGCTACATTCACTGCGGAGCACGTTACTTCGTTGAATGTCATCGTTTCATGAATGTTTCGTGAAATAACCATGCTTTAGCGGAGATTTAGCTTAATTTTGAAGTTTTCTTAGATTTCTAGCTACTTTCACTGCGAAACAAGTTATTTCGTCGAAATACATAATTTCATGAATTCTTCGAGAAATAATCACGATTTAGCGGAGATTTAGCTTATTTTTGAAGTTTTCTGAGGTTTCCAGCTACTTTCGCTGCGAAACACGTTATTTCGTTGAATTTCATCGTCTCATGAATGTTTCGTGAATAAAGGATGATTTAGCGGAGATATAGCTTAATTTTAAAGTTTACTTTGATTTCTAGCTACTTTCACTGCGAAACACGTTATTTCGTTGAATTTCATCGTTTCATGAATGTTTCGTGAAATAAACATGATTTAGCGGAGATTCAGGTTCATTTTGAAGTATTCTGAGATTTCTTGCTACATTCACTGCGAAACAGGTTATTTCGATAAATTTCAAAGTTTCATGAATGTTTCCTGAAATAACCATGATTTAGCTGTGATTTAGCTTAATTTTGAAGTTTTCTGAGATATCTTGCTACTTTCACTGCGAAGCACGTTATTTCGTTGAATTTCATAGTTACATGAAAGTTTCGTGAAATAACCATGCTTCAGCGGAGATTTTGCTTAATTTTGAAGTTTTCCGAGATTTCTAGCTACTTTCACTGCGAAACAAGTTATTTCGTCGAATTACATAATTTCATTAATGCTTCGTGAAATAATCACGATTTAGCGGAGATTTAACTTAATTTTGAAGTTTTCTGAGATTTCTAGCTACTTTCACTGCGAAACAAGTTATTTCGTCGAATTACATAATTTCATTAATGCTTCTTGAAATAATCACGATTTAGCGGAGATTTAGTTTAATTTTTAAGTATTCTGAGGTTTCCAGCTACTTTCGCTGCGAAACACGTTATTTCGTTGAACTTCATCGTCTCATGAATGGTTCGTGTATTAATGATGATTTAGCGGAGATTTAGCTTAATTTTGAAATTTACTTAGATTTCTAGCTACTTTCACTGCGAAACACGTTATTTCATTGAATTTCATCGTTTCATGAATGTTTCGTGAAATAAATATTATTAAGCGGAGATTTAGCTTAATTTTGAAGTATTCTGAGATTTCTTGCTTCATTCACTGCGAAGCACGTTATTTCGTTGATTTTCATCGTTTCATGATTGTTTCGAGAAATAACCATTATTTATCGGTGATTTAGCTTAATTTTGAAGTTTTCTGAGATATCTTGCTACTTTCACTGCGAAACAGGTTTTTTCGTTGAATTTCATCTTTTCATGAATGTTTCGTGAAATAACCATGCTTTAGCGGAGCTTTAGCTTAATTTTGAAGTTTTCTGCGATTTCTAGCCACTTTCACTGAGAAACACGTTATTTCGTTTAATTTCATCGTTTCATGAATGTATCGTGAAATAACCATTATTTAGCGGAGATTTAGCGTAATTTTGATGTCTTCATACATATCTTGCTTCTTTCCTGCCAAACACATAATTTCGTTGAATTCATCGTTTCATGAATGTTTCGCGAAATAAACATGATTTAGTGCAGATTTTCCTTAATATTGAAGTGTTCTGAGATTTCTAGCTTCTTTCACTGCAAAACACGTTATTTCGTTGTATTTCATCGTTTCATGAATGTTTCGAGAAATAACCATGATTTAGCGGAGATTAAGCTTAATTTTGAAGTTTTCTGAGATTTCTTGCTACATTCACTGCGGAGCACGTTATTTCGTTGAATTTCATCGTTTCATGGATGTTTCGTGAATTAACGATGCTTTAACGGAGATTTAGATTAATTTTGATGTTTTCTTAGATTTCTAGCTACTTTCACAGCGAAACAAGTTATTTCGTTGAATTTCATCGTCTCATGAATGTTTCGTGAAATAACCATGATTTAGAGTAGATTTAGCGTAATTTTGATGTCTTCATACATATCTTGCTACTTTCACTGCGGAACACATTATTACGTTGAATTCATGGTTTCATGAATGTTTCGTGAAATAAACATGATTTAGCGCAGATTTAGCTTAACTTTGTAGTTTTCTGAGATTTCTAGCTACTTTCACTGCAAAACACGTTATTTCCTTGTATTTCATCGTTTCATGAATGTTTCGAGAAATAACCATGATTTAACGGAGATTTAGCTTAATTTTGAAGTTTTCTGAGATTTCTAGTTTCTTTCACTGCAAAACACGTTATTTCGTGGTATTTCATCATTTCATGAATGTTTCGAGAAATAACCATGATTTAGCGGAGATTTAGCTTAATTTTGAAGTTTTCTGAGATTTCTTGCTACATTCACTGCGGAGCACGTTATTTCGTTGAATTTCATCGTTTCATGAATGTTTCGTGAATTAACCATGCCTTAACGGAGATTTAGATTAATTTTGATGTTTTCTTAGATTTCTAGCTACTTTCACTGCGAAACAAGTTATTTCGTTGAATTTCATCGTTTCATGAATGTTTCGTGAAATAACCATGATTTAGAGTAGATTTAGCGTAATTATGATGTCTTCATACATATCTTGCTACTTTCACTGCGGAACACATTATTACGTTGAATTCATGGTTTCATGAATGTTTCGTGAAATTAACATGATTTAGCGCAGATTTAGCTTAACTTTGTAGATTTCTGAGATTTCTAGCTACTTTCACTGCAAAACACGTTATTTCCTTGTATTTCATCGTTTCATGAATGTTTCGAGAAATAACCATGATTTAACGGAGATATAGCTTAATTTTGAAGTTTTCTGAGATTTCTAGCTTCTTTCACTGCAAAACACGTTATTTCGTTGTATTTCATCGTTTCATGAATGTTTCGAGAAATAACCATGATTTAGCGGAGATTTAGCTTAATTTTGAAGTTTTCTGAGATTTCTTGTTACATTCACTGCGGAGCACGTTATTTCGTTGAATTTCATCGTTTCATGAATGTTTCGTGAATTAACCATGCTTTAACGGAGATTTAGCTTAATTTTGAAGTTTTCATAGATTTCTGGCTACTTTCACTGCGAAACAAGTTATTTCGTCGAATTACATAGTTTCATGAATGCTTCGTGAAATAATCACGATTTAGCGGAGATTTAGCTTATTTTTGAAGTTTTCTGAGGTTTCCAGCTACTTTCGCTGCGAAACACGTTATTTCGTTGAATTTCATCGTCTCATGAATGTTTCGTGAATTAACGATGATTTAGCGCAGATTTATCTTAATTTTAAAGTTTACTAAGATTTCTACCTACTTTCAATGCGAAACACGTTATTTCGTTGAATTTCATCGTTTCATGAATGTTTCGTGAAATAAACATGATTTAGCGGAGATTCAGCTACATTTTGAAGTATTCTGAGATTTCTTGCTACATTCACTGCGAAACACGTTATTTCGTTAAATTTCAATGTTTCATGAATGTTTCGTGAAATAACCATGATTTAGCTGTGATTTAGCTTAATTTTGAAGTTTTCTGTGATATCTTGCTACTTTCACTGCGAAACACGTTATTACGTTGAATTTCATCGTTTCATGAATGTCTCGTGAAATAAACATGATTTGGCGGAGATTTAGCTTAATTTTGAAGTTTTCTACGATTTCTAGCTACTTTCACTGCGAAACACGTTATTTCGTTGAATTTCATCGTTTCGTGAATGTTTCTTGAAATAAACATGATTGAGCGCAGATTTAGCTTAATTTTGAAGTTTTCTGAGATTTCTAGCTCCTTTCACTGCAAAACACGTTATTTCGTTGTATTTCATCGTTTCATGAATGTTTCGAGAAATAACCATGATTTAGCGGAGATTTAGCTTAATTTTGAAGTTTTCTGAGATTTCTGGCTACATTCACTGCGAAGCACGTTATTTCGTTGAATTTCATCGTTTCATGAATGTTTCGTGAAATAACCATGCTTTAGCAGAGATTTAGCTCAATTTTGATGTTTTCTTAGATTTCTTGCTACTTTCTTTGCGAAACAAGTTATTTCGTTGAATTTCATCGTTTCATGAATATTTTGTGAAATAATCATGACCTGGCGGAGATTTAGCGTAATTTTCATGTCTTCATACATATCTTGCTACTTTCACTGCGAAACACATTAGTTCGTTGAATTCATCGTTTCATGTATGTTTCGTGAAATAAACATGATTTAGCGCAGATTTAGCTTAATTTTAAGATTTCTGAGATTTCAAGCCACTTTCACTGCAAAACACGTTATTTCGTTGTATTTCATCGTTTCATGAATGTTTCGAGAAATAATCATGATTTAGCGGAGATTTAGCTTAAATTTGAAGTTTTCTGATATTTCTTGCTACATTCACTGCGGAGCACGTTATTTCGTTGAATGTCATCGTGTCATGAATGTTTCGTGAAATAACCATGCTTTAGCGGAGATTTAGCTTAATTTTGAAGTTTTCTTAGATTTCTAGCTACTTTCACTGCGAAGCAAGTTATTTCGTCGAAATACATAATTTCATGAATTCTTCGTGAAATAATCACGATTTAGCGGAGATTTAGCTTATTTTTGAAGTTTTCTGAGGTTTCCAGCTACTTTCGCTGCGAAACACGTTATTTCGTTGAATTTCATCGTCTCATGAATGTTTCGTGAATAAAGGATGATTTAGCGGAGATATAGCTTAATTTTAAAGTTTACTTTGATTTCTAGCTACTTTCACTGCGAAACACGTTATTTCGTTGAATTTCATCGTTTCATGAATGTTTCGTGAAATAAACATGATTTAGCGGAGATTCAGCTTCATTTTGAAGTATTCTGAGATTTCTTGCTACATTCACTGCGAAACAGGTTATTTCGATAAATTTCAAAGTTTCATGAATGTTTCGTGAAATAACCATGATTTAGCTGTGATTTAGCTTAATTTTGAAGTTTTCTGAGATATCTTGTTACTTTCACTGCGAAGCACGTTATTTCGTTGAATTTCATAGTTACATGAAAGTTTCGTGAAATAACCATGCTTCAGCGGAGATTTAGCTTAATTTTGAAGTTTTCTGAGATTTCTAGCTACTTTCACTGCGAAACAAGTTATTTCGTCGATTTACATAATTTCATTAATGCTTCGTGAAATAATCACGATTTAGCGGAGATTTAGTTTAATTTTTAAGTATTCTGAGGTTTCCAGCTACTTTCGCTGCGAAACACGTTATTTCGTTGAATTTCATCGTCTCATGAATGGTTCGTGTATTAATGATGATTTAGCGGAGATTTAGCTTAATTTTGAAATTTACTTAGATTTCTAGCTACTTTTACTGCGAAACACGTTATTTCATTGAATTTCATCGTTTCATGAATGTTTCGTGAAATAAATATTATTAAGCGGAGATTTAGCTTAATTTTGAAGTATTCTGAGATTTCTTGCTTCATTCACTGCGAAGCACGTTATTTCGTTGATTTTCATCGTTTCATGATTGTTTCGTGAAATAACCATTATTTATCGGTGATTTAGCTTAATTTTGAAGTTTTCTGCGATTTCTAGCCACTTTCACTGCGAAACACGTTATTTCGTTTAATTTCATCGTTTCATGAATGTATTGTGAAATAACCATTATTTAGCGGAGATTTAGCGTAATTTTGATGTCTTCATACATATCTTGCTTCTTTCCTGCGAGACACATTATTTCGTTGAATTCATCGTTTCATGAATGTTTCGCGAAATAAACATGATTTAGTGCAGATTTACCTTAATATTGAAGTGTTCTGAGATTTCTAGCTTCTTTCACTGCAAAACACGTTATTTCGTTGTATTTCATCGTTTCATGAATGTTTCGAGAAATAACCATGATTTAGCGGAGATTTAGCTTAATTTTGAAGTTTTCTGAGATTTCTTGCTACATTCACTGCGGAGCACGTTATTTCGTTGAATTTCATCGTTTCATGAATGTTTCGTGAATTAACCATGCTTTAACGGAGATTTAGATTAATTTTGATGTTTTCTTAGATTTCTAGCTACTTTCACTGCGAAACAAGTTATTTCGTTGAATTTCATCGTTTCATGAATGTTTCGTGAAATAACCATGATTTAGAGTAGATTTAGCGTAATTTTGATGTCTTCATACATATCTTGCTACTTTCACTGCGGAACACATTATTACGTTGAATTCATGGTTTCATGAATGTTTCGTGAAATAAACATGATTTAGCGCTGATTTAGCTTAACTTTGTAGTTTTCTGAGATTTCTAGCTACTTTCACTGCAAAACACGTTATTTCCTTGTATTTCATCGTTTCATGAATGTTTCGAGAAATAACCATGATTTAACGGAGATTTAGCTTAATTTTGAAGTTCTCTGAGATTTCTAGCTTCTTTCACTGCAAAACACGTTATTTCGTTGTATTTCATCGTTTCATGAATGTTTCGAGAAATAACCATGATTTAGCGGAGATTTAGCTTAATTTTGAAGTTTTCTGAGATTTCTTGCTACATTCACTGCGGAGCACGTTATTTCGTTGAATTTCATCGTTTCATGAATGTTTCGTGAATTAACCATGCTTTAACGGAGATTTAGATTAATTTTGATGTTTTCTTAGATTTCTAGCTACTTTCACTGCGAAACAAGTTATTTCGTTGAATTTCATCGTTTCATGAATGTTTCGTGAAATAACCATGATTTAGAGTAGATTTAGCGTAATTTTGATGTCTTCATACATATCTTGCTACTTTCACTGCGGAACACATTATTACGTTGAATTCATGGTTTCATGAATGTTTCGTGAAATAAACATGATTTAGCGCTGATTTAGCTTAACTTTGTAGTTTTCTGAGATTTCTAGCTACTTTCACTGCAAAACACGTTATTTCCTTGTATTTCATCGTTTCATGAATGTTTCGAGAAATAACCATGATTTAACGGAGATTTAGCTTAATTTTGAAGTTTTCTGAGATTTCTAGCTTCTTTCACTGCAAAACACGTTATTTCGTTGTATTTCATCGTTTCATGAATGTTTCGTGAATTAACCATGCTTTAACGGAGATTTAGATTAATTTTGATGTTTTCTTAGATTTCTAGCTACTTTCACTGCGAAACAAGTTATTTCGTTGAATTTCATCGTTTCATGAATGTTTCGTGAAATAACCATGATTTAGAGTAGATTTAGCGTAATTATGATGTCTTCATACATATCTTGCTACTTTCACTGCGGAACACATTATTACGTTGAATTCATGGTTTCATGAATGTTTCGCGAAATAAACATGATTTAGTGCAGATTTACCTTAATATTGAAGTGTTCTGAGATTTCTAGCTTCTTTCACTGCAAAACACGTTATTTCGTTGTATTTCATCGTTTCATGAATGTTTCGAGAAATAACCATGATTTAGCGGAGATTTAGCTTAATTTTGAAGTTTTCTGAGATTTCTTGCTACATTCACTGCGGAGCACGTTATTTCGTTGAATTTCATCGTTTCATGAATGTTTCGTGAATTAACCATGCTTTAACGGAGATTTAGCTTAATTTTGAAGTTTTCTTAGATTTCTAGCTACTTTCACTGCGAAACAAGTTATTTCGTCGAATTACATAATTTCATGAATGCTTCGTGAAATAATCACGATTTAGCGGAGATTTAGCTTATTTTTGAAGTTTTCTGATGTTACCAGCTACGTTCGCTACGAAACACCTTGTTCCGTTGAATTTCATCGTCTCATGAATGTTTCGTGAATTAGCGATGATTTAGCGGAGATTTAGCTTAATTTTGAAGTTTACTTAGATTTCTAGCTACTTTCACTGCGAAACACGTTATTTCGCTGAATTTCATCGTTTCATGAATGTTTCGTGAAATAACCATGCTTTAGCGGAGCTTTAGCTTAATTTTGAATTTTTCTGCGATTTCCAGCTACTTTCACTGCGAAACACGTTATTTCGTTGAATTTCATCGTTTCATGAATGTTTCGAGAAATAACCATGATTTAGCGGAGGTTTAGCGTAATTTTGATGTCTTCATACATATCTTGCTACTTTCACTGCGAAACACATTATTTCGTTGAATTCATCGTTTCATGAATGTTTCGTGAAATAAACATGATTGAGCGCAGATTTAGCTTTATTTTGAAGTTTTCTGAGATTTCTAGCTCCTTTCACTGCAAAACACGTTATTTCGTTGAATTTCATTGTTTCATGAATGTTTCGTGGAATAACCATGCTTTAGCGGAGATTTAGCTTAATTTTGAAGTTTTCTGCGATTTCTAGCTACTTTCACTGCGAAACACGTTATTTCGTTGAATTTCGTCGTTTCATGAATGTTTCGTGAAATAACCATGATTTAGCGGAGATTTAGCTTAATTTTGATGTCTTCATACATATCTTGCTACTTTCACTGCGAAACACATTATTTCGTTGAATTCACCGTTTCAGGAATGCTTCGTGAAATAATCACGATTTAGCGGATATTTATCTTATTTTTGAAGTTTTCTGAGGTTTCCAGGTACTTTCGCTACGAAACGCGTTATTTCGTTCAATTTCATCGTCTCATGAATGTTTCGTGAATTAACGATGATTTAGCGGAGATTTAGCTTAATTTTGAAGTATTCGGAGATTTCTTGCTACATTCACTGCGAAACACGTTATTTCGTTAAATTCCAAAGTTTCATGAATGTTTCGTGAAATAACCATGATTTAGCGGTGATTTAGCTTAATTTTGAAGTTTTCACAGATTTCCAGCTTCTTTCGCTGCGAAACACGCTATTTCGTTGGATTTCATCGTCTCATGAATGTTTCGTGAATTAACGGTGATTTAGCGGAGAATTAGCTAAATTTTGAAGTTTACATAGATTTCTAGCTACTTTCAATGCGAAACACGTTATTTCGTTGAATTTCATCGTTTCATGAATGTTTCGTGAAATAAACATGATTTAGCGGAGATTAAGCGTAATTTTGATGACTTCATTCATATCTTGCTACTTTCACTGCGAAACACATTATTTCGTTGAATTCATCGTTTCATGAATGTTTCGTGAAAAAAATATGATTTAGCAGAGATTTAGCTTAATTTTGAAGTTTTCTGAGGTTTCTTGCTACATTCACTGCGTAGCACGTTATTTCGTTGAATTTCATTATTTCATGAATGTTTCGTGAAATAACCATGCTTTAGCGGAGATTTAGCTTATTTTTGATGTTTTCTGAGGTTTCCAGCTACTTTCGCTGCGAAACGCGTTATTTCGTTGAATTTCATCGTCTCATGAATGTTTCGAGAATTAACGATGATTTAGCGGAGATTTAGCTTAATTTTGAAGTATTCGGAGATTTCTTGCTACATTTACTGCGAAACACGTTATGTCGTTAAATTTCAAAGTTTCGTGAATGTTTCGTGAAATGACCATGATTTAGCGGTGATTTAGCTTAATTTTGAAGTTTTCACAGGTTTCCAGCTACTTTCGCTGCGAAACACGTTATTTCGCTGAATTTCATCGTCTCATGAATGTTTCGAGAAATAACCGTGATTTAGCGGAGATTTAGCTTAATTTTGAAGTTTTCTACGATTTCTAGCTACTTTCACTGCGAAACACGATATTTCGTTGAATTTCATCGTTTCGTGAATGTTTCGTGAAATAAACATGATTTAGCGGAGATTTAGCGTAATTTTGATGTTTTCTTAGATTTCTTGCTACTTTCACTGCGAAACAAGTTATTTCGTTGAATTTCATCGTTTCATGAATATTTTGTGAAATAATCATGACCTGGCGGAGATTTAGCGTAATTTTCATGTCTTCATACATATCTTGCTACTTTCACTGCGAAACACATTATTTCGTTGAAATCATCGTTTCATGTATGTTTCGTGAAATAAACATGATTTAGCGCAGATTTAGCTAAATTTTAAGATTTCTGAGATTTCAAGCCACTTTCACTGCAAAACACGTTATTTCGTTGTATTTCATCGTTTCATGAATGTTTCGAGAAATAATCATGGTTTAGCGGAGATTTAGCTTAAATTTGAAGTTTTCTGATATTTCTTGCTACATTCACTGCGGAGCACGTTATTTCGTTGAATGTCATCGTTTCATGAATGTTTCGTGAAATAACCATGCTTTAGCGGAGATTTAGCTTAATTTTGAAGTTTTCTTAGATTTCTAGCTACTTTCACTGCGAAACAAGTTATTTCGTCGAAATACATAATTTCATGAATTCTTCGTGAAATAATCACGATTTAGCGGAGATTTAGCTTATTTTTGAAGTTTTCTGAGGTTTCCAGCTACTTTCGCTGCGAAACACGTTATTTCGTTGAATTTCATCGTCTCATGAATGTTTCGTGAATTAAGGATGATTTAGGGGAGATATAGCTTAATTTTAAAGTTTACTTTGATTTCTAGCTACTTTCACTGCGAAACACGTTATTTCGTTGAATTTCATCGTTTCATGAATGTTTCGTGTAATAAACATGATTTAGCGGAGATTCAGCTTCATTTTGAAGTATTCTGAGATTTCTTGCTACATTCACTGCGAAACAGGTTATTTCGTTAAATTTCAAAGTTTCATGAATGTTTCGTGAAATAACCATGATTTAGCTGTGATTTAGCTTAATTTTGAAGTTTTCTGAGATATCTTGCTACTTTCACTGCGAAACACGTTATTTCGTTGAATTTCATCGTTTCATGAATGTTTCGTGGAATAAACATGATTTAGCGGAGATTAAGCTTAATTTTGAAGTATTCTGAGATTTCTTGCTACATTCACTGCGAAACACGTTATTTCGTTAAATTTCAACATTTCATGAATGTTTCGTGAAATAACCACGCTTTAGCGGAGATTTAGCTTAATTTTGAAGTATTCTGAGATTTCTAGCTACTTTCACTGCGAAACAAGTTATTTCGTCGAATTACATAATTTCATGAATGCTTCGTGAACTAATCACGATTTAGCGGAGGTTTAGCTTAATTTTGAAGTTTACTTATATTTCTAGCTACTTTCACTGAGGAACACGATATTTCGTTGAATTTCATCGTTTCATGAATGTTTCGTGAAATAAACATGATTTAGCGGAGATTTAGCGTAATTTTGATGTCTTCATACATATCATGCTAATTTCACTGCGCAACACATTATTTCGTTGAATTCACCGTTTCATGAATGTTTCGTGAAATAAACATGGTTTAGCGGAGATTTTGCTTAATTTTGAGGTTTTCTGAGATTTCTTGCTACATTCACTGCGAAGCACGTTATTTCGTTGAATTTCATTGTTTCATGAATGTTTCGTGAAATAACCATGCTTTAGCGGAGATTTAGCTTAATTTTGAAGTTTTCTGAGATTACTAGCTACTTTCACTGCGAAACAAGTTATTTCGTCGAATTACATAATTTCATGAATGCTTCGTGAAATAATAACGATTTAGCGGAGATTTAGCTTAATTTTGAGGTTTTCTGAGGTTTCCAGGTACTTTCGCTACGAAACACGTTATTTCGTTGAATTTCATCGTCTCATGAATGATTCGTGAATTAACGATGATTTAGCGGAGATTTAGCTTAATTTTGAAGTTTACTTATATTACTAGCTACTTTCACTGCGAAACACGTTATTTCGTTGAATTTCATCGGTTCATGAATGTTTCGGGAAATAAACATGATTTAGCGGAGATTTAGCGTAATTTTGATGTCTTCATACATATCTTGCTACTTTCACTGCGAAACACATTATTTCGTTGAATTCATCGTTTCATGAATGTTTCGTTAAATAAACATGATTTAGCGGAGATTTAGCTTAATTTTGATGTTTTCTTAGATTTCTAGCTACTTCCACTGCGAAACAAGTTATTTCGTTGAATTTCATCGTTTCATGAATATTTTGTGAAATAATCATGACCTGGCGGAGATTTAGCGTAATTTTCATGTCTTCATACATATCTTGCTACTTTCACTGCGAAACACATTATTTCGTTGAATTCATCGTTTCATGAATGTTTCGTGAAATAAACATGATTTAGCGCAGATTTAGCTTAATTTTGAAGATTTCTGAGATTTCTAGCCACTTTCACTGCAAAACACGTTATTTCATTGTATTTCATCGTTTCATGAATGTTTCGAGAAATAATCATGATTTAGCGGAGATTTAGCTTAATTTTGAAGTTTTCTGAGATTTCTTGCTACATTCACTGTGGAGCACGTTATTTCGTTGAATGTCATCGTTTCATGAATGTTTCGTGAAATAAACATGCTTTAGCGGAGCTTTTGCTTCATTTTGAAGTTTTCTGAGATTTCTTGCTACATTCACTGCGAAGCAAGTTATTTCGTTGAATTTCATTGTTTCATGAATGTTTCGTGAAATAACCATGCTTTAGCGGAGATTTAGCTTAACTTTGAAATTTTCTGAGATTTCTAGCTACTTTCACTGCGAAACAAGTTATTTCGTCGAATTACATAGTTTCGTGAATGCTTCGTGACATAATCACGATTTGGCGGAGATTTAGCTTATTTTTGAAGTTTTCTGAGGTTCCAGGTTCTTTCGCTGCGAAACGCGTTATTTCGTTGAATTTCATCGTCTCATGAATGTTTCGTGAATTAACGATGATTTAGCGGAGATTTATCTTAATTTTGAAGTATTCGGAGATTTCTTGATACATTCACTGCGAAACACGTGATTTCGTTAAATTTCAAAGTTTCATGAATGTTTCGTGAAATAACCATGATTCAGCTGTGATTTAGCTTAATTTTGAAGATTTCTGTGATATCTTGCTACTTTCTCTGCGAAACACGTTATTTCGTTGAATTTCATCGTTTCATGAATGTTTCGTGAAATAAACATGATTTAGCGGAGATTTAGCTTCATTTTGAAGTATTCTGAGATTTCTTGCTACATTCACTGCGAAACAGGTTATTTCGTTAAATTTCAAAGTTTCATGAATGTTTCGTGAAATAACCATGATTTAGCGGTGATTTAGCTTAATTTTGAAGTTTTCACATATTTCTAGCTACTTTCGCTGCGAAACACGATATTTCGTTGGATTTCATCGTCTCATGAATGTTTCGTGAATTAACGGTGATTTAGCGGAGAATTAGCTGAATTTTGAAGTTTTCATAGATTTCTAGCTACTTTCACTGCGAAACAAGTTATTTCGTCGAATTACATAATTTCATGAATGCTTCGTGAACTAATCACGATTTAGCGGAGGTTTAGCTTAATTTTGAAGTTTACTTATATTTCAAGCTACTTTCACTGAGAAACACGTTATTTCGTTGAATTTCATCGTTTCATGAATGTTTCGTGAAATAAACATGATTTAGCGGAGATTTAGCGTAATTTTGATGTCTTCATACATATCATGCTACTTTCACTGCGAAACACATTATTTCGTTTAATTCATCGTTTCATGAATGTTTCGTGAAATAAACATGGTTTAGTGGAGATTTTGCTTAATTTTGAAGTTTTCTGAGATTTCTTGCTACATTCACTGCGAAGCACGTTATTTCGTTGAATTTCATTGTTTCATGAATGTTTCGTGAAATAACCGTGCTATAGCGGAGATTTAGCTTAATTTTGAAATTTTCTGAAATTTTCTAGCTACTTTCACTGCGAAACAAGTTATTTCGTCGTATTACATAATTTCGTGAATGCTTCGTGAAATAATCACGATTTAGCGGAGATTTAACTTATTTTTGAAGTTTTCTGAGGTTTCCAGGTACTATCGCTGCGAAACGCGTTATTTCGTTGAATTTCATCGTCTCATGAATGTTTCGTGAAATAACGATGATTTAGCGGAGATTTAGCTTAATTTTGAAGTTTACTTATATTACTAGCTACTTTCACTGCGAAACAAGTTATTTCGACGAATTACATAATTTCATTAATGCTTCGTGAAATAAACATGATTTAGCGGAGATTCAGCTTCATTTTGAAGTATTCTGAGATTTCTTGCTACATTCACAGCGAAACACGTTATTTCGTTAAATTTCAAAGTTTCATGAATGTTTCGTGAAATAACCATGATTTAGCTGTGATTCAGCTTTATTTTGAAATTTACTTATATTACTAGCTACTTTAACTGCGAAACACGTTATTTCGTTGAATTTCATCGTTTCATGAATGTTTCGTGAAATAACCATGATTTAGTGGTGATTTAGCTTAATTTTGAAGTTTTGACATATTTCCAGCTACTTTTGCTGCGAAACACGATATTTCGTTGGATTTCATCGTCTCATGAATGTTTCGTGAATTAACGGTGATTTAGCGGAGAATTAGCTGAATTTTGAAGTTTTCATAGATTTCTAGCTACTTTAACTGCGAAACACGTTATTTCGTTGAATTTCATCGTTTCATGAATGTTTCGTGAAATAATCATGATTTAGCGGAGATTCAGCTTCATTTTGAAGTATTCTGAGATTTCTTGCTACATTCACAGCGAAACACGTTATTTCGTTAAATTTCAAAGTTTCATGAATGTTTCGTGAAATAACCATGATTTAGCTGTGATTTAGCTTTATTTTGAAATTTACTTATATTACTAGCTACTTTCACTGCGAAACACGTTATTTCGTTGAATTTCATCGTTTCATGAATGTTTCGTGAAATAAACATGATTTAGCCGAGATTTAGCGTAATTTTGATGTCCTCATACATATCTTGCTACTTTCACTGCCAAACACATTATTTCGTTGTATTCATCGTTTCATGAATGTTTCGTGAAATAAACATGATTTAGCGGAGATTTAGCTTAACTTTGAAGTTTTCTGAGATTTCTTGCTACATTCACTGAGAAGCACGTTATTTCGTTGAATTTCATAGTTACATGAAAGTTTCGTGAAATAACCATGCTTCAGCGGAGATTTAGCTTAATTTTGAAGTTTTCTGATATTTCTAGCTACTTTCACTGCGAAACAAGTTATTTCGACGAATTACATAATTTCATTAATGCTTCGTGAAATAATCACGATTTAGCGGAGATTTAGCTTATTTTTTAAGTTTTCTGAGGTTTCCAGGTACTTTCGCTGCGAAACGCGTTTTTTCGTTGAATTTCATCGTCCAATGAATGTTTCGTGAATTAACGGTGATTTAGCGGAGAATTAGCTGAATTTTGAAGTTTACATAGATTTCTAGCTACTTTCATTGCGAAACACGTTATTTCGTTGAATTTCATCGTTTCATGAATGTTTCGTGAAATAAACATGATTTAGCGGAGATTCAGCTTCATTTTGAAGTATTCTGAGATTTCTTGCTACATTCACTGCGAAACACGTTATTTCGTTAAATTTCAAAGTTTCATGAATATTTCGTGAAATAACCATGATTTAGCTGTGATTTAGCTTAATTTTGAAGTTTTCTGAGATTTCTAGCTACTTTCACTGCGAAACAAGTTATTTCGACGAATTACATAATTTCATGGATGCTTCGTGAAATAATAACGATTTAGCGGAGATTTAGCTTAATTATGTTAAATATTGAAGTTTTCTGAGGTTTCCCGGTACTTTCTCTACGAAACACGTTATTTCGTTGAATTTCATCGTCTCATGAATGTTTCGTGAATTAACGATGATTTAGAGGAGATTTAGCTTAATTTTGAAGTTTACTTATATAACTAGCTACTTTCACTGCGAAACACGTTATTTCGTTGAATTTCATCGTTTCATGAATGTTTCGTGAAATAAACATGATTTTGCGAAGATTTAGCTTAATTTTGATGTTTACATAGATATCCAGCTTATTTCACTGCGAAACACGTTATTTCGTTGAATTCATCGTTTCAGGAATGTTTCGTGAAATAAACATGATTTAGCGGAGATTTAGCTTAATTTTGAAGTTTTCTGAGATTTCTTGCTACATTCACTGCGAAGCACGTTATTTCGTTGAATTTCATTGTTTCATGAATGTTTCGTGGAATAACCATGCTTTAGCGGAGATTTAGCTTAATTTTGATGTTTTCTGCGATTTCTAGCTACTTTCACTGCGAAACACGTTATTTCGTTTATTTCATCGTTTCATGAATGTTTCGTGAAATAACCATGATTTAGCGGAGATTTAGCTTAATTTTGAAGTTTTCTGAGATTTCTTGCTACATTCACTGCGAAGCACGTTATTTCGTTGAATTTCATTGTTTCATGAATGTTTCGTGAAATAACCATGCTTTAGCGGAGATTTAGCTTAATTTTGAAGTTTTCTGAGATTTCTAGCTACTTTCACTGCGAAACAAGTTATTTCGTCGAATTACATAATTTCATGAATGCTTCGTAAAATAATCACGATTTAGCGGATATTTAGCTTATTTTTGAAGTTTTCTGAGGTTTCCAGGTACTTTCGCTACGAAACGAGTTATTTCGTTCAATTTCATCGTCTCATGAATGTTTCGTGAATTAACGATGATTTAGCGGAGATTTAGCTTAATTTTGAAGTATTCGGAGATTTCTTGCTACATTCACTGCGAAACACGTTATTTCGTTAAATTCCAAAGTTTCATGAATGTTTCGTGAAATAACCATGATTTAGCGGTGATTTAGCTTAATTTTGAAGTTTTCACAGATTTCCAGCTTCTTTCGCTGCGAAACACGCTATTTCGTTGGATTTCATCGTCTCATGAATGTTTCGTGAATTAACGGTGATTTAGCGGAGAATTAGCTGAATTTTGAAGTTTACATAGATTTCTAGCTACTTTCACTGCGAAACACGTTATTTCGTTGAATTTCATCGTTTCATGAATGTTTCGTGAAATAAACATGATTTAGCGGAGATTTAGCGTAATTTTGATGACTTCATACATATCTTGCTACTTTCACTGCGAAACACATTATTTCGTTGAATTCATCGTTTCATGAATGTTTCGTGAAATAAACATGATTTAGCGGAGATTTAGCTTAATTTTGATGTTTTCTGAGATTTCTTGCTACATTCACTGCGAAGCACGTTATTTCTTTGAATTTCATTGTTTCATGAATGTTTCGTGAAATAACCATGCTTCAGCGGAGATTTAGCTTAATTTTGAAGTTTTCTGAGATTTCTAGCTACTTTCACTGCGAAACAAGTTATTTCGTCGAATTACATAGTTTCATGAATGCTTCGTGAAATAATCACGATTTAGCGGAGATTTAGCTTATTTTTGAAGCTTTCTGAGGTTTCCAGGTACTTTCGCTGCGAAACGCGTTATTTCGTTGCATTTCATCGTCTCATGAATGTTTCGTGAATTAACGATGATTTAGCGGAGATTTAGCATAATTTTGAAGTTTTCTGTGATATCTTGCTACTTTCACTGCGAAACACGTTATTTCGTTGAATTTCATCGTTTCATGAATGTTTCGTGAAATAAACATGATTTTGCGAAGATTTAGCTTAATTTTGATGTTTACATAGATATCCAGCTTATTTCACTGCGAAACACGTTATTTCGTTGAATTTAATCGTTTCATGAATGTTTCGTGAAATAACCATGCTTTAGCGGAGATTTAGATTAATTTTGAAGTTTTCTGAGATTTCTAGCTACTTTCACTGCGAAACAAGTTATTTCGTCGAATTACTTAATTTCATGAATGCTTCGTGAAATAATAACGATTTAGCGGAGACTTAGCTTAATATTGAAGTTTTCTGAGGTTTCCCGGTACTTTCGCTACGAAACACGTTATTTCGTTTAATTTCATCGTCTCATGAATGTTTCGTGAATTATCGATGATTTAGCGCAGATTTAGCTTAATTTTAAAGTTTACTAAGATTTCTAGCTACTTTCAATGCGAAACACGTTATTTCGTTGAATTTCATCGTTTCATGAATGTTTCGTGAAATAAACATGATTTAGCGGAGATTCAGCTACATTTTGAAGTATTCTGAAATATCTTGCTACATTCACTGCGAAACACGTTATTTCGTTAAATTTCAATGTTTCATGAATGTTTCGTGAAATAACCATGATTTAGCTGTGATTTAGCTTAATTTTGAAGTTTTCTGAGATATCTTGCTACTTTCGCTGCGAAACGCGTTATTTCGTTGAATTTCATCGTCTCATGAATGTTTCGTGAATTAACGATGATTTAGCGGAGATTTAGCTTAATTTTGAAGTATTCGGAGATTTCTTGCTACATTTACTGCGAAACACGTTATGTCGTTAAATTTCAAAGTTTCGTGAATGTTTCGTGAAATGACCATGATTTAGCGGTGATTTAGCTTAATTTTGAAGTTTTCACAGGTTTCCAGCTACTTTCGCTGCGAAACACGTTATTTCGTTGAATTTCATCGTCTCATGAATGTTTCGTGAAATAACCGTGATTTAGCGGAGATTTAGCTTAATTTTGAAATTTTCCACGATTTCTAGCTACTTTCACTGCGAAACACGATATTTCGTTGAATTTCATCGTTTCGTGAATGTTTCGTGAAATAAACATGATTTAGCGGAGATTTAGCGTAATATTGATGTGTTCATACATATCTTGCTACTTTCACTGCGAAACACATTATTTCGTTGAATTCATCGTTTCATTAATGTTTCGTGAAATAAACATGACTTAGCGGAGATTTAGCTTAATTTTGAAGTTTTCTGAGATTTCTAGCTACTTTCACTGCGAAACAAGTTATTTCGTCGAATTACATAATTTCATGAATGCTTCGTGAAATAATCACGATTTAGCGGAGATTTAGCTTATTTTTGAAGTTTTCAGAGGTTTCCAGGTACTTTCGCTGCGAAACGCGTTATTTCGTTGAATTTCATCGTTTCATGAATGTTTCGTGAAATAACCATGATTTAGCTGTGATTTAGCATAATTTTGAAGTTTTCTGTAATATCTTGCTACTTTCACTGCGAAACACGTTATTTCGTTGAATTTCATCGTCACATGAATGTTTCGTGTATTAACGATGATTTAGCGGAGATTCAGCTTAATTTTAAAGTTTACTTAGATTTCTAGCTACTTTCACTGCGAAACACGTTATTTCGTTGAATTTCATCGTTTCATGAATGTTTCGTGAAATAAACATGATTTAGCGGAGATTCAGCTTCATTTTGAAGTATTCTGAGATTTCTTGCTACATTCACTGCGAAGCACGTTATTTCGTTGAATTTCATTGTTTCATGAATGTTTCGTGAAATAACCGTGCTATAGCGGAGATTTAGCTTAATTTTGAAATTTTCTGAGATTTCTAGCTACTTTCACTGCGAAACAAGTTATTTCGTCGAATTACATAATTTCTTGAATGCTTCGAGAAATAATCACGATTTAGCGGAGATTGAGCTTAATTTTGAAGTTTTTTGGGGTTTCCAGCTACTTTTGCTTCGAAACACGTTATTTCGTTGAATTTCATCGTCTCATGAATGTTTCGTGAATTAACGATGATTTAGCGGAGATTTAGCTTAATTTTGAAGTTTACTTATATTACTAGCTACTTTCACTGCGAAACACGTTATTTCGTTGAATTTCATCGTTTCATGAATGTTTCGTGAAATAAACATGATTTAGCGGAGATTCAGCTTCATTTTGAAGTATTCTGAGATTTCTTGCTACATTCACAGCGAAACACGTTATTTCGTTAAATTTCAAAGTTTCATGAATGTTTCGTGAAATGACCATGATTTAGCTGTGATTTAGCTTTATTTTGAAATTTACTTATATTACTAGCTACTTTCACTGCGAAACACGTTATTTCGTTGAATTTCATCGTTTCATGAATGTTTCGTGAAATAACCATGATTTAGTGGTGATTTAGCTTAATTTTGAAGTTTTGACATATTTCCAGCTACTTTTGCTGCGAAACACGATATTTCGTTGGATTTCATCGTCTCATGAATGTTTCGTGAATTAACGGTGATTTAGCGGAGAATTAGCTGAATTTTGAAGTTTTCACAGATTTCTAGCTACTTTCACTGCGAAACACGTTATTTCGTTGAATTTCATCGTTTCATGAATGTTTCGTGAAATAAACATGATTTAGCGGAGATTCAGCTTCATTTTGAAGTATTCTGAGATTTCTTGCTACATTCACTGCGAAACACGTTATTTCGTTAAATTTCAAAGTTTCATGAATGTTTCGTGAAATATCCATGATTTAGCTGTGATTCAGCTTTATTTTGAAGTTTACTTATATTACTAGCTACTTTCACTGCGAAACACGTTATTTCGTTGAATTTCATCGTTTCATGAATGTTTCGTGAAATAAACATGATTTAGCGGAGATTTAGCTTAACTTTGAAGTTTTCTGAGATTTCTTGCTACATTCACTGCGAAGCACGTTATTTCGTTGAATTTCATAGTTACATGAAAGTTTCGTGAAATAACCATGCTTCAGCGGAGATTTAGCTTAATTTTGAAGTTTTCTGATATTTCTAGCTACTTTCACTGCGAAACAAGTTATTTCGACGAATTACATAATTTCATGAATGCTTCGTGAAATAATCACGATTTAGCGGAGATTTAGCTTATTTTTTAAGTTTTCTGAGGTTTCCAGGTACTTTCGCTGCGAAACGCGTTTTTTCGTTGAATTTCATCGTCCAATGAATGTTTCGTGAATTAACGGTGATTTAGCGGAGAATTAGCTGAATTTTGAAGTTTACATAGATTTCTAGCTACTTTCATTGCGAAACACGTTATTTCGTTGAATTTCATCGTTTCATGAATGTTTCGTGAAATAAACATGATTTAGCGGAGATTCAGCTTCATTTTGAAGTATTCTGAGATTTCTTGCTACATTCACTGCGAAACACGTTATTTCGTTAAATTTCAAAGTTTCATGAATATTTCGTGAAATAACCATGATTTAGCTGTGATTTAGCTTAATTTTGAAGTTTTCTGAGATTTCTAGCTACTTTCACTGCGAAACAAGTTATTTCGACGAATTACATAATTTCATGGATGCTTCGTGAAATAATAACGATTTAGCGGAGATTTAGCTTAATTATGTTAAATATTGAAGTTTTCTGAGGTTTCCCGGTACTTTCTCTACGAAACACGTTATTTCGTTGAATTTCATCGTCTCATGAATGTTTCGTGAATTAACGATGATTTAGAGGAGATTTAGCTTAATTTTGAAGTTTACTTATATAACTAGCTACTTTCACTGCGAAACACGTTATTTCGTTGAATTTCATCGTTTCATGAATGTTTCGTGAAATAAACATGATTTTGCGAAGATTTAGCTTAATTTTGATGTTTACATAGATATCCAGCTTATTTCACTGCGAAACACGTTATTTCGTTGAATTCATCGTTTCAGGAATGTTTCGTGAAATAAACATGATTTAGCGGAGATTTAGCTTAATTTTGAAGTTTTCTGAGATTTCTTGCTACATTCACTGCGAAGCACGTTATTTCGTTGAATTTCATTGTTTCATGAATGTTTCGTGGAATAACCATGCTTTAGCGGAGATTTAGCTTAATTTTGATGTTTTCTGCGATTTCTAGCTACTTTCACTGCGAAACACGTTATTTCGTTGAATTTCGTCGTTTCATCAATGTTTCGTGAAATAACCATGATTTAGCGGAGATTTAGCTTAATTTTGAAGTTTTCTGAGATTTCTTGCTACATTCACTGCGAAGCACGTTATTTCGTTGAATTTCATTGTTTCATGAATGTTTCGTGAAATAACCATGCTTTAGCGGAGATTTAGCTTAATTTTGAAGTTTTCTGAGATTTCTAGCTACTTTCACTGCGAAACAAGTTATTTCGTCGAATTACATAATTTCATGAATGCTTCGTAAAATAATCACGATTTAGCGGATATTTAGCTTATTTTTGAAGTTTTCTGAGGTTTCCAGGTACTTTCGCTACGAAACGAGTTATTTCGTTCAATTTCATCGTCTCATGAATGTTTCGTGAATTAACGATGATTTAGCGGAGATTTAGCTTAATTTTGAAGTATTCGGAGATTTCTTGCTACATTCACTGCGAAACACGTTATTTCGTTAAATTCCAAAGTTTCATGAATGTTTCGTGAAATAACCATGATTTTGCGGTGATTTAGCTTAATTTTGAAGTTTTCACAGATTCCCAGCTTCTTTCGCTGCGAAACACGCTATTTCGTTGGATTTCATCGTCTCATGAATGTTTCGTGAATTAACGGTGATTTAGCGGAGAATTAGCTGAATTTTGAAGTTTACATAGATTTCTAGCTACTTTCACTGCGAAACACGTTATTTCGTTGAATTTCATCGTTTCATGAATGTTTCGTGAAATAAACATGATTTAGCGGAGATTTAGCGTAATTTTGATGACTTCATTCATATCTTGCTACTTTCACTGCGAAACACGTTATTTCGTTGAATTTCATCGTTTCATGAATGTTTCGTGAAATAAACATGATTTTGCGAAGATTTAGCTTAATTTTGATGTTTACATAGATATCCAGCTTATTTCACTGCGAAACACGTTATTTCGTTGAATTTAATCGTTTCATGAATGTTTCGTGAAATAACCATGCTTTAGCGGAGATTTAGATTAATTTTGAAGTTTTCTGAGATTTCTAGCTACTTTCACTGCGAAACAAGTTATTTCGTCGAATTACTTAATTTCATGAATGCTTCGTGAAATAATAACGATTTAGCGGAGACTTAGCTTAATATTGAAGTTTTCTGAGGTTTCCCGGTACTTTCGCTACGAAACACGTTATTTCGTTTAATTTCATCGTCTCATGAATGTTTCGTGAATTATCGATGATTTAGCGCAGATTTAGCTTAATTTTAAAGTTTACTAAGATTTCTAGCTACTTTCAATGCGAAACACGTTATTTCGTTGAATTTCATCGTTTCATGAATGTTTCGTGAAATAAACATGATTTAGCGGAGATTCAGCTACATTTTGAAGTATTCTGAAATATCTTGCTACATTCACTGCGAAACACGTTATTTCGTTAAATTCAATGTTTCATGAATGTTTCGTGAAATAACCATGATTTAGCTGTGATTTAGCTTAATTTTGAAGTTTTCTGAGATATCTTGCTACTTTCGCTGCGAAACGCGTTATTTCGTTGAATTTCATCGTCTCATGAATGTTTCGTGAATTAACGATGATTTAGCGGAGATTTAGCTTAATTTTGAAGTATTCGGAGATTTCTTGCTACATTTACTGCGAAACACGTTATGTCGTTAAATTTCAAAGTTTCGTGAATGTTTCGTGAAATGACCATGATTTAGCGGTGATTTAGCTTAATTTTGAAGTTTTCACAGGTTTCCAGCTACTTTCGCTGCGAAACACGTTATTTCGTTGAATTTCATCGTCTCATGAATGTTTCGTGAAATAACCGTGATTTAGCGGAGATTTAGCTTAATTTTGAAATTTTCCACGATTTCTAGCTACTTTCACTGCGAAACACGATATTTCGTTGAATTTCATCGTTTCGTGAATGTTTCGTGAAATAAACATGATTTAGCGGAGATTTAGCGTAATATTGATGTGTTCATACATATCTTGCTACTTTCACTGCGAAACACATTATTTCGTTGAATTCATCGTTTCATTAATGTTTCGTGAAATAAACATGACTTAGCGGAGATTTAGCTTAATTTTGAAGTTTTCTGAGATTTCTAGCTACTTTCACTGCGAAACAAGTTATTTCGTCGAATTACATAATTTCATGAATGCTTCGTGAAATAATCACGATTTAGCGGAGATTTAGCTTATTTTTGAAGTTTTCAGAGGTTTCCAGGTACTTTCGCTGCGAAACGCGTTATTTCGTTGAATTTCATCGTTTCATGAATGTTTCGTGAAATAACCATGATTTAGCTGTGATTTAGCATAATTTTGAAGTTTTCTGTGATATCTTGCTACTTTCACTGCGAAACACGTTATTTCGTTGAATTTCATCGTCACATGAATGTTTCGTGAATTAACGATGATTTAGCGGAGATTCAGCTTAATTTTAAAGTTTACTTAGATTTCTAGCTACTTTCACTGCGAAACACGTTATTTCGTTGAATTTCATCGTTTCATGAATGTTTCGTGAAATAAACATGATTTAGCGGAGATTCAGCTTCATTTTGATGTATTCTGAGATTTCTTGCTACATTCACTGCGAAGCACGTTATTTCGTTGAATTTCATTGTTTCATGAATGTTTCGTGGAATAACCATGCTTTAGCGGAGATTTAGCTTAATTTTGAAGTTTTCTGCGATTTCTAGCTACTTTCACTGCGAAACACGTTATTTCGTTGAATTTCGTCGTTTCATGAATGTTTCGTGAAATAACCATGATTTAGCGGAGATTTAGCTTAATTTTGATGTCTTCATACATATCTTGCTACTTTCACTGCGAAACACATTATTTCGTTGAATTCATCGTTTCAGGAATGTTTCGTGAAATAAACATGATTTAGCGGAGATTTAGCTTAATTTTGAAGTTTTCTGAGATTTCTTGCTACATTCACTGCGAAGCACGTTCTTTCGTTGAATTTCATTGTTTCATGTATGTTTCGTGAAATAACCATGCTTTAGCGGAGATTTAGCTTAATTTTGAAGTTTTCTGAGATTTCTAGCTACTTTCACTGCGAAACAAGTTATTTCGTCGAATTACATAATTTCATGAATGCTTCGTGAAATAATCACGATTTAGCGGATATTTAGCTTATTTTTGAAGTTTTCTGAGGTTTCCAGGTACTTTCGCTACGAAACGCGTTATTTCGTTCAATTTCATCGTCTCATGAATATTTCGTGAATTAACGATGATTTAGCGGAGATTTAGCTTAATTTTGAAGTATTCGGAGATATCTTGCTACATTCACTGCGAAACACGTTATTTCGTTAAATTCCAAAGTTTCATGAATGTTTCGTGAAATAACCATGATTTAGCGGTGATTTTGCTTAATTTTGAAGTTTTCACAGATTTCCAGCTTCTTTCGCTGCGAAACACGCTATTTCGTTGGATTTCATCGTCTCATGAATGTTTCGTGAATTAACGGTGATTTAGCGGAGAATTAGCTGAATTTTGAAGTTTACATAGATTTCTAGCTACTTTCAATGCGAAACACGTTATTTCGTTGAATTTCATCGTTTCATGAATGTTTCGTGAAATAAACATGATTTAGCGGAGATTTAGCGTAATTTTGATGACTTCATTCATATCTTGCTACTTTCACTGCGAAACACATTATTTCGTTGAATTCATCGTTTCATGAATGTTTCGTGAAATAAACATGATTTAGCGGAGATTTAGCTTAATTTTGAAGTTTTCTGAGTTTTCTTGCTACATTCACAGCGTAGCACGTTATTTCGTTGAATTTCATTATTTCATGAATGTTTCGTGAAATAACCATGCTTTAGCGGAGATTTAGCTTATTTTTGATGTTTTCTGAGGTTTCCAGGTACTTTCGCTGCGAAACGCGTTATTTCGTTGAATTTCATCGTTTCATGAATGTTTCGTGAAATAACCATGATTTAGCTGTGATTTAGCATAATTTTGAAGTTTTCTGTGATATCTTGCTACTTTCACTGCGAAACACGTTATTTCGTTGAATTTCATCGTTTCATGAATGTTTCGTGAAATAAACATGATTTTGCGAAGATTTAGCTTAATTTTGATGTTTACATAGATATCCAGCTTATTTCACTGCGAAACACGTTATTTCGTTGAATTTAATCGTTTCATGAATGTTTCGTGAAATAACCATGCTTTAGCGGAGATTTAGATTAATTTTGAAGTTTTCTGAGATTTCTAGCTACTTTCACTGCGAAACAAGTTATTTCGTCGAATTACTTAATTTCATGAATGCTTCGTGAAATAATAACGATTTAGCGGAGATTTAGCTTAATATTGAATTTTTCTGAGGTTTCCCGGTACTTTCGCTACGAAACACGTTATTTCGTTGAATTTCATCGTCTCATGAATGTTTCGTGAATTAACGATGATTAAGAGGAGATTTAGCTTAATTTTGAAATTTACTTATATAACTAGCTACTTTCACTGCGAAACACGTTATTTCGTTGAATTTCATCGTTTCATGAATGTTTCGTGAAATAAACATGATTTAGCGGAGATTTAGCGTAATTTTGATGTCTTCATACATATCTTGCTACTTTCACTGCGAAACACATTATTTCGTTGAATTCATCGTTTCATGAATGTTTCGTGAAATAAACATGATTTAGCGGAGATTTAGCTTAATTTTGAATTTTTCAGAGATATCTTGATACCCTCACTGCGATACAGGTTTTTTCGTTGAATTTCATCTTTTCATGAATGTTTCGTGAAATATCCATGCTTGAGCGGTACTTTAGCTTAATTTTGAAGTTTTCTGCGATTTCTAGTTACTTTCACTGCGAAACAGGTTATTTCGTTGAATTTCGTCGTTTCATGAATGTTACGTGAAATAAACATGATTTAGCGGAGATTTAGCTTAATTTTGAAGTTTTCTGAAATTTCTTGCTACATTCACTGCGAAGCACGTTATTTCGTTGAATTTCATTGTTTCATGAATGTTTCGTGATTTAACCATGCTTTAGCGGAGATTTAGCTTAATTTTGAAGTTTTCTGAGATTTCTAGCTACTTTCACTGCGAAACAAGTTATTTCGTCGAATTACATAATTTCATGAATGCTTCATGAAATAATCACGATTTAGCGGAGATTTAGCTTATTTTTGAAGTTTTCTGAGGTTTCCAGGTACTTTCGCTGCAAAACGCGTTATTTCGTTCAATTTCATCGACTCATGAATGTTTCGTGAATTAACGATGATTTAGCGGAGATTTAGCTTAATTTTGAAGTATTCGGAGATTTCTTGCTACATTCACTGCGGAACACGTTATTTCGTTAAATTCCAAAGTTTCATGAATGTTTCGTGAAATAACCATGATTTAGCGGTGATTTAGCTTAATTTTGAAGTTTTCACAGATTTCCAGCTACTTTCGCTGCGAAACACGATATTTCGTTGGATTTCATCGTCTCATGAATGTTTCGTGAATTAACGGTGATTTAGCGGAGAATTAGCTGAATTATGAAGTTTACATAGATTTCTAGCTACTTTCACTGCGAAACACGTTATTTCGTTGAATTTCATCGTTTCATGAATGTTTCGTGAAATAAACATGATTTAGCGGAGATTTAGCGTAATTTTGATGACTTCATACATATCTTGCTACTTTCACTGCGAAACACATTATTTCGTTGAATTCATCGTTTCATGAATGTTTCGTGAAATAAACATGATTTAGCGGAGATTTAGCTTAATTTTGAAGTTTTCAGAGATTTCTTGCTACATTCACTGCGAAGCACGTTATTTCGTTGAATTTCATTGTTTCATGAATGTTTCGTGAAATAACCATGCTTTAGCGGAGATTTAGCTTAATTTTGAAGTTTTCTGAGATTTCTAGCTACTTTCACTGCGAAACAAGTTATTTCGTCGAATTACATAATTTCATGAATGCTTCGTGAAATAATCACGATTTAGCGGAGATTTAGCTTATTTTTGAAGTTTTCTGAGGTTTCCAGGTACTTTCGCTGCGAAACGCGTTATTTCGTTGAATTTCATCGTTTCATGAGTGTTTCGTGAAATAACCATGATTTAGCTGTGATTTAGCATTATTTTGAAGTTTTCTGTGATATCTTGCTACTTTCACTGCGAAACACGTTATTTCGTTGAATTTCATCGTTTCATGAATGTTTCGTGAAATAAACATGATTTTGCGAAGATTTAGCTTAATTTTGATGTTTACATAGATATCCAGCTTATTTCACTGCGAAACACGTGATTTCGTTGAATTTAATCGTTTCATGAATGTTTCGTGAAATAACCATGCTTTAGCGGAGATTTAAATTAATTTTGAAGTTTTCAGAGATTTCTAGCTACTTTCACTGCGAAACAAGTTATTTCGTCGAATTACATAATTTCATGAATGCTTCGTGAAATAATAACGATTTAGCGGAGATTTTGCTTAATATTGAAGTTTTCTGAGATTCCTAGCTACTTTCACTGCGAAACACGTTATTTCGTTGTATTTCATCGTTTCATGAATGTTTCGAGAAATAACCATGATTTAGCGGATATTTAGCTTCATTTTGAAGTTTTCTGAGATTTCTCGCTACTTTCACTGCGAAACACGTTATTTCGTTTAATTTCATCATTTCATGAATGTTTCGTGAAATAACCATGATTTAGCGGAGATTTAGCTTAATTTTGAAGTTTTCTGAAAATTCTAGGTACATTCACTGCGAAACACGCTATTTCGTTAAATTTCATCGTTTCATTAATGTTACGGGAAATAACCATGCTTTAGCGGAGATATAGCTTAATTTTGAAGTTTTCATAGATATCTAGCTACTTTCACTGCGAAACACGTTATTTCGTCGAATTTCATTGATTCATGAACGCATCGTGAAATAACCACGATTTAGAAGAGATTTAGCTTAATTTTGAAGTTTTCTGAGGTTTCCAGCTACTTTCACTGCGTAAAACGTTATTTCGTTGAATTTCATCAATTCATGAATGTTTCGTGAAATAACCACGATTTATAGGAGATTTAGCTTATTGTTGAAGTTTCTGAGTTTTCCAGCTACTTTCACTGCGAAACACGATGTTTCGTTGAATTTCATCGTTTCATGAATGTTTCTTGAAATAACCATGATTTTGCGGAGATTAAGCTTAATTTTGAAGTTTTCTGAGATTTCTTGCTACATTCCCTGCGAAACACGTTATTTCGTTGAAATTCATCGTTTCATGAATGTTTCGTGAAATAACCATGCTTTATCGGAAATTTAGCTTAATTTTGATGATTTCGGAGATTTCAAAGTTATTTCACTGCGAATCACGTTATTTCGTAGAATTTCATCGTTTCATGAATGGTTCGTGAAATAACCGTGGTTTAGCGGAGATTTAGCTTAATTTTGATGTTTTCATATATTTCAAGCTACTTTCACTGCGAAATAAGTTATTTCGTTGAATTTCATCGTTTCATTAATTTATCGTGAAATATCCATGTTTTAGCGGAGATTTAGCATAGTTTGGATGTTTTCTCAGATTTCTATCTTCTTTCACTACGAAAAACGTTATTTCGTTGAATTTCATCGATTCATGAATGTTTCGTGAAATAACCATGATTTAGCCGAGATTTAGCTTAATTTTGATGTTTTCTGAGATTTCTAGCTACTTTCACTGCGAATCAGGTTATTTCGTGGAATTTCATCGTTTCATTAATGTTTCGTGAAATAACCATGATTTAGCGGAAATTTAGCATTATTTAGATGTTTTCTGAGATTTGTAGCTACTTTCACTGCGAAACACGTTATTTCGTTGATTTCCATCATATCATGAATGATCCGCGAAATAACAATGTGTTAGCGGAGATTTAGCTTAATTTTGAAGTTTTCTGAGATTTCTAGCTACTTTCACTGCGAAAGAAGTTATTTCGTCGAATAACATATTTTCATGAATGCTTCGTGAAATAATCACGATTTAGCGGAGATTTGGTTTAATTTTTAAGTTTTCTGAGGTTTCCAGCTACTTTCGCTGCGAAACACGTTATTTCGTTGAATTTCATCGTCTCATGAATGTTTCGTGTATTAATGATGATTTAGCGGAGATTTAGCTTAATTTTGAAATTTACTTAGATTTCTAGCTTCTTTCACTGCGAAACACGTTATTTCATTGAATTTCATCGTTTCATGAATGTTTCGTGAAATAAATATTATTCAGCGGAGATTTAGCTTAATTTTGAAGTATTCTGAGATTTCTTGCTACATTCACTGCGAAGCACGTTATTTCGTTGATTTTCATCGTTTCATGAATGTTTCGTGAAATAACCATGATTTATCGGTGATTTAGCTTAAATTTGAAGTTTTCTGAGATATCTTGCTACTTTCACTGCGAAACAGGTTATTTCGTTGAATTTCATCTTTTCATGAATGTTTCGTGAAATAACCATGCTTTAGCGGAGCTTTAGCTTAATTTTGAAGTTTTCTGCGATTTCTAGCAACTTTCACTGCGAAACACATTATTTCGTTTAATTTCATCATTTCATGAATGTTTCGTGAAATAACCATGATTTAGCGGAGATTTAGCTTAATTTTGAAGTTTTCTGAAATTTCTAGGTACATTCACTGCGAAACACGCTATTTCGTTGAAATTCATCGTTTCATGAATGTTACGGGAAATAACCATGCTTTAGCGGAGATATAGCTTAATTTTGAAGTTTTCATAGATATCTAGCTATTTTCACTGCGAAACACGTTATTTCGTCGAATTTCATAGATTCATGAACGCATCGTGAAATAACCACGATTTAGAAGAGATTTAGCTTAATTATGAAGTTTTCTGAGGTTTCCAGCTACTTTCACTGCGTAAGACGTTATTTCGTTGAATTTCATCAATTCATGAATGTTTCGTGAAATAACCACGATTTATAGGAGATTTAGCTTATTTTTGAAGTTTCTGAGTTTTCCAGCTACTTTCACTGCGAAACACGATGTTTCGTTGAATTTCATCGATTCATGAATGTTTCTTGAAATAACCATTATTTTGCGGAGATTAAGCTTAATTTTGAAGTTTTCTGAGATTTCTTGCTACATTCCCTGCGAAACACGTTATTTCGTTGAATTTCATCGTTTCATGAATGTTTCGTGAAATAACCATGCTTTATCGGAAATTTAGCTTAATTTTGATGATTTCGGAGATTTCAAAGTTATTTCACTGCGAATCACGTTATTTCGTAGAATTTCATCGTTTCATGAATGGTTCGTGAAATAACCGTGGTTTAGCGGAAATTTAGCTTAATTTTGATGTTTTCATATATTTCAAGCTACTTTCACTGCGAAATAAGTTATTTCGTTGAATTTCATCATTTCATTAATTTATCGTGAAATAACCATGTTTTAGCGGAGATTTAGCATAGTTTGGATGTTTTCTCAGATTTCTATCTTCTTTCACTACGAAAAACGTTATTTCGTTGAATTTCATCGATTCATGAATGTTTTGTGAAATAACCATGATTTAGCCGAGATTTAGCTTAATTTTGATGTTTTCTGAGATTTCTAGCTACTTTCACTGCGAATCAGGTTATTTCGTGGAATTTCATCGTTTCATTAATGTTTCGTGAAATAACCATGATTTAGCGGAAATTTAGCATAATTTAGATGTTTTCTGAGATTTGTAGCTACTTTCACTGCGAAACACGTTATTTCGTTGATTTCCATCATATCATGAATGATCCGCGAAATAACAATGTGTTAGCGGAGATTTAGCTTAATTTTGATGTTTTCAGTGGTATCAAGCTACTTCCTTTGCGACACACGTTATTTCGTTGATTTTCATTGTTTCATGAATGTTTCGTGAAATAACCATGATTTAGCGGAGATTTAGCTTAATTTTGATGTCTTCATACATATCTTGCTACTTTCACTGCGAAACACATTATTTCGTTGAATTCATCGTTTCATGAATGTTTCGTGAAATAAACATGATTTAGCGGAGATTTAGCTTAATTTTGAAGTTTTCTGAGATTTCTAGCTACTTTCACTGCGAAACACGTTATTTCGTTGTATTTCATCGTTTCATGAATGTTTCGAGAAATAACCATGATTTAGCGGATATTTAGCTTAATTTTGATGTTTTCATAGGTAACTAGCTACTTTCACTGCGAAACACGTTATTTCGTTTCATGAATGTTTCGTGAACTAACCATGATTTAGCGGAGATTTAGCGTAATTTTGATGTTTTCATAGTTATCTAGCTACTTTCACTGCGAAACACGTTATTACGTTAAATATCATCGGTTCATGAATGTTTCGAGAAATAACCATGATTTAGCGGAGATTTAGCTTAATTTTGATGATTTCGGAGATTTCAGTGTTCCTTCACTGCGTAACACGTTATTTCGTTGAATTTCAACGTTTCATGAATGTTTCGTGAAATATCGATGCTTTAGCGGAGCTTTAGCTTAATTTTGAAGTTTTCTGCGATTTCTAGCTACTTTCACTGCGAAACATGTTATTTCGTTGAATTTCATCGTTTCATGAATGTTTCGTGAAATAACCATGATTTAGCGGAGATTTAGCGTAATTTTGATGACTTCATACATATCTTGCTACTTTCACTGCGAAACACATTATTTCGTTGAATTCATCGTTTCATGAATGTTTCGTGAAATTAACATGATTTAGCGCAGATTTAGCTTAATTTTGAATTTTTCTGGGATATCTTGCTACCCTCACTGCGATACAGGTTTTTTCGTTGAATTTCATCTTTTCATGAATGTGTCGTGAAATATCCATGCTTGAGCGGAGCTTTCGCTTAATTTTGAAGTATTCTGCGATTTCTAGCTACTTTCACTGCGAAACTCGTTATTTCGTTGAATTTCATCGTTTCATGAATGTTTCGTGAAATAACCTTGATTTAGCGGAGATTAAGCTTAATTTTGATGTCTTCATACATATCTTGCTACTTTCACTGCGAAACACATTATTTCGTTGAATTCATCGTTTCATGAATGTTTCGTGAAATAAACATGATTTAGCGGAGATTTAGGTTAATTTTGAAGTTTTCTGAGATTTCTAACTACTTTCACTGCGAAACACGTTATTTCGTCGAATTACATAATTTCATGAATGCTTCGTGAAATAATCACGATTTAGCGGAGATTTAGTTTAATTTTTAAGTTTTCTGAGGTTTCCAGCTACTTTCGCTGCGAAACACGTTATTTCGTTGAATTTCATCGTCTCATGAATGTTTCGTGTATTAATGATGATTTAGCGGAGATTTAGCTTAATTTTGAAATTTACTTCGATTTCTAGCTACTTTCACTGCGAAACACGTTATTTCATTGAATTTCATCGTTTCATGAATGTTTCGAGAAATAAATATTATTAAGCGGAGATTTAGCTTAATTTTGAAGTATTCTGAGATTTCTTGCTACATTCACTGCGAAGGACGTATTTCGTTGATTTTCATCGCTTCATGAATGTTTCGTGAAATAACCATGATTTAGCGGTGATTTAGCTTAATTTTGAAGTTTTCTGAGATATCTTGCTACTTTCACTGCGAAACAGGTTATTTCGTTGAATTTCATCTTTTCATGAATGTTTCGTGAAATAACCATGCTTTAGCGGAGCTTTAGCTTAATTTTGAAGGTTTCTGCGATTTCTAGCTACTTTCACTGCGAAACACGTTATTTCGTTAAATTTCATCGTTTCATGAATGTTTCGTGAAATAACCATGATTTAGCGGAGATTTAGCTTAATTTTGAAGTTTTCTGAAATTTCTCGGTACATTCACTGCAAAACACGCTATTTCGTTGAATTTCATCGTTTCATGAATGTTACGTGAAATAACCATGCTTTAGCGGAGATATAGCTTAATTTTGATGATTTCGGAGGTTTCAAAGTTATTTCACTGCGAATCACGTTATTTCGTAGAATTTCATCGTTTCATGAATGTTTCGTGAAATAACCGTGGTTTAGCGGAGATTTAGCTTAATTTTGATGTTTTCATAGATTTCAAGCTACTTTCACTGCGAAATAAGTTATTTCGTTCAATTTCATCGTTTCATTAATTTATCGTGAAATAACCATGTTTTAGCGGAGATTTAGCATAGTTTGGATGTTTGCTGAGATTTCTATCTTCTTTCACTACGAAAAACGTTATTTCGTTGAATTTCATCGATTCATGAATGTTTCGTGAAATAACGATGATTTAGCCGAGATTTAGCTTAATTTAGATGTTTTCTGAGATTTGTAGCTACTTTCACTGCGAAACACGTTATTTCGTTGATTTCCATCATTTCATGAATGATCCGCGAAATAACAATGTGTTAGCGGAGATTTAGCTTAATTTTGATGTTTTCAGTGGTACCAAGCTACTTCCTTTGCGACACACGTTATTTCGTTGATTTTCATCGTTTCATGTATGTTTCGTGAGGTAACCATGATTTAGCGGAGATTTAGTTTAATTTTGATGTTTTCATAGGTAACTATCTACTTTCACTGCGAAACACGTTATTACGTTAAATTTCATCGTGTCATGAATGTTTCGAGAAATAACCATGATTTAGCGGAGATTTAGCTTAATTTTGATGATTTCGGAGATTTCAGTGTTCTTTCACTGCGAATCACGTTATTTCGTAGAATTTCATCGTTCCATGAATGTTTCGTGTAATAACCGTGGTTTAGCGGAGATTTAGCTTAATTTTGATGTTTTCATAGATTTCAAGCTACTTTCACTGCGAAATAAGTTATTTCGTTGAATTTCATCGTTTCATTAATTTATCGTGAAATAACCATGTTTTAGCGGAGATTTAGCTTAGTTTGGATGTTTTCTGAGATTTCTATCTTCTTTCACTACGAAAAACGTTATTTCGTTGATTTTCGTCGTTTCATGAATGTTTCGTGAACTAACCATGATTCAGCGGAGATTTAGCTTAATTTTGATTTTTTCATAGGTACATAGCTACTTTCACTGCGAAACACGTTATTTCGTTTCATGAATGTTTCGTGAAATAACCATGATTTAGCGGAGATTTAGCTTAATTTTGATGTTTTCGGAGATTTCTATGTTCTTTCACTGCGAAAAACGTTAGTTCGTTGAATTTCATCGATTCATGAATGTTTCGTGAAATAACCATGATTTTGCCGAGATTTAGCTTAATTTTGGTGTTTTCATAAATATCTAGCTCCTTTCACTGCGACACACGTTATTTCGTTGAATTTAATCGTTTCATGATTGTTACCTGAAATAACAATGTTGAAGCGGTGATTTAGCTTAATTTCGATGTTTTCTGAGATTTCTAGCTTCTAACGTGCGAATCTCGTTATTTCGTTGAATTTCATCGTTTCATGAATGTCTCGCGAAATAACCATGATTTAGCGGAGATTTAGCTTATTTTTGATGTTTTCATTCATATCACCTTACTTTCACTGCGGATCATGTTATTTCGTTGAATTTCGTCGTTTTATGAAGGTTTCGTGTAATAGCCTTGACCTAGGTGATATATAGCTTCATTTTCATGTTTTCATATGTATATCACCACTTTCACTGTGAAACACGTTATTACACTGTATTTCATTGTTTTTTGTAGGATTCGTGATATAGCCTTTGACCTATGTGGGATATTGATTAATATTGAAGTTTTTATATATATCGCGCTACTTTCACTGCGAAACACGTTATTTCGCTGGATTTCATCGTTTTATAAAGGATTCGTTCAATAGCCTTTGACCTACATGAAATACTGCTTAATTTTGATGTTTTCTTAGATATATCAATACATTCACTTCGAATCTCGTAAATTTTTGAATTTCTACGTTTCTAGAAGCATTCGATAAATACCGTTTCACCTAGTTGAGATATAGCTTAATTTTGATGTTTCATAGTTATCTCGCTACTTTCACTGTAAAACACGTTATTTCGTTGTATTTCATCCTTTTATGAGGGATTCGTGAAATTGCAATGTACTATGTGAGATATAGTTTAATTTTAATGTTTTCATAGATATCTTGCTACTTTCACTGCGAATCACGTAATTTCGATGTATTTCATTGTTTTATGAAGGTTTCGTGAAATAGCCTTTAACCTAGGTGAGCTATAGCTTAATTTTTATGTTTTCTTTGATATCTCGCTTCTTTCACTGTGAATGAAGTTATTTCGTTGAATTTCATCGTTTTATGGATGGGTTCGTGAAATATTCTTTATCCTTAGTGACAGATTGCTTAATTTTGATGTTTTGATGGATATCTCGATACTTTCACTGCGAATCACGTAATTTCGTTGAATTTCATCGTTTCACGAGGTTTCGTCAAATAACAATTATTTAGATGAGATTTCACGTAATTTGGATAGTTTCTAAAGCTATTATTCGATTCAGATTCGATTCTATTCGATTCAGACAGCCATTTCTGGATGATTATGTATCGATGATCGAGTTTGAATGATTCGTTTAGTTGAATATTAATCTACTGTCTACTGAACTTTATTGAATGCAAACTTGTCCCTGGATGAACTTGAATTTTCAAATTATTTTTATATGGCAATATTCGTGATCTCCTCCGAATTTGTATACCTAGATCTTGGTCTGCCCTCTCCAAAGTACTGTGAGAATTCGTAGAGCGTGGGACACGTTAAGGCCAATCAGGAAATATGTGAGAGTGGTCCAGAATTTCTCATTGCCACCCAAGTGTGATTCCCGAAAAATGGCATGTTTGGAAAATGGTTTCATCACTTTCCCGTTGCCTGCACAATATTTCCACTACGCACCCGTTTATTGCAATGTGATTGCTATTGTATGAAGAATTCCTCGCACTGAAAGCTATCTGAGAATTATGTGGAGGCCTAGTTGGAAATTTTCTGTTGTCTATACTTAAAGGATGCAAAAAGTAAATACAGAACAGACTGCACATTACTTGGAGTAAAAATATAAGCAAAGGAAGAGCAGAGCCTCTCCTCAAAAATTTAATTCAAACATAATCCCATACCTTAAATATGTGATATAATTACAAATATTTTTCCAAATATCTGGAAAACTAAGGCGATAACAGGCTTGAAGAGAAGCTGCTTAAAATTACTTCACTGACAATATATTTCAAGGTTATCAACTTCAGTGACTAATATCTATGCAATTACTTGCAATTACAATAGCACATAATTTAGCAAACTTCGTTCAAATGTTTGTATCCAATGTTTGTTTGACTATCATGTTATATTATTTTCGAAAGACAGAACCGTCATGAGACATTTTAGCATCAGACATTATTAAATTAATTTGATTCGTGCATGAAAGTAATTTTTTAAAATGGAGAAGATATACATATTTTGCTATGTTATGTTATACAAATTTCGGAAAGGATTGAGTGTTGAAATCACTACAGAACGTCACAACATCCAAAGATCTTTTCAAAACGCACCGCGCAAAACTCCAAATAATCAGTTCTCTTCCGCAAATCCTGTTCTGCAAAATCTCATTAAGGATTGAAATTAAAACACGTGGATGTTCCAAAAAAACCTTCCATAAGCTACACAGGAAGCTGCTCTCAAACTTCATCAGCAAATACATCGCGGAAGAAACCCGAAATATGGCAGGATAAGCTTGCAAACATCATGAAGATCACACATTTTGGCAGACCTTCAAGATCACCGGCCACGGGAAAAAACGGATACCCATATTCCAAAGTCTACATCCCACATTCTCCTCACTACACAAAGGAAGAAAAAGCCGTAAGTCTAACAGTAAACTTCAAAAAAATATACAACTCTGCATGGCACATAACTTCTCCCATCGAGCACGACATCGAAATACTTGAAACATTACCATTCAGAAAGCCCCCCTCATAGATGACAGCAGTTTAAACTGCACTCTTCAAAAGAGAAAGCACATAATTGAAAAACTCCCTTCTAGCCTCAGGACCAGACAAAATCGTCACAACGGCACTCAAAAAACTCTCAATCCCATAATACTAGATACATTATATCTTGAAATATTCTTTTAAGTTGTTTCTATTTTCCCACAGGATGAAAAACCGCCAACGTAATCCTAATCCCCAAGCAGAAGAAACTCGCAACAGCAATCGAAAGGTGCTAATTATTCAGCCTCCTAAGTACGATCAGCAAATAATTTGAAAATATTATCATCGCTCTTCTATTAACTCATATTAACAATAGTAACGTAATGATTCCTCAGCAGTTTATTTTCAGAAAAAATCATTCAAGTATCCAGCTGCTACAACGATATCACTATGGAACATATCATCTTAGAAGTAAACAAAAACAGAATAACAAAATTTATCCTCCTAGATTTAGAAAAAACCTTTGATTCAATCTAGTACAGCTCCTTTCTGAAACTGCAAAGAAGATACCCTACTCCTTCTCCTTAGACTGATAGCCAATTACCTCCTGTTACAACGGAAATAATGCAAGGTTCCATACTCACTGCCCCACCCCCCGCTATTCATAATTTACGTAAATGACATTCCTCGTACTTAAAATTCCCACTTAGCGGTCTATGAAGACAATAGCGCCAGCTTCACCTCATCATAGAGTCACAAAAAGGCAAGTACAGTCAAGCACACTTTGATCAACTCCAAGATTACTTCACAAACTGAAAATTAAAAATCAAAACCCAATCAAAACGCAAATCATTACCTTTACAAATAATAGATCCAAACCAACAATTCAAGTTTCCATGCCAAGACACAACATTCTCTCCGCCATGGTCAATTACCTTAGTGTACTACTAGACGCTAAAGTCACGTAGGCCTAAGCGACCAGCAAAAGGGCTTTCCCCGCACTCAGAAGACTATATCCACTATTCCACAGAAACAGCAATTTTAAAACATATATCAAACTAAACCTATATAAGATGTGCGTAAGGCTTATGATAACATACGACCATCAAATCTGGGCTGCAGCAGTAAAGTAACACATTTCTAAAATTCAATATATCCAAAGTTAATTCCTACTCTGGAGACATTCAGCCGCGTAGCATGGATAGCAAACATCCAAACAATGAGGACTACATTGCAAAACTTACTTGAAACCGCTTATCACACAGAGCATCGATAACCATTCATCAGCCAAATAAGGAACTACAATGTCAACATTCTATTAAATATCAAGAAAAAGCTACCTAAATAAACAATTGCCACTTCATAAAACCTGAACAGTCAAAATTCAAAAATTGAAACGAATAAAATTATGCAGGTGTTTTGATATTTTTCCTGCTCACCTAGCAACACTTAACCGTAGAATAACACTACCTTTCCTGAGAAGAATCCACCCAACAAATATATTTTTTTCATGCAGGTTAAAGGATCACCAAATCCCAAGCACTGCAATTAAATTAATCACAAACAGAAAAACACAGATGCAGCCAATTGGATTCTATTCGAGCTATCGAAAGAGTCGCAGCGAGCGGCAAGCTGAAGCAATTTTATATAATCACTGGATTGTATAATTGTATGAATATATATATATATATATATATATATATATATTATTTTGAATATATGAATATATATATATATATATATATATATATATATATTTCTTACATCCAGCTTCACGACTCCTTAGAATTCTTTGGGAATTACATGTTTGGAAATTTTAAAAAGATACATTAATTATTGATGAAGAATCTCCAGTAAAAAGAAATCGTAATAGTAATAAAAGTTTTCCATCTTTTTGAATATATCTTACTAATGGCATATTGTTCCCAATATGCCATCAGTATGATATATTCTTGTTTCAGTCTCGGAATTGTTAACTGAATGTTGCTGTTAGGAACATTCGCAGTTAATTTCATCCCAATTTTGACCCGAGATTTATTACACTTGTCTCTCAACGAAAAATCAAGTTTGACGATAACATCATCTCTTGTCCTGTTTCTTATTAGTATCTCTGAAAATTAATTTACTCTCTGATTATATTACCTGTATCTTTCGGGTATGTGTTGCTTTACGGATTAATACGTGTTTTTTTTACGGATTAATATATACTTCTCTTTCGTGTTTGATAAATATCATGTACATTGGCTGATTATGAGAAATCAATAAAAATTAGTGTGAAGATACAAAACAGCACGCTCGCTGTTTGAAATATTATTTCATCACTCCAAGATACGCCTTATGGTCATAAATAAATAAATATTAGTATATTATAATGAATAATTACTAATTATTATGACATATGTTACATATATCATGTACATCTTATTAACTATAACATAGCTATGTAATTTTTTTCAAAAATTCTTCAAGAGAATAAAGAGCCTTAAATATTATAATTTATATATTATACCTACATATAATTTGTTTGAATAATTTCAAAATATATTCCAATATATATTCAAATATATGTAGTATCAAAATTATTATGATGTGTGTTATATTTTCAGTTACTTTTACTTCTAATAGATGGCCTGCTTGCTGGAAATGCGTAAATAAAGAAGTATGAATGTGATGTGAGAAGCACAGAGTTGACATCGAGCGTTTTTCCTTTTGAAAATAAGAAAGTCGTGCTAATGAAAAAAGAGAGTCAAAACAAAGCCGTAAAAGAGCGTTGAATGAGAGTGGTCAAAAAGAGTGGTCATTTGTGTTATAGAAAAGAATTAATTGTGTCGTTTGAGTTTATTTGAATTATTTTTGTCTGTGTTGTTTATCTTGTGTGTTTATTATCTTGTGTGTTGTTTTGTTTCCGTTTTCTTTGTTATTCAATATAACAAACATCAATTAAATAATATCACTACAAATTATATTGGGGGCTCATCCAGGATATCATAGAAAAAGAAAAAAAATAAGCGTAATTATGCAACGGATATAAAAAAAGGCATCAATTATGTGTGAATAAGCAAAAACCGTGATTAAGATGGATCAAGCAAGTAAAAATAATGACAAATTAGAATAAATTGGTACAATAAAATTGGTACAACTGAAAGATAAATTGAAGAGAAGAAAATGGAAAACCTGTGGTAACAAAAGTGAATTACAGTATCGTCTGAGAGCTGCTGAAAATGAAGAAGATGAAAAGAGTGAAGAAGAAGAAGAAAAGACCGATAATGACGATTGTGATTAAAATTTATACATGCACGTGAGTTCTACTAAAACATGAGTATTTATTGACATGACTACATATTTTCGAGATGTCTATGAGCGTTTTCAGTGGTGACGATGAAGTAAATAATCGTATTTGGTTAGAAGAGTTTGAAGAGATGGCCGAACTTTGTAATTGAACTGATGTCCAAAAAATCATTTACGCCAAAAGACTGTTACGTGGTTCAGCAAAAATGTTTGTGAATTATGAAAAGTGCTGTAAAAGTTGGAATAAAATGGACGCGCATAAAATATATAAAGATTTGTCAAGAAAAACTAAAAAGCTGACTGAAACGTGTTATGAATATATTTATCAAATGTTCGAAAGAGCAAAGCAAGTAGATATGGAATATTCCGTCATAATAAAATATATCATTGACGGAATTCAAGATGAAGAAATAAATAAAACTGTATTATATAGTGCCAAAAATGTGCGCGAGTTGAAAGAAAAGTGTATACTATGTGAAAGCGAGAGGCAAACGAGCTGAAGAGAAGAAATCGTCGGTTCGCAATGAAACGGAGAAGAAGGCTGTGCGGCGTTGTTATCTGTGTGGGGAAAATGTTAACATTTGACTGCAGACTATCCTATGACGAATAAAGGCACTAAATGTTTCAAATGCCAAGAATGTGGACATATTGTTCGAAAGTATATCAAGTAAACCGTCGAAAGATACATGTAACGCATCGTATTTGTCACAAACAAACCATTGCAAAGAAGTGAAGATAGCGCATTGTAAATTGATTGCTTTGATTGAAACATAGTGATTTGACCTTAATGAGAGCTGATCAATATATTAAGATAGAATCACCAGAATTAAATAACAGAATTTCGTGGTATTGGCTCTGAAGAAATACTTTAGGAGAATTTGCGATAATAGTAGATATTTAATGACAATTCATGTAGTTTCAGATACGCTGCAGCACGCGTTAATAGTTGGCACGGATTTTTTGAACACGGTTGAATTGAATATGAAGGAGCAAAACATTTTCATTCACAAAATAAATAGTAATGATAATCAAATTCCAGACGTTTTCTGAATAGAATTCGAAACTGAAATGGATAGTTTAGACTTGTCTCGTGTTACTGATCAAATGTACAAGCAGACGATAAAAGAAAATGTTCAAAATTATGTACCTAAAATATCGCGTAAAATAAGTATTAAGATGAGCTTAATTCTTCAAGATGACATACCAGTGTATCAAAGACCGCGTAGGTTGTCTTCGTAAGAGAAAAACGAACCAGATGTGCAAATAGAATCTTGATTGTCAAACAAAATAATTTGACCGTCTCATTTTGGTTGCGCTAGCCCGGTTGTGTTAGTCAAAAAAAAAGATGGTTCAACAAGAATTTGCGTAGATTATCGACAGCTAAATAAGAAAATCGTAAAAGATGGATATCCACTGTTGCTAACAGAAGATCAATTAGATTTGTTACATGGTGCAAAAGTTTTTAGTACTTTAGACCTAAAGAACGGATTTTTCCACGTTCCTATCAAGGAGAGTAGTATGAAGTACACGGCGTTTGTGATTCCTAACGGTCATTATGAATTCATGAAAGTACCATTTGGATTGTGCAATTCTCTCCGTTTTTCAGAAATTCATAAATGCAGTGTTTAAAGAATTGATGGCATCGGGAGTTGTTTCGACATACATGGATGACCTGATAATACATTCTGTCGATTTTCTGCAGAGAATAGAAAAATTTAAATCGGTATTAAATGTTGCTAGTCAACATGGTCTGTTAATTAATTAGTACAAATATAACTTCTTGTAGTCAAAAGTTGAATATTTGGGGTACATCGTTGAGGATGGAAATGTTCAGCCATCCTAATATATGACTAAAGCAGTAGTAAATTTTCCAAAGCCAAAAGTGCGAAAGACATACAAAAGTTTTTAGGTTTAACTTGATATTATTTTAGAAAGTTCGTCCCTCAATATTCAATTATTGCGAGATCTCTATCGAAATTGTTGCGAAAGAATGTCGAATTCAAATTCGAGTCGCAAAAACGAGAAGCGTTTGAAAGTTTCAAAATTATTCTAAATAGTAAGCCAGTTCTGAAATTGTATCGAACAGGTGCAGAATCTAACATACAGATGCGTGTAGAATGGGTTATGGCGCAATTTTGTTACAACGTGATAGTAAGGATGATTTTCATCCAGTGTATTACGCGAGCGGAAAGACTACACTGGCCAAAGAAAAATAGTTCAAGCTATGAACTTGAGGTAATTAGAATTACGAAGGCGCTAAAGAAGCGTTTCGCATTTATTTGTTTGGGATTCCATTTAAAATCGTTACCGATTGTCAAGCATTCGAATTGACAATACGTAAAAAAGATCTTTCCGTTCGTGTGGCAAGATGACCCATACTTCAGGAAGAGTTTAATTATAAAATCGAGCAGAGGCCCAGAAGAAATATGACTCATGTTTACGCGTTAAGCCGTAATCAATTACCCACAGCCATGCTAATGGAGGAAAGTGAAGAAATTATTCTGGTCAGATTCAAAAAAAAGCCCAGGTGAAGGACAAAGACACACGCAAATACTTCGTCAGACTCATGAGCGGATTAATAAAACAGAAGCGATTGAAAGAAAAGATTTTTAAGGGATGCGACCGAAAATTGAAAAAAAAGTGCTGAATTAATTGCATTCTCGTGGAGAAAAAACGTGGCAAGCAGGAAGGCTTTTCGAATACGATTGATAAGGGAGACTTGTCGTTTGATACGTATTACGTTGATCATCTTGGACCCTCGAGTAAGAAAAGTTATCGGCATACCTTTGTGATTGTTGATGCATTACCACGCATTTACGTGGTTATATGCTAAACAATTCCACAGATTCTGCAGAGGTAATCGATCGATTAAAGAAGCAATCCTTTGTGTTTGGAAATCCTAGACGAATTGTTTCAGATTGTGGTTCAGAGTTCAGATCAGCCTTTAAAGACTATTGTAAGGATGAAAAAGTACAGCATGTGCTGATAACAATAGGCGTTCCACGAATGGTTAAGTTAAGAGAATAAACAGAACTCTTATAGCGTTTCTTCGTCAGCTACTTTGTAGTTATCTGCGCCAAGAGCAGAAGAATGGTATAAATATCTTGAGGTTGCACAAAAATATTTAAATGCAATACTCAGTAGGAGTACTAACCACTCCGTTCTATTTATTGTTCGGAACGCATATTAAGAAGCGTAAAAATGTGGCGATTCGACAGTTAATAGCAGACGAATGGATCACTGTGTTTCAGGAAGAATGCCAAGAGACTCGAACAAGGGCAAGAGAAAAGATCGCTGAAGTGCATACTCATAATAGAAGACTATGATAAGAAAAGAAAAGAAGCAACGCGATATAAGCAAGAATATATGGTTACAATTAAACGGACACAGACAGGTTCAGGACTGAAACATTATCCGAAATTTCTTGGACCTTACCGTGTGACAGGAGTACTACAAAATGATCGATATGTAGTGCAAAAAATTGGTGAGCACGAAGGACCCCATACGACCTCTACAGCAGTGGAACACCTGAAACCTTGGATTGATGACGGAGAGGGTTTGTCCTAAGAAAGCGACAGTAATTGCAAAAACATCTGAGGTCAGATATTAAATCAGAATGGCAGAATGTAGTATCGAAATTATTATAATGTGTAGTTATATTTTTAGTTACTTTTACTTCTAATAGATGACCTGCTTGCTGGAGATGCGTGAACGAAAAAGTATGTGACGTGAGAAGCATAGCGTTGGCATCGAGCGCTTTTTTTTTTGAAAAGAAGAAAGTCATGCTAGTGAAAAAAGAGAGTCAGGGCAAAGTCGTAAAAGACCGTTGAATGAGAATGGTCAAAAAGAATGGTCATTTGTGTTGTAGAAATGAAATAATTGCGTCGTTTGTGTTTATTAGAATTATGTTTGTCTGTGTTGTTTATCTTGTGTGTTTATTATTTGTTTTGTTTACGTTTTCTTTGTTATTTAATATAATAAACATAATTTAAATAAAATCGCTACAATCATGGAACACTACCAGTGTCAGAAACATAGCAGCAGAGCTGCATAAATACTTCACGGACCAAAACACAGACATCGCTTGTTACAAAAACCTGGCTAATCCCCATAGAAATCTCAAAAATCCCAAATTATACCCTAGACCGAAAAGATGGACTTCCAACTAACCTCAACAAATGCAAGAGTGAAATACTCGCAATACTTACAATAATACGAAATAGTATCCCAGCTGAAGACATTCCACAAACAGCATCGCCCAATATCGAATCAATCAAAGTCAAGAGCACCCCATTTCTCGTAAAAAGAACGGCGTAAACACTGCTAAAACCAAAATTCTAATAACAGATCTCGACTCCATTATCCCACCACATGTCACTTTATCATAGGCGGGAATTTCAATGTAAAGCATAGGATGTAGAACTTCCGAAGAAACCAAAACGGATCCACTATCAAGGACTATGCGGAATTGCATAACTATCAGATTATTTATAGCCTAATCTACACACAGACCCAACCTACACTTATAATCCAACTGTGTTACCTAATATTGATATCTTCCTTTCGAATATTCTCTACCAACAAACATGCCAAACCATAAACAGCCTACCGTATAATCTCCGGTTTTACTATCGCTGCAAACAAGAAAAAATACAACAGAACCATGCATGACAAAACTGCCAGACATTCCAACGCACTAAAAATAAATCCGCAATTTCAGACCACAACCGATGTAGTCATAAAAGTAAGGACTTCAGCCGCTAGGTCCAAACAGCATTTCACAAAACTATCCGCGACACACCATCACTAGATCACAATAACACTCCGGACACTGCAAAAACTAATTAAGAAAAGAAAGAGGCATGGAAGAATATACCAAAAGACTGATAACTCCATACACAAACTCTACAGAAAATTAGTTTCTAACTTCATAATGAAAAGAATAACAAAAACAAAATCTGGCAGGACAAACTATCCAACAAACACAAAATGGATTATACTCTGTTACACCTTCCATAAGAGGAGTAAGAAATCATCTAATTTTGCAAGATCTCAACAATGGAACCTTCTACATAGACGAAGAAAAAGCCTTGAAATAAGCCATTCAGAATAACACGTAGAGAAAATTCAATCGTAGAAAAAAAATCGTAGAGATCCATTTAGAAACAATGCTCTCTTGTTAAAAATCACAATATACGATGATAGAGCTTTTCAAACAATGTCTATTAAATTCACACATATTTATTATGATTATTGTATGTACATATGTAAATTCGTTCATAGTAAAGTGCCACCGGATTCAATTCAATAAATAATTTTCGGTTGCGGAAATGGCAACACTGATCATATATTTTGATTTTAGTTTTTATCGCTACTAGCGCTGTACAATACTAGACTAGTCGATATGACAAGATGTGACACGGAAATGATAAGAACATATACGAGATATATAAATAGACATTGCATCTTAAAAACTTTCGTAGTCAGTGACCTGAAATACCGACATATAAAAAAATCACTTGTTTTTAAGCGCATTCTACGTTTAAACAACAGAGTTGGAGAATTAATGAACGTACCAGCAACATGACATTTGAGACTATTACAATGTTGTCAATTTTCAATACCGAAATGTGAAGCCAGTAACCAAAGACGAGGTAAACGAAATCTATTCTACACTATATCAAAAAGGAAACTATCTATATTTTACGGATTTGTTATAACTTTTTTCAACATACAGTAAAATAAAATTTTTAAATTATTAATATGGTTTTATGTATGAATGATTTATGTTGTATTAAATATTCTTAAAAACAATTTTTAACTAACAAAATTTTCAACTACTTTAGATTATTATTAATATTAAAATATTTAAATTATTATATATCCACATTTACATATTCCTTATATTACATGTTGAAATTTACGCTAAATTTTTAAAATTTTATTATAACTTTGCAGTACATCAGTTAATTATAGAATATAAATTCTATAATTCATTAGTTAAAAATTACGCTTATTGATATAATAATTAAAATAATATTTTTCCATAAAGTACTTTGCCTATCGATGTTACGATGATAATAAAATTTTGTTATTTATTTAATATAAATCTTTAATAATTCATGAAGATTTAATTAACATACAAACATATCTAAGGAATATATCATTCTATATATATATATTATTGTATCTCGCAAAATTAACCAATGTTGAATGTGTTTACAAATTTGGTACACAAGAACACATTATATGATGTATATTATATTTTTGTAGATCAAGGGGTAGGAGGAAAACTTATATTTTACAATTTCACAAAACTTTATTAGAACAAGACAAATTTTTCAACCGGTAGCTTCTTTACATAAAAATATGTATATCTTTCTCTGATTCGTACTTTATACTCCCTCGAACCTGAAGAAGGCTCATTGCGTGAAAATTCCTAACAAAATATTTAAAGGTACATAGGTATCAGATCTATTCAAAGCATATTTACTGATATGCACGCTAAGAGGATTTTGTCTAATACTGTTCCATTCGTCAGGAAACGAAAATATAAAAAACATAATATTTAAAACCAGGAAAAGAATTTTTAATAAACAATTATATTTATTTCTTTTTAATTTATTTTATTATTATTTTTAACAAAACTTATTATTTCTTAAAATACATATTTACTTATTTTTACAAAACAGTACACATGACAAATAAATAATACAAATTTTATTATTTTTAAAATTTTTTCTCTTTCATTTTGATCGTTTATCAAGTATTTGAAAACAATTCAACTTTTATTAATTAAAAAATAACTCACTTTCTGCTGCAATTATTTATAAAGCCAAATTTTCATAAATTATAACTTGTCTAGAATAATATCTTAAACTTGAACGAATTTTAAAGAAATAGGAAAAGTGATATATATACGCAGCATGCTTTTCTTTCATCTTAGTTTCCCTATTATTTCATTACGCAGCGATGATAAATGAAAGAATAGGAGTAATAGCACTGACAATGAATGAAATAATAGAATAGCATGTCCATGTCAACAATACGTATCATTGGCTTTAATATTTATTATTATACTTTTGCAACTGTTTTTAAATGCAATATTTATATTTTTATCACGAATATTTGTTGAAAAGATAATTAACATTCAAAAATATATGAAAAACAGCGATATTATTTTTCGTGATTTATATTCAATATAATAAATATGAAAGAAATAAAATAAAAAATTACTTTTGTTTTGTACAATATTATATATAAACTAATTATTCTTGAAAATCAGAAATGTGTATTTTTTGATATTATTAAAAAATTTACTTTTAATTATTATTCATTATTTATTATTTAAATAAAATTTTGCCCAAATTATTCAACTCGGCTCGAATCGGATAACTTTGGTTGAGCTTGGACGGATTCAAAGACATACGAAAATTCTATTTGTCTATTTCGCTAGTTTAACTATTTCATCGAGTCGACGGACAGAACAGTAAGAGAACTGTGGCAACCATATGAGACTTAGATTTTGCAATTTAAGTTTACGTCAGGAAGCGTTAATTCGCTTTTCTTTTGCCAGTTTGCTCAATAATGAAGACTTTCTAAATATAGTGTGCATTTATTTTGAACAGTTTTTCTCTCTCACGGGAATGTTGGACTTTGTTTGTTAGAGGAAAGGGTCGCATAGGATATTTATTTTTAAATGATATTTAGAAATCGTCGAAATCAGTGAGGGAATGGCTAATCTATAAGTTCACTGGCAATTAGAATGGAGGAATATACGAATGAAAAATGTTTTAAACTCATAAAATCTTAATACTCAAATATATATCATAAGGTCATACTTTGTATTTTTAATAACAATAAATGATTTCGGTCGTTAAAAATGCAATTCAGTGAATTCATCCTAATAAGTAGTATTGTACTATAAAAAAGAAAATATGTGATATCGTTTAAAAAAAAATTGATGAAATTTCGAAATGAACGAATTTGGCAAGAAATATTTCACAATACAATGTAAATTATTCCTTCTTTATTCCAAACAATATCTGTAGAAATATTTTATTGATAAATTCAAACTTTTATAAAATCGAATTTATGGGATAAAGGTAATTCATTCAGATTGTGAATTTACAAATTTATAAATTTAAAAACGTCATATCTAGTTATATTGTTCATAACAATATAATATTTCAATCAATTTTTTCTAATACCTTTAAATAGATGTTAATAGTTAAATATATACTACCTTTTTCGTCCCAAATTTCATCAATATCTGATTTAAATCGTTATATTCCTTCATTGACGAAGTAAAAACATGTTCAATTCAATGAATAATTCTCGAAACAAATCTGGCAACACAGTTCATAGTTTTTAATGTTAATTTTCACTAGTAGTGCTACAGTGCAAACCGGTCTGAATCTGACAGGATGTGACATCAAAATGGTAATATGATCATGATTAATTTAAATTCGTGCCCAAAAAATGCGCACAAAATTGTGCAATATTCATTGTATGTCTAATACAAATTATATGTTTATTCATATACCGTTTGCGCTAATAGGATAGACAGGATATTCAATGCTTTTTCGTGCTTACCATTGATTAACTAGCACAGACTGAACATCCAATGTTGTTTTGTATCCCAAGTTTTGGGAGGTCATACGACCCCCTTACCATTTTCGTTTCACATTCTATCGTATTGTCACAGAGCTATTTGTGACCAAAATTAAAATCAAAATATATGCACAGAATTGCCGTTTCCTCGTCGAAAATTATTTATTGAATTGAATCCGGTGACATTGAATCCAGAGATGATCAGACATACATATGTACAATAATCATAATACATAAGTAAACATACAATAATTATGCATAGTAAATAAATGCAAATTTAATAATAAGACATTGTTTAAGAAATCTATAGAAGCATTGTTTTTTAAATAGACATTTATGATTTTCTTTTTTATGGTAGAATTTTTTCTACGTGCTATTGTGAATTAAAAAATATTAGGATACAATGTCAAAAAAAGAAAAAATTAGTGTTTCATAAAATGCTTCCAATTTTATACAGGATACGGCCTTCAAATGAAAATATATCTGCTTTATTTTACTTTTATATTTATGAAGAAAATGTTCGAGTTAAACTTTTTTTTTAATTTTCATTATTTAAAGTCGTATCGTCGTAGTGCACTATTTTAAAGCGCACATTCATTGAAAGAAGAAAGAATTTTTTTCAAAGTCATTTTTACAATATTTCAAAGTCAAAGTGATGTCTAATATTTTGTCGGTTCTCTTGTGGAGCATGAAAATTGAAGTTCAACCATTTGAAGTTCATTCCAATCGTTTAATCTAGAGAAATTTTTTCAGGACGTTTATTAAATGATTAAATTTCACGTTATCTATTACAGATATCTATTGCAGTCAAGCGAACAGAATAATCTGGCATTCACCGTGCAAGAATTAATATAAAATATAGATTTGTAAAATGATTTCGTAAAATAAATTATATAATTATATATTCGGAAGAGTTGCGGTTCGTCGAAATCTCTCCCGAAATCTCTCATTTTGTTTGCATAAGCACAGACGAGGTATATCTATTCATAAACCCCCTCTGTGACATAAGACAATAGCCTTATTTCTTTTAGGAACCACAGTTCTCTACACCCCGTGTTTATGTATCTATTACTGCATGAGCATACTGCGAAATTTCTTTTCAATTTTATCAAGAATTAATTATATTTAATGATATTTAATGTTATAATGAGTATTTTAGCATACTTTATTTAAATTTTGTATGAATTCAAAATGAGATATTCTCATTGATTGCTGCTCATTCTCATTTTCTTTTTGATTGCCTTTATCACGATTGTCATCATGCAGAAAAACAAATGAAAAGCGAACTAGTTAAAGGAATACTTTAAGATTACCTGGCGAAAGCATAGTTGTCAATTCTAAAAATTTGACACAGTTCACATTTTTGTTATTGATCCATCGATCGGTTCATGAAATAATGAAACTAGCAAAATATGTGACTGCATGATTATTTGTTGTCTTAGAGTCAACAAGTATTCGCTCAAGCTGGATCAAAATTATCCGATCAGATTTAACTCTGAAATGTCACTGAATACTCTCACCCGGGTAATTTGAACAAATTTCTAGAATAATTAAAAATACAAATCTTATCATGACTTCATAAAAAGAAGGTCATGTAATACTTTACTTGAATTCTTTTAAAAATATAAAGCTCTTGCCGTTGTTTTTTTGAAGATATTTTTATATTATATTTTTATATTTCTATATTATATGAAGCAAGTGAGAAATTGAAGAAGTTTCTATTCTAAAAATTTATAAAATTTCAAACGTATTTAAAAGTATTGAGAATTTTTTTTATGACGAAATCCACCATAGAAAATTTAAATTATGTCTTGTTTCAATGATATCTTAAAACTTTCTGTAAAGAAATTCAGTAGTATTTATATTGAATCTACGTAACAGGAAAAGTATAAACATAACATAAACGCCGAGGATCGCTAGAAAAGATAAGACTATAGTCTTATGACAAAGAACAATGATTGGCAGGCGAGGCGGGCAAGCAATTCAATACGAGCTCTTGAACGATTCGGATGAACCGCAAATCTTTTGCATATACAATTTTATAATTATTCCTTATATTGCTGTACAATTGTTTTCGCCATTCTATTAAACTGTGATTATTAGGATTAGAGGACGATGTTAGGATTTATCGAGTTTTTAATATTATATTAATCTATACATTAGTAATGTTTATATTAGTCTATACATTATGTAATGTTTAGTAATTTTCTAATATCTCAAAAACTAGCCTAAGCTAAAATTTTATATTTGAAGTCCTGGCTACTTCTCTATAGGCCTTTTAAATATCAGGCGATTCGTTTCCAAAACGAATTACTACCCAATTAAGTTAAATCTTAGTAGAAAATAAAGATACTGTTCCAATTGATCAGCTCCTCTCCTTAGAGATGTTTGCTGAATTTGAAAATTTAACTGTTAGGAAGATAATTTTACGACACTTAACGTATAAAAGGCAACGAAAGACAGAAAGTAGTATAAAAATTAGGTATGAATTAGATGGTGATAATGCGATCTGTTACTATTGGCCGAAGATGGATGTTTATACGTATATATGGATATACTTGCACTTCTTAAGAGTTGCATTTGTATGTGCTTTTCTTTACTCCAGGCGCTCGAATTAGGCTCGATACAATAACGAAGTGTCTGAGAGCGATGGTGCTTTGAAAAGACAGAAACACAAACTTCTTTTGTATCATAAAAAGAAGGATAAGAAAATATTATATCTCTGTTCGAAAGAATTGCTGTTGCGATGATTTACCGTAAATCAGTCGTCTGTATTGGACCTAATGTTAGCTGCAAATTGTTTTTTCTTATTTATAGATTAGAATTCGTTCTTATTTATAGAATAGATTTCGTAAAATTGAAGAATCTATATTCCAAACAAAGAATTCTTGAAGTCAAGGTTTTATAATAAATAAAACAAAATAAATATACAGTATTCAATCACCAGTTGCCAACCAAAACATTTTAAGATGTAATGTAGTAAAAAATTATTTTTAAAAATAGTGAAGTATAAATAATTATATACATGAAATTTATATTAATATTAAAACATTATAGATCTCTTTTTGATACACACACACACACACACACACACACACACACAGATGCATAATATAAACCGGAAGTGTTTTAGATACTGAATTCTTGTATCAGAATCTGGAGGCATAGACGAGGTATATGCATTTATACCTCGGCTGTGCTGAAGATATACAATTGACAACACGTCATAACAGATATCATTTTTTTGAACCAACTTCTGTCATTTTGTTGGACGTAGTTCTCTAATTCATTGCTTAAGCGTAGAAGACGCTAAAAGCCAGTGATTTTTTCTGGTCGGTATTCCAGATCCTGGAACAGAAAATCGCATTTGATGTCCAGTCTATCGTATTAGTCAATGGTCTATCCTAGTGGTCCCACGTTTTGAAGATTACCTGATTTTCTGACCATTTCCGTGTCACATTTTGTCATATTGACTACGCAATTATTACATTACAGCACTAATAGCGATAGAAACTAAAATAAAAAAATTTGGACACTGTCCTCGCTTTCGTACTGAAAAATATTTATTAAATTGAATCCATTGACAATTTATTACAAGCAAATATACATATGTATATACAATAATCATAATAAATAAATGTGAATTTAGTAGACATTATTTAAAAAGTTCTATCATCGAACATTCTGGTTTTTCACAACAATGCAGCATTATTTTTCAATAGATCTCTACGACTTTTTTTCTACGATTGAAAGTTTTCTACGTGTAATTCTAAATAAAAAATAATTAGAGCGTAATGTCAAAAAGAAATTAATATTTCCTAAAATGCTTTGAATTTTATACCGGTTGCGGCGTTTAAATGAAAATTTATTTACTTTCTTGTTTTTATGAAGAAAAACTTTGAGATAAAGTTGCATTATTTTAAGGCGCATATTCATTCAAAGTGGAAAAAATTATTTTCAAGATCATTTTAAAGTGAAAATAATGGACTCATATATTGTCGATTTTCTTATAGAGCATAGAATTAAAATTTAATCATCTGAATAATCACATCGTTCCAATCATTTAATCTAGAGAAACTTTCTTCGGAACGAAACTTTTATTAAACAGATTAAATTTGATGTTAAAACAGTATGGAGATCAACTGCAGTTAAGCAAACATAATAATCTCTTGTTCAAGTATTAATATCAAATATAAAATGAGTTAGAGAATGATTTTGTATGATAAATTATATAATTGGAATAGTCAAAAAGTAAATTTTACTCTTATTAAACATAATGAATTTTTTTTTTCTACGTAGTCTTTATGTCGAGTGAGACATTTATCATACCGTGGCATTAGCTTTTCTATTCCTTCGTTGAAAAAATGTCATCGATCTTGCGATAGTCATTTTTGAGTCAGATGTTCTACTTCGTCCGAATAATACTGTCGCTTTGCAAGCTCTGTTTTTATCAATTCGGGAACGTGGAAATCGCAAAATAACAGATCCGGATTATACAGAGAATGTTGCCAGATTTCCTACTTTTGCAACAGGTCCTTTGTGAATCGTACCGAAAGAGGTGTGTCATTGTCGTAGTGGAAGATCATGCTTTCTTTCAACATTTCTGGTTGCTAGACCAATCTTTAATCACTTTTCACAATCTTCTCAAAGTGTCTATACGGAGTCGTCTGTTTCTATCAACCAGTTGCTTAATGCGTACAATGTTGACGTTTGTTGATAGTTGACGGTTTTCCCTCTCGGTAATCATCTTCAATATCTGTATGCCCATTCTTGAATGAAATACACTATTTCCTAATAGCTTGGCGGGATATCTTATTCTAACTAAACATCATACGACTGACGATAAATTTAAATGCAGGAACACTTTTTTATACATAAAAAACGAATGACAATACGCATCTCCAATTTGAACGCTATTTCTAGTGCACATTCCATGTATTACGATTGATAATAAATAATAGACGATTACAACGTCAAAATTGTTAACGCAACTTCAGGTTAGAGATATTAAACATTGTTTCTACGAAATTTCACCTAAATATCTTTAATATATAAAAAGTGAAATATCTTTAATACATTAATATGTGAAATTTACTTTTTGGTTGCCCCTCGTAGATGCGCTAAATGAAACGCAATCAATAAAATATTTTTCAACAATTTTGGATGAAACTGTAAAAATCTACCCAATCAGATCGTCAGATATTGCAATAGATTGCTTTTTTTGAGAAACACATAAAAAAATGAAATATAGATACACTAATGTTTCAGACAAATCCGATATTAAAAAATATCGGATTATATTAAAAAATATGTAAAATAGAATTTCAATGCATGCACTTCAGCTCGAACACGCATTATCTTGAAGCTAGAAAACGGATAACTGATAATGAACGTTTCTTGTAAAAGAAAAAAAAAAAACATTTTACCATGAACATTGTTAGTTGCTTAGAATGAGATGAAATGAAAGATGTTTGCTCATTGAAGATGGATTTCCTAATATTGCTAAAAAACAATGTTTGCGAACAAGGAAGCTCGAAAACTCACGTCCATATTGCTTCCATAAAAATGTGAGGTGCAATTTTCACTGCGTTTGGTGAGCTAATCAATGAGAAATTCGTTTATAAATTGACAACTACCGAAAAATATAATTTCCATGCCACATACGTTATTAATGGTAAGAGTAACAATGCCACTTGCAATCGTGGTCTCGAGAACTCCGTTGACTCATAATGCGTCTATTGTTATTGACAGACAAAGGAAACTCCGAATTCTCCGGTAATCCTGAAAAATTCTTCTGACAAATTAAAATGAAATTAAAATGAAATATGGCACATGAATACAAAAATCTCAAATTCAAAAATAGCAGTATGTCATAAAAATGGTAGAAACTAAATATAATCTAACCTGGTAGAAATTAAATACTCTCCGTGTTTTAACAAATATTTGAAAAAGAAAGAAGAAAATCTCCAATTTAAATGCATTTTTTCCCACTTAGAATAGCAAAAAATATCATTACGACTAAACAACCGACGATGATCTTGAAAACTCGAAAAAAGTTTCATTCAAAAGAATCATAAATATCAATTCGTCGTTTGAAACTTTGTCCCGGAACATTTTTTTTGTATCAGTAAAAATAACAAAGATATCGGGAAGATCAAGATAAAAAAAACACTGTACATATACGGTAATTCCAATTAATATATCGGACGCTAATTATATACCAAATATATGAATAGAACCTTCATAACATGAAGCCTCGAAATATATCTTTAATTTCATTCTAAAAAGTTTTTTCATTATGTAGCGAGTGGGTAAGTGAAAATATGGACTTTTCTTCTCGAAAATATTATAAACTATTAGAGTAAGTGAAAACATTGACAAATTTTAACTGAGTGTACAATATGTCTTTTATAATAGTCCTAGAATTCTAAACGATGTATGATACTATGTAATGGTTGTCACCATTTTATTGAACTCTGAATATTCAGTTAAAATGAAAATTCATGAAGTCGTAACATTATTCGTTTTCGCCAATATTCTAAGTTCGCCAATATTCTAAGCAAATTTTAAGGGTTCATTGTAAGAAGGAGTCTTCAATTTTCAATCTTAATGATTCAGTTATAAAGAAAACTTTTCAATATTTTGAGATATTGTAAAAATTTGTAACAGAAATAATTAAATATATTTTCGAGGGAAAGAATGTTTTCACTTTGCCATGCGCTGCCAAACTAAAAATACCTTAGAATAAAATGAATATGTTTTAAAAGTTTCAAGCTTCAAAATTAATTTAAATTTATTACTATTATTACGATTTCTTTTTACAAAATTAATGGAAATTCTTGTTTGTAGATTTTGCTCTTGCATCGTAGTCGGGAAATTTAAACTCATTGCACTTTTTTTTTGAAAAATTCTCTTGTTGTACCTATGGTTGTTTGATGAAAAGTTGAATTTCATGTCCTTATATCAATTAATTGAATATAATCGCAAATAGATGTGAAAAAAATAACATCGAGCACATTATCAAAGTAGCGATTGAATCATTATTATTTTATGAAAATGTTGATGATATATAGGAATATTTTTTATAGTAAAAAGTATCGTGTATTTTATACGTATATCAAAGATGTAGTATAGTCTGCTGATACTTTTGTTCAAAATAATAATGAGCACAGTAAGACAAAAATACAAGAAATTTAAAAAATCATTAACAAAAATACGTGGAAAAAAATGAGAAAACCTGGGTTTGAGTGACACTTTCATTTATGCCATAGAGACAATTCTTTTAAAATTCAACGCAATTGCGCGAAAATTGCAGGAAATCAAGAAGAAAAAGAATAAAAGTAATATTTCTTTTCAGAAAGATATTTTTTATTCACACTCATCGATCGATAGCCATTCACTCATTAGTAATTTCCAAATTATAGTACGCAACAGTATCAATATTGTTTTTCTCTCTTTATTTCTTTGCGAAATGTATAAAGCTACAACCGCGATCAAACGTGTTTTTTGTCAAAGAGAATGAACTTCACTGGCAAAAAACATTACAGATTCCTAAAATTTTCCTTCTTTGTGACTGGATTGACATCGTACAAACCAACACAGTTAAGAATACTGCATATTATGATCATATGTTTCATACTTTTTAGTGCAGCATTATTCGTGGTAAGATTATTCTATTCATATAATTATTTAATCTAATATAATTATTTAATGTAATATAATTATCTAATACTATATTAAATAATAATATTAAAAATACATTAAATATATTACAACATAACATAATTATTTAATTATTATATATTAATTAATTATTCGTGTATTGGAGTGTTACTTGTAAAAGAATTAGTTTTGTTATCAATCTTTACAGTTTTTTCTCATAAGAAACCAATTTTTTCTCACTTGTTTTTATTGAGCCCAAACCTAATAATTATAATAACAATGATATACACAATATATGGTTCATTATGTGTGAAATCCACAAACGTAAGTTACAAAATTCAATTAATTTTAACTATGATAATATCAAATTATCGTGTCATCATGTTTCATTTTTTTTGGTTTTTTCAAGGTAGAGCAATGGTTAAAGGAAGATATAGAATGTGATTGGAATCGCTTGCGAAATGAAGAAGAATTGAAAATACTTAAAGCACACATAACAGTAGGAAATCGTTATATAAATATTCATTTAAGTAAGAAAAGAATTAATTTCCTTATGTAAGGCTGCGAATAAACATTTGACGATAATGTTTTACATTTAAGATGCATTGCAGTAATGATTTATATCATCTATAATACTGGTATTATATCATCGAAAATTATTACTGGTATTATATCACGAAATCGATATCTTCATTGTTTACTGAACTCTATGTCTTCATGTTTACGAACAAATCACATCCGATTGCAATGATACCTTTGGAAAAATTTCAAAATTATTATTTGATTGTAATTTTTATAAATATTATATGGATTATTTTTCCAGTAATTTTATTTTGCCGTGACGGTTTATTTATATTTTTAAATTTAAATATCTAAATATTTATTGAATTTATATATTTCTATTTTCATAAGCTCTTTTATATTACATAGAACTAGATTACATTACATATGCGTATCCATTCCTTTTTCAAAGGTGGATTAAATATTTGAAACACAACTTTTCATTTTCCTATCTATTAATGTTTATAATAACGTCACTTTATTGTGCGTCGCTCCTGTTTAAAGTAAGCAAAACATTCCAGTATGTCCCGAACTGAAATTATTGCATACAAAGTGGGATACAAAAATGAATTTGTCGATTTTTAATCTCGAATATTTCCAATTGTTTGAGCTACAAAGTTTAAGACACACGATAACCTATTGCGATTACTGATTATGTAATTGTATCTGGATAAAATATAAATTACAAGGTATAAAATGACGATTAATTTAAGATTTAATATAATAACTAAAAAATAAAATTACAGCGATTCTTGACGAAGTGATAGAAAAAATAGTAAAAAGTTTTTAAATTTAGATTAAACTATCTTCGACAAATAATGTAGTATTGTAATAAATTTATATCGATATTGTTAAGTGTCGCGATATAGTGAAACTTGTGAAATTAACCACGTCGCGAACGTAATTACTAGCTTTTGTGTTAGTCTACTTAAGCAACTTATCCAGGAATGGAAATTTAAATAAGTAACGAAGTATATAATTCTTGCAGCGAAGACTTTTATTTTCAGACATCAGAAAAGAATGAGATGTACAAAAAAGAAGAACAAAGAAAAAGATATAAAGGTGTGGTTCGTAGAGTATTGAAGAAATTGAAATTTTCAATTCTTCGTTATAAATTATTTCTAGGAAACGTACATCCAATAACTAGCTATTTCAAAGTTTTAAACATTAATTGCTTACCGGTACAACTTTCCCCTGCTTTCTTAATTGCTCTTGTGATTTCGGTTATACTTGCGATATCTATTACGCACGTGACAATATAAAGAAATAGGAGCTAACTAAAAACTTAAACACTAAAAAATGAAAATCTTATTTAGAAATCGTCAAATTTCCATCCCAACTCTATATTTTGTTATGTTCACAGTATATTCTTCGTAGATTTTCAGAATGATTATAAATTTTATCAACATTATAAACTCGATAATAATCATTATTAGATTCTATTGTCTAATGCAATGTATATTCGACGAAAATCTTCTTTTATACATTGTAATATGTAAAATAATTACATTTATTTGATATCCTTGTATTTTTTCATACAGAGTTCGGGTTGTATTCAATATATATGTATCTCAATTATTACGTCCCAATTATTTGTCGGACGACAATAAAGTAATAGCAGACACTATTATTCAGCCAAAATTCGTGCAACCTTTAGATCCAACCGGCGCATACGTTCGGTATCCACAGTGTAGTCGTTTGCTAATCTGAGATGCCTTCAATACTAAAGGAAAGATAGTCCAGTGAATGAGATTTGAACTGGTCTTCTGGGATCGGTGTCTTGGCTTCTGTGATTGAGTGGAAATAAAAACATTTGTTGCAATGGAATTAGTAGAAGCCTCTGGAGTCAGATCGACACTAGATGCTGCTCACTCGGAATTCCTGAACTCAGTGAATTAAACAAGATAGTATAGCACTTGTTTAATTGTATGCACATTGTGTCGACCGATCACGTGATCGCGAAGGTGGATCATTTTCGGCCAAGATGCACTGTTGAGCAAAATCAGTCCTATAAAGTAATTTTCGCAATTACTCTATGGGCCTAAAGGTACTATCCAGCGATGCGTAATACCCTTACATTCCGTTTAAACGTTTATTGGCTCTGGCTGTGGGACTAAAGCCAAACAGACGCGTCCCCTGCAATCTTATTACTAAAGCGCAGAATTTCGAAGTTGTAATTTCGAAATGAGAACGTCCAAGGTGTTACTTCCTAGCCGCGGGAGAAACGCTGACTGAGGCTATCACCAAACCGGGTTGAGTGACGTTGTACAACCTTTCGGTCCAACCGTCACGTACGTCTGGTTCTAAATGAATCCACGGTGTTCTTCTAGGTTGGTGATGTTAAAAGTCAGAGAAATGATGTTCGATTGAGAGTGATTCCTCTAATGACGAATGAAATTTAAATGTCACCAGGAGCTCGATGAATAAATACTTTTAAACTATAGTTTATTATATATATATCAAAATATGTATCATATTGATAGAAAGCTTATATTAAGATTTATCACTAGTGATTTACAACTAGAGTTGAGACAAAAGCGTAAAACTACAAAGACTGAGATTGAGACTGTGCGGAAAAACTACTGACTTCTAATTGACTTAGACTACTACGGAACTGCGTGGAAACTCACGAATGGATTTTGAAGATTAACTAACTGTCTCTTAACTTTTAACCCCTTTTATAATATTGGTTATCGATGGTGAGTTATGATAACTGGGACTCCATCCTGCCATATCCTGTATAAAGAGAGTATGAAAACAGAACTGAAATTTCATAACAAAAAGTATTGACAGAATTTAAATAAAATATGTGTCATTATTTTATTTATTGCATGAAAGAAAGAAATAAACATTTTGTGTCCATAGCTTCTGTATTAATTAATTGCTTGTAATTAGTTCAGCATTAATTCCACATATTTCCTGCAATGCCTGGAAAAATATTCAACTCACTGTTCTAATAAATATTTAATTCATAATTTCTTCTAACAAATATTCATTGTTTTATCAAATAGTATCGACACATATCCTTAATCATATCCATCATCTTGTTCTTTCGTTGATCGAAAACTCTCAGAATCCAATTCAGTGTTAGGCACTTTTTTCATAGAAGACATTTTCCTTCAGAGCTAAAAGTATTGACTCTCATGAGAGAATAATATTGTTTATGAAAAAAAATACAAATGTACTAACACTTCTCTCACTCACTATAGTTTAAAATAATAATTTTTATATCTATTTCAGATCATTAAGATTTGAAATATTTCATTACATGTTCTCTTATAACACGTAATTCTGTAGAGAATCTTTTTATATATTCTAACTGATAAAATCACAATTATGCATAAGATATTTTAGAATTATACCTACATCAATCAAATGGAAAATGCATGGTGGTGACTCTTTAAATATTCACAAAAATTTTCTTATCCATTGACAACAATTGTAAATATGTTTATTTGAAATAACATTATATTTATTTAATTACTTATAATTTTTTATATGATTTTAACGAAACGAACGAAATATGTTGAAAATTTAATACCATACAATAATACTATTACATACTATACCGTTAATATGTTGATAATTTAATGCTATACAATAATGCTATTATATATTATATCGTTAATATATAATATAAATAATAACTTTATAATAAATATCTAAGAAATATATGGCCAAACTTTGATGTCGTATTTTATTGTCACTATCAATAAAAAAGAGGATCATGTTAATAGATATCCGAAAAATCTTTCTCTGAGAAATGAACATATTTTATTTACATAAAAAATTGACTATGACAGAATAACCGTCAAATTTCAAGCAAACTTTTTATTTATGAGAATAGTTTAAAAGTTTAGTTTACGGCAATAACGCTATTGATAACCAAAAAATACTTGAAAATGGAATCATTCCCTTATATAAAAAAATTTGGAATACACCAGTAATTTTTGAACGTTGTTATATTGTAAGGATATGATTTAAAATTACACTGTACAATTTTACCAAACTTTTATCAAATAAGAGAAGACTTTCACTCCAAAACTTATTGATGTAGCAAAATGTTGCTGGCTGCAATACTGACTAAAAATTGACTGTAGGTCCTTCTTGCCGCGCTTCTGTATTCCTGCTGGTTTGTAACTGATCTTTCATCAAAATAATTTAGAACGACTCATACCTGACTAATTCCTAACAACGTCTTCGATAAGAAGCATTCATTGTTACAGAAGAAATGGATTTTCAGCAATTTCTTTTCAAATAAATTTTGAATATTTCTATCGTTTATTTCTTCATTATTTTTATATATATACATCTTAATTTTGGGACTTACAGTTTCTTTTATATTCTTCTTTTCTTCCTTGTGGCAATAGAATACCAAAATTTAGGCACCTATTTCCTGGACACCTCATTAGAGAATGAAATATGTAAAAATGTAAAGTATATAAAAGTACAACTGCAATGCAAATTGAATGGTGTCTTTTGAGCAAATAAACAATATCCCGTATATAGTTACATTTAAAAAATCAAATTGGAGGCACGTACACTAATGAAAATATCCTGACCATCAATAAAGTATTTCTCTCGAAACGCAATAAGTTTTATCAGCAAAATATTTCTACAATAATGAATTACTTTGAAAGATATTTTAAGATTTTCTCAAACTTATACAATTAAGTAAATTCTTAAATTAAGAAGTATTATTTATAAATAAAATATTCTGGAATACGCTGTAGAAATTATAATTATATAAAATATCACGTTTTATTTCGTTTCTATTTTCGTATTATTTCATTTCGGTTTTCTCAGACATACCCTAGAATGGTACAATTCACCGTTATCAATAAAGAAAGTGTTCCTTTTGTTATGCAAGGAAATCTTAAGCCAGCATTGAATTTCTATGGTATATGGGTATCTATATTCGAAATATTGAGCAAGGTGAGAAACTTTTTCGTGAAAATTCAAAATACATGAAGTAAAAGAGAAATATTTTTCAGCAAACTAAATTATCATGGTCTTATTTTATACTACTGCATTCTACGCAGAAATAATCACAATAATTATAGCATATTTATGGATCATATAAAGAAATGACGCAACAGTTAATATTTTGGAATTGCTACTGTAAAATGATATTTAACATTAACATTGCATGTATTTAAATTAGGTTAGAGATGCACCATAATGAAAATATACCTAAAGTTAAAAGTAATATCATGCTTTATAAGTAATATCATGCTTTATGATATTGTCTTCAAATTAAGGCTCCTTACGCATTGTCAATCACCGATTGTAAAAGATTATATAAGCACTTAATGTGTATTTATGTTAGACAGTCTCATTTTTGGCACAGAATTCTTGCAGGAAAAGATGAGTCTGATATTTTCTTTTCTTTTTTTATTTAGAAAATAATTTCATTAAATTTTCTCGATGACCATTCTGTTCAACATTCCCTACAATACTGACAATTAGAATCATCGAATTTGATCGGCTTGTTCATCGACTGATTGACAGGGTCTAACACTTAGACTACAGAAAAAAAATATATCTATAGCTTTTGTATAGTAAATTTTTCACTTTACCTCTATAGGTATGGAAAATGCCAAAAAAAAAGAATGGCTTAAGTTAATGTTTTTTTTTCAGTTTAACGAAGACAATCTAAATGCAGAAAAATTAATATGGCATTCCATTTAAAAAAAAAAATTAACTGATTGTGAATCCATTTTGACCGTCCTCTCAGAAAAGTCCTTTATTCCTTAATTTTCATCTTTTTGTCGTTAAAATAAGGAAAAAAACAAATCGATAGTCACTATCAGTTAGTTTCCGAGAAAACGGCTTGTAATACTTTATTTGGCCTTCCCTGTATAAGAAAATTATATAAACTAACTAGACTCTTAATTAATTCTAATTTTTTTAATAGATATAATTTAAAACTTAATTATGTAAGTATTCTCTCTTGTTCCCATTTATTATATATTTGAACATTTCAATATATTTATTTCTTTAGTTACAAAATTTGTTGGACTAATTATCTATATTTAGAAGATAATCTATCTTTGTATATTGCGATTAAATTTTAACTATTTAAATCATATAGAAGTGCCTCTTTTTTTACATTGAATGGTATAGAAATCAATTAGCAGACATAAGATATATTGTGTTTTTTCAGTGTCGTTTTCAAATATTAATGTGGTAATTAATTTTAAATCTAGAATAATTTTATATCTACTACATATGTACATGCATGCTAATTTATATTCTGTATTTAATACATATTATAACGATACATATGATTATTCTGATTGTTTCAGATAAGTAGTGACTCTAGGTTCTTCAGAAAGCATAAATTGTTCTTTGAACGGAACTTAAATTCGCCAGTTAAAATCAAAAACAGTTCGTGCAAATGTTTATGTTGCAGTAAACAACTTATAATCACTAATGTATGTTCGAAAATTTAAAATAAAAATCTGAAGTATATATAAGATCAAAAGGCTAACTTCAAAATATTCTAACTCACAATTACAAGTTACTCAATAATAATTTACAGCGAATGTGTTAATTTTGGATTCCAATGATATCATTTGGAACATGTGCAAGGAATTTAAACAAGAAATCCTATTATTTCCAGAAATATTCATTATTTAACCATTTCAATGCGAACGCCGGATATAACGGCACCTATTAACGTATTACAGTTATTATATATTAAAAATATATAATACATTATTGTATTTAATCATCAAGACAAGCTTTTTCTATTTTCTCTATTCGACAGTAAAATATTGATACGATAAGAAATTATTGAATGAAAATTATGTTATATACTTATACGATAAGGAATTATTGTAACAAAAATTTTTTTTTAATCTATTGCAATTCAGAAAAGACAGGTTATACGTATGGCTGTTAATCCCTTAAGAATTTAAAAAAGTTTGAATTCTGTTTGAAATATTAAAATTTGTTCTTAAAAAACATTCTGAATCTTTGTCAAAGTATTATCTGAAAATTCGACAAAGATTTTATTTCAAAACAGATTAACAGACTCAGAAAATGATTCGTTCAATATGTAAATTTTCGACGTAGAATCCTGTTCAATAGCGGCGTAGATAGTATTAAAAAAATATTTCATATGAAATTTGTTTTATTTTAAAAGGTAAATAATCCAGTATCAGTTTGTTTGTAGTTGTACGCATGGAGGACATATGAAGGTCAACTTTATTTCTTTAAATGTTGCTATACAATTTTTTATACAGTTTTCGATGCATCTTGATTTTCTCTATAAAAGATATATTAAAGATATATAGAAAAATTATTAGTTTCAGATTTTAACCTTAATTCTCAGTAAAATCTATCGTATGAAAGATGTAGGATCAAAAATAGGTATATCATTTATAAAAATGAAAATGTGGTCCAAATTTCCATAACCCATCTACATATAATAGAGAAAAATGCACCACGAAATGTACTGTTTCAAACCGTGCAACTTTTGTTTGAATGAAAATTTGTTTCATACGACGCAAATCTTAGAAATGAGCAAGTTACATGGGCCATTTTGTATAGTAATAGTGTATTATATACTATTGTTTACTGTTAAGGCCAGCAACGATTGTAATTTGTGGTACGGATGGAATTTCAAACGGTTTAGAAATGTTGTATTCTTTAACACACATTGGATGCAGGCACTGGGTCTGCATCTCAACGATAGTATTACTAACAACCATCTCTGTCAATAAATTACGGTAGGTCCCCGAAATAAATAGGATCCATAAGACCTCTTGGGAAAGTGAAAGTTGCACTTTCGCCAAAATTTCCTTCCGCCCACACACGGTTCTCAGCATCCCCTTCCTAGACAACTTTTCTGTTGTCTTCACAAATACACAAGTCTTCCCCGTAGAGAACTTTTCGGGATAGAAACGATATGGATTCGGAGGAGCGTTCATCAGGAGCGGTTACGGAAAAATTCTCATCAGGAAAGATACGCACTGCCGCTCATCGAGAGCAGATACACACAAACGTTTATCGTGAGCAGATAGAAAAAGATTGGGAGAAATTCGAAAAGACAATCATCGCGAATCGATCGCAGCGGACTCAAATCTAGGGATTCATACGGATACATACGAGTGCGATATTCAAGTATAAAGTGAGATGGCTTGATCGAATTAGACTTAACAATTTACAAAAGAAATGGGTCGATCATCAAATATAGTATGTAGTTTGCAACTCAGGTAAACTCAAATAATCTCGATCCGAATAGATGACTTGTGATTTTATATCAAATTAATTTTATATCAAATTAAAAGAGGGGGTGAAACTATCTCCGAAATTCAATTGCCTGTGAAGTGGGAATAACGAAAAAATGGCTTGCCATAACTATGATGTTGTACATGATTCGTCGGATAAACGTGTATAAGCAGGTAAGATAATTCTTCATGAAGAAATAAGAAAAAAATGTAGAATAAGATCCTTTAATTTGAAGCTTCGTTTTCGAGAAAACACACTTTGAAGCCGATTTATCAAATACATATATCTGAATTTAACTAATTTTAAACATCCTAATGAAAAAAAAGAAATTAACAGAAAGTTATCCTACATGCAAAAATAAACAAAAGTAAAATTTTTTTATTTAAAGTTTCACTTTTAAAAAAACCAGACTTTAACCATGTTTCGTTAGAAATTGCCTTGATATACTGATATATCTATTTGATAGATTTTCAATCCTCTCGAAGACGAAGCATTTTACAAAAATTTTACTCTACGTTTTTTTATTTATTTTCGCACATAATCTTTTATTAGTTCGTGTATTCTGTCATATCCAGAGTTAACTTCAAATCTACTGGATAAATCTTCAAACACGATTTTTTTGAAAACAAAGCTTCAAATAAAAAAGTTTTGTTTTAAATATATTACTTTTCCTATTTTTTCGTGAGGAATCGTCTGCTTCCTGCTTGTAGATATCATTCGTGTATATTATAGATTATAAATGATGTTAAAGACTGTTCCGGTTTCTCGTGATCTTTATTTAAAAAGAAAATCCAAATTATGAACCGAAATATAAACGTTAAAAAAAAGATATGTATCAGAATAGTAAGTATAGATATATATTAAAGTAGATATCTATATCATAGTAGGTATAGATATATATTAAAAAAGATTTATCTAAATCTTATTTAATATTATCTAAATAATATTATCTAAATAATATTGGAATTATTTTAATTTTTTATTGAGAATTTAAATTCTAACGAAAACGAATTATTGATTAACAAATATTTAGCAAATATATTACTTCTTAGACATAGATATCCATATACAACTTGAATCTGATTAATAGATTCTTGATTAATAAATTGATGAAACTAACATATTGTTTTTTTAAAAGTAATTCTATCTTTGAATTCGTAGAGGATTGATGAACTACACGTACAAAACGTACGATGAACTACAGTTCCCATATTTAAAAACGTAGTGAAAGAAATAACAAATATAATGAATAGATAATAATATATTCATATTAAAAACAGAGTACGATGTTCTAAAATTTATAATACGTCAATCCCAAAAATGTAAAAGAAGTTAAAGCATTTCTTCAGCTATCGAAGTTGGAAAATCGGTTGAAATCTCTCTTGAATCTGTTGTGATAGAAACTTTTGCATATCTGTAGCAGAAAATTGAAAATGAAATGACATAATAGAATTATGAATTCTAGCAAGTCTCACAGTAATGTGTGTAAAAGTTGCTAAATCTCTAAATCTCGCTCTTACACATCTAGATTATCACTTCTTGGTAGATGTCTATATTATATATGTGTGTGTGTGTGTGTGTGTGTGTGTGTGTGTGTGTGTGTGTATGTATATATAAATATTTACCTTCTATTAAGTATTACCTACTATTTTATATCTTCGTACTCTCCATCCCTTTCAGCCATCCCGCTATTGTTTGGTTCCCGACTTTGGTTTATGCTACAACCTCAACAGCCAATCCTTGGTACTATGCGATTAATTGTATATTGACACAATCCAGACTATCCTAATCAATTAAGAAGTTTTCGTGCAGTCTTATACATCATGAATCACAAATACGCATGAAAATATTTCATTCAGATATTGTTTCGAGTGACTGCCAATCAAAGTGGAGAGTGTTAAGAAAATGAAGATTATACAATTTTAAGAAATCTAGCGATAAAACACAAGAAGAGACAGAAAACGACATAAAAGTTAGATAACGACAATATTGTTATAACTGTATTAAACCAATATCGGTATGTAATATGTATACATTCATGATATAGCTTTGTTTATTTTCAAGTGTTTCAGACATTCTAGAATTGCAGTTCTGATATTAACTGTTAGATACCTACTCGCTTTTAATTTTCATACGAAAACTGATACAAATGAGGACATTTGAAATTACAGTCTACATTTTGTATCTATAAAAATTAAGTTTATTAATAAATAATTTTATTTAATAAAATTATTTTGTATCTATAAAAATTAAGTTTATTAATAATTAAGTTTATTAAAAAATATTTAAGTAAAAATTTAAAAAAAAGAAATAAAAAAAGAATAAATTGACAACACACGGCGTTCCCAACTGGTTACCTATCTATCCGTGCCCAGCGCTTTAATTTTGGTGATCGGACGAGAACCTTTCTTTCTTAATATTTTAATAATGGGAGTATATATTTTTGATAATGTTTAATAAACAATAGTACCTGCTTAGAATAAGCTTAATCTATTATTTAGAAATACATAAGGCACACGATGGCACCTACGTTCAGTTATGATATAATATATTTAGTCCTATATTTATATTAACTACTACTGTCTTTAAATAACGTAGTAGGAAGACTTATTTTATAAAAATCTTCTTATATTACAGAGCCCTCTAATTCGTGGCATCAGATACTGATATCTATATTATTCGACATTTCCTTCGGTTTTTTAAATATTTTTAATTTTTGGTAAGATAGCTCAAATTTACTACTTACTAGTATTATACGTTATATCTGATAGTGGGTCAGCTTTTTGTGTTTCAATTGGTGATTATCTTTCTGATATTTCATATATGTAATCCTCGATTAAGGATATTTTTGTTTCTTTGTGGAGATCAACTATTCTAACGTATCTGCCTTTATTCAATGCTAGTCTAAGATATTTATTTTGGTAAGTCTGTAGAAGTTTCAGATTAGTGTGTGCTGCACCACAACTGCGGCATATGTTATTACAGGGCATAGGATCATTTTATAAATGAGAAGTTTGTTATTAACTACTAAGAGCAGAGCATTAAGAAGTATAACTGCACTGATTTTCCTTAGCACTATTCTAATGTGAAATTTGAACGTAAGTTTAAAAGATTGATCCTCAAGTATTTCACTATTGTCTTAGCCTGACTTATATGGTTGTGTATCCTTATTGGTTATGTAATGCGAGTGTTTTTTTTTTCTAACTATCAAAAACTATTGTTTTTCATTTTCCTAAGTTGAGCGTGATTTAATATTTCTTGTAATACCTATGTACCTATGTAATAAATCTCAGTGTATTTGCATTTGTTTCGCAGCGACTATTGCGCTAAAGGAATGAGTATATATTGCCGTATCGTCTGTTGAAAGCACAAGTTTAGTCCTTGGAAATTTGATTATATCGTTGACACAAATGTTAAATAATTGTAAACCAAGAACGGAAGCCTGCGAAACCTTTACTTTAATGCTTGTAGACAACAATTTAGTGTTATTTACACTTATTCATTTACACTTATAAGTCCTATTACGAATTGTAAGATATGAGTGTATCAGTCTTATGATTACGCTAAGATAGACATTGAAGATTATTTCATCAGTCCATCGATCCATACCCTGTCAAACACTTTTTCAATATCTAAAAATACCATTACAGTGACCTTGTTTTTGTAATTATTCCTTCTAATACCATTGACAATTCTTACTACCTGCTGTTGTACCACAGTGTTGTATTGTTCCTTAAATACAAATTGCTTATCGATAACCTGCATCTGTTATTTTTCGTGTTTTTCTACTTACAGTACTATCCTTTCTATGATTTTAAGATTATCTAAGGCTAGATAGGAGACTATCGGCCAGTAGCTGGCAGGATTCTTGCCTGGTTATAATATTAGTAAAACTGGAGGTTTTACAGCACTTTGAGAAATAATTTGATTTTTGATAATTGCATTAATATTTGCACTAATTTTTCGACTGATATTGTTCAGAGATATTTTGAATACTATTATCCTCAAGCATTTTTAAAGAGGACGTTTTTATGATTATCTTCTTTAATTCAGCTGGAGAAGTAGTGGCATTATCCTTCATTAAATCGCTTGACATCTTTGAGACACGTAGTTTCTTGCATTTTTATAATATCTTGTTGCTCAGGTGTTGACTAGTTCAGTGTTATGTACTGTTTCATACTAACATGTTAACGTCTTCTGCTTTATCTGTATCGGTTATTGCCTCTGAGAGTTTTCTTCTGGAATTGGGATGTTTTGATATTTCGTTTTAAACATTTTTGTCGCTCTTCATAGGGATTCATCGTGAATGTTCAATTTTGTGAGTTGTTTGTCAAAACCAAATTTCTGTATTAACTTTCAGATATGATGGGTTTGTTGATTGTATATGTTTTTACATAATATATTCCCAGTCCATTGCAAGAGTCTTCTGATGTGATTACGTTCTTTATCTTTACTTTAGGTAAGGTTTCTTCACAAAAGTTGGTAATTTTTTGTCGTCCATTTTGTGTTTTGTTATTTCTACATATTTTCTGATCCAATTTTTGCTTATATTTTACTCAATCGGCCTTCCTGTAGTCATAGCACTCTTTTTCAAATAAACTGTGTTTGTAGCAGTTGACAATTTTGAACAGTATGGATTTATGATCTGAGACTAAATTATTTAGCACTTCGGGTTCAGAAACATTAGTAACATTTTTATTTAATGTTAGGTTAATAGTAGTTTGTGTGCTGCCATTCACGTGATCTTGCAGCAGTTTGATAGGCTGTAGTTATATAACATAAGTCCATTATGGTTATTAATACGGCAAACTTTATGTTTATAGTTTAGGTCATCGATAACCAAGACCTTAGAACAGGGATGGCCAACCGTTGCGCATTTCATAATTTTTGGTAGCGCATAAAGCATGTTTTGATAATGAACAAAAAGAATAATATAAAATATAAAAATATTGAAATTAACTCAATGATATTCAGAATTTAGTCAATACATTATCATGATCAATTTCTCTTAGTTTTTTAAAAGCAAAATTTGGTACTCTTCTTCCCGTTCCAAATGATATTGACTTAAAAAATTTTTGTAAGATCCTATCTCCCGAAGATTTTTCAAACCTTAGAAAGTTTACACAAAAGAATATATGCCAATTTGAAAGTATCTAAATATTAATAAGCTCTCTCCTCCATGAAATTAATTAAGAATAAGCACCGATCGAGAATGTCGGAGAATTTAAAGAATTCGGTGATTCTCGCAATAGCGTTAATGCCGGACATAAATAATTTAGTCAAAAGCAAATACATTCGTCTCATTAAAAAGTAAGTTATTTTGTCTTTTTTTAATGTCCTTCTTATGTATTTACTGTTTATAAACACGTTTTTGTTGTTAAAAAAATTTGGCGTATCTTCGATGAGCTTCGGCTCATTGGAAAAAAATTGCCACATAGCATAAAAGATTGGTCACACGTGGTTTACGGGCCACATTTAATAGTAGGTCTTTCGTTTCGATATCGTTCATTATTGACATTACTGCATTGTACATTTTCGTATATTATTGACTACTTTAATACAAACGTTTTATATGATTTTCCCCTTGATTTTTACAAATTTGTACAGTATATTATTTTTGATAAATACCCCCTTCCCCCAGCTGCATTGTTCTGCACATCGATCATGCATCTGTTATATTTCTCAATTATAACTCCTTATTGTAACTTTATGCTTAATCTGAATTTTGTTTCGATTATTAACATTAGATCTACTTCAGCTCTTCAAAAATTCAATAAGATCGTTTACTTTGTTTCCAACACCATTTGCATTCCAGCTACACACTACTAGATTAGATGGCGCCATTATTGAACTATTCGTGAAATTATAAAATATTTGAAACTTGTTTATAGGTAACTTAAACCACTAATTAACATTTGGTGGTTTTTATAGTAATTAGTGGTTTAGTTCCCTAACTAGTGCTAACACCTTCCTGACATCTATTAGGCTTTCTAAGGTTGCCATTTCATGGGTTATTGCCTACCTCGCTTGCTTATTGGTTATTTTGTCCATTTTGTCCAATTTGTCTATTTTGTTAACTGCTGGTTATTGCTGTTTGCTAATACTTCTTTATGAGGGTATTATTTATGTGAGGATATGTTGGACTCTTGTATCCCCGTTCAATTCTTGAGTTATTCCTTTCACATGGGATTCTTTTTCCTCTAATGACGGGAAATTTATTTTATGGGTTTCTATTTGATGAGTTGGCTGTTGCCGCTGGAGCTGTACTCGTTGTTGGTGTATTGGAGTTTCATAGGTGTCGTTTCCTTATTTTTGTTTGTCCATTCCATTCTTTGAATATATACTGCACATTTAGTGCATAATCGTTCCCCACAGTTAGCACATATAGGTAGGGATTTATATTATTTAGAGTGGGGTATTTAAATTATAAAGGGTGAGTTAGGAGTCGGTAATGTAGATTGTATAGTGTGTTTCATCTCAGGCTAATGATGGCGACCTCTACCCCATACACTTGTTTTTGTTTATGACCAAGCATCTATAGGTTTAACAAGGACTGAATGATAATCATGGTCTCATCCTAGAGATGCTCCGCACCTGCGTTGCTTAACCTCATGATCGATATCGATCTGTGAATCAACGGCTGCCACTTGCAGTTGGGTGTTTTTTGGAACAAGTAGAGGATGTGTTAGTCATAGTCGCTTGGATGTGTTAGTCATAGTAGCTAGACTATCTTTTATGCACTCATTAGTTGAGTGGCTACATGTACGCTTGAGGCATTCAAGTTTGACATGGCAGTTTATAGTAGCACGCTCCTATTTTCTGCAGTACTGTGTTATTACTTTTTTTATTAATATATCTTTCCCATCCTATTCTTGTATATGGTAGGTGGACTACGAAGACTTTTGTTTTGTCTTTTCTGCTAGTGTAAGTATGATACTGTGTGTTTTCATCTAAGTTCGTGATTAGTTTGTTGCAGTTGCTAATTGTAGATGTATGCTAATCTGTTAGTTGCGTATTTAATTAAAAAATTTTCTTTGACGTATTTTTGCCATTAGTTTGATATGTGAGATATGTTGCCATGAATTATTACTGAGTCTGGTTTTTTCTTCTTTGATATTAATTTCTCTTGTTTGGAATTATCATTTTCCATTTCCTGTTCAAGTGCTTCTTCATTAAAAACTGGGAATTTGTTTTTTAGAGTGATAATGTTTGGGTTTTGTCCATTTTTATGTTTTCTTTTTCGATCGGTATTCTTTTTTTTTTGTTATTATAGTTTTAGTTGTCGTTTTAGTTATTGTTATTATAGTATAAGTTATTCTACTATTAGAAACTGAGATTAGTGTACTAAATAAGCTACCATTTCTGTGTGATCCTTTCCGTCCACTTACAATTAATGAATCCTCGTTGTTGAAGTAATCCCTCCCTGCCCGGATATCCGTAGCTACTTTTATTGTTACTTGATCTAATGGTTTATAAATTAGTTATTAAATTAATTATCATGTTTAGTGCTATTTACAATTCATCTTTCTAACTGCTAGGTTGCCAATGCTTTCATCGCGCTGGCCCGAAATTCGGGAAAAGAACCGGTATTTTCAACGCAATGTGATCATTGGTTTGAAAGCAATATTTATATTTTTAGAAAGATATCGAGTGATGAAATAGCAATTAGAAATTTAATTGACATTATATTGATACAATATGTTATGTCTCGGCTCGCTGGATGACGATAAAGTAATAGCAGACGTTATTATTCATCCAAGATTCGTGCAGAGATGCAACCTTTAGACTCAACCGGCGAGTACTTTTGATTCTCTTCAGGATCCGCGGTTTAGTCATTTGCTAGTTTGAGACACGGGAAGATGGCTCAATCAAGAAGATCTGTATTGGCAGGAATGTCCTGGTTTCTATGATAGAAATGAATTTTGAAAGATTTGATAGGAGTTCCAGAATGAGTTCGATATTGGAATCTCGTCGTTTGGAAATTCGGAACTTAGTAAACTAATGGAACTCAAAGAATGAGATTGTTTTTTTTATTGTGAGTGGTCTTTTCGTGGTACCTAAGATTGTGTGAGGAGAGTAGGTTTGTAATTACTTATTGTTGGAGTAGTAAGAAAAATTTCAAAAAACCTATACCTCTGTTAGTTTCTGCGTGGAGTCTGACATTCCTCGGGCTTGTGGTGTTTATGTGTTTTGATGTGTGGTGTTCGTGTGTTTTGTGTAGTCTTTTCTTAATTTCCAGTGGGATGTCGTTAACACTTTAATTTCCTATTTGACTGAACAGTAGATTTTAGTACTCTGGCTGATAAATGGTTTCGAATGAGTTTTTGATGTAGTCTTACACTGTTTGTATATTAGCTATTACGTGGAGTTCACGGATTGGTGTACCGCATGGTTCATTCACTGTGATGCAAGAATTTATTTTGTATTTTTTGGATCTTGCTGATGTGTCTTAGCTGCTGCAGCTCAGCTTGGATGGCCATATTGGTCTGACGACATGATTTGTATGAGAATACATTTTTCCTGGTTTTGGTTATTTCTTGAGAATAACGGATATAATCTGTTAGGAGCAGAGTAAGCCAGATTTGCTCATGTAGTTCTGTATGCTATGGTATTTGACCGTGAATGTCCAAGAGATGCTTTGATATACTATGATAACTTGGTCAATGGGCTTGGGTTTCCTGTCGGTAAAAGTAATAACTTGCATCTTGGCCGAGTTAACTGTGAGTTGCGAAAATATTCTTGTAGCTAATCGAGATGGGCTTCAATATATTCTGTTGCGTTTCCGAGGCATAAGCTGGTAGGTGGAAATTTGGAGTACTTGCGATGTCGTTTATGTAAAGGATAAATAGGAGCGGGTCATGCGATACTCCCGCAGTGATACGGTTTGGTAGTTAAGGGAGTACCGTTGACTGAGATATAGAATTTTCTATTCTTTAAGTAATTGGCAATTATGTTAAGGGAGGGCGGGGTGTTTATTCTCTACAGTTTGGTTAGGAGGGCATTATGGCAGACTGAGACAAAGGCTTCTTCGAAGTCTGAAGGATAAGATAAAGGATAGGATGTGTCAATCTATTTTTGTTTATTTCTAGGGTGATGTGTTCCTTGACACATTATAGCTGTTGAATACAGGAGTATTTTTTCCTGAAATCAAACTGTTGTGGGATGATTATGTTGTTGTTTTTGACATGAGTTAGTAGGTGGATGAGAACGATGTTTTCGAATATCTTGTATTAATATTGCTTAGAAGATTGATCGGCCAGTAGCTGGTAACTTCTATGACGGATTTTCCCTGTTTCGGTATTGAAATTATTTTGGCGACTTTCCACACCGTAGGAAAATAGCAGAATTTGAGGCAAGTTTTGAATATGTAAGAAAATACTTGGTTGGGAGTTTTTTAAATGCAGTTATGAAGACTTTGTGCGGTCCAGGTGCTTCGTTGTTGTGGAGGAGCATAATGTGATTATGAATGAGATTGGAGAGCAGATTTCTGTGTAACTTATGGAGGGGATTGCCAAGTTTTGGAAACTTTCTTCCATGTTTGTTTCTTTGTGATGTTTCAGTGAGTTGGGTTCTCAGGAGAAGGTTTTGGGTTTTGTGGTTTGCATCGCGAAAAAATTTTGGTATTTTCTGGCTAAAATTGATTTTACCGTCTATGTTGGCTGTAGTTTGTAGTTGCAGGTTTATTTTGAGTCTAACAAGGTTTTTTTGCGAAGGCGTTTCAGTCTGTCTATACTGATGAGTTCTGGCATCTTGGGTTTTAAGCGAAAGAGCTAAAGGGTAGATGCTCCATCTATGGTGCTGCAGTTGTATAGGAAAGGGATGTTTATTAGGACGGTAAGCAAGAATGTTGGAAGGAATGCAGTTTGGTTTCCTCTGAGTGCAGATGGAGCTGTGAATGATACGGTAATTGTGGAGTTGTTCTTGCGAATGGATCCGTTTGTGTTTCTATTCGTGTTGCTCCGTGCAATCGCCGCCTACAGTACGGTAGTATGATAAGTCATTCAGTTCAGTGGAAGGGGGGTTGATTTCAACTTGTTGGGGAGGGCGGGAGAAGCCGCTCCAGTGGTAAGTCTGGGGTTGTTTTGGTTTTGATTAGTATTTCTGTTTGAAGTAGCTGGTATGTCTTCCGTAGTGATGTCCTTGTGAACAGGGTATTATTAATACTCCACCTCTTGATTTGTTTCCGATGGTTGGTGGTTCGTCTTGTCTGTATACTTTGTAGCTAGGAATTTTGATGATGTCTTTTCTGTGTTATGGTCAATATATGTGACAATACGTCGAATTTCACTGTTTTGACAATGTTTTCGTGTAACATTCGTGTTTTTCGCTGAAATTTCGACATAACTTTCTAGTTTCGTCGATATTTCTTATATTTCACTACGAAACAGTTATAATACTCCGAATTTCTCGGTTTCGACGATGTTATCGTGAAATATTGTTATTCGATGAAATTTCGACGAAACTTGCTTTTTTCATCGATATTTCGTGTGTTTCACGACGAAACAGTGATATAACGTTGAATTAATACGTTTTCAATGTATTTTCGTGAATCATTCGTATTTTTCGCTAAAATTTCGACGAAACTTACTAGTTTCAACGATATTTCGTGTATTTCACGACGAAACAGATACAATACGTCGAATTTCTTTGTTTCGACGATCTAATGTTATACATCTACTCCGAAATGTTACGGTCCTCCGGTACGTTTCGGGGAATCCATATAGATACTCAAAACTTTCGACATTCATTCTGTCATTATGGTATTGATATATTGTGGTCTCATATTATCCCACGCATCGCGGGGATCACAAAGAAACTCAATTCTTTAGTATATAAAGCCGATCAAATATTATTTATCGTAAAAGATATTACAGTCCTCCGGTACGTTTCGGGGGATGCATTTGACAACCCATAATTTCGAATTTCATTTAGTCTATATATTAATTCGATCTTATGTTCTTATTTTATTCTGCGCACCGCGGAGATCACAATGATCTCAATTTTTTAATATATGAAGACGATCAAATATTATTTATCGACTCCGAAATATTGACTTCATCCTGGACGGTACGGGGCAAATATATGGCACTTCAAAAATTTCGATACTCATTCTGTCTACTTATTATCTCTATCCGACCTTCTTATATTATTCTACGCATCGCGGGGATAACACTGAACACACTTCTCTAATTCATGACGACGATGTAATAATATTTATCGACCTCGAAGTATTACGGTCCTCCGCTACTGTTTGAGGCTCACGTATGAAACATCGAAATCTTCGACATCATCCTGTCGACATATTATTTCGATGGACTTATATAATACTAGGCATCGCGGGGACCACAATGGACACAATTTCTTTAACATGAAACAATGATTTGGTATTATTTATCGACCCCAAATATTACGGTTGTCCGGTACGGTTCGGGGCTTACACATCACAGTTAAAACATTCGACATTCGTTCTGTTAATATATTATCGTGAACTCATGGTCTTATATTATTCTACAAATCGCTGGAAACACAATGAAAACAATATTTTAATATATAGTGACGACCTAATATTATTTATCATCCCCGAAATATTGCCGTCTTCCAGTACAATTCAGAGCTTACACATGACCATTCAAAATTTTAGACTTTCATACTGTCAATACATTATATCGCTCGGATGTCCTTATATTATTTTACGTATTGCGAAAATCACAATGAACATAAGTTTTTAATGTGTAAAGACGAACTAATGTTATTTATTAACCTAGAAATATAACGATCCTTCGGTACGAATCAAGGCTTTCAAATGACCATCCAAAATAGTCAACTTTCATTCTGTGAATATGTTATGTCGATCTGGTGGTCTTATTCTACTCTACGCTTCGCGGAGATTTCAACGAACGCAATTTTTCAATATTTGACGACGGTCTAATATTATTTATCGACTCTGAAATGTTAAGGTCATCCGTTACGAATCGGGGCTTACAAATGACTATTCAAAGTATCCGACATTCTTTCTGTCAATATATTATATCGATCTGAATATCGTATATTACTGTACGCATCGCAGGGATCATAATGAACATAATTTTCTAAAATATAACGACGATCTGATACAATCGACTCCGAAATATGGCGTTCATCCTATAAGATTCGTGGCTTACGTTAACAATTCAAAATTTTCGACATTCATTCTGTCAATATATTATCTCTATCTTATGGTCTTATATTATACTTCGTATCGCGGAGATCGTAATATAGTATCAAAATTATTATAATGTGTAGTTATATTTTTAGTTACTTTTACTTTTAATAGATGGCCGGTTTGCTGGAGATTCATTAACGAGAAAGTATGAACGTGATGTAAAAAGCACAGCGTTGGCATCGAGCCTGTTTCTTTTTGAAAAAAGGAAAGTCGTACGAGTAAAAAAACAGTGTCAGGGCAGAGTCGTAAAAGAACGTTGAATGAGAGTGGTCAAAAAGAATGGTCATTTGTGTTGCTTGAGTTTATTCGAATTATTATTGTCTATGTTGCCTACCTTGTATTTATTATTTGTTGTATTGCTTCCGTTTTCTTTATTATTCAATAATAAAAAACATTTAATTATATCTCTACAATAATGAACACAACTTTTTAATATATAACGAAGTTCTAACGAAACTCCATTATTTATCGACCCCAAAATATTACGGTCTCCCAGGACAATTTGGGGCTTACATATGAACATCCAAAAATTTCGACATAAACAATTTTTTTATATATAACGACTCTGATATTATATATCAACCCGAAACGGATCTCCGGTACGTATCGGGGCTCACAAATGTACATTCAAAATATTCGACATTCTTTTTGTCAATATACAATCTCCATCTGATGGTCTTACACACAAATTCTAAATATACGACGACGATCTAATACTATACACGTTATTCTGTCGTCCCCGAAATATTACAGACCAACGGATCGGGCTTTACAAATGACTGTTTAAAATTTTCGGCTTTCATTCTGTGAATATATTATGTCGATATATTTAATGGCCTTATATTACTCTACGCATCACCGGAATAACAATAAAAACAATTTTTTAATATGTACTACGATATAATATTATTCATCTACCCAGAAATTTTACGGTCATTTGGTACGCTTCTGATCTTAAATATAACGCTTCAAAAAATTCGATATTCATCGTGTATAATATATTATATCGATTTTATGGTCCTACATTACTCTAAGCATCGAGGGGATCACAATGAACTCCATTTTTATGAATGAATATCATCTCACATTATTTATCGAGCTAGTAATGATACGGTGTTCCGCTACGTGGAATGAAGTTTACATGTGAACAATCAAAATTTTCCACATTCATTCCGTCAATATATCATATCGAACTGACCGTCTTATTTTATTATACCCATCGCGGAGATCATAATGAACACAATTTTTAAAACATCGATTTAATATTATCTATTGTCCCTGAAATGTTACGATGTTCCGGTACGGTACATAGAATGAGGTTATCGTATGCTCTTCGAAAACTCTCAATATTCACAGTATCAACATATTTTCTCAATTTGATGATCCTATATTATGCCACGCATCGCGGGGATTGTTATGGACACAATTTTTTGTATTCAAGTATCATCTAATATTATTTATGGAGCCTGAAATACTACGGAATTCCGGTACGGCGCAGGAGGTTTACATGTGGTAATTCATTGCCTCAAATATACACCGTATCAATATAATATTTCGGTCAGATGGTCCTGTATAATTCTACGCATCGTGTTAATCATTATGAACACAATTTGTTTTTGGTTTTCATAACGCCGCCCGAATGATATTTATCAAGTTCTGAATAATTCGGTGCAATATGGGGCTTACGTATAACCATTAAAAGTTTTCGGCATTCATTCTGTCAATATATCATATCGATTTTATGTTTTTATGTTATTCACCGCAGGGTTCATTATGAAAACAACTTTTTACTATATAACGTCTAATATTATTCATCAAGCCTGAAATATTACGCAGCTCCGGGGCAATATGGGGCTTATGTAAGACAACTTAAAATTTTCGACATTCATTCAGTCAAGATATCATAACGATTTTGTCGTTATACGATTATATTATCCTACGTAACGCAGGGATCACTATAAACACAAATTTTTTTGTATACAAATATCACATAATATTATTCATCGAGCCTGGAACATGACGGTATTCCGATACGTGGAATGTTGTTTACATATAACACCTCAAAATTTTCCATATACATTCCGTCAATATATCATACCGATTAAATGGACCTACATTATTGTACGAATGGCAGGGCCCACAATGAACACCATTTCTTTGTTCATGAATACCATCTAATATTATTTATAGTGCTTGAAATATTAAGAATTTCTGACATTTGGAATGAGGAATAAATACGACAATACAATACATTTCACATTTCCTCCTTAATAATATACCAGATCGATTATATGATCCACACATCATGTGGTTTACAATGAACAGCATTCTTCTGTACATAAATATCGTCTAATATTATTTATCGTGGCTGAATTATTTCGAAGTTCCGGTAGGTGGAATTCCGGTAGGTCTACATGTGACCATTCAAAATTTTCCAAATTCATTTTGTCATTATATCATATCTATTATATGTTTATATATTATTTTACGCCTCGCAGCGTTCACAATGAACACCTTTTTTGTATATAAATATCATCTAATATTGTCCATTGAGCATGAATTATTATAGAATTATGTACGTAAAATGAGGTTTATAAGTGGCCATTTAAAATTTTCCACATACACTCTGTCAACATATCGTACAGATTTTATGATCTTATATTATTCTACGCAACTCGGGGTTCACAATGAACTCATTTCTTTTTGGAGATAAATATCGTCCAATATTACCCACAATCTTGTGTTATTATGTATTTTCGTTCATCGAAAGAGGTTTACATATGGAATTTAAAATTGTCCACATACACACTGACTACATATCATATCGATTATATTATTCTACGCATAGCGGGATTCACAATTATCACCATTTTTTGTACATAAATATCATCTAATATCATTTATCAATCCTGAAATATTACGGCGTTCCCGGAATGAGGATTACATATGACCATTCAAAATTTTCCACATCCGTTCTGTCATGATTTCATATCGATTTTATAGCCTTATATTATTCTACGTATCGCGGGATTCGCAATGAACACCAATTTTTTGTACATATCATAATCTATATTATTTATATAGCCTAATATTTTATGAAGTTCCGATACGTGGAATGAGGTTAACATTTGAGCATTCAAAGTTTTCCACATACATTCAGTTAATAACCATATCGATTTTATGGTCGTACAATATTCTATGTCTCGCGGGATTCACAATGAACATCATAATTTTGTACATAAATATCATCTAATATCATTTATCGAGCCGGAAATAGGTCCGGTACGTGTTACATTTTAAAATTTACAACAATCATTCTGTCAATGTATCATATCGATTTTATGTTCCTATATTATTCTACACAATGCTGGGTTCACACGCACAACATTTTTGAGTACATAAACATCATCTAAAATTACTTCTCGAGACTGAAATTTCCGAAGTTCCGGTACGAGAAGTGAGGTTTACAAATGACAATACAAAATTTTCCACATTCATATTGTCAATTTATCATATCGATTTTATGGTCTAACGTTATTCTATGCATCGAAGGGTTCAAAATTAACACCTTGTATTTGTACATAAATATCGTCGAATATTATATATCGGTCCTAAAGTATTACTGTGTTCCAATACATGGAATGAGGTTTATATACGGCAAACAAAATATTCCGCATACATTCTGTCAATATGTCATATCGATTTTATGATCTTATATTATTCTTTGCATCGTAGTGTTCACACCATGTTCACACCGTGGTGTTAATACCATTTTTTTATATAAATTACACCTAATGTGATTTATCGGACCTGACGTTTTAAGGAGTTCCGGTACGTGGAATATTGTTTACATATGACCATTCAAAATTTTCCACATTCATTCTTTCCACTTATGGTATCGACTTCAAGAACTTATATCGTTTTACGCATCGCAGGATTCAAAATGAACACAATTTTTTAGTATATAAACATCATCTAAAATTATTTATAGAACCTAAAATTGTACGGAGTTCCGATACGTGCGATGAAGTTGACATTTGATGGTTCAATATTTTGACACTCATACTGTCAATATATGATATTATGGACTTATATTATCCTACGCTCTGTGGGGTTCACAATCAACACCATTTTTTTCGAAATAAATATCATTCAATATTATTTATCGAGCCTGAGACGTAATGGAGTTCCAGTACGTTGAATGACGTTTACATTCGAGCATTCAAAATTTTCCACATTCGTTGCAACAATATATCATACGATTCTATGGTCTTACATTATTCTAGGCATAGCGTGGTTCAAAATGAACAAAATTTTTTGTACATGTGTCAGCTACAATTATATATGGAGCTTGAAATATTGCAGAGTTCCGGTAGGTGAAATGAGGTTTACGTATGTCCGTTCAAAATTTTTGGAATGATATATGACCATCAGAACGTGATAATATATTGGCAGAATGAATGTCGAATGTTTTGAACTGTAATATGTAAGCGTCTACTGCTTACATATGAACAAGGGTTCATTACAAACGAACAGCATCGGACTGTAACATTTCGGAGGGATAAATAACATTAAATCGTAGATATATATAAAAAAATTGTGTTCATTGTGATCCCCGCGATACGTAGAATAATGTAAGACATCAGATCGAGATAATATATTGACAGAATGAGAGTCGAAAATTTTGAATTGTGATATGTGAGCCCCGAACCGTACTGGAGGACAGTAATATTTCGGTGACGATAAATAATATTGTATCGCAGTTATATATATATAAAAATAGAGTTCATTCGGATCCCTACCATGCGTGGAATAACATAAGACCATCAGATCGAGGTAATATATTTGTTTAATCACTGTTACATCAATTTATCACTGTTACATTAATATATATATAAATGAAATATTAATGATACAAGTTAATATTTATTACGTAATTTATTATATTTATATAGTATAACATAATTATTTCCTAGTTTCATGTAGAAATTCAACGTTGTATTGATAGAACGCGTAAATATGGATAAGATAATATCGCAAAGCAGATGATTTTAAACAATAGTATCAAAATAGGAAGGAGGATGGATATAATTCTTACAGTAGTATACAGAAGAAAGTTCACTTTTCAAAGATTTCTACTTCTTAGATTGTGGGATTTTACGGGACTTGAAAGATATTCCTTGTTGAAAGTAAAAAATTTAATTTTCTTCATCTTGTTCAATATTTTTTAAAAATATATCATGTATCTATCTATAATTATCAATAAGAAGTATTTCTCATAAAGAAAAACCATTTTTTATCGTCGAAAAAGAAATTCAGGGTAAAAATTAAAGAGTTGTCAAGTTATATTTCAAAAAAAAGTCAAATCGAGAGACTATATAACAATATAAATTAAACATAAATAATTTAGTCTTGCCTTATAGTTTTAGATCATTGAGATGGCTAGTAACATCAACTAAAAATGTCAAATCAAATAGCCAGTTATTGTCAAATAATAGGCTCTTTCATCAGGTAGTTCGTTTCCCTGTTCTAAAAAATTAAAAACAGCATTTCTCAATTTCCAAAATCTAGCCTCAGAACCTGCCCTTTAGAAAACCTCACAATGAAAGACAAGTTCACCATATTCCAAATCTAACAATTCACAGTATTCTTTGAATTCTCGTCTGTTTAATGCTCTTCTTGTTCTAATTTTATTCACACATTTCAACCGGTAACATAACATGCTGCATATTTAAAGTTTTTCCACACAATGCCTCTTATATAATGCAGTGATATCTTAGTACAGGACGATTTAAAAATTTTTCAAGCAAAGTTGTAATGCTATTGACTTTACTTATTATTGACGGCACTCCGTTAGTACACACACTGATGAGTTTGCTATAATCTAATTTTAGATTTTCTAGGCATGATTTTACTTTTTCAAATATGTCTGATCCTCTTTTTTTCCATGCAGTGTGATAAGGCCAGCAGCGACCGTAATTTGTGGCACGGATGGTTTAGAACATTCGTATATTTAACATTGGATACAGGGACTGAGTTTGCATCCCATCGATAGTATTACAAACCATCCCTGTCCCAATTATGGTCGTCAGGACGAACAATATCCATATGGCCCCCTGGGAAAAGAGAGTTTCACTTTCTCGCCAAATTCTTCCCGCTCGCACTCCATTCTTAGAATCCCTTTAAAAATCCCTTGAAATTTTTAACAATTTTATTATACTTGTATTGTGTTAATTATGATAAATAATATAATTTCGATCATTCATTAGATAAAAATTATGCTTATTAATTAAAATATTATTCGAAATTTTTCTATAAACTACTTTGCCTATCAATATAATGATAATAACAATTATTTATTTAATTATTTATCTATTATTTATTTAACATAAATATTTAATATTTCATGAAGATTTAATGAAAAATATAGACATATATACGAAATATATCCTTATATATCTCGCAAAATCGACTAAAGAAATATTTTTACGAATTTGGTACAAAAAGATACATTATATGATGCAAATTATATTTTATAGTTTCGAGTGATGGAATAATAAATTTCAAATGAAATGGAATTTTATATTTTTTTTCATGACAGTTGTTAAGACGCACTCAACGACTCACGTACGATATCGTTGAAATATATCTGAAATTGCGTTATATATGCACAAATGACATTATAAATTAGTTTATTAAATCTAAATCTGAATTGAATCTAACGGCTATAATATTTGTAATAGAATGGCACATAATAGACTGAGATCCGATTTCTTGAAATTGAAATCCCCGCGAAAAGTAACAAATGAAACGTGTTATGTTGTGAGGATATAATTAAAAAATTATACTTTACAGTTTCACAGAATTTTATTAGAGCAAGATAAGATTTTCCACTAGCTTTCGCTAGCTTCTTGATGTAAAAATATTATGTGTGGACTTTTTTCGTCGTGTTTATACATCTTTTCTGATTTGTTGACAAAAAAATATTTAAAAGGAAATAGGTTTCAGATTTCTTATATAAAACATACTTGCTGAAGTGCATTTTAAGAGAATTTTCCCACGTCTAGTATTGTTCTATTTGTCAGAAAACAAAAATATAAAAAGCATAATATTTTAAATTTAAAATTAGGAGCAGGATTCTTAATAACTAATTATTTTTAATTTTTTTTAATTATTTTTATTATTATTTTTAACAAAACTTCTTATTTCTTGAAATGTACATTTATTTATTTTTCATAAAGCAATATACAATATAGATAAAGTAAAATTTTGCATGCATTATTAGACATTTCCACCCAATCGTCTAATCCACAGTTGATCAGCCACATTATACAACGATCACTATCATTAACTGAAAATTTATAAAATGAAATGCTACTATCCGTCACTTTACAGTTTGTTAATCTACAAAATGGATAGACGCATTTCTTATAGTGCAGTTTATACTGCATTGGAAATTTTTAAAATCTATTAAAAACAATTATGAATATAAATAAATATAATGTATATAAATATCTGGACACTTTATTATAATATATATAAATATATTGACAAACCTAGAAAATCTATAATTATTATTTATTTTATTATATAATAAAAACTTATCTCCGAAATCCACAAAGAAATGCACGAACTCCATGACTAACTGAAATCTGATATCTCCACGAAGAATTCCGTCCTTAAATAAATGCAGCTGATCGAATTCGCACGATAGTGTTTTACATTCAGCATGCTTTCTTGATGTATTCGTCAAAAGTCCCTCAATAAGAGTGTGACAATGTTCCAAACTACGAGTAAGAGATTTCTCTACGGAAATTTCTTTTACGTGGAACACGTATATTTTTTATGAAGAATATTGAATTGTCGTGATTAAAATAATATAACGGACTAATACGTTATAACATTACAGATTCATCGTTGTGTTTTGTTTTTATTTATAACTAATATTATGATAATTATAATTTTATCTATCTTTTTAAAAGATTCTGAAGAGTCGTAGAGCAATCAATCTTCAAGACAAATCAGAATATATCTGCGAAAGACTTCCAGAATTTTTCATTATTAGTTCTGGTAATTTCGTGTGAAAAAACGATGAATAACACTTCTGGTACGCACTTGATTAATGACATGGCAACTGCTGCGGAAAGAACTTAAAGAATTATGCGGAAAGAACTCCTTACACTCAAAATTAAGATTTATGGGAGATCTGATTGCAAATCTTTAAATTGTCTATATGTGAAGGATGCGAAAGATGTATAAAAATCTCTAATTTGACAAGCTCACTTTGAAGCACATTCATGTCATTAACAATGTGTACTGTAGGCTTTAACATTTATTATCGTATTGTAACTGTTCTTAAATGCAATATTCTAACTATTTTTAAATGCAATTTCTATCATGAAGATTTGTTGGAAAAAAAATTGACATTCAACAAATTATAATTATGAAAAGCGACGATATTATTTGTGTGACTTTTTCATTTGGTTTTTTTCATATTCAATATAAGATATGAGAAAATAAAAAATTATTTTTGTTTTATCTAATTCAAATATAAAATAAGTATTTTCTTAAAAATCACAAATATAGATTAATTTTTGATATTATTTGATTTTCATTCAGATAAAAATTATACTTTTAATTATTATTTATTATTCATTACTTAAATAAAAATTTGTTTAAGTGATTCGAATGCGGGTGGTCATTACTTTGAATCGAATCGGATAATTTTGGTTGAGCTTTGGAGGATTTGGAGACATATCAACAATTCTGTAATTTGCTTATTTCACTAGTTTAACAATTTCATCGAGTTACAGACAGAACAGTAACAGAAATGTGGCAACCACGTGAGATTTTTAGATTTTGGCAACTACGCTTTCGTCAGGAAATACGAAACTTGCCTATGTCCCTTTAACTCGCTTTTGATTTGTCATTCCGCATTTCATTTGTTAACGAAGGCAATTGGGTGAACATGTAAACTGACTCTTCATCGATTTCGATGATTTTTGAATATGTTGTGAAAGTCAATATATAAATAACATTTAGAGATCGTCGAAATCGATGAGTGATTAATCTACAAGTTCACAGACAATGAAAATGAGACAATTGGGAGAAAATCCGAATGAGCAATATTTTGAACTCGTATTACTACATATCATTAAGTCATTTATATTTTGTATTGTTTTTATTAATAATATATTTTTATTAAAAATATATTTTGTATTGTTTTATTTATAACAATAAACGATTTCGGTCGTTGCTCAAGTAAAACTCAGTTTGTCTTAATAAATAACATCGTACTATAAAAAACTGTAATATAAAAAAGAAAATATAAAAAAGAAAATATATGTATTGTGTCATTTAAGAAAATAAATTTTAATTCGAAATTTCGAAACGAACGATTTGCAAAACATAATTTGCAGTACACAATGTGTCTTTTTATTCCAAACAATATTTGTAAAATCATTTTGATAACTTCAATCTTTTATAAAATCGAGTTAGTGAAATAAAGACAATTAATTTAGGCTGTGAATTTATATATTTATAAATTAAAAAATTCGTATCTAATTATGTTATTCAAAGTATCATACTCCAATCAATTTTTTATAATTTTCTAAATTTAAATAATCTACTTTCATTTGTAATAAATATAAATAATCTTCTATTTCTAATAAATATAAAATATAATAATCTTTTTTTCTTATTTAAAATATAAATAATCTTTTAAATAAATATAAATAATATATATATTTAATTATAAATATGAATAATATATATAGATATATAATTTAAATAAATAGATATAAATTTTAAATAAATATAAATTTTTGATCCCAATTTTCATCAATCATTATATTCCTTCATTGATGAAGGAATATATCGCCACGTTCAATTCAATAAATAATTCTCGAAGATGTGGCAATAGTGTCTATATTTTTTAATTTTAAAGTTCATTAATGCTGCAAAACTTGCCTGAATCGGTACAACAGGATGTGACACGAAAATGATAAGGGGGTGCCGAAAATCGTGGGCCGAAAAAATATATTGTATACGAGGTATATGAATAGACATTGCATGACCATGTATTTTCGCGGCCGTGGTAATAAGGCACCGACATAACCTTTTTCGTATCACATCCTGTTGTACCGATTTTGAAACCGCAGCAAAACTAGTGGCGAAAATTGAAATTTAAAAAATATGAACAGTGTTGCCAGATCTGTTTTGAAAATTATTTAATGAATTGAACGGTACTTTATCAATGAAGGAATATAAACAGCGACTAATGGAAATTGGGATGAAAAATTTAGTACATATTTGACTATTAACATCTATCTAAAAGTATTAGAAAAAAATTGATTGAAATATGATATCTTTATTAAAACATAATTAGATATGTTGTCTTTTTATTTACCATTTTTTAAATCTACAACCTGATTGAATTATCTTTATCTCGTAAACTCGATTTTATGAAAATTTGAACTTGTCACTAAAATATTTCTACAAATATTGTTTACAATAAAGTAGCACATTATGTTATGTAAATTACTTCTTGCAAAATTCATCCGCTTCAAAATTTCGAAGTCAAATTTATTTTCTTAAACAATGTCATATGCATATCTTCTTTCCTACAGTACGTTAGTCGTCAAAACGAAAATTGCATTTTCAACGACCGAAATCATAATTGTTAATAAAAATGATATAAAGTATGAGTGACTTAATAATATATATATATATATATATATATATATATATATATATATATATATATATGTTAGTATTAAAATTTTATGGGTTTAAAACATTGCTCATTTGTATTTTCTTCCATTTTAATTGCCGGTGAATTTGTAGATTAACCACTCTTTCATTAATTTCGACGATCTTTTACCGTGATCGACTCTTTCCTCTAACGAATAAAGTCCAACATATGCGTTACAAGAAAAAATATCTTCACAATACATTCAAAAATCATCGGTGAAGGAATAGTCAGTTTACACCTTCACTCAATTGCCTTCGCTATTGTGCATAGTGACAAAAGAAAAGCGAGTTAAAGGAACACAGCAAGTTTCGGTTTTCCTGACGAAAGCATAGTTGCCAAGACCTAAAAGTCTCATATGGTTGCTACATTTCTGTTCTGTTCGTCGACTCGATGAAACTAGCGAAACAGGCGAGTCAAAGGATTTTTCTTATGTTTCCGAATCCGCCCGAACTCAACCAAAATTATCTGATTCGACTCGAAGTATCGACTACCCACGAATTATTCGAGACATTTGAGCAAATTTTTATTTAAATAACAAGTAATAAACAATAATTAAAAATATAATTTTTATTTAAATAAAACTTGAATAGAATTAAATAAAATCACTTAAATGCATAATAATCAAAAATATAATAGTCAAAAATAATCCATATTTTTAATTTTCAAGAAAATGTTTATTTCATATTTGAATTAAATAAAACAAAAAATAATTTTTTAAAATTCTCATATCCGTTATGTTGAATATGAAAAAACCAAATGACAAAGTCACGCAAATAATATCGTCGCTTTTTATAAATATAATTTGTCGAGTGTTAACTCTCTTTTCGATAAATCTTCGTGATAAAAATATTACATTTAAAAATAGTTACAAAATTATAATAATAGATATTAAAACCAATATGAACCGTATTATTGACATGGACGTACTACTTTATTATTTCATTCATTGTTAGTGCTTCTATTTCTATTCTTTCATTCATTATCACTGCATTATGAGATAATAAGAAAACTAAGATGAAGAAAAAGCATGCTACATATAAATATAACATAGCTTCACTTTTCCTATTTTCTTTAAAACCATTTGTTTAAAATTCGGAAAATTAGGTATGAATCATAAAAATTTAGCTATATCAATGGTTATAGCGAGAAATCAGTTATTTTTTAATTAATAAAAGTTGAATTGTTTTCAAATATTTAATAAACAAACAAAATGAAAAAGAAAACATTTTAAAAATAAAAATATGTGTATTATTTATTTATTTGCTACACTGTTCTATAAAAAATTAATAAATATACATTTCAAGAAATAAGAAATTTTGTTAAAAATAATAATAAAAGGAATTAAAAATAATAATAAAAGGAATTAAATGAGTTGTTTATTAAAAATCCTTTTCCTGATTTTAAATTTAAAATATGTTTTTTACATTTTCGTTTCCTGATGAATAGAACAACATTAGACAAAATCCTCTTACTGTTAGAATGTACTTTAGCAGATATGCTTTGAATAGGAAACTTGAAACCTATGTTCCTTTTAATATTTTGTCGGAATTCGTCACGCTATGAGTCATCTTAAAATTCGGTCAATGACCAAAATACAAATCAAAAACAGATAAGCGCGACGAAAAATACTTTAAAGAATAAATTCTTAATTATATCCTTACAACATAACACGTTTCATTTGTTACTTTTCGCGGGTATTTCAATTTCAAGAAATCGGATCTCAGTCTATTATGTGCCATTTTATTACAAATATTATAGCCGTTAGACTCAATTCAGATTTAGATTTAATAAACTAATTTATAATGTCACTTGTGCATATATAACGCAATTTCAGATATATTTCAACGATAAATGATATCGTACGTGAGTCGTTGAGTGCGTCTTAACAAATGTCATGAAAAAAATATAAAATTCCATTTCATTTGAAATTTATTATTCCATCACTCGAAAATATAAAATATAATTTGCACCATATAATGTATCCCTTTGTACCAAATTTGTAAAAATATTTCTTTCATCGATTTTGCGAAATATAAGTATATAAGCATATATTTCGTACGTATGTCTATATTTTTCATTAAATCTTTATGAAATATTAAAGATTTATATTAAATAAATAACAAGTAAATAATTAAATAAATGATCATTATTATCATAATATTGATAAGCAAGATAGTTTATAGAAAAATTTCGAATAATATTTTAATTAATAAGCATAATTTTTAACTAATTAATTATGAAATTTGTGTTATTTGTCATATTAATATTAATAATAATTTAAAATGATTGAAAATTTTGTTAGTTAAAAATTTATACATAAAACCATGTATTAATAATTTTAAAGTTTTAATTTACTATGGACTGAAAAAAGTTGTAATAAATTTGTGAAACATGGATAGACTTCTTTCTGATATAGAGTAGAATGATTTCAGTTACTTCGTCTATGCTTACTAGCTTCACAATTCGGTATTGAAAATTTAATAACACTGTAATGTGTTCAAAATCATGTTGCTGTTTCATTCACTAGTTCCCTAACTCACCGTTGTCTAAATGTAGAGTGCGCTAAAAAACCAGTGATTTTTTACTGTCAGTATTTCAAGTCACGGACCACGAAAGTCCGTAAGATGCAATGTCTATTCATATATCTCGTCTGTGTCTGCACTTATGTGAAAAAAGAGATACTGACAGATGGCGCAACCATGTCCATATCGAAACTCTCTGCACTACGTGAAAAAAAAACTACCAACAGATGGCGCCACCATATTCATATTGAAGCGTTCCGCACTTGCACGAAAAAAAAATTTTAAAGAACCAAAAAGAAATAATTTGTTCGACTAACTCTTTCCTTTAATATAAACCTAACCACATCTAAACTAACTCTTTCCTTTTCCTTAAACTGAACTACACCTAAACTAACACCTTCCTTCTTAAAGTGAACCGTAACTTTAATATACTTTCATACACCTAAAATTTCCTTCCTCTTAAACTGAACTCTTACTTCGATATAATGAAATATATATCTCCCTCGTTATTCTCTAATTAAAATTGAACGTAAAGTGAATGTAAGATACACGTGAACTATTTATTTCATTTTCCTGACACTAAATTCGAACTATATTTTTCCTCTTTTCTTCTATCTTTAAGTCGAACATAAAATAAATCTGAAGTACACCTGAAATATTTACTTCCTTTTTTCCAAACTGAACTCCAACTTAAAGCTATTGAACGAGATTTCTACTTTTCACTTCTGCTCATATAGAATGCAACTCCCGAGGTTCGATTCCCGGGGCCAGACTTTTATCTCCCAATTTTTTTCCACCTTTTTTTTCTTTTTCTTATTAGAATCGAATAATTACTTAAAGAGTATAAATTAAAAGTCTCCCTCAAGCTCTTCGCACCTGGAAAACTTCGAATCCCAACGCCAGATTTTTCCTCCCAATTTTTTTCATTTTTTCTTTTTTTTTATTAAAATTGAATCATAAACGTAAAGCTCATGTATCCCCGTAACTCCAATCGCAATTATTGAAAACTATATAAATTAAGACTCACCCAAAAGCCCGTTACGCCTAACAACCGTAACTCCATTGCACACGATGTTATATTGCACTAGTTCCATGACAAAAGTTGTTAAATATTTTTTTATTACAACCAACTATATTTTTCCTTCTTTCTTATCTTTTCAAATTGAAAGTAACATAAATGTAAAGTACGCCTGACTATTTATTTCCTTTTTCTTAAACTGAAGTCTAACTTAAACCTAACCAATTTTTTCTTTTTTCCATATTTTTTCTTTTTTCTCCTCTGTTCAAATTGAATGTAAAATAAATCTAAAATACACTTGAACTATTTATTTCCTTTTCGAAAGATTAAAATTTAACTTAAACCTAAACAAATCAATTACATTTCTCCTTTTGTCTTGACGTTTGAAATTAAATGTAAAAGAAATTTACACCTCAACTATTTATTTCTTTTCCTCATACTAAAATCTAATGTTGAATTTTTGCCTACCACTTATGAGAACTAACTTTAAAGATTACGTTATAGAAGCAAATAAAGCTCTTAAAAAAGGATGAGCATAAAATAAACATAAGTAATAAAAATGAATACTAAACTTTAATGGAAGTACTTGAAACGAAATTCTTGTAAAAAACATTTGTTCCAGTGGTATATTAAAGATAGCTGAAGTTGAAAGTCAATTTGAATGAGTAGAGAATTTTATAAATACAATAAATGATTATGGTTTTAAAAATATTTTTAAAGATTTATCTCACAATTTGTTCTATTTTTTACATTTTAAAAAAGAAGAAGACATTAGCAGTAGAAAAAATAAATTAACTTCTATTACATTAAAACCATAAAAAACGTTAGGTTATAAGCAATAATATATTTAGTTATAAGTAGTTGTACATTTCATTACCAGCTATAGTAAAATTTATTTTATTATATTTACTGTATTTCATCCAATAAAAATAATTATAAAGATACGTAAAAGAGTTCCATAATGTTTCGATGTCGTATCCTTTCCAGATAAAATCAATCACATTTTGGACATTTAATATACATGCCAGCTTGAACAATGTATTATTCTTTGAATACATTGGTCTGTTTGGCACATTTAAAAAAACTTTAAAATAACGAATAGTGTGTCTGTTTTATTCATAAATAACTTTTAGTCATAAATAACTTTAAAAAATCTATTATTATTGTTACACGGCACTTTCGTGCCGTGTAAAAATATTCTCAACGAACATCTTTCCAATTTTATTAAGGTCCGGTATTCTGAGAAGTGCTGAACTGCAACGGTAATAACCTTGTGAAGCCTACGAAGGATAACTTTTAATAGAAACAAAATAGTCACAGCCATCACCTAGACACAATAGTGATATACAGCATCCACCACAAATAGTATAAGTTTTTACGTGATATAAGTTTTTACCCATCATAAATTGTACCGTAATTTAAGTTTAACTTCATAAGTCTTACTACCGTTGCAGTTTAGGATCATCTGATAGGGAGGATTACCTGATAGGGAAAGTCAGCTTCAATGAGCAAGCTTGAACAAAGCATTCTCCGAGATATAAAAGCACTCGCTCGACATGTTTCGACAGTTATTTTCGAACAGTTCTTCCTCAGTATTCTTTCCCGTCAGTTCCATTTTGCCGCAGTAAACGTGAATAAGTCTCATCAGAATTAAATCTCGTGACTTAGTGTCAATCACGCATATTATTCGATCACGAAAACTACGTCGAAGTCCAAGAAAATACAACCCCAACTATCCTTATCAACGTAACTGTAAAGAAGGCTGAATAGAAACGACCTTCGTATCCGCGAATCCGCGTCGTAACAATTATTAAAACACATTGGTATGCTTGATACAATTTACAAAAACTTTAAGATAATGTACAAATATTAAAAGTATTTCATTCGTAATTAATAAAGTTTTATAGCTAAAGTACAATGCATGATGTTAGATATGTAAGATTACATAATGTACTATGCTACGACTAAAGACCCCTGAAATTATTCATGTGTATACCAATTAATACATTTTGCGTGTCTTCCTTTAAATCTTCTAATTTTTCCACTATTTGTAACTGTAAAATAATAATAAAAATAACAATAATATATCATTGATACAAATATAATATAAAACGTAATTTGCTTTGGCAGCTACAATAATCCGTGTCGCAGTTTCTTTACTCAGATATGGAATTTTATTTTGCAAATCTATTGGTTAAGCTTTAGCTATAATCTGTACTGTTCGCGCGTTATACAATTGACGAGCTCTACCCTACAAAACGGAATAATATTGCGGAATAATTCAAATAAATTATTATTTTAGCTTGTAGGTAAAAAAATATTCTTACAATTTTTTTTAAAGACAAATCCATCAATACCTCTAATTTCAGAGGATAACGATATGATAATCTTTTATTAAACATATTTAATAAACCTTTAAATGCTCAAAATTCATCCAGTTCCAGGAATATTCGATCATTGAAATTTTTTTCAAAATATTATGTACACTGCACTTATTAACCTGACAAAATCGAGTCACAGAAAATGCAAACGATGATACAGCAGTCAAAAGATTTTGTACAATCCCTCTATTTATTTCATATTTTTGTACTATAGCATATACTGCATGTTGAAACCACAACGATACTAGTTGAGATCATACGATACTAGTGTTACATAAAATCTGTGAATTACAGTCGGTTCCACATCCTATTACATGTAAAATAACTTGTAATATAAAAATAAATCTGATGCGAATGAACTAAAAAAAATTTAATATTGGGTTCGTGCATAATTATTGCGGCTTTCTTCGTGACTCTTTTAGTCTTTGAAAATTGGCGTTCTGTTTATTTTTTTCACAACAATAATCCTCTCTTTTCAGATAGTGAAAGTGCGTAATCGAAAATCATATCCATATTTGCCATATTATGCTCTACCACTTCGAGAAAGATTGGAATGCAGCCCAGCCATTTCGCGATCTCAACGAACTTTTTGGCGAAGGAATAATCAGCAAAAGCCAAGTTGAAAGATGGTTCAAGAAGTTCAAATCGGGCGATACAAACCTCGCAGATGAAAAAGGAAGAAGTCGACCATCAAATTCCAACGACCAGGCAGCCTTGGAAGCGGACGAAATCTTGACAACTTGGATGACTTGGTGGCCGCCGTCAAATTTCGGAATGCCTCTAAAAACGTATTATATTTAAAATATAAAATGAAGTTCTAACTTGAATAAAATTCTAGACAGAATAACATTTTCTAGACAGAGCAACATTTTCAGTTTTTCCGACTCGAGTAAAGTATGAGACATTTTCTGGAACTACATCCATTACCAAACCTCCGATTCAATCAAGATCTACCATTGCCGCGTTTGAATACTTTTAAAACAAATAAATAATAATTAATAATTACTTGATAATTATATAAAACGTAAACGTACCCGATAATTAATTTTTTTTGCATCTGTTAACAATTTTTCCATTTTAAAATCAAGTAACCAAATATTTTCTTCATATTTCACATATTCTTTACAGGACGAAAATTTCCAGTATATAACTCCGCATTTAAGAATGTTACTATTTCCTCTAAGTTAATTATTGTTGAACTCACTGCAACAATATGAATATTATCATTAACATATAATATTTTTGTTAAAAGAACTCCCAACGTAGCCCCTTTGCTTCCACTTTCTCCAAGAAGATGTAACTCATGAACAACTATAATACAAATTTTGTTCAAACGATTTTCTTCTGTTAATGCTTTCTCTATAGTACACATATATATGCTATTTTTTTACGACTATATATGCTATTTTTTTTATTTGTTTTGGAGGGTAAGTTCCTTTCGATGCTGCATATTTTTTGATTAAAAAATTTAATTCAAGTGCGAATGGTGTCATTGCTCGAACTTAAAAGTTATAAATAAATATATACATTTTATAATTAATTATTATACAGCGAACATATTATACTTAATTTTATTGTACAGCGAACATATTATACTTAATTTTTCTTGCACTATAGCAACGAATGGCAATACAAATATTGCATTTCGTTTCTTACGTATAAGTTCTTGAAACATTCATATTTCTGCAATCAATGCCTTTTACCTCCACTAATGAGAAGTGCATAAATTAAATTTTTTTTCACTGCATCTAAATTTAAACATTTATCTTGTCATTCTAAAAGAAATAAATGACAAATATAAATATCATAGAAATAAAAATGAAATTTATAAATTTTAAAACTTATTAATAATGAATTATGCTTTCATGTAAAAGCCGCATTCTGTATAAAATTTAAAGCATTTCAAGAAATATTAATTTGATTTCGATATTATGCTATTATAATTATTTTTTATTCGGAATAACACATAAAAAAAAATTCAATCGTAGAGATCCATTAAAAAACAATGCAAAACTTTTGTGAAAAATCACACTACACGATGATAGAACTTCATAAATAATGTCTGCTAAATTCACATTTATTTATTACGATTGTTGTATGTACATACATATAATATGTATGTTAGTAATATGTATGTATGCTCAGAATAGTGTCACCGGATTCAATTCAAGAAATATGTAATTTTCGATGAGGAAACAGCAACATTGTCTATATGTTTTAATCTTAATTTCTATCGCCAATAGCGCTGTGGTGTGATACTTGCCAAAGTCAATATCCTATTAGTCAATGCTAATAGCACAGACGAGGTATATAAGTAGCATATACCTCGTCTGTGGCAATGTCTATTCATATACCTGGTCTTTAGTCAATGATAATAGTGTAACTATTGATCAATGCATGTTTCTGGTTTCTACATGGCTGTTGATCTAACAAGATGCAGCCAATCATAACTGACTGCCTTTTCATTGACTGATTGTGCGCAGTCGCAAGCAGACTGCGTTAGATGGGGAATAGTGATGATGGTGCCGACAAAATGGTCATGAACACCAACTCTATAACTGAAAAAAAAGCCACGTCACAGTTTCAAGAAATTTATACATCGATTAAATTACAGAATATAAAATTTATGTATTTATCACAAAAAAATGAATAGAAATGAATTTTATAAGTTACAAAACTTGGAGATAACGATAATTACTCGTATCTTTTCTTCATGATTCCGTTTTATGTTTTATTTTCTATTTTCAACAACCATTTCTTTAAAATTTTTTTTAAATTATATTTTTAAATGATCATTATTTATTTGATTAATAGTTAATGATACTCAAGTATGAGATATTGAGATATTTAATGATACTTAACCGTCATTATTTAATGTTGAAATTATTAATTCAATGATCTAAAAAATAACGATGTTGATATGTATATTGTATCGCAAACCAGATCGTTGGCAACCACGGAACATGTAGGTATATCTACTTCTATGCATAAATTACTGGACACTTAATGCAATTCCATTAAAAAGTTAATAGTTTTGTCACGTTCTTATAGACACTATTAATTTTCTATTGTTAACATTTTCAAGTTTCATATTTATTTCTAATAAACATCAAAAAACTACTTCATAAAATCTCTATAAATTCTTTCAATCCTATTAGAAATATATATTTCAATCATTCCAAAATTTTAACAATGAACAAGCAGCTACCTAATTATTAACTATACTTAAAATATTAACTATACTTTCTTTATCAATGTCAAATTAAAGAAAGATTCATTTCAATTGTATTTTATATTGCAACAGTTCTAAAATATCTTTAAATATCTCGTAAATATTGTTGAATTCCGCGTAAAGGTACACTTATATTTTATTCTACGAGAATTTATTCTAAGTTGCAATCGTGGTCAAGGATGATATATGTACAAGGTGTTTCTGACAGACAAAAATGTTTTCTCTTCTCAGCATACCTTTTTATCTTTTGGTCTATGGTAAATTGAAAAAAACAGGAAAAGAAACGTGGATGATCAATATCTGAAATTTGCCATGTAAGTGTTAAATAGGTCACTTTTACGGAGAAGTATTTAACTATTACTGACTCGTCAATATTAACACTGTGAGGTAGTATTGTTAGGTTTGGTTAGTCATTCAACAATATTAATAAATATTCAAAAAAAACAGAATCTGTATTTAGTATTTAATAAAATTTCCAATTTGTATAGAAAATGATACTCATCCGACCTATCTACGAAGTGAATGTCACTACTACTTTTCAATACTATTCAATTATTATGACGGAATCTTACAAAGTGGAAAAGCTGTGACAAAGCTAGTAGATAAATGATCAATTAAATATATATGTAGATATTTACACTCTAGTCCATTGATGTTCAAAATATTTTTTAGTTTCAAATAAAATTGCAATAAAATTGTTTTTTGAACTTTGTTTCTAACGACCTTGACGAATGTTATCATACCATCTTCTTGACTGATCTTTGAATAGTTTAACTTGCTATTCGTTATACTTCGAAAAAATATTGAGGGCTAGGTTCGAGGCTTACACATAACCTTCAAAATATTCGACATTCACTCTATCAGTATTTCATATCGATTTTATGGTTTTATATTATTCTACGCAACGCGGGGATCACGAAAAACACCATTTTATACATATATATATATATATATATATATATATATATATATATGTATATATATATATATATAATAACGATCTAATATTATTTATCGATCATCAAATATTACGGACCTCCAATTCGATATGAGGTTTATATATATGATATACACGGTATCAATATTTTATGTCGACTTTGTGTTTTTAAATTATTCTATGTAACGCAACGATGTACGTAACGTAGAACGCAAATTTTTAATTTAATAGAAATAACTATCCAGTATAGTTTATCCTCGCATAATACGGACGTCCAGTATAAGATAAGGTTTATACATGACCATCGAAGAGATATAGGAATAGAAAATCCAAGCATCTTACGGAGTTTCATGGCCCGTGACCTGAAATACATAGACAGTAGATGAAATCATTGGTTTTTTCGCACACTCTACGTTTAAACAACTGTGAGTTGGGAAACTAAAAGTTGCGCCAGCAATATGATCTTTGAGACCCATTACAGTGTTGTCAAACTTTCAGTACGTGGAATGTAAATCTCTGTACCTATACCAAGTAAAATGCTGCAAGCAAAATGTTTAATTGTATCTCCAGATTCCAAAATACGAGATCACTTTCTAAAATTATTCCATTTTTTATTATATATTTATGTGTGTGTCAGAAAGAGCCCTAACAAATGCAAGAATGAAATACTCACAATACTTACATCAATACGAAATAGTGTCCCAGCTGAAGACATTCCACAAACAGCATCGCCCAACATCGAATCAATCAAAGTCAAGAGCACCCCATTTCTCGTAAAAAAGACGGCGTAAACACTGCTAAAACCAAAATTCTAATAACAGATCTCGACTCCATTATCCCACCACATGTCACGGGGTACTTTATCATATTCAGCGAGAATTTCAACTTAAAGCATCGGATATAGAACTTCCGAAGAAGCCAAAACGGATCCAATATCAAGGACTATGCGGAATTGCATAACAGATTATTTATAGCCTAATCTACACACAGGCCCAACCTACACTTATAATCCAACTGCGTTACCTCAAACACATTGATACCTTCCTTTCGAATATTCTCTACCAACAAACATGCCAAACCATAAACAGCCTACCGTACAACAATCTCTCGGTTATACTATCGCTGCAAACAAGAAGAAATACAACACAACCATGCATAACAAAACTGACAGACATTGCAACGCACTAAAAAAAAATCCGCAATTTCAGACCACGACCGATATAGTCATAAAAATAAGGGCCCTCAGTTTTAGATTAAAAAAATAATAGAATCATCCGATACTCAAAACATTAGACTCAAGCAAAAATTTTTGCTTTATCAACATAAAGCAAATCAGGATTTATATTACGAATTTTAAGATTAAATGAATTAGCATTTTTACATTTACTTATTCATGCTTCATTTAAATCTACAATATTTATATATGTTGGTAAATTTATTCATTATATGAAAGGTATTCAAAATTTTAGATTTTATACAGGATATTTTTATATCTATCCAATCAAAAGAATAATTATTATATTTTCTTTAATAATATTATGTGAATTTCCATTTTTAGTTGGATTTTATTCTAAAGATTTAATAACTCAGAGATATTTTTTTAAAAATGTAAGAATATTTAATTTTCTTATTTTAATATTAAGAATAATATTTAATATTTCTTATTCTATTCGTATCATAAATAATTTATTATCAAATAATTTAATATTAAATTCAATTTTTAAACATGAAGATAAATTAATAAGTTAATAATTATATAAAATTTATAATAATTATAATATTTTTAAGGAAATTTATTTTTAATTTAATTAAAATAAAATAATATGGCGGCCTTTTAATCATTTTAGGAAAATTTGTTATTTAATTTGATAATCCACGACAGTATATACTTAAATTTTATTTATGTTTGTTATTTAGATTCATGAAAAAAATTTATATGTATGTATAAATATTTAATGTAATAGTATTAAAATGTAATATATTTAATAATAAATGAATTATAAAAAATTATATTTTTGGATGGTTAATTTTAATATTAATTTAAAAAAATATTTAATAGTAAATTAATAAATTATTTTAATTGAATAAACTATTAACTGGTGTACAAATTACCTGTCAGTTTCTAATATAGGAATCGTAATATCTAATAAGGAAGTCGTAACATAGTAAAGGTACTGGAAAGTGTCTTTAAATAAAATTTTAGTTTATTGAAAATTATTTATTTACATTAAATGAAATTAATATCAATTCAAAATTTTAAAAGTATAAATTTAATTTATTTTTTTAAAATTATTAATACAAATTAATAAAATTATATAAAAATAAAAATTTTTACAATAAATATTTTAAATTAATTAAATTATTTATAATAAATAGTAATGAAAATGAAATGTTTTAAAATTTTATAAGTAAAATTAATTTTGTACCTTTTGTACCATTTGAAATGATCTAAATATATATAAATTAAATTTATTATTTTTGTTGCAAAAAATTTGTAACAGAAATTAATATATATTTAGAAATTAAATGTTTATCGAATTTATTTATATCTAGTTTTTTAAATTAAATTAAATTTATTTATAATAAATAATTAATTTAATATTAAAAAAAATTAATAAATTAATTAATTTTTATATAATGAAATTAAATTAATTAATTTTTATATAATAAAATTAAATTAATTTTATTATATAAAACATTTGTGGGATAAACTATAAATTTAATTATATAATATTAAACAAAATATTTTAAAATCATGATTTTAGTATCAATTATAGAAATAGTTTTATAGTTTATTAATTTAATTTAAAAATTAATAGAATTAATAAAATATATAATTATTAAAAAAAAAATTTTAATATAGATAAAATTAATATTAATGATTGAATTAGTAATAATAAATGAATAAAGTATGTTTATAATATATATATAAGGAATTAGACAAATTAAATATACTCACCTGTTTATCAAAAACATGTTTTATTGAAAATAATTTTAAGTCGATCTGCCCAAATGAAATTTAAATGGCCGCAGTATAATTGACTATACAAAGGTAGCATAATCAATTGATTTTTAAATGAAATCTGGAATGAAAGAATTAATGAAATATATTCTGTCTCATATGTATTATATGAATTTAAAATTTTAATAAAAACGTTAAAATTTTTTTATGAAACGTTGAGACCCTATAGAATTTTATATTAAGTTACTTTTGTTCTTAACATAAAATTTAAATTGGGAGGATTGAAGATGAGTTTTTGACGTTATGTAACCATTTTGATGCTTGGTGGTCTGTCTTAACTTTAAACTTTCATCCTAACAAATATTGTCTTAATCGCTGTATAGCTCGCTAATAATTTTTTTTCGGTCATCGTGTAATGTGTTTCTGCATCATTAAGTGATATATAACAACAAGGGTGTCTATCTTGTGACAATATTGTTCCTAATCCCTCATTACTTGCGTCGGTAGTTAGTACAAATTCTTTATTAAAGTCAGGGTATTTCAGAACTAGTTCCTTGCATAATTTAAGTTTAAGTGTATAAGAAGCTATCTGCTGTTCATCAGTTCATCTGTAAGGTTTGTCTTTTTTGTTAATTTCGATAATGGTTTAGCTATCTTTGCAAAATTTCAAATAAATTTCCTATAATAACCGACTAGACTTAAGAATTGTTTAATTTCTTTGGGGATGGTTTGAATTCTCTTACAGCTTCAATTTTATTTTTTTATTTGGTTTTACACCATCTTACTAATAATGTGGCCTAAATATTCTAGCTCAGGTTTTAAAAATCTAACTTTTCGTTAATTTGTCGTTCAATTTCATTTCGGCATTTAAGGGGTCGATAGGACCTTACATTAATAGGTTTGATGATTTTTAACATCAATTTGATGGGACGTCAGGTTGGTACAAAGTAAAGTGTCTAGAGAAAAAGCTAAACTATAAGAGAGAATTATTTTTTCTAATGGTTCCCGTAATCGTGGTTCTACATGATCTAATCTGATTTTTGTTTTTAACGCTTTGATTCTATCAGTTAAATTTGTTTTCAATTTCGATTACATCATGAATTTTGTGCTCACTATTGTTGATGAAACATACCATCGTTAAATTTTCTATCGTGGCTTTCTTGACACGGCATTTACCTGGGGCGACGGTTACGTTAGCATGAAGCGGTATTACCTAAAATCAAATGGGCATTGGTTATTGTATATTTAAAGATGAAAGTTTGGCAATCATTATTGAATCTTCTGGAACAGAGAAGGAATCGGGTACAGATGTTCTTTTCCTAATACGTTAAATTTAGTTGCGAATTCTGATTTATGAATATCATTTCCCATTAGAATTTCGTGTTTTTTGTTCGATTAGTGGGTTACTTGTTACTCCCTGTTTTATCACATTAATACTTGATCCTGTGTCCAAGAGTAATTTCGCGGGTGTTTTGGCGAGTCCTCTGTCATCCTCCAATATATCGAAGTCCGGCGGTGTCCGCAGTTAAAAATATTTTCCCACCGATAAGATGCAGACTTCTAGCCATTCTCCGTACTCTTAATCTCATTTAACATGGTTACCACATTTTTATTACTGTTCCACCTATCCATGATGAAAATAGAAAAATAGGAATAATGAAAATAGAGAAATAGGTTGCACGATCTTTGTCTCAGAATTATAGGTATTTACGTTATATTATAGAACGTAAATAAAACAAGTTTATAGCTATATGCGAGATGTTAATAATTGAGAAAAAAATACATATAATTTTCATAGATATTACATGTGCAAGTTAACTTGGAATCATTGTTATAATTGATCGTATAATTAATAATATAATTATAGTGTATTTAATGGGTATTATAATAAACTCATACTTTAAATTAATGCTACCATATTTTAAATATTACAACTTATAATAAATGAAATACAATAAAAACGACGTATTCCACATTCTAACTACACACACACACATGAGGAAAATACGTCGTGCAAATACGATAGACTAACATACTGTCAATCGCTGAGAAATTTTTTATAAAATTACAATCTATGGTCATCGTGCCCAATGTCTTTCACCCACCTGGGAAGATGAGTGAGATTCTGACAATGAACACGGAAGGGGTTAAACCTAAAAATCCTGAACTAAAAAAATGATTAGTTTATGTACTTTGTATCTAACGGACTATTGTATTATTTTATTTTAAACTGCAATGACTCTACTTTTTGAGAAATTATTGAAATTGCAAGAAAATAAAGACAATGAACAAGACTTGAATTTGTTAAAAATAATATGAAATTTAACAGTTGACTAAAACAATCAAAATCAAACAATTGATTCTAAATTAAATATTAATGAAAATAATTTCAGGCGACTTCTTCATCAAAGCACATTTTCGAAAGTGCGAAAGCAGTGTCCAAACTTGTTGTTTTGATTCAAAAATCTACCTGTCGCGAAGTATCTTTTTGCACATAAAATTTTATACATTTTTCTGCGGAAAAATTCTAATATATTATATTTCAAATTCTACTGAAGCTCATGATTATAAAACTTAATTAACTAAATCATTTAATGGTATTATAAAATGGAAGATGAAATTGAAAATTATTAATTATTACAACAAAATATATCAGAAATATCAGTAAGTAATAACTGAATCTTTCATAGCTACGAAGTCGAGGTCGAAGAATATCTGTCTTCTCTACTATGAAATGCTCAAACGAAGTCATTTTAACAATAATTATTTATAAATATTTATAATTTATCTATTCATATGGATATTCATATGGATATTTTACTTTTGCAAACATTTATATTGAAGAGATTTTGATTTTATAAGTAATTACGATGAATATACATATCCTAATTATTAAAATCGCGATAAGAAAGAAGCTCTATCCTGGTTTAATACATAAAAAATGAAAAAATGTTACTACGGGTATTTGTCACGGACATAAAAAATACTCGTGGTCACTATGCTCATCAAAAATTCTACGTATACAATCAGTCACTCTCGCCGATTCGGATCTTTCATCCAACGACACGATTGAGTGATCGGAGGAACATAAATGCATGCGATTCTCGATATAGATGCGAAGAACGTGATCACCGATGCTGCACTGGAGCAGAGAAAGTTATCGTGAAGATCCTCATCAAATAGGTGCCACTAAGAATCCCATGCTAGAAATAAACGCCGTGAAAATTTCTTAAAAAACATAAAACATTTTGTTTCTAAAGACACAGTGTTATTTGTGAAAATTTAAATTTTAATAATGATAAAAATTGGGACAATAATTTGAAGTATTTTTATTTTATAATTATAATTTTACATTCGACTTCAATAAAAAAAGAACTATAGAGAATACATTTAAATATATTCCAAAATACTTACAATTTTAGCTTTTGAAGCGTCGCAAGATTATTGGATTAGGAGAAATGGAGACTGTAGAAAATTTGTAACAAAACATTAAACGTTAGAATTTTGTATTTAAAAGATAAGTAAATTCTCCAAAAGTTGAAGATAATGAAAGATTCTTACATTCTTGGCTTTCGAGTCATCGTTGGATTTTCTCCAAAAAAATGCAAAAAAATTGATACTGTGAAGTATCTGTAACAAACATTAAACATTATATTTTGTTGTTAAATTTAAAAAATTGAATAATTTAAAGTACAATATATAAAACTACTTACAATCTCGATCTCTTAGAAAAACCTTATCTTCTTGAGCATTGACGCTCAACCGGAAAAGAACATTGAACAACCGGAAAAGAACATTGAACAAGAAAAAATACAAAAAAAAAACTAAAAGACTAAAAGATCAACGCGCACATTTAAGTAGCAATCGACGGACTCACTGGCTCTAAATTCGCGAATTATAAATTAAATGAATTAATAATTTAATTTAATAAGAGCCATTTTTCTCAGGAAAGTATTAAAATATTGCGCAATAAACACTGACTCTACCGACCGCATTGCGCGCGGTCACAAAAATTTTCTGAAAATAAAACTGATTTGTAGAGAAAGAGCAAAGGATACGTTCATTTAGAAAATACTGCTATTTTGTTAGAATATGATTATAAAGAAACTTGAATATGTACTAAAAATATTAGTTGTAAATTATAAAGTATTTCTCAATACTGAATACTGTAAATAAAAAACAATTATTGTATTCTGAAATTGTATTCTAAATGTTCATTATTAGAATAAAAAGTATGCACATTAGTAATACATCAAATCAAAATTTCACAGCTAAATATATTTAAGAAATGCCACGAAAAACGCGTGTAAAATCTTACTTTGAATCGTTTCAATTGCGCATCAACGTTCGAAGAAAGAAAGTACAGTACAGAAATATACACATATACTACATATAATATAGTAAAGTACGAAAACTTTAAATTTAACACATATCCGTCCGACATTATTTGCACCGCCATTGACCAAATGCCGGCATTTTTTGACACTATTTGTAGAAACGATATGTTCTATATAAAAACAACTTAACTTTTAAAAAGTTAAAAAGTCATATATTTTTTAGTGAAATTTTGAGAAATGAAATAAAATGAATTTGTATTTATATATACACCTTTATTTTTGATTTTTTTCTTTCTAAAGTTAAATAAAAATTAAATCCACAAAAAAATTGAAATGAATTACTGAAAACGTACTAATTATTTTATTAGACAAAGTAAATTATTTTCGAAACTTTAATTTTATCAATAATTAATAGTTCTTCACTTCTTCGGGTGAATTTGGCATAATTTTTACAACAGGCACTCCTTCAAAAGGTTCCAAAACAGGTTCTATATCAGTATCAGACCACAAGTCATCTTCAGAATCACTGTCATTTTTAGAGTCACTATATTGTAAAGGATTTAGACGTGGGCGTTTTCTTGTCACAACAATATCACTATTGTCACTATCATCACTATCAAAATTAGATTTTTAAAGATCTTCAATGTTATCACTAGGCTCACAATCAGATAAATTGTCTACACATATTTCTTTTTCGTTCTCCATTTTAGATTTACTTTATTATTTGATTTTGATAAAAATAGGTTAAGAAAATTAACAGTAATATCTCTGAAATTTCTTAAATATCCGAACACCCAAGTGCTTAAACTTTGAATAAACTTCTTCTATACGCAGTACCGACTAATACATTTTTAAATTAATTCTTTTTGCGTTTGCACCCTTATACGATGCAACTGAAGCTGAAATCAGTTTTTTCGTAGAATTATCTCTGTTTGGTAGAAATTATTCGTTTTAATTTATTCGGATTTAATAAAACAACAATCAATTATCCATTGCAATATACAAATGACGAATTTTCGTCATTTGGCTGCTGGTGATTGTCTGTGAAATGACGAATTTTCGTCATGCGGACGGATATGTGTTAATAATCTAATATAAGAATATACATCCATTTGTATATGTGTACCATTAAACTGGTCAATATTCAAATAAAATATTAATTAATTTAATCTTTCCTATTTTCATCTCTGTACATCGTGTCCAAATAATTACGAAATTACATATTGTGAATTCATGTATATTTCAAATATATATAAATTGTATACCAAATGTTACCCAAAATGAACAAAATATTACCAAATTTCTGTGAAAGTCCATCAAATTGTTCATTAATCGTGATGTTCATGCATTTTATGCTATCTCTGATCAAGAAATAATCCGCATAAAAAGAGATCAAAAATTAAAACAAATATGTCAAATGACGGTAAATATGTAAAAATGAAATGATAATCAACTTCAAATTCTATTAAAACAACGTACGAGATGATTTGCCGATAACCGTATGAGTGAAATCGACGATTTAAAAAAAATTTGTGCGAAAAGTTTCAAAGTACCACACAATTTCATTATCGTAATGCTCAATTAATCACTAAACACACGCGTATTAATTAACTGATACTATTAATGAGATATAAATAGAAGTAAAAGAGTCGAACAAACGACGCCATCGAAAAGACGCCACCGATAGATTAGAAAAAATTCTAATGTCATGTAATACGTATTGTTGTCACTAAATTCGATAGCCGAATGACTCTCCGCGACACGTCTCATCTTTCAATTGAGAAAGTAGTAGGGGATGATCCTGTCCGACAGGCACGATAATTAAGGTGAAGATAAACATTGTGTTCGTGTTGTTTTTTACTTCGAATTTCGAGCTTTAAGGCCTTCTATGCTTTACTTTATTTAAAACTGAACAATTTCATTATATTACACAATAAAGTTATTATTTTAACTATTAAATACGTACATCCTCAATAAATTATTGTTGCATTTACTATTGAAATTCTTAAGAATTACGCAGTATGAGGTTAAAGAATCAACAAATGAGTAGAAAGTATTGTAATAGAAGTGTATATGTAAAAGCATGTAATAAAATACGTGTATACATATGTAATAATGAATTAGTCAACTACAAAATTACAATATTTATGCTGGTTAGAAATGAAATAAAATTTTGAAACAAAATTATAAATAACTTTTAGCATATGTTCTGTTTAAATGTTTATATACGATAATTTCTTTAATTCTTGAAAATTATATGTAATGATTACTTGGTTGAATACCTTGAAACCAAAAATGCATGTTTTATCTTAAAAATTCACAACACAATCAAATAGCTATTGATTTATATTTTTACCTGAGATCTGTTGGATTTTTTTCTTTACAGATAAGGTGTGCTTCTTTCCGCCATTTTTCTTGCTTAAAAATCGATTGTGAGAAATATCAAGATTATTTTGAAAATAGTAAGAAGTATATTGCGTATTTCACCGTTAGAGCGCTGTAATCGCGCGAAATGATAGAGCGGAATAAAAAATAAAAAACTCTGGTCGAGAACGAAAATACTCATAGACTAGATAAAAAATTATCAATACTTTAAACTGTTATAATTTCATGAAAAAAATTGTAGAATAATTAATTAATTTTTTCAAAGTGTCTCCACTTTAACAATCTCAAATTTGTTTCGTACAAAAATATTTATTTTTATATCATGTAGCAAGTGCAAAAGTAAGAATTTTGTTCTCGAAAATTGTAAAAATTCAAACATCTCGCCGAAGAGAAGCTTTTCCATCACTAAACAATTTTTTTTCATGATTAGAATCATGATCTTAAAAATTGAAATCTAGCTGTACGATTTTCTGAATTTTAAACAATATTTTACTGAACTTTAAACAACAATTCTTTAATTTTTAATGAATTATAAATGAGCTCGTATGCAAGTCACTGAATTCTTCTTAACAAATGACTTCGAAATTTCGAAAACGAACGATCTGGGAAAAATAATTTACATGACACAATACAATTTTGTACCAAACAATATTTGTGGAAACATTTCTTTGATACTTCCAAGCTTTTATAAAATCGAGTTTGCAGGATTCAAACTCTGAAGTTACACACTAAAATAAGTAAAACAATTCATAATTATATCTAATTCATAATTATGTTGTTAAAAATATATTTCAATCAATTTTTTCTAATATTTTTAAATAGATGTTAATAGTCAAATATATACTACATTTTCATCAATCTCTGTTTTAAATCGTTATATTCCTTCATTGATGAAGTACCACCACGTTCAATTCAATGAATAATTCTCGAAACAAATCTGGCAATACTGTTCATATTTTTTGATTTTCGCGGTGCAAAACTTACCTGAATCGGTATGACAGGTCATACGGATGTGACTCAAAAATGGTAATGCGATCCTAGAACCGCATAATCGTAGCCACAAAAGTACATAGTCATACAATGTTTTTTCATATAGCTCGTCTGTGCTATTAGTCAATGATAGTATTTATATGACAGATATTAAAATGCATATTTGTAGCGACGTCGAGTGCCACTCAATGTGTTGCAGTGACACCTACTTCCGCTCAATCGTTCCGCCAAAAGGTGCGTTTCCATGAGATGGACAGCACCACCTTTTTGGGGTGGAATAAACAAAAGCGCGGCAAAAAGCTTTTTGTTTTTTGCTATTAAAGAAACACTCTCATTCTTTTTTGTACCAGCGACCTTCTCAGAAGCACATGGAGCGAGAGATTATGAAAATCCAGTGTCTAGACAAAAAGAAATATATAACTATACTTGGAAGTTTATTTTATCTTTTCGTCCATTAAATCAAATATTGCTAACATTGGTACTCTGGAATACAGCAACGATCTTACCGACCACGGTACCTATATATTAATAAAAGATCTAGACATCTAGCGGTAATAGGTGTCATCACTTCGGTTTACACACGTCTGAAAACAACGTGATAGAACAAACAGGTCTCGTATAAACTAACGAAGGCTTTGATATGACACCAGTACTTGGTAGTCTACAATCTATTGGACCTAATACTCAGGCATCAACTACCGTGCCTGATGTACAAAGTGGTAATACAGTAGTACAGATATTACAGCCTCAGACACAATCTCAACAGACGCAATTTGTATCCCAACCTCCAAAACAGCAGGTATTACAGCAACCTTCCACACAACAAACACAGCAATCTCAACAACAACAAAGTTCCTTCAATGACTTTCCACAAGTATGTTTGCTGGTATTATAAAAATAGTAAATTTGACATAGGAAATTTATTTGATTTCCCATATTGTATTGATTTTAGTTTTTGACTAAAACAAGATTACAAGATTTAGTCAAAGAAGTAGATCCCACCGAACAATTAGATGATGATGTAGAAGAAATGTTATTACAATTGGCAGACGATTTTGTAGAAACTACTGTAAATGCAGCATGTTTGTTAGCTAAGCATCGTCATGCAAATACTGTAGAAGTAAAAGATGTACAGTTACATTTAGGTAAGTCGTAACAAATAATCAGGTAATTATTTGATGCAATGTTTTTATATATATTCCTATGAATTGTTGTTTAATTTTTTTAGAAAGAAATTGGAATATGTGGATCCCTGGTTTTGGCACAGATGAAGTACGACCATATAAACGTGCTACAGTTACAGAAGCGCATAAACAGAGATTGGCACTTATAAGAAAATCAATTAAAAAATATTAGTCTTTATTCACATTTTGCCCTGTGTTATTATCTTTAACTAACAATTCTTTTATATTTCTTACATGACAGTATACTTTCAGATAACATACATAATTAATATTTATAAAAAAAGAAGAAATTGTAATTGTACAATAAATTATATATAGTTTTAATAATATATAATTTTAAATGAGTTGCTTTATTATTAAATTAGAATGTTATTTTTGAAAAGAGTTAATAAATACTTTAATATTATTCATTAATATATGTACTATTATTTTTTATGATCAAATGTTATTTCATTTCTAAGATAAGATTATTGCATCAATAAATAAGAACAGAGATTTAATTTGAAATTTAATTTCAATTTTGAGATTTACAAGTTTTAAACGTATGAATTTTCTTTTATTACGCTATACTTTAATAATTAAAATTACATTCTTAACCTTTTACTGTACATAAATATAAAAATAACAAAATTTTTTGTAAGTACGAATGAAATATAAATTAAATTATTTTGATATTTTTCGTTTAATATGAAATGCCACTAGATTCAAATGGTACTAGTTTATCTAGTTACTCTTTGACTTAGTAATGACTGAAACAGAAGAAACCGGAACTGCTTGCTCATCCGAACTGAATTCGTCAAACCAACCAACGTACATATCATAGTCTAATGCATAAATCGTGATAACCTTTTTCTTTCAGGGACATATTGTGAGATTTTACCATCTGCATATTGGAATAATTTTTAAACGGTACTGTTCATTTTCTTCTATTTGCTTCTTAAAACATATTTAACAATTTACTAGGAAACATTTTTATAGTGTTAGTATAAAAAAAAATAAACAATCTCTTCTTCGTAAAATGTTTATTTTAGCAAATTTAGTAGTTGTAAAGAATCTGAACACGTATATGTCTTTATTCTCTTTTTGTTTGTTAAACATCAAAATTTTATACATTCGTGTTGTATTTTATCAATTTAAATACGATATTCTTTTCAATAACTATAATTAATCAATTATTTCAAGAAAATAATTATAGCTATTATTTGATTATAGCTATTATTGTTACGTTGAACAAATATACTGACATTAAAATGTCAACTGTGTTACAGATTGTGCAGAACAATATAAAAATAACAGAATTTATTTTATCGAAATCGAAAATTAGATAGAAATCAAATAAAACAAACACAAAATAAGAATTACATTTCGTGAACAGAATTGTACACGATAGTTAGTATTTCTGAAGGAGATTTCACAAAAAGAATGTCTGCCAGTAATGAAAGTACGAATAACACCTGTGTTGTGTGTTACAAAAATGTTGATATTTATAGCATTGGCATGTGTGAACATCCTGTATGTTATGAATGTAGTACTCGAATGAGAGTACTCTGTTGTCAAAATGAGTGTCCTATTTGCCGTCAAGATTTGCCCAAAGTTGTATTTACAAAGGACATAAAACCTTTTGGTCACTTACATAAAGGCAAGCTATTAGATACACGATACAACATTTATTTTGACACATCAGACATTCAAAATAAATTTTATGATTTATTAGCCAATGTTTGTTATATTTGTAAACAAAGACCTGTATTTAGTACTTTTAGTAGTTTAAAAGATCACATGAGACATCATCATGAATTACATTACTGTGATCTCTGTGTGGAAAATTTAAAGGTTAATAATTAACGTTATTTAATATTTTTAATTTATTTTGTTTATTTATTTAATTTCACTAAATGATGTTTGCTTTCTTTTATCTAACAGATATTTTCTCATGAAAGACGTTGTTATACAAGATCTGATCTTGCCCAGCATAGAAGGAAAGGAGACATTGATGACAAAAGTCATAAAGGACATCCATTATGTGAATTTTGTGATCAAAGATATATGGATAATGATGAATTATTTCGACATTTAAGAAGAGATCACTTATATTGTCATTTTTGTGACGCAGATGGTTTACATCAATACTACAGCTCATATGATTATCTTCGAGATCATTTCAGACAAGAACATTTCTTATGTGAAGAAGGAATGTGTGCAGAGGAAAAATTTACAAGTGTCTTTAGAACTGACATAGATCTTAAAGCACATAAGGCAAGTGTTCATAGTAAACAACTGAGCAAAGCTGCTGCAAAGCAGGCAAGAACATTAGAGCTAGAATTTACACTAGCTCCACGTGGTGAAAATCGAATGAACAGGAGAGGAATGTTAGGTCCATCGACTTCCAGGAATTCAAGAGATTACAGCGGGAGAGATTATAATCTCAGGGAATATCAGCAAACGGCCACATCAAATTTTTCAAATGTATTTATGCCAAACAACGAATCTACTTTTGCACAGAAACCATCTGTGGATGTACAGAGCACAGAAGAATTCCCAACACTGGGTAACACTGCACCTATTGTACCTACATTAAATCAAAGTAAAGGCAGAGGTAATGTAACAATTCGCAGTACCATAAGACCCCAGCCTCTTGCTGTTACAGATGAAAATTTTCCTGCATTAGGGCCAGAATCAGGAAATACAAGTATTTCTAAAACTGTTAATTTCAGTGTCTCCAGTAGTAATGTTTCAGGATCTAGTGCACAATCTCATAAGAATACAACTTCTAACTTGTCTATTCAAGTAAATCACGAATCAAATGGAACTGTTACTACAAAAGTTTCAGGTCCTAATATCAGAATTCGTCCTGCTCAGCTTTCAATGGAATCATTCCCAGCATTAGGTTCTGCAGAACCATCAACTAGTAGTAATACAAACTCGGCTCATTGGAAAGAAGTTCTACAATGGACTTGTTCTAAATCAGCATCTACATCAGTACCAAAAGCTAAAAAAGTAGCCTCACCACCATTAATACCTTCTCCACCACCTATTCAATCTGGAGAAGATTTTCCTACATTATCAAAATCATCTAAATCGAAAAAACAATCAACTATTACAGTAGTTCCTTCCTGGGGTCAAACACAGAGTTCTAATAATAGTAATAATGCAAAAACGACTACTGATATCACAAAGGGAAAGACAAAAAAGAAAAAAGTTAAACAAAATTGTAACAATAATACTACTAATGGGAATAATGGTAATAGTTCAAAAACGAATGTAAGTACTGTTGTAGTAAAAAAAGAATGTGAGACATCGATAAATCCATCCAGTATGAATAACACAGATGCTACACAATCAACTTCTCAGTCTATGCAAAACGCAGATGTTAGTAACAGTGAAAATACATCAAAAAATATAAATGTTCAAGTCTTACAGAAAGTTGAACAAAATAATAAAAAGGAAAAGAAAAAGCATAAAGATGTAGACAATGAAGCAGCTGTAAATACGAATATTGATAACAATACTAATGGAGTACAGAGAAAGCGTACTGAATTAAAAATAGATAGCTTAAATTCCACTAATAGAAATTCCCGTCATTTAGAAGATTTTCCAGCTTTAAGTGGCAGTAGTTCTAAACCACCAGGTTTCACAAATCCACCACCTGGGTTTGGAGCAACAACTCCTCCACCTCCTGGTTTTTGTATAAAATATAATAGTCTGGATAAAATAAACAACAGTAATGGATTGACTTTCACAAATAGTTCTGGAGAGAGTTACTCTATCTTGCCAGACAATAGTAAACACAATAGTGCATACAACTATGTACCTCCACCAGAATTTCAGAAACGGAACAAATGTCTTGTAGCCAAAGTTAATGAGGTTCTAACACAAGATGATCAGATCAAAGAGTTTCGATACATAAGCGGATTGTTTCGTCAAGGAACATGTAACGCTCAAGATTATTACACGCATTGTCGTGAAGTTATGGGTCTCAGCGCTTTTGAAAATGTATTTCCTGAGCTTCTAGTTCTCCTGCCAGATATTGAAAAGCAACAGGAACTATTTAAAGTTCATAAGAAAAAGAGTGGTAATACGATTAAAGGTTTAGAAATTTGTGCAACTTGTGGTCAAGTGTTAAAGAATGGTTCTGATTTTCGAACACACATGACTAGTCATACTTTGGAAAATCATTTTCCAGCACTGGGTAAAAATAATGTCCTGTCTCAAAAAAATTCTTGGGTACGAAAATGAGTATAGTTGTGTTCCTTTAATTAACTTACAAATTTTGCCAAGGTTCTGTAAGCTATGAATAAAGGAACTGCTGAACAAATTATTTTTATGAATGGCATCAGTGTAAGATAATCATAATTAATTTAAAGTTATTGATAAGACTTATTCCAAATATCAGTTCTTAGTGTTAAAAAGATAGTTTGAACAAATTAATTACCATATTATACTTGGTATTTGTTCAATGATCTGTGTGATTGCTGCCTAAAATAAAGAAAATTTGTTATCAACTTGTATGCACTAATAATTGTATGAAATGCATATAGCAAACAAAGTCAATAATTCTGTGTATAATAACAAATTTTGTGTAAATGAATTTAAACAATTTAATACTTCTGACACATTCTGAATAAACACAAAACTTATATTAAAATGCTTCAATTGATGCCCTATTCTGTCATATATTAAAACTACTGTGTATATATATACATAAATATATATTATTCATAAGTAGGAAATATATTTCTGTAATTTATTCAATGTCTTTTATGGAGTAGAAATGAAATAAAATTTTATGATGCATAAAAGTAACACTGCATATTAACAAATTATTTGATACGTTATACATTATACAGTGCATGTATGATAATGTACTGTTTTGTACTATAATAAAGTTATTACATCGAGTTAAACAAGACTACAAAAAATGCTTGTGTATTATATCTCCCTAATTTGTAAAGAATTAGAATTTTAATTTCTATTACAAAAGAATGTAACAATGGTGAAATACAATTGTAAATTTATACTTCATATATTTATTTTTAAATTTTTTCATTAATTTATAGTTGTCATACTTTACAATGTAAATCATATAAAAAAAAAAAAATTATAAAATTACAAATAAGGGAAAAAGGTAGATGTTTTAGATGCTTATTCTTATAATTTTCTGTTAGCATTATTCATTCTGTAATTTATTATTTATTCAAAAAACAGGATGGTAAAAATTAGTATATTAAGTAATATATATATATTTGATTCTTAATTTACTGCATAGACGCAAAGTAAAGTGCATAAATCATTTCTACTTTCATTTATCCTTATAGTAGAAAGTTGCTAGTATATTAAATAAATGACATCTGTAGTATATTTCCTCTCAATAACAACAATACATGTATTAAAATTAATGTAGAAATATTGCATATTTATTTCAATTTTAAAATACACTTTAAGTAAACTCACAACTATTGATTAAGATAAGATAAGCATACAGATAATATATAACTGACAAATTTATACACTCATCTAATTCATAATTTATTTTTTAAAAAAAAATTTCATTTTGAAAATAAAACCTGTTTCAGCTTTTTGCACTGACTCGGATAGTCTCAGTCCCAGTCAAGTTTAGATTATTTCAAGTAATTTCCTTCTTAAATATTACAATCACAGTGGTATTAAATTGTACACATAGTGCGTAATCTGACAAAATGGAAATTGCAACTTGTCTTCTACATCCATGCTCGATGAATAAATTGTTCATGAAGATTATGAATAACGACAGTGCTTCATCACTTTTTAGCTAGTTCATTACTTAACCAGTCAAGTCCTTCATAAAGTCCATGTCCTTGAGTAGCACAAGTGCTTTGAATATACCAATGACGTCCACGTAAAGAATTTAGTCCCAATTTATCTGTAAGTTCTGCTGCAGACATAGCATTTGGTAAATCTTGTTTATTAGCAAAAACTAAGAGAACTGCATCTCTCAGTTCATCTTCTTTTAACATGTTTGCTAATTCACGTTCTGCCTCTCCAATGCGTTCACGGTCATTACTATCAACAACATAAATAAGACCTTGAGTATTTTGAAAGTAGTGTCTCCAAAGCGGTCTGATTTTATCCTGACCACCAACATCCCACACCGTGAAACATATATTTCTGTATTCAACAGTTTCAACATTGAAGCCAATAGTAGGTATTGTTGTGACTATTTCACCTAGTTTCAGTTTATACAATATGGTAGTTTTTCCGGCAGCATCCAGGCCCACCATTAATATTCTCATTTGCTTTTTGCCAAAAAGCCGGGTAAGTAGACTACTAATTGTTAGGCCCATAGTGTTTGGGAAGACACTGAACTGGTTTCAAGTCTTTAAGCTAATGCCTCTTCACTTGAGAAAATGTTATTGATACTACGTATTATTTTATGACGTTTATGATGCCGTTAATACACCTTACAGAGGTTATTCCGGAAATAGTTGGCAAAATTGGCCACGCACACCAACTCCTAATGTACTGACCGAAAATGCGTTGATATTATAGCAAGATTTAAAATAATCATTTTTTTTGCAACAAGCCTTTCAAAAGCAGATAGATATGGTTGTAAAATACATTAAATATTATTTCATCACTCAATTTACCAGTCACAATATGCCAAGAACAGAATGCAACATAATGCGCATTCGGCCATATAATCCATTAACTACATAACCAAGCGCGTAATTTAAAAGCAAAATTTTTTTTTTAATTAAAAAACTTTTAAGAATATTTTGATTGTAAAATTACTATAAATCATTCTCTTCTAATGTTTTATTAATGATATGAAAAAATGAACAAATAATTTGTATAGTTCTAAATTAACTTATTATTATTAATATAATTATTTCTTGATTAATTATTAATTTGTTAGTTTGCGTTATGTATAAAATCTGTATAAAATACAATTTGTATATAATTTTGTAATAACTTTAAAAAATAACTTTGTAAAAAATGATACAATACACATATATATGTAATATAATCGTAATTAAATAGTTTTCAAATTTAAATTGTAACTGTCTATTGTTATAATACCTTAATATTATATCCTGTATTTCTTCTTATTCATTGTTACAGCCACGTACAAATATATTATTAAACCACTACGTTTTTCATTCATTATTTGTATTTTTATTTTATTCTTCATTCGTTTAGTAATATATTATTATTTTTAATTACAATATCATTTGAATTAAAACGAGATGAAAAATATATATAATTTAAATATATATAATTATTTTTCTATTTCTTTCTTTGAGATAGTAATTACTATAAATGATATAGATTACATTAAAAATAAAAGTTATTATAATAAAAAATGAAGAAAGCTAAAGATTGATTGTTTCTCCCACTAATAATAAAAAATCTTGATAATTGAATTGAACAGCTGAATAAATTATTTTTTTGATCGTTACAAAGTCTTATTTGCGTTTTACAAACAAAAATCTGCTTGGAGGCAAAGGTATAAAAAGAAGAAAAATCTCTTCCGTTGCCATTTCCAACAAGTAGAGATATAGTAGTAAGTTCATTAAAATAGATCTTTTGCGTGATTGACAAATACCTATAATATTTTTTTCATATGTCTATCCTATTTACTTATTTGTTGCATTCATTAAAAAAAATTAAAATAGAAGAAATCTAATAATATCGAGTATCTTCGTGATTTCAGTGTAGCGGGAGTGGTTGCATACTATGTTTATGAAAATTTATATATTCTACAGTGATGTATAGTTTTATCTCTTATTTCAAATGTTCAAAACAGTACGTATACTAAATTTTGATTAGACATTGTGTTCGATTGGTAAGTAGCTGACATTTATTATCTATTAAGGAATATTGCTTAATTATTAAAATAATTAAATTGTTTTGAATATTTTATTTGTTTTTATATGCGTATTTAACATGCAAAGATCGCACAGACAATATATACTTTTATTGTCGTAATTTTCTAATTTTTATGATAATTGATGTTTAAAATTGACAATATTTTAATGCTTTATAATTAAAATTTAATTAAAGAGAAGAATAATTTATTAGGTTTGTTTAAAAGTAATAAATTCAATAATATTTATTTGTAAAATATTTATAATATTTAATTAAGGCAAAATATAAACAAATTAAGGCAAAAGATAGTAGCATATATTTTGCTTTAAGTGCAATTAAACAGAGAGTTTTGATAATTTATCGCATTTATCTTGTAAAATAAGTATTTATAAAAATTTGATGATATTAAAGTATGTGAGTAAGCGATCATATAAAACAAACACATTGGCATAAAGTATTTAATGATATCAAATAAAATGTCATTTGTAGCAGTTCCATGAACGGAAGAGCATAAAGAAACTTAAAAGGATTCGAATTAGAAGAAATTAGACAATCGTTGAAAATTGAAATATTACGAAAATGATCACCATGATTTTATTCTTCTTATTTCTTTTGGCCAGTTTACACTACGTTATTTTGCATTATGGAAGATTTGGAAGATTAATAGATTTATTACCAGGGCCTCGGGTATTACCTATTGTTGGAAACATACATCATTTACAACTTTCATCAAGTAAGAAGGAATAATTATATTATATTTTTATCTAATTTTAGCAACATTTTCTCTCAAAATAATAAGTCAATAATAATAAATATGATTCATGTTAATTATTATAGGCGATCTTTGGATGTTTATAAAGCAAATGAATATACAATATTATCCAATTTACAAACTTTGGACTTTCTGGACTGCGATAATTCAAATTCAACATCCAGATGATTTTGAGGTAATTACAAAGAATAGTAGATATTTAGATTATTATTTATATATAAGATACACGATATAGTTTATTATTCTAGTCAATTTTTACTTTATTTTAATTTAACCTTCTTCTAATTCAAATTTAAACAAACATAATAAGAAATGATTAAACATTCAGTGTTTTGCAAGTAAGCTAACTACGTTTCAATAGTAAAAAAAACTATTGATTTTTCTTCTCCGTCCAGACACTTCTTGGAAATCCCAGATTCACTAAAAAAAGTGATATGTATGAACTTCTAGAGCCTTGGTTTAGTACTGGACTTCTTACCAGTTCAGGTATTATTCTCATTTTTCGGATTTACTACATTTTTTTTATAATAATTATATTTAAATTTGTTTTTATTTATTTATGTTTTTATGTATTTAAATTTAAATTTATAATAATTATATTTATTTATTTTTTATAATAATTATATTAAATTTACTCAAAATCAATTTTGTTTTTCCATTGATTTTTAAACGACGAATGCTATGAAATAATATGTAAATAAATAAATATAGTCAGTAGGAAATAATACATACATCATTTTCAACTTTCATCAAGGAAGAAGGTTTATAATAGATCATAAATGTTTATAATATATCATAAATAATAAAAATGTGTGAAATTTTTGAAGAAATAATTAATCTTTTGTAGGACGTAAATGGCAAATTCGTAGGAAAATATTGACATCAGCGTTTCATTTCAACGTGCTTCAACAATTTGTTGACATATTTACAGAGGAAGGAGAACGTTTAGTCAAATCGTTGAAGAGCGAAGAAGGAGTTGTTGTGAAAGATCTCTTGCAACTCATTAGCGAGCATACTTTGAACATGATATGTGGTGATTTATGAAATTTACTTTATGATAAAATATTTCGATAATTATGATATTGAAAAATTGAAAAAATTACGATTGAACAAATGAATGTAATTAAATGATTTTTTTTTTAAATTGCAACATAAACATTTGCAATTTTTAAAAGAAACTTTTAGATTATAAGATCTTATAAAGTTTAAAAAATAGCGAAAAAAATTGTATAGTTAGAGTTTTAAGAGGTTTTTTTTTTTAAATTTTTAGAAATTTAAAGAAATACGTAATCGATTATCTTTCAGAAACTGCAATGGGAACTTCACTAAAGGACAAAGGTGAATTTCAGTACAAATATCGTAAAGCTGTGAGTGATATGGGAGAAATTTTTACGTACAGGTAAATAATTTTTGACGGACAAATTTTACATTTTAAATTTTACACTAATGTAATTACATTTATATTATTATTATATTTATTGTATTGCTATTATATAATTGTGTATGCATGATAAATGTATGTATTGCTATTACATAATTGTGACGCACATCGTTATAACGATTTTTACAGACTTGTAAGACCGTGGTTCTTTTATAATTTCTTTTTTAATCTCTGCCCGCAAGGATGGAGACAATATAGATTACTTAAAATATTACACGGTTTCACTCGAAAGGTAGAGAAATCTCATTTTTAATTATACATATTTCCTATTCGAATCAAATAAATAAAAGCATTATCTTATCGTTATTGCTGAATTTTAAGTATAAATTTTAATTATAAATTTGCATTATAAGTAATTATAAGTCATTGTAGATAGTTCAAGAGCGAAAAGAATATCACGAGCAGACAAATAGTCAATATTTAACTGATCTTAACAAGAGTTCAACTGACAATAATGATAACATGAAATGCAATGATATTGGAAGTAAGTAAAATAATTGGAAGTAAGATAATTTATCTTTTAAAAACACGCGTTTTTTGAAATTTTTTAAAATATTTTTGTTTTTACGCAGTTCGTAAAAGGAGACTCGCAATGCTTGATCTATTGATAGCAGCTCATCGAAATAATGAGATAAATGATAAAGGGATTAGAGAAGAAGTTGATACTTTCATGTTTAGAGTATATTACATTATGTTTTTCATTTTTTAATTATAATTTTATTTTTCAATTTTTATATAAGAAAATAATTTTTTTATACGTGATAAAGTAGAAAAATTTTTTTTAATAGGGGCACGATACTACCGCGTTAGCTATCTGCTACTCTATAATGCTTTTGGCTGAACATAAGGAGATTCAGGTGATTTTGAATTGTTTGTTTCAATTTCGTCTTTTACTATCGTGGTAAATTTACAGAATATGTTTTAATTGTGTATGAATATACATTATGAATATACATATTACATAAAAATTTATTCGCAACTATTTATTATAACTTATATATATTTTATATATATATATATATATATTTATGGTATTATTTATTATAACTAGATCATATATAGATTTATACATTAAATAAAAAGAAGATAACTTTACACGGTAAAAATATTATGATATATATATATATAAAAATATTATGATATATATGATATACATATATATAATATTATGATATATACTTATGCATAGTAATTATTTTATAGGATAGAGCCAGGGCTGAAGTAAAAGACGTATTGAAAGAAAATGGAGGAAAATTAAATCTATCTGTTCTACAAAATCTTTTCTATCTAGAGAGGTGCATCAAGGAGACCCTTAGACTTTATCCAAGCGTGCCTCGTATATCTCGTAAAGTTGAGAAAGACATAAAATTAAGTAAATATCAAATATTATTCTACGTGAATCGCAGAATATTACTAAATACTTTACTATTGTGATGGACTATTATTTAGTTATTTATTTTTCAAGTAAAATTTCTTATATTTCCAGGTAATTACATAATACCTGTAAACTCTATAATTAGCATGAACATATTTGACACTCACAGAAATCCACGATACTGGCCAAATCCGGATATCTTTGATCCCGACAGATTTTTACCTGAAAATTCCAAAGGACGGCACCCTTATGTTTACGTACCTTTTAGTGCTGGTCCAAGAAACTGTATCGGTAAGAATTTCAAGTACAAATATTTAGTAATAAATAAATACGAAGGATACGAACGAAATCAATGAATTATAGATATTGGGATATGAAGAAACAAATGTTCTTGTAGTTGAATTGCAAAACTGCAATGCAAAATTGCAATGTTTTTTTTTTTTTTTTTTGAGAAATTATTTATACAGTATTTTTTCCAAGCGTTTCTCCGCTTTTATTATTCTTTTTTTTTTAATCTAAATTTGTATTCGATGGAGAAATGATAATATTTAATTAGCATCTTTGAATTATAGATGAACAATTAAAGATTAAATTCTTCTATTTTCTAAATATCATCATCATTATCATCATCATTATTATTCTCAGTTATTGTGATAAATTTTATACATAATTAATTTCTAATTTATAGGACAACGATTTGCCATGTTAGAGTTAAAAACAACGCTAAGTCTTCTCTTAGATAATTATTACTTTGAACCCGTTGATTATCTTAAAGATTTGTCCATTGCCATGGGTATGGTACTGAGGCCAGCACATCCAGTCCAAACGAAATTCATTCCTATTAAGGATACGTGTTGATGTTGAACATATGTTGATCTTGTAAACAATAAAGTAAACAATAATAAATGTTGGTCAGTAATTATAACAATGTTTGTAATTGATGCTGTAAACATGCCTGATGTAATGAGAACAAGAATGCATGTATGCACATACTGCTCTACTGCTATTTTTCGAATAGTAAAGTCAATTTGTAGTGACTTTTGTCACAAAGCTTGAAATGAAGTTCTTAGATAGATACAGTAGGATGCGTATTTATATGAATGTGCATTGAAAGACAAGCAATTTATTGTTATTAAATTCATTTTGTAGGAGATCGATATTAGAGAATATTTTTCTATTAACAGTGGCTTACGTATACGCATAAGTGTATTTTGCGACAGTGTGGTATACGCATATGTGTATTTTGCGACAGAATGAACGAGAATAACACACCTATAGTTTAAGTTGACAATCACTTTTAATAGTTGAAATAGGAAAACAATGTACAGATACAGAATTTACATTCCTAGCCGACGAAAGTTGCTAGATAAAATGTTAATCGTGTAGTAAAAAATGAATTAAAATAAAACGGTACACTTAACGAGTGGCTTATCCATTGTATCTTCTTCTTTATCTATTCGCTTATCGGTTAGTCATTTACCTAATTACGATGATTGAATTATTTAATTATAATTATGCCTTCTGTATAGACACACAGGTGTGAATACGTAATGGAGATTCTTAAAAGCTATACAATGTTGTGTTTTTTTTTTCTTTACTTTGGTTTTAAAGTAAGGACTAGTATGTTGAGCTTCGCTCTGTCTCTATGTGTAAAAACGAAAAAAAAAAGAACAAATAAAGAAACGAATCGACACGGCGAATTCTGGCAAAGTTCCTTTTCCTCAGAGAAAATAGGAAAAATTCAAATATTAAGCCGTACAGGGTGATGTTATAGTGTTAGGTTAATGGCTAAAGATGTGCGCGAAGTAATATATTCGGTGAATGTCTTTCATACGTCGTGACATTATATTCGGAGAGATACGATCACATCCGTGCTATGAGCACAGTTTAAATAGAAGTTAAATTACACGTATGAATATCGAATACAGCGTAACACGACATACATGTACACAAACGAGTTTACTTCTTGTCATCCTATACGTTTATGGTCGCGTGAGATTACTTATAATAACTTTTATTTCAAATGAAACGTTCTATGGCCGAATTGTTCAATATTAATCCAATATTGCATTTTTAAATTTTCAAGTTCTCAAACTTTCAAATACTCAAATTTCCAAATTTCCAAATTTTCACAAATTTGTCGCGATTTTACGCACAATTTTCGCGCAATTTTGTTGTAATTTTACGTATTTTATTGTTTCGACGAAATTCATTGAAGAATCTGTGACAAAATCACGAACGAATTCTTCCCCGCGAATAGTCACGTTTAAGAACATTTGATCGAACATTACACACACGACCATAACTTTCTAATTAATTTAAGTGCGATGAAGGCACGAGGCGTGTGCAGATGGTGTAATGGAAACAACCACGAGAAAAAAGATAATACTTTGCCTTTACATTGTCATATTCGCTGTTCGCAGTGAAAACGCATAGATCTTCGAATACTTTTTGTCAAGGGGAATTAGTAACATTATTGACGATTTACACAGACGACAAGCGAAGCTCACAGAGTAATTTTATACCATTTAGAATTGGAAATGTAATTTAGAATTAGAATGTAAAAATACTATGTATATATACAAGTAATTAATGCGTACCAGTTGCTGGGTACTTTAGTTTATATTACACGATTTTCTTTCTCCTTATCTGTCTTTCATCCTTATTTTCGCTTTTTTTTTTTCTTTCATCGGAGAGTATCTTCTTTTCCTTTTCGGTAATTTTTAATTTTTTTTTTCTTTTTTTAATCGGTTGTACTTATGAACAGCGATGATTGCTCCAAAGAATTACACTGCATCGTAAATTCTGAATCAGAAAAAATTAGCCATAAACGGCGGCCCGCGTAACAATAATATCGTTCTCATTAAGTTTCATATATTTATATATCAAGAATGTATGATTTTTCTTTATTGGCACACAAACGGAAGCAACATATATCTGATGATACGCTTAATGATATATCGTTCATTAGTACCGCTCGATATACGCGATAAATTGTTCTCCTTCTTTTATTTTTGACGCGCAAGAAATCTGCTTTGAGATTTTCCAATTTCTAACGTTAACGTTCAAATTTTGTATTATTTTGTTCATTTATGTTAAAGTAAGATCATTTGATAAATTTTGATCGAATGTTTTATGAATTTAAGGTTGTTAATTTCATAATTTCATGTTTCTCAAAGCCTTCGCTTGTTTCGAACGTGAGATTTCTCGCCTGTCGCAGTACGGTTCGCAATGAAACGCAAAAATCATTTATCGAGATCGAAGAATAGTTTTAATTAAAAGTTTCCGTGTTTTCGTTCTAACGGATAAGAAATTGAAATCGAATATAAAATCGAGTCGTTCGAATGACATTAAAAAACTGACAAAAAAGAGCTCGTATATTTTATAAACCAGTCTTCGCTTCTTGTGTGGAAATGGTAATTTGGAACGGATAAGTTCGTTACGGTAAAATTCGTCATGTCACTTTCGGCGATTCATCGATAAACTCGCAAGTTTTGTCGCAATTTCATGCCGTTCTTGCGTACTATCCCCATGTTACAAAAATCGAACGACGTATAAGTATAGTATGTCGAAATAGCATCGTCGACGAGAAAATCATTCTTCTTTCTTTTATATTCGTTTCTTTTTTCTGTCGCATGTTATATTTCTTTTTTTTCTTTTTTGTTTTCTTAAAAAGAGGAAAGAATAGAAAAAACGAATACGAAGAAAAAACATCAAAAGTCGATACGAACATTTATCTAGTTATGAAAGCTCTCGATCATTTTTTTCTTAAATTTGATATTTTAATTCGTTTATGCATTTCATTTCTTTTTCAATTCTTTTCTTTTGTTTTTTTGTCTATCTAAGTTTCGTATATGTACATTATATACATGTAAAACGGTTAATTTATATATATATCCTCGTATCTTAATGATTGTATAATTAGGATTGACTATGTCTTAGAATAATCAACGGAATTATTAATTATTGTGTAAAATATCAAATATCGTACTGTTAGATGGTATGTCCATCTCCAAGGTACCATTTTGGACGAATATCGGTCCGTCTAACATGCCTAGCACTTTGATGAGCAAATACTTTGGAGATTACATAATCTAATAATATCAGGTAATATTAAGTATTAGATGATTTTTCGTTAATTACAAATATAAAACATGTATATGTAAATAGAATTCTTAATTATGCGCAAACATGATCTCTAATTGAGCATACGTGAATTTTATCATCAGTCTAAGCCGAACGATGCGGCTCCATACACAACAGCAGCGGTTAACAATACACGGTTTCTTCTTTTTTTTTTTAAGTTTTTTTTTCATTTAAGCTTGTAGAATCTACCGTAATAAATCATTGCTCTCCTCGATTAATGAAATAACAATAGCGCATGCTACGAAAAACGTTATTATTCGTAAAACTTTCAAACAGTTTCTCAAGCATAAAACACACATGACAACGGCGCGGAAAAAGTATACAATATATCTAATTCTGTGAACGACACTCTTCCGGTTCCTCTCTCTCTTTTCCTTTTGCCGCGTGTGCAAGTTCATTCCTCATTTCGTTCCTCTCCTTTGTGTTACGCGCGTGTATACCTGCAAACGCGCAGAAAACTCGAAGGTGGCGATCCACTCGCGAACCGACAGTTCGATCGATGATCGTGATAGAACATGGAGAGTGAAAATAGCATAGGATGCGATTGATCATCGAACACTATCGTTCACCAGCTGGACCCTTTCGAGATAACTCTGACGATAAGTACGATTGCTCGGAACATACATGCCTACGCAGCGATTCTCGTGTTTAACTTGCTTTCGCGAACAAGCGCGAGAAGTGCTCGCGTACACGCGCGTCAACGTGTTTGCGTTTGGATATGCGAGTGGCGCCGCATCATCGTGTATCTTTGGAGCAATCTTACTTATTACGTATATTCCTTAATTTACATCCATACGATACGCGAGCCAAATTAGAAGCGGAATCATAGTTACCGGGGATGTGCGTAGATTTCTCAACGTAATATCTCTCGACGATCATAACACAACGTAGCGAGCATCGACACTTTCGTTTTCTTTTCTTTTCTTTCGTTATCTGTTCTCGGTGTTCGAACTGTTTGAATTGGAAGAGAAATTTCGATTGGGCTCGTATCAATCGTAACGATCGTCTTCACTTTTCATGGAAATTGAACGAAACTTACATTTTGTGTCGACTGATTTCTCAATGTCGAGCTTTCGTCGCTCATTGCGCTTCACGCGTCATTGTGTGTTTGCGAGACTCTCTCCTTACAATAGGCCAAACATATGCAGTGTCTTTTTGTATTTCTTTTTTTTCTCTCTTTCTTTTCAAAAATATATGTCGACTACTTAGGCTTTCGATAAACAGAAAGACGTTGTCTCTCGTCCGTTATAACTGGAATAATTCTTCTTCTTCTTTCCTTGTTCTTTTTTTTTCATTTTCTCCCAGATACAATACGTGGCCTAGCACGTAATAATCCTATACAATTACTTCATTATAGCTTAGGTAAAGTGAGACCCTCATATGATCCATTTTTCTTTAATTACTTGTTTTTTTCTGGAGTGTGTGAAACGCTGAGACATATCGCACTATTTACAAGGATAATCAATTTTTAATGGAAATAAATGCAAAAATATATATGTATAAACATTTATAGTTGAACTACGTTTTTTTCTGTCTTATCATTTTGCATAAAATCCTCCTCCCCTTCTCATTTTTATGCAAAAATGCAATTTCTAACTTGGCTGTGCCAGGGAAATAGTTTACTCTTAACTAAACTCATATTTGTATAATTAAACTTATGTACTATTGTCTTTTTTGAAGATATCACTACTCCAAGACACTCGCTTCTATTTCTTTTCTTCCTCTATCTGTTTGCCTGTCTATTTCTTTTTTCATCTTTTCTTTTAAATTTTGTCGTATTATAGATTTCACTGATTATGTTAATTATAGTTCCAGTTTATTTCTCTCTTTTTTTTCTTTCAAATATCATATCGTTTCGTTGCGATATTATACTTTTTTTTTTTATCTGAATACTGAATAGAATAATATAGGTAGCTTGAAGCTATTGCCGTCTTTTGGGGAAATACATGTGTAGCGACTGTCTTCTTTTTCTTTTCGTCAACAACAACCGTTTTCACGTGATAATAAATTTCCCATCGATTAGTATAAAATCAGTATAAAAAAGTTTCGTATTCGCGGTACAGGAATATAAAAATTAGGCAGTGAAATCGTATCGTAATGTCGTAGTCAAAAAGAAGTTACTTACTAGCTACGTAACACCATTGTTAGTCGACAATTAATTAATATTCGTAAATATTTGGTATATCCTGTTCATAAATACCACCGACCGTATCGCGTGATAATAAATCGTTAACGATCGTTCATTAAAAACCGATGTGTTGATTTTGTTAACAGAGGTAATGAAACGGTGCACAAAAAGATAGAAAACAAAATCAGCACTTATAGGACGTCACGTGAAAACTGTTCACTCTATATTCCTCCTCCGATATTCGTTTGTATTTGTGCTGTGTAATTAAATTTCGTTTGAAATATCGACTATTTCTATTAAAGAACGGAAAAACTTTTTCGTCGAACGCATGAAATAGAATGGACGCGTTAGTCGTCTCATGATAATTGCTATTTTCTTTCGCGTCAATTTCACATGACGATAATGCAGGCATCCCACCCACATGTGTAACACGTTGCCCATGTAAATGCGTTTCACGATACAGTGCAATCAATCAAACATCAAACTATATTAATATTGACTTTAGGAATTCGGCAGTGAAAAATTATATTTTCTACGTACGTTGAAATTCGTCGTTCGAAACAACAGAACTATCGCTCGATAACGTTTGTGAAAGAATCTTGTCAAAAGTAAAATGGACGAATCTATATTTTTTAATAATATACGGAAAGGGACACTTGCAAAAGAGAAAAAAAAAATAAGTTTCGCAAATATCGAATTGAGTCTGCTTATGGAAAATTTCGTTTCGTGGAAACCATCCTCGCTTGCACCACTCTCTCTCAATCGCATTAATTGAAAAAAGAAAAGCACGGCGATAGCGTCTTCAATGTATCGATTTGCCAATATATAATTAAGCTCGAGAAGGCCGAAGCGAAATCACTTGTACCACCCGTGCATTGTCTTAGAATTCCCTTACCTAAACGTCTTCTAGTATTTTAGTACCTATCGAGCTCTTTCGAGTTCGTTTCTCGTGCTTACGCGTTTCGATTCATCATCGACTATACACAGCCCACTTTGCTTCTTCAAACGAGTAAGTAGTTCATCTTTTCTTTCCTCTTTGAGTAAGAACCGTTCGATTTGACACAGAGAATGCGTCTTGTGAGCAGGAGGGAAAGGTTAAGAAGGAAATCAGTTGGATCACTACGCACCGATTACAACGACGTTGTCAACTGTTTCCCTGTGTGTAAAACGATTGTCTCGCTTTCTCTTCAGAATTTCAAACAAGAATCTGCCCGCCAATGTAACGATGTTTCGCTAATTAATTGAGAAACGAACAGTCAGATGTATTCATAAAAAAAAAAAAAAGATTGAAGAGATCACGCGAATTACGGAGACACAATGATACAGGGAGTAAGCACTATTGTTTACTAATGCTGCTACGACTGATGCGAAATCTGACAGGGCTTCAATGACATTATCGATTTAAATCGCGATTACTTTCAAGAGCGCCGTCGAAAGATATCTTACAGGCACTCGTTATCTTTTGGAATTCTTTAAAAAGATATAAAACTGAAATATATCGTAACGTATATAACATATTCTTTTAAAGAAGAATCTAAGAATTATTATATACTGTTACGGCTCGTATATTTTCCCTGATACTTGGTTTCGTTATTACATCTCTTCCTTCTAATGTATGCAATCCAATTTTCTCTTGGATTGCATGAATATAGTAAATGTGTAATAAAACATAACTTAATCTGATCATACACACAGTCCGTAGTATATCTCTGCACTCATTCAGGTGAAAAAACGAGTACTCTCAGACGTGTTTCTTCTATTCACGATGTCGTTGTTCTTCATTTAGCTCGCTGTAATGGATCAAATGATCCGCTGAACGTTCCATTATTACGAAGTCGTCACAAACAGGTTAATAAAACTGCACGGAACAAGCGCGACTAAAAAGTCATAAACTAAAAAAAGAAATAGAAAAAAGCAAATAAAAAACCACTGATAACATGCTAAAACTGCCATGTCTCAAGATATCTTCCGAGCCGATTCCAGCGATGTTTGTCCGGGCGTCGATCGTTCTTTTTAACACGTGATATGCGAAAAACGTAATTGTACGATCTGCAGTATCCAGTGCGATCCAAGATCAAGAAGTGTATACTTTCGACAATCGTGTCCGCGAAAAACCAACGAAACCAGCGCGTAAGGAATGCGTTTACTGCGTTGTTGCAACGGCGTTACCGCGTGCTTCTTAAAAATTACGTATAGAAACCGCAACATCTCGGTTCTCTCTCTCTCTCTCTCTCTCTCTCATTTTCTATTTACATACTTCTGTTACTTTCTTGTTCAAAAAGGATAATATATACGAGAAAGGTCGTCGTATCACCCACACGAAATTCATATATAGTCGCGCACAACATCGTCGAGAAAGAATCCTTGCGTAGTATTAAACAACCGTAGACATGTGCAGCGTGACGTCGCCGGAAACATTGAACGGAGGTTGGATGTCCGCGATAGGGTTCCAAGCAGGTCAACAGCCACAGATCCAAGTGTATATTAGAGCCGGGTGGTTCTTTCTGTCACGGTGATAGTCTCGTCCCTTGGAACGGCACGATATTTACCACGTACCGAACTAGGGCCGAATATCGGCGATCCTCAGACAAGATGACCGTCAATGTCAGAATAAGCCGGCGTTGGGGTGAAAGTTGACAACGGATGGCCATGGGTGTGCGCGTTACCGGATACCGAGCGGGCGAAAGTTGTCGGCGGCGGAGGTACCGATGGTGGTATCGGTGACTTCGAGCCGGCGGTCATTACGGTCACATCCGGTGGCGGTACTGGACGCGGTAGGGTTCTGCTACGTGTTAATGTGCTCGTCCCGCTGCTCATGTGACTCGACGTCATGTGCCCGGTCGGACTCATGGATGGATAGTAACTGCCCGAACCTGGGTCGCCTACTACCGGAATCGGGCTGTGATTCGTCTCGTAGCCCATGTAACGGCCATTGTCAATCTCCACGCTGTAAAAGTTCACGTCGTTCGGTGGGGCCGGGCTGGGGTTCCCGATATAACTCGATTTCGAAACTGTAACGAGAAGTTGATATTCCATCAAATGATATTCTTTGCGAGTAAACATATTTTTGGAGGTTTAAATGGATAGTTTTCGGGAAATATTCGGCGTGTTATATAATACACATGTAGGTATATGTAATAAAATCGATATTAGACCCACTTGTAGATAGGACTACAAATATTTGATATATTGTAGGATATCTTAAAAGATTTAAGAGTTTTTTTTTCAACAGAAAAAAAGCTTTCTAATATATGTAAAATAAAAGATAATAATATATAAATTAGAAATAATTAGAAGAATTTAGAAATTAGTGATTTAAAAAGCAAAATATTTACCAGAAAGAGTTCCACTGGCCGTTGTTCTCTGCGGCGGTGAATCCATGCTCATCGGCGGTTGAATGTGGTTGCCACGACGACCAAGAGTACCCTGATGGTGAACCTGCATTTCCATATTCCCTTTCCCAAAATCTTGCATAGTTTGATCTATCAAATACGTGCTAGCTGCGGTTTTCCGTCCCTCATCCTGTTTCGTTTAAAGAAAGAGAAAGAGAAACGGTCTCGTTAAATCAACATATATCTAACACGATGAAAAACCTGCAACTTGTCTACGAAATTATTAACGAATAAACACAACGAAATGAATCATTGATCGAATAATTTCCCGGAGTTCCTACGTGTTCCTACGTGTGTTTCGTAGCGTATCAGCATGAATTGTAAATAAGTACGTTACCAGTTTCGCATGCATTAAAGCGATACTTCGCGTTGTTGTATCAACATCATACAATTTCATCATTCTGATACATTACGAGTATTTTCGGTATGTTTTACGTGCATGGGAACTACCTCTAAACATCCACCCTGTAATCTGCCTACATTTAAGGGTACTGCTAGAAATGAATATTTTTTTTAAAAAACGGTATTATTACTGGTAGAGTAATCGGTATCAGAAAAATTTGCGCTACATGATGAAGCTTTGAAGAAAAATTCTCATATTGTGAAAAACGAACTAATAATATAATATCAAAAAATGAAAAGACAAGGAACTACTGTGTGGAACTTCGAAGAAAGATCTTCTAATTGTGAATTAAAATAAAAAGAAAAAAAAACCAAAGACTACCAATCTATATAATAAAAGTGCTAAAGAAGGGAAGAGGTCAGACGATTCGAAGCGCGATTTCTATGAAAGAAACTAAAAAAAGGATATAATAGAAGCCAAGGGGGTTCGAAATGAAAGCAAAACGAAACTGAAATGTGTTAATAGAACTCAAACCTACCCTCCGACATTACTTGTTACTAAGAACATACTGACTGATCGCACTGACCACGTAATCATTAGTGTCGAAGTTAACGTCGCTCTTCTCATCCGAAACTGAACTTAACTCGCCGGTCATGGTATCTCCGTTCACGGTTGATGGCGCGTACATATCCGCTGTTTGTGACTTGTTGATTCCTGCGCAAAGATGGATGTATATTTTATAAAATACACAAGATTTTCACTTTTCCAGCTTATTTACAACAGTATAATATTAACTAGATAGATTGACTATCACGAGGTCGTATAAAATTTTCGTAAATTTTACGAAAGTAACAATGTAAATGATTAAATTTCGTTTTTAATAACAAGTATTGTACGTCACATATGTGTATGACCTCGTGCGTAATAATACTTTAAAATATATTATAAAAAAATGTATATATACATATACGATATTCTTTCTTTTCTTTTTTCTTTTTTCAGACGACGAAATTGGAGCAAAGTGTTCACTGTACATAAATTAACTTACGAGATTTATTTCGCTTTCTCATAATGTACCACAACGCGATGATGAAGGTATTAATGATAAAAAAGATGAGGGAGGTTGCTGCAAACGTATAGATATAATTCATTGTAAAATCCCCCTTTTCCAAGAGAACGTCCGGCAGGTTCTCCGCGTTATTCGGCCCTGCAGGATAAAAGCAGAAAAAAGACAAATATAGGGGTGAGTGATAATATTTACCGGAACGTTGGGTCTTCTTTTTTGATTTTAATGTAGCAAAGACTATGGGCGCAGCAATGAGTAGGCAAACAGAGGCGGAAACAGTGATGATAATGACGATGATGTAGGAAGAATTAATCTCGCTGGATGTCACGTCGGTAGGTGGTGCCTCCCCTGTAAGCCAAAGCCAACGCCCCATCACCGAATTGTTATTCATGCAACGACACAGTCCGCAATGGTTAGTTACAATTTTAGTATTCGGACCGATCGATTATTAAACGATTATTGCCACCGTGTCGCGTCCGCGACGTTTAATTAGCACGCCTAAGTCCATCAGCAATGGTAATTCTTCGCCGCGAGACTTCATCGTACGACTATTAATCAAATTATGTTGCGCAGTTGGTTAAATACTAACAATTATGACAATCGATATTTCTCGCTAAGGCAGACGTTAATAAATGTTATTTCACCATTGTATTGTTAATGTAGCGATGTTTTATGTTCGACGTTATTAAATTGGGCACGTCATGATAGACATAGTGATTTTATTTCTCCTTTTCGTTAATTCTTCTTAGCAGAAAGAGACGTAGATGTGATGATTAAAGAACGAATGAGGTGTGACATGATTTTAATGTAAAATGCACATATCTTCCGTTGTACAAGCTACGATTCGTCATTTTATTGCGACAATATGATTCTTTAACAGAAGTTTGAAAGTTTGATTTGGAAGAGGAAGTATAATTGGTGGTAATGAAATTTGAATAAAGGAATGTAACTCGATTGTTATTTGTTGGATAATCTGTAAAGTAATTGACAAAGCAAGCAGGATTTATTATATTTCCTCCACTATATCAAGCTGGCTTCTACGTTTTCGTTTCAATTCGGAAAGAATTGGACATGAATTTTCAAAGTACATTTATTTATGGAAAAACTTTCCACGAATACTTTACTGAAGCAAGCTATTCTGTCACTACTAAAAATGAATTAGTTGCGCCCCATTCATATTCTCGCTATTCCCTTGAACCAAGCAACCATCTTTAAACAAAAAATACGTTTTCTATGATTTTTTTTACGATTATTGTTACTTTATGATCATTGATTTTTATTCTACCAAACAAAAGTTTACACATGTTCAATGACAAAATATTTCGTATTTCTACAAAGTACAACTATTTTGCGATATATATATCGTATCTAAAAATTGTTAGTCGAACCGTTTTCAATGTCTCAGCAGATTTTAACGGTTCAGTGTTTTATATTAGTTAGAATGATAAAACTTAAAAGAAAAAATATGGCAATTTTGCCCTAACAAAGCAACAATTACGGCATATAGCGTTAAAATAGTATTTCGTATTTTAAATACGAAAAATTGAAGAAAAAAAATAAAGAAAGAGGAACTTACGTAGCGTCTGAACTTTGACCAGGTCCGGCAGAAATCCACTGTCCCCTTTCTCGTTAATGGCTTTCACGCTGAACACATAGTAAGTTCCGAGGGACAATCCTGTTATCGTGGTTTTATATTCTCCTGGCGATACATCGAGATAGTGGTATCGATCCTCGTAGTCTAGTGCCTGTCGCCAACGTATCTGATAGGAGGTTAGCAAACCGCCGTCGAATCCTCTTTTCCACATCAGGGTGACGGAGTCGTGGGTGACGTTATAGACCTCGAGGTCGGTCGGCTTGTCTGGCGGCGATGTTACGTCCAGGTGTATGATATCCGTCGACTGTCCCATTTTATTCATCGCCCGGCACTCGTATTTCCCGTAATCGTGCGACGTCACGCGGAAAATGGTTAGTGTCGACTCGGAAATTAATTCGCTTAACTGTAAAAAAGACCGACGTGTTCGTTTGGCGAGATTTCACGGTGAAACGATCAATTCTCGTCAAAGTAAATAATAGTGTTTTCGGACTTTCTCGTGGCTCTTCAATGGGCAACGCATTTCAAAATTGATAAAAAAGATCACTCAGTTACGTGCATTTGAGCAACTTTCAAATTTCGTGATCGATCACGCAAGAATATTTTGCAAAAAATTTCGTGCCACTTTCATTTACGAACGACGTGACAAATATCAAAGAAGATTTTATTATAATTTTTACCCTCGAGGAAATGATTGAAAACGAGAGAATGAACATGAGTTTTGGAAATAACAATCGCTATTAAATATTATATTAATGGACTAAAAGGTCTTCTTTTAATTCTAAGATAGAAACCAAACTTACGTCAGTATGAGTAATGCCGTATTTGTGCTCCGTGACATTAGGCAGCAAGGTTTTTCCGTTGAATGACCAAGAATATCGCGGCAAGGGCGAACCTCGTGCTTTGCAGGACAATTGTACATTTATTCCTTTATTTGCCGCTGCTTTTCTCGTCAACGGTGTGTTTATCATTTGCGGTTTGACTGTATCGACACATTATGATTTCATTCGAAACATTTCTCTGTGAAAAACAACGTTGACGATAAAGTTATACGTACAGTTAGTAACGAAAAGTATAGGCTCGGAGGTAACGTTGCCTATTCCATTGTTAACTTTGCACTGATATTCTCCGACGTCCTCCTGATCAGGATTCTCGATGTGCAGATAAGAAGTTTTGTTGATAAAAGAAGTGGAATATCGGCCGGAGAGCTCCGAGTTCGAGCCAACTTTCTGCCACGTGACATACTCGTCTCCTATGGGGCTGCCGTCCACTTCGCAGAACAATTTCGCTTCGATTCCAGGTGGATATACTATCCCTGACGTCGAGGTGCGTTTAATTTTTGCCGAGTCTGGAAAACGTGTGTTGCACACGGATGTATCAATTTCTCCAGCAATGAAATTCGACCCCCAATTAAATATTCAAAGCAATTTTCAACTGCGGTGACTGTGCTTTTGAAATTTACTAATTTTACCAATTTCATATTATATTTAATACGTGATACTTATGTTATATTTTACATGTAATTTAACATTTAACATGTAATTTAACATTTAACATGTAATTTAACATTATTCAATATATTAGAGGTATAATTTTAACTTTTGAGCTAAGTTAAGATTAATATTCAAAAAGTTTTAAAATAGTTGAAATGGTCGAAAAAGAATTTACATTGAACAGTTAGGTTCAATTGATAAAACGTTGTTCCCTCCTCGTTAGCCGCTTCACAGATATAAGTTCCAGCATCGTGACGATCCAGTTTAGTTATATTTAAGGTAGAAGCGCGAACAGATATCCTTCTGCTATTGCTGACCAATGGCAAACCATCCCTAGTCCACGTGTATCTTATATCGTTAGGATTCCCCATAGCAGAAACAGAAATCACAAAAGGTTCGCCTTCCATTCCGATTAATTCGTAAGGCTCGATCGAGGAGAATATAGGTTTGTCTGTAACAAACAATTAATTCTTCCATTCAACTATAGTTTCTAACTTTAATTACTCGATATAGATGCATCAACATTTCATTTATCTCACACTAATTTCATTTATCGCATGTGTGATTTTTCGTTTTAATTTAAATAAATATCTTCTTGAAACGTTTTTTTATTTTACTGAAATAATGGTAAGATAGACATACAAAAATTCAAAAATCACAACAGTATTAAGCGGTTTTCACACGAAGTAAAAATGTTCGCACCGGAGAAAAGAAAATTATTCTATCGTTCTTCAACATTTTCATCCAAAGTCTGTTACGGCGAAATGTTCCATTGTCGATAGATACTTTATGAAATGTTTTCAACTTTCTTTCTGTGAATATCACAAACTGCATACATGCGCGTATTGTGAAATATGAAATATTCATTCGGACATCTCTCTCGTTCTCTCTCTCTCTCTCTTTCTCTCGTCGTGACTACCATGCCGATGTCCCACTGATTTTCGTCGCTGATACCCTCTCGATTCGCCTGTATATAATACTCACACAATACGTCGAGAGTGGTGGCGTCATGAATAGACCTGTCCATTTGATTGTTTCGCGCTTGACATGTGTACACTTCTTCGTTCATTTTCTCCGTCACGTCCAACGTGAGCTCGACGAACGACAGAAATCCGCCGTGTAATCCGGGCTTAGTGCCATTTTTGGTACCCTGTACGGGGATCCCGTCCTTCCACCAGGACATCTCCGCCGCCGGATTACTGCTGCTCGATTCGCAAATGATACGACCCTCTTGGCCCGCGTGCAGATTCTGCGGCTCGCGGCTGATCTTCACTTTTTCGGGCGGAACTGAAGTAAAAACAACGATAATTGCGGATCAATCGTAATGCTTTTCACTCTGACATAAACTTATTGCAAGATCTCCAGGGAGAAAAGAAGAAAAGAACAGGTTAATTTATTTGAGATTTTTAAAATTTTATTTGGTAAAAATGGCAAAGGTTTTGGGAGTACACGACATTTATAAAGCGCGATCATTGGGAGGATTTTAAAGTTCGAGGAAAGATTTCAGGATTTAGGGTACGAGATTTTTTTTGAGCGTGTAGAGTGGAATAAGAAGGAAGTAAAAAACCTCTTACACAATAATTTCTCGAGCATAAGTATTAATATTACTAAACAATCAAGTTACGAGTTGTAAGTTTTAGAAATTTATCACGATGATTCAAACCGGATAATTTATAATTTGAAAAATTTATTTGTGAAATTTGATCGAAATTTGATTGAAATTCATCGATTTCATTACCGAACTTGTTAATGTTCCACAACGATATTTAATAATAATCAACTCTGTTGTAACTTGCAAAATTTCATTAATTACATCGAGGAAGAAAGTAGCCCGGAAAATAATATTCGAAGTTCAAGTAAAGAAACATAAAGATTTGCAACTTAATTTGAAATCCTCAGAACTAATGAATGTTCGAAAGAGTTAATTAATGAAATACGACACCACAGTCGAAAACAAATGAAAGAGAGTTCTGAACTTATCGCCGTGCAATGATAAAAAAGGACGAAATCTAAAAATTAACGAAGGTTTCTCTGCGTTTGAAATTTCATTCTAATGAAATGATATAAATGAAATATGACAGGATCGTATATTATACAGTGTACTATATCTTACAGTTAACTTTGAGCACGAGTATTTTGAGCAAGGGAATTTCTGTTGCGGAATTCGCTGCCTCGCATCGTATGCGCGCGTTATTGTCGGACGCGTTTACGAGTATCGTCAGCTCGCTGGAAACCGCGTGATCTCGTGTTCTCATGCTTCCTTGTACCTAGAACAGAAAGCATGTGGATAAATTAATGCACTCACGATTGCAAGGAAAAATATAGTAACAAATAAAAACATTCACTGTTTTCAGACTGTGTTGTCTGAGACTGAATAAAAAAAAAATAATAATACCGGAGTAATACCGTTATTATCGTTAGTTCTTGTTTTGGTGACGATAAAGTGAAGTGTTTATTTATTACAATTTGACACGAGAGATAAGTGTAAAATAAATTGATAATAAACTATATCAAAATAATTAAAATCGAGTAGTAGTTTTGATTAAAAAGGTAATAACTTTGTGAACAAATACGGTAGGAAATTAATAAAACTCTCAGTTCTGTAAAATCGATCGTATTTAATCATTACTTCTCTATTATATTCATCTATTATATCGTAAAATTCTCAATTACAATAGATCACTTACTTTTCTATCATTCTTGTACCAACTTAATGTAGCGAGTGGATTGCCGGAAGTGGCGGTGCATGTCAATTTGAGCAGCGTACCAGCGTCGATCGTAGTTCCTTCCTCGTAACCGGTGATCATAAGCCTCGACGGTGGATCTATCGCAAAATAAATAAAGGAACTTCGTACTTTCATTCTAATATCGGATAACGTCGTAACATTTTCCAACGAGGACGCAAGATACTCTTAATTGGATAACAAAATGCATCAGGAGACAGAGCTCTACGGTTAGGATTTAGCAAGAGAAAGTTCGTCACGAATCCGAATGTCCCTCTAACTAAGGACAGAGTTAATTTCGTTCTCAAGTTCGTATTACACAGACAGACGTCCAGATTCATGTCCGAACGTAACCATCCTCGATCCAGCCGCTTATAGATCCTGGGATAAACACGCTGGAAGTCTTTGGCTAGCTTCTGAATTAGTTTCATATTAATGTTGGCTGTCTATTGTAAGAGCAGATTGCGTGCCGGGTGGATTACGTTTACATTGCAGTCATTCGTCTAATTGTCTAGCATCTCCTTGTATCAAGTTGCATTACTCACAAATCACGGTTATGGTATGTGTTCTGACGACGTTTTCCGTCAGCTTGACATTGGATGCATCGCATATCACTACGATGCTACGGCTGGTGCGATTTATGTTGAAAGTTACGTTCGAGGTAGTGATCCAACCGCCTTGAGGAGCCGGTTCGGTCCTGGAAGCGTTACTTTCAAAATTATGACCGTCCACCGTCCATTTGATATCCGCCGGTGGGTTCGAATTCTCCGTGGTGCAGGTGATCACCACTTGTTCGTCGGCCTTCGCTTCCGTGGGCCCGCTGATCGTCACTCCGGATGGCGCGACTGAGAAAGATAATTGTTAGTTTCACTTGTTACTAAGTTGAAGTTATATCTATTTTTAGCTACGATCTTTCTATTTTTTAAAAAAGAATAATAGAATCCACAAAAAACTACTTATCACGTGTTTTTCTGTTACTTTTATATACCAGCTAAAAGTTTAGGTATACGCTCGATGTACTAAATAGATCTTTTATTATTAATATTATCATAGTAATACTGATTTCCTTGTCTAGAGTATTATAATAGATTGTCATATAGTATAAATAGTCAAAAATATGCAGAAATTATCATACTGCGCGAACTAAAAATAAGTATGTAATATAAAAAAATGCAAAATTTTTGATCGTATTGTTTTACAATTATCTGCGAACGAACTGTAAAATAAAAAGTGCTAGTAATAAAAAGTTCTTCAATTTCCGGTACTCACAAAGCACGGTGAGATCCACGTGCACCTTCATTGGCTCCACGCTCATGATATTGGACACCTCGCATCTATACCTCGCGTTATTGTCTTGAGCTTTGGCAATGATCGACAACACGCTTTCGGAAAAGCTACCCTCGGTACGATACACGGTGCTGACCTGTTCGTTGTTTCTGTACCAGACGATCTGCGCGGGTGGATTTCCGCCGCGAGATCGACAAGTCAGTTCCAACTGTTGTCCACGTTTCACTGTCTCTCCCTCGGTGTATCCCTCGATGTACGGCATGCCGGGTGGATCTGGAAAATTATTCGATCATGCAAGTCCCAATCTAGACAGGGGAGAAGAGTAGTGGGAATACATCGAACACATCAACAGGAATCTTCGTTGTTTTAGTAATGGAAAAAGTTTTTCGATAGAAGTTGTCCAGGGTCGGAAGTCACAGGGCAGAAGCCGCGACGTGTGAAATTAACGCACGACGATGGCTTTGATCGTCGCCCGACGGTATCCGTTCGATATAACGCTCGATCATTAGTCTACCGGGGTATAATTGTAATTATCGCTATAGTATAATTCCGTTGTAATTTTAGTAATTAATGGTCGAGCAAATGCTCGATAAATCAACCGGGTGATGCACGCCACCGGGTGATCGATACAATTTAGATGATTGGTAATTAACTAATTCGCCGGGACATTTGTTTCCGAGCTGGTCCGATCTGCACTATTGTTTGTATCATTTGCTGCGAGATGGAAACTTTGAGATTTCGAGACAACAGCGGCGGTAATTGTTTCTTTGAAAATTTAAATATTTGATGTAATTTGAAGAAAATGTGGTATAAGCAAGAAAATTCATATTTGAAAATAATAGAAAATTTTGTATACTTTCAAATATTAAAACAGATTATTGCATACATTCGAAAAGATTTGGTTTATAAGTAAATCTTGTAAACATAGATTACGAAGGAGATGGTTTTAATTTAGAGTTAATCGTTTGATTTTTAAATATTAAGTATCAATTCTAGTATTACAATTTTACTTAGTACCACGAAACTTTTAGAAATATAATTGATGTATTTAGTTTCCGAATGGCTTGTGATTCTCTATACATCAGATTTACGATGAAATTATTTTCAATTGAAAGTACTATTGACTTAGATTCAATTTAAAATTTTTGACAAGTTACACTTACAGAAAACGGAGAGTTTGATGGTTTCCCTTAAAGGCATGCCAATAGGTATCGCAGAATGGTTCGCCTCACAAGTATAATCCATGTCATTGTCATCAGCAGTTGGTACAATGACGATAGAACCATGGGTATCGTATTTGAGCAGTTCCTTCTTACTTTCACTGGGCTTCTGTACTTCTTTGTCTAAAACAGATCATCATTTTGTACGTTAGAAACGCTTTAAAAAATGACAAATCTGTATTATTAATATAGATTGACGTTTTTAGACTTTCCTTATAATCTTTCTGTCATAGCATAGAAAATAAAACAATTATTACTAAAGAATAGAAAATATTCCTCAAGACTATTATTGTTAGAAATCCGTAGAATGTTATTTACAAATTACGCTTATGTTTCTTAGAAATTTGCATTATTTGTGTGGACCTTGTCTCTTCAGATTTTATTCAACATTTGATGATAGAAAATAAGACGATTGGAGTGTCTTTTATATCAAGAGAAGTATTTAATCAAAGGAAAAATAGAAAAGTTATCAAATAAATAAAAAGAGAGAAAAAAACGATCCGCCTTTTTCGTAACTCACGTACTTCACCGTGTTACCGGTCGATTTTCTCAGGTTCTCCCTTTTATCTTGCTCAAATGCGAACTCTCATCCATCTTTCACAAACACGCGGTCACACGTACACGTTTCCATAAAACTAAGTAGATCCTTTCTAAAGATCCTATAGATTAAGAAAACTCTAAATTAAATTTATTTCTATAAGATCACTCACTTTAAAGTCTTGCTCTTTTTAAGGCTGTAACATGAAACACCGACAAATTTCACGATAATGTATCGATGCATCATAACAAAATATAGAAAAAAAAGAACGCTTGTTCGTTTATCTTTGTGACGAACTTTCTTAGGTTTTTAGTCATGAAAATTATTTTTCCTAAACTCAATATTACAAATTAGATTCATTCGATAATAAATTTTGTAATATCACGTGTGAAAACATCTTCTTACAAATTTCTTCTTACAAAATGTGTTTTAGCAATAAAATGTAAATTTAATTTCTTCTTACAAAATTCTTACAAAATGTTTTCTAGCAATAAAATGATAGAATGCTTAAAAGCAAAAAATATTCTCATTAAAGTGATGTCATCTTTTATGAACATACAGTAATGAATCAGAAAAGAAGGAGAAAAAGAAGAATGCAAAAAATCTGACGAGGAGAGAATATTTGAAAAGAATATAAAAATATTTGTAGAAGACTCGCAAGGTGTATGATCTCGTAATTTGAAACTCTAAAAAGAGTATGAAGATCATCGTAGCTATCGTTAATTGCAATTATTTTTAGAAATATTTCTAACAGAGAAGATTTCTATTATTTATTTCCACTATATAATATTCTACTAATCTTGCTTGTTCATTGTCTATTAAATCTTTCAGATAACACTAAAGCTGGCAGTAAATGAACATCGACTACCAATGTTCGTACTAACAGGATAACACGATTCTTAACGACGTAAAAGTAAAAACCTCGCTTAAAAAGATATTCGATTTCCGTAATGTCGCTACGTTCCAACGATATTTACTCGTTGGCTTATGTTCCCGATTGTTCTCCAGGCACTGTTAAAATCATTGTGAAATAAGACCGGACAGGCTTTTATCCGAAGCAACGACACCTGTTCGTTCTTCAAAAGTCACGACTTTCGTAACGACGCCATTTGCCGACGATATTAAACGCAACGCGCTCGAACGCTGTTGGAAAATGCGGTTTTATCTCTGATATCACTCGTCTAATTCCATTCTCGTCAATCGCTGATGAATTATCGAACAAAGCTCCGCCTTATTCGTTCCAATATATTTCGGTTCCTTCGCTCCAATATTTTTTCCCGTCGTTGATATTTATCGAGAAAAGTCGCCAAAAACGGTCATTCGAACTGCTGGAACAGCCAATGCATAATTTGGAATTTAATCAATACAACACAATTTCGATTACAGAACGTTCAACGAACGCGTGTAAATTTCCGTAATATTTCGAAACGATCGAGTATTAATTACGCCGCTGTTGTTTATTATTCGTGAATGAAGGAATAAGTGTTTCGCTCGTCAACGATCATAAGCCGGTTCATATGCATTTCTGGCGTGTGGAAGTGTCAGCGCGTAAGTAAGATTACAGGGAAGATCGAAAATGCTCCGAAAATATTATACGGTAGATTTAGGACCTTGAAACGTTCGTTTCGGAATGTTCATTAATTATTTTACTAAGCACTTGACACTCCCGAGTCGACTGTCCGATATTAATTAAATTTAATGATCTCGCTGTTTGGTTAATTGATACCCGTTCTCGACGTACACGGATATGAAAATTATCATTGACTATTTTCAATATTAATTAAACGATTGTCATGCAACCTGCTTTTCATGTTAATTATACGACTGTTTGTTGGCTAATGGATATCATTCGCAACATAAATTATTTCTTATACGAGATCCAGCGTTCTTTTTTCATTGTTGGAAATTTATATCTTTCTTAAAAATAATTAACCGAGAAAATAAATAACATAAATAATAATATAAATAAAAACAGGTGGATAATTGTAAAATATTAATCAGTATTCGATCAGAGTTCTATTAAAATTATTATACGTCGCTGCGTTAAATAGTAAGTTTCTCGCTTAATTACCTTTCTAAATTAATTTGGAACGTAAAATTTATCAATTTTAAATTTAAATAAATATCAGAAGAAAATTTAAAAAAAAATTATTAAATTCGATGGAATGTACACAGTAAGGAGTATAACTCAACACATAATGATGAAAAACTGTTGATATTTTAAACTTTATATTTATAACTTTGTAAAAGAAAATCACATAAGAATCTACTAGGTCTTATTTTAAAGCGTAAAGCTTCTACTTCATTTTCTATTTCGATTTTTCTAAAGATATTTTTACATTACGTAGCGGGTGAAAAAGTAAGAGTACTTTTATTCTCAAAAATTGTAAAAATTTAAACATCTGTAAAAACGTCAAAAAATTTTTTCTGTAAATTTTGTTTGATCCACCATGGTTTTAAAAATTTAAATTTTTTCTTTAAAACGGTCCCTTAAAACTTGCTGTATGATTTCTTTTTTGTAATTTTATTGAACTTCGAATATTAAAGTTAGATTACGAAATGTTTGGACTTTTTGAATTTTTGTTTTTTAATAATTCAAAGTTCAATAAAATATTATTGTAAATAGGAAATTTTAATCTTCAAAGCATCTGTAATGGATTTAGTCATAAATAAAATTTTTCAGCGTTTTTATATTTGTGTGAATTTTTATAATTTTTTTTTTTAGAGAAAAGAACACTTTTTCGTTTGGTGTTAAAATATCTTTGAAAAAAGAAAAAAAAACAAATTTAAAATGAAAACAGTGAAAATAGAAGCTTTACTTTTTAAAATGAGACTAAATAGATCGTTATATGATCCTTTTTTAACGAAATTTAATAGTTGAAAGTATCGACAATTTTTCATTTAAATTAATTGCGGTGAAAAACTGACTTCACGAAAACAATTTATATTTGCCAGAATAGCGATTCAACATCATAAAATTTTGTTCAGAAAGTCAAAACACTCTACTATGTAAACACTCGATAAATCCAAACACTCGATTAACAGTCCATATGTACGTTCAGTTCATTATAGGTGCTTTTAAATTGTTATTTAAATTCCGTACAGTCAGCATTCTAACAATTATTGTTAGAAATCGGTAACTTTTAAGTAAAAGGTACAGTGATTTAATGAGAAGAACAGAGACACCTGGAATGCAATCAACGAAAAGCGTCCATTGACTTAGAAAACGATGAGTTTCGTAACTCACACGACGATGGAACGTCGTGTGCGAACGATAGCGAGAACATGCGTGGGTATAGTTAGAAGTAGACTAACTCACGGGACTTAGTTGTAAACTAGTCGTAAACTACGAAATTTTGATGCAAAGTGTGAAATTTAACTGGATGACGAGTGTGCACGATTCTGCTCTACCAGTTTGTCTTTCGTTTCCAGAGACTAAAGACGCTCGAATTTCCGGATGAAACGGAAATGACTTACATTTCACGGATTTGTAAAAAAATAATTTCATCATTTGAATGAAAGAGATAGACATTGATAATGTTAAGAACGTTTATAATGAACTATAGTAAATTATTTTCTTTTGGATAAATATGTTTCTTTCTAGTCAGAAAAAGCTTCAATCTGATAATCTTTACTGATTTCATGATTTTGAAGCAACGTTCTTTGGAAATATAACAATTTTTTTTTTTATTATTTTTCTGTACATCAATAGATTTAGTCTTTACAAATCAGGTTTTTACAAAACTAACATCAAAAACTTGGGTACATGATGGTAAAAGAGGAACAGGATATTGATTCGAAGGGTTCATACTTTGAATGAAAAATGTTATATTGAAGTAAATTATATTTTTTGTTATCTGTCCTGGAAATTTATATTGCTTATTTTATTTAGAAATTTACAATTCAAATAATAAATTAAATAATAAGTCTAGGAAATCCTTTAATCTACGTTAAACTGTATTATATTATAACTGATAATTTTATTTCAAATCTTAATTTAAGAAGACGATTATGAAATAATTTTCTTCCAAAAGAAGGAAATTCTAATCTGAATGAAATAACTCTTTTCGGGACCAAAAAGAACAAATTTCATTTTCATTTTCTTTTTTTCGATCAACCAAAGATACACGAAACGAGCGTGCAGTATGATTTTCCCCATTTTCAATTCATGTTGATTTTTAATTTTTCAAGAAACTTCAATCTCTCAGTCGAAATTCCAGTCTAAATTTTTTTTTGAAACGAAAATTATTTTCCTCGTTATATAATAGAATAATTTTCCTTGGTTTTAAAATATAACAAACAATTCCACATAAATTAATTAGCTAGCCTCTTTATAGATTATATGGTAATATATTATACAAAGATCTCATTATGGTGATTATTTTACGAAAATAATCATTCGTTGAATCTTTTGTTTCCATTTTGTTCCTGTATTATACTTACTCTTATTCGATACTGTGAAATGATTATATTTTAACGTTTTCCTGTCATATTTTAATGTGTGAACGAACTCCTGACGTTCTTTGCTCATAATAAACGAAGTTAAAATATATTTCGTTCTGATAAAATTGAAAATTATTTTATCAGAACGAAATTTTACTAAAATATAAATTTTTTAAATAACGTTTAGAATTTTATTTCAAAGATTTAGCTAATAACATGTACAACTATTACTCTTTAAATTTATATTAATAAATTCTATATTAATATTACATATTCAGCTAATAAAACTTGTGCACTAAAGCTTTGTTTAAAATTGTTTCAAAATTCATGCTTCTTTTCAACAGTTAATGCTATTGAACCCTTCTTGAATCGTATGAAATATTAATTCGTCGGCGTTATATTTAATTTTCATTTAATTTAAGTTCAAATTTATTCTGTATCCCACGTTTCAACCAATGTGTATCATTATCGCATAAATACAAATTAAAATACGATCGCATAATACAATTTTGCATAAAATACAGATTAAAACGAAATAATCTATCTCCTGTTTTACATCTTATTTGTAATAATTCTTCAAATTTTTCCAAAATGTGTACGTTAAGAAATTCTCTTTCTCATTTCTTCCAATTACATGATTAAAAATTCTGAAATTATATCATGTAACTAATGTAATTGCGCTGTGCAAGAACGTATTTTATACTATTATCTCACCTCGATTCACGAAATTGTTTCCTCAAAAGAAGATGTATTAATATTTTCTTAACTCATTTTGTATTCTACTAATTGTAAGCCTAAACGTTCCACAGAATCTCTCTTATTATCAAGTTCAAAGGGATAACCGATGAGTTAGGGAAACCAAACAGAACATTTTGATTTCGAAACGTTGCGTTCGTTCTAAGCTCGAGAAAAGAAAAAAAAAAAGAAAAAAAACAAAGAAAAGGAGGGGAAAAGAAAGAAAAGAACTAGAATTTATATTAATAAGTTTCTTTCAGGATCGCGATTGAGTTGCATCGTTTCCTAGAATCAACGTCGCGTTGCCGTTAATAAATAATCTGAAACGTGCATTTTCTTCGACTCTCCTCCTTTCGTCCCTCCGCCCGTTCTCTGCCCTTCCGGTCCTCGTACAATCTTATTACCGATTAAAACGATCAAAGAGGAAACACGTCCTTTTCCTTTTTCGAAGGACTGATTCGTCGAGGAACGAAACGACGTTAAATCGGGGAGGGGGGGGGGACGAACGACGAGGCGGAACGGAAGACGCTGAAGTGAGCGGGGCAGAAAGAGTAGGAAGAAGCAATTGCAATTAATATCGTCGCCGCAGCGGAGAAGAGTGGCCTTTCTTTATCGTTGCAGCTAGGCGAATTACCAACGGAAAATCTTCACGCAGCCTGTACGGCTGTAGATAAAACTTTCAAGCTGGCGGAACAAGTACTGCAAACCATAGTTACGACCCTAGGGATCATGAAACGTTAACTATGTTGGAGCAGCAGCACGAAAAGAACCGGGAATATGGGGCAAGCAATAAGGGGTCGCCGCGGTGAAGCAAGAGGGAAAGAGAGAGAGAGAGAGAGAGAGAGAGAGAGAGAGATAGAGAAGCGGTGAGAAGCGGGTGGAAGTGCATTGTTGGAAAGGATATAATGGAGCAACTAAGACACTCTATTAAGTTATCCTCTGGTGTGCTTTCAAAAAACACTAGGTAGAAGAATAGCGCGGCCCCGTTTAAATATTAAACCATCCTTGGAAAAAATGATTTGAACCGCACCCGAGGAACGAGAGGGAAGGAATTGCCGGTAACTTTTATGTCAACGTCGTACATATGGGGTAAGTGCCTGTTTAGAATGATCCCGCGTAATTTGAACGATTACACGTTAAAATTTGTCTTGGGCTTTGGGGGATACGTCAGGCAGTGGTGTTGATCTTCAAGTTTTGAACGTTAAACGACCGGATTTATGCTTGTTAAACTTGTTAAACAAGCGAGGGACTTTTATGCATTCGTGGGATATTTGATGTCAAAATACGTAATAGGTGTCATAATCATTAGCGGATGGAAGAAGAAATTGTTTCCTATCGTATAAGTTTATAAGAATTATCATTATATTTAGCATGAAGATCTTAAAATTTGCTGTTCTCAGACCACTGCGAAACATTAAATTTATAGATGAGGTGCAGAAATTAAAATCGCAGATTACTTTTCTAAATTAATGTGAGAGATTTAGAACGCCAGCTGAAATAAAAAAAGGTGCTCGTTAAGCTCTTTCCTCTATCAGTCGTGAAAAAAATATCCTTTAGAAGAAGAAATTGTCTTCTTTAATTTTCGCAGGTCGTTATAAACACTTTAATTTTTACCTTTTTTGCGTCTTCAATTTTAACAAAATTCAAATCTTTCTTAAATCATTAACCAACATACATATTTATTTTCCAATTTGATTAATTGTACAAACAAATTCATGGAAATTGTCCATAAGAATGAATTTTTGAGTTTAACGTAACTTCCAAATTATCATTCCGTAATCTTCTTTTATCATTCCGATCTTAACTAATAAAACTTAAAATACAAATTTCCTTGACTCACTCAATAAATTTCAATTAAAAGAGAACTTCGCCTGTGCAAAAAAAGAATTTTCCATTCCGATAAAACTTAAATCTTCTTCGAAAGCGTACGCTATATTAATTTACGTCTGGAGCTTATGAATTTCTCCTGACGAAACCTGAAACACGAATTTCTCCGAATTCACTGAATTCATGCAAATTGGCTGCGAAAGAGGATCTTAAATTTGCGACGGGAGAAAAGAAGAAGAAAAAAAAAGAAGGACACGGGATAGGAAACGCCGGAAATGTTTTCGAACGTTGTTCGAGGCGAGTGACTGCGGCGGACGGTCGAGGTTTTCCGTGCAGAAAATGTCTGGTTCCCGTTGAAAAGACGTAACAAGTGGAGAGAAAACGAACGATGACACGGATCTTTTGGCCCGCAGGACATGTTCGTGTTCTTTGACAAATCCGGCAAAGCGAGTGGCCACTTTGACAAAAAATGTCCGAGGAAAGTCGAAGGGAAGCTTTAAGCGGCGTTTTCAAAGCGTGCCGGGTAGCGCGCACCAGTTCGCGACCTGAATTTCGTTCAGCCTTTTGTTCTGCTCGCGCGGATTGTCGTTCCATTCGTATTTGTTGCGAACGCAAAAATACGCGAAACACGGTCACTTTCTTTTGGTCATGGACTGACTACGACGAAAAATTTCCTGAATTTTTTCCTTTTCCTCTTTCCTTTCTCTCTCTCTCTCCTCCCTCTCTCTCTCTTTGTTTTTTGCTTTTCCTTTTTTTGGGCTTTGTCTTTTCTACGCGAATTGTATCGCGCAGAGTCTTTCAGTTTTTTACTTGCGTGATATCGTATAACGCGTGATTTGAAAGATTGAAAGTATATAGATGACATTTTAACTTATCGTGTGAAAAATGAGGAAAAAATAAATTGTAATTTGAAATATTCTCTGTACGTGAAAAAAAAAGAAAAAAAATAAAATCAAAAACTTCGCTCTCAAAGATCAATACCAAAAGACAACCATCGAGAAATATAGTCGTGCTTTGTACAAAATCAAGAATCCTTCACGGATCCTTCATTACCCTTGGTTCCCATGTCGATCGCTCGACTCTCACCAAATTCACTCCCCAATCGCGTCTTCCAATATCCAATATTTATTCTATCTGATTCTGGAGTTCCCATGCGGTCTGGTGTCTTCACTATTACCTGGCCGCGTTATAAACAGATCTTTAGGGTTGATTAAATTGCGGCCGAGGGTAGAGCCGAGAGGTGCTCTAGAATAGGATTTAAATAAAGATAACGAGTTGGTTGGGCTGCGTCCAAGGGCCTCGGTCTGTTTCATATTCATTAATTATTATACAGGTCGTGGCTGAAGGAAGCGGGGAGGGGGGGGGGGATAAAAGTCGAAGTCTTTGCTCGTCGAACCATTATGGCCTCTTTTTCCCTCGTGTCCTGCCTATTGCTTCTGCTTCCGCAGCACTCATCTTTTGTAACCTTTTCCCAACCCGTCCGTGAACGTCTGTTTCTCATTTTTATTCCAGCGAAACCCGTGCACCTCCTGTGCAACGATCGATATAACGCTCGGCAGAAGCGATTTCGCTCTGTTTGGAAATTGCTCCTTCTTGTTTGCTTCTATCCGCTGACAAAAAACGAAACCTCCAGTTTTTCGCTCCCGTTTATTTCAATCTCCCTCCCCCCCCCAGTGTTTTCTTCTTTCTACGTTCAATTTGGAATTATTGTACTAGCGGACCCGTAGACCCGCGTCTATGCTCTTCCGCGGTCTTAATTGTCGGTAAAAATGGATTAAGGGGAAACCTAGTCTCAGGGATGGTTCGCTCGAATCCACTTTAAGCGCCACTTTTGTGCTTGATCGATTTTGACCGATGCTCTTCTAATGCTCTGGATTAGAAGAGTCGCGCCGTCGAAATTTGTACTTTGGTTCTCGAGATCGTCAACTTTTGTGTTAAATTTGTATATTCTTATGAATATGCTTGCGTGGATGGAGATTGAGATAAATTTAAGAATCACTAGAAAACTGAAAAGTTTATTGTGCTTACTGTTACTTGGAGATATGAAAAATCTCAATAATATGTATTGTATGTTATATCTAATGTAGAAATTCCATCTAGTTAAGAATAACTGAGTTTCTGAAATAATCATTAATGTAATTAAATTTCGTTTTATTTACTCCACTTCCACTCCGTGTATTTTGTTTTACATAAAAATCATATTTTAAAGAAAACCGAACACGTCGTTTTCATTTTTTATGAATTCAACATAAATTGAAATTAAACATAAATTCGGAATTTATATCGATTGTATTTCCTCGCGATCTGAAATAACATCCGACATTCTCATGAAATATACTTGTGAATTTTGTATTGTGGTAATACGATTGGATTAAATGTTTATGTTAATAAAACGATAAGCAATTAATAGTTTCATCCTATAAGAAAACATCAAGTATTCGCTTGATAAATATTCATCGAAATGTGTCTAGAACGAGACGGGGAAATAAAGGGGTGGTCCTTTTAAGGGAAAGACCTCCAACTATTAAATTTAACTAATGAGAAGGACGACGAACTGCAAGGCATCTCTCAAGGAGAAAATGAAATTTAGCTCTAGATAATTCACGATCGAGTAAACAAAGATTAATCATAGCTCGAGAAGATTGTATAAGGGTTGGACTTAATTTCGGCAAGAAATCTCATTCGTCTCGGTCGCGTCTCGACTGTCAAGATTCTGTCAATTATTTCTAGTCGATCTATCTTGTCGAGACTCAGCTTTTGCCCTCCTCGTGCTATTTTCGTTTCTGTTCGTGTTATTTTTGTTTCTTAATGTCGTGTTACGAGCTCGTGTTATCATGTAACTCTTTATTACGTAACTTTTTGATAATAAATTAATTGTTTGACTTTAAATAAATCTTTATTTTTCGTGTAATAGAATGTAACTGGAAGATAACGACTTTTAATTTTAATTCCAAAAATTTCCCTCTTCTTTGTTTTTATTTTTATTTTTAATAGAGAGATTTTAGTTTTTGGAGCAGATCATCTTAATAAAATTATTCATATCTTTCAACGTACATCTATATACAAGTATTTAAAAATTCAAATATTTTTGTACTTTGAATAATATTCTGAATATTTGAATCAAATATTTATCCAGTCACGAATCCAGTAACATTTCATGCTAAGATAAACTAAAAAAGGGTACTTTCAAAGAATTACAATTTCCTTTCTTGGTGCTTTACTCTTTCAGAGTCATGTTTAAAAATCGTTCTCGGAAACAAAATCCTAAACACGTCTTTTCATGCAAACGCGTCTACGGACTAGTAGAACTGAATATAAAATCCCTTTCTGAGATAAGAAGTTCGAGGCTGATCGATACTTTCATCGAGGATAAGAAAAGTTTGCAACAGAAAAAACGAGTTTAGAAAGGCGAGTAACAATAAATTTACTCACCACCCTCGATAGAAATCGGCGTAATGACCGTGTCGCCTCCTTTGATTTGAACGTTTCCACGATACCAGACGATCGAGGCAGCTGGCTTCGCCGATCGAACCACGCATTCCAAGCGACGAGACTCGCCAACTTTCACCTCGATCTTCTTCTTGTTCGGGTAGTTGCTGATCTCCACTTTCTGCGGTCGTGCTGCAACAGAAAAAATAAAATGTACATTAGTCTAAGGGAGAAAATTTACTTATATTCATATTAATATTTTTATATACAGGATGATTCACGTAACTTGCACATTTGAAATAACTTTTGTATGATATTTGTAAGTACATTACATATATTTTATTTATATAGTTATACATGTTTGTATGTTTATACGTAGAAAATTTTGTAAGATAGACACAGTTAATGACGACATCATTTCTAAATAATTATTAAAATAAAGTATAATATAAAATATAATGTAAATGATTATTAAAATGTAATAAAATATATAATAATGTAGTTTTCGTAATTTATGAAAAGTTATCAGTCGAAATTCGCAAGAATATTTCGCAAGATTTTAGTCTCACACGATATTTTTACTATAAACTAACAGGACCTTAAATAAAAGTTCGCAAGAAACGGAAAAACTATTCTTAAGTTAAAAACACTTCCAAACACTTCACGAAGAATTCTACGTAGTGTAAAGTACAAGTCAGACGCGTATCTAAGAAATCACTTTTCACGTAACTAACCTGTGATAATGCGACTTCCGTAACTTTTAAATGTGAAATCATCTATACTTTTATTTATGGTATATTCTGTTTATCTAGAGAATTTTAAGAGAATTTTATGAAGTTCTTTTTAAAATTATAATCATAAAAATTACAATTTGCTTTACTATATACGTTACATTTTTTGAAAGTATTTTAAAAGTAGCTTTCTATTAAACCTCAGTCACAAACTTCTCTCAAATTTCCTTCCGAATCCCTTAATTAATCATTTCGGCTTCGAACCAGTTCTCAGAAAAAAGATCGAAACGAATTTTAAACGATATATCCGACGATATTTTAATACCGACATAGGTGGTGCAAACAAAGGAAAGAACAATCATGTGGATCCACGATAAACACAATTTTTCTCCGCCGATACACCCGTGTCAATAGACCCGTGTTCGTAAACGGGTAAACGGATAAACGATGTCTTTTTCATCATTTTGTATTATTAATACCTGTTCCAGATACGATCGCGGTTACCGAGCAGCTAAATATAAACGACAGCTTCCTTTGTGCGGACGAAAAATTAATTTCACCTCGTTTCATTTTTCTTAACGCCAAGGAAACGAAAGAAAATTATAATCCACGCTACGTTCAAGAAAAATCATGTGCTCGACATTACATTATACATCTTACAGAGCTTCCTTCCTCTTATTAAATGGGCAACCCTTACTTATCCATTACGAAAATTCAAGTCCATCCATATTTCGACGTCGTTCGACGTTCAATCTTTCTTCCTTTTGTCTCGATCGTCGTTTTTCTCTTATTTTTCTCTTTACACATGGGATGTTGTTTATTATGAAATTGTCATATTTTAAGATTTTGGTTTTGATAGTTTGAAGTATAAACAACGTTCAGGAGTTATTCTGCATTTTTTAAATAACACGTATTGTATCATCTTTATCATATATTTTTTATCACGTGTATTTTAAATATATTTTAAAATTCAAAGAGAAACGAATTCAATCGTTGATACGTAATACAAACGGTTTCAAAGAAATTTGGAAGATTGTTTTTCTATGCAAAATTCAAAAACTTATTCCAAGTATCCAATGATTAATGTAATCCTTCTCTTGTTTTTGTTTCATTTCTGTTTAGTTCAAGAATACGACAAAATAATATCTGGTATTTAAAAAAAAAAAACAAAACGACTTCTTTTTTATCAAAACAGAAAAAGGTACTCTCAAATTTACTCAACATCAGTAAACCTCCTCTAATTTCAGTCCTGTTCAGAATTGTTCAAAAAATTCTTTCCCGTTCGAAACTATCAGAACCAGCTGAAATACCATATACAATGCCTCGATTTTCTTCCCTTTAAACCTGGGTTTTTCTTTTTATAAACCGTGGATCGGAGGATGGCCGATGAGCACCGGCGACTGGAAGAAAATCGTTGCACAAAAATCAGGCAACGTTTCTGTTCGAGAGTCTCTGTCCGCAGAAACGATTCACCGACGGAAAGAGAAATACAGAGCATCGGGGAACAGAGCGTGCGCGGAGGGGAAGGGAGGAAAATAGAAAGAGGAGAAGAAAACAGAAACGCATTGACCAGGAAACTCCGACATAACGGTTATTTGCCACTTCATTTGGCCTGATGCAGCGTGCTCTCGATCGGTTGCACCGGCATCGGGCGCTTCGCCCCCGAGGACGAGTTTCTATCTACAGGGGGCTGGGGCCAACTATCCACTGTTGGAAAATGCGTTTTTCGACCAATAACCACGGCGCGAGACTGATACATACCAACGAGCTCCGGAGTACCTCTTGATTCGCTGGGATTCTTCGTGCGCGTATCTACGTCTTTCTGGCACGTATCGCGATCCATCTCGACAGGAAATTAACCTCCTCAGCGTTTGATAGAACTTCAGCGAATATTCCCGTCCTCGTTTCCTTTGGCTCGTCGTTGCCGAAAATTATGATCCGTTTCGGCTACACGGAAGATTCACGGAAAAACTTGGTTTTTATGAGATTACTTGGAGAGTTTCGAGGTTATTTTCTTTGGTTAGTTAACGGAGTGTTTGGCTCTCGGCGAGAATTGTAGCGAGTATTTGATGGATACAGGTATTATTTATTATTAAATTAGGGAGATGTATTACGCGTGATTTGTTCCTTCGGAGATTCTTTACCGTCTAATTTGTGACTTTTGTCAAATTCATTATACAATAATAGATTACAAATTAAAGATAAGAGAATTTTGTTGAACATTCTGTTATAAATCATAAGTTACGTTTACCAATCGAAAAAAGATAAAACTAATCCTCAAAAATCGAACAGATTATAAATCACATATGACAACTAAAAAACGCAAAAAATTAACATAAAAATAAATCCACAAGGTAAAGGGAGCAGATAATAATGTTTTCTAAATGAACAACAAGCGGGGCAACAATCACAGAGACGGAATACCGATACTCTATTTGTCTCCATCAATCTCGCACATACACACACATTATTGTAGATCAATATCACTTATCTTCGTTCGTGCGTTTTCAACGACTGCAACGTGACAAATCAGCCGGATAACGTATTAAAATCATCGAGGCATTGGCCGTTTTCTTCGACATTCGTTTACGCGGGATTCGTCCGCGCGGAACCCTCTTCAATTATCGAATTTATCGTCGGCCGATCCTCCCGTTCCGGCGAAACTTCCGGCCGGACAAACGAGGTTACGCTTTTTCAGCTGTCGGTCCGCTCGCTCGTGAAAATTTATCGCATTACAGTCCTAATTCCTGGACCAGGGGGGAGGGGACCGAGGCCAGGCTATCGATAACAGTCAGCAGCGACGACGATATACACACAAGCACGTGCACACACCAGCTTCCCTGTGATCGTGCAAAAAGCTTGCACGAAAGCTTTTTCGTTGCAGGAAACCACGACGAAGAGTAAGGACGCGTTTTTCTCAAGCGGCCGCTCGATTTCTGTAATCTGCACGCTCTTAAGTGGCGGCCGACAATTCCAAAGGATAAAAACAACAGGCTGGAAGGATGTTTCAACCTATATTTGGCCCGGTGCGATGAAAAGCACTGGGACGTGGAACAGCGTAACGGCGGTTCCGTTTGCGAGAATTACCGCGGCGAGGTATAAAGGTATTCAGCGAATAATAGCCTCCATATTTCCCTTCCTGTTGTCCACCGCGATAACAACATTAACCGAGGAGACCGTGTTTTCCATTCTTCGTATCCGCTGTCGTCACTTAAACGGCCGCTCCTTTTTCCAACCCCTAATCTCTCCTCTGTTTCCTTCTCTCCGCTCCGGTGTAATATCTTTGTAGCTTTTATACTTTACGCTGTACGTGTATATCTTGTTGTTTCTTGCGATATGTATACGTGTACAACTGGAGGCTATACTTCCTTTCAGCGGATTCGTGTGTACACGTTCTTCCCAAGATCCTGGATTCTCAAGTTGTGGACGGGCGGGATTTCACGAGGATTGTTCATTTCTAGTTGGAAGTTTTTACCACTTGTTTATTTTAATTTAACTAATCGTGTTAATTTCTTCTAGTTGCGTTCTTAATATCTTAGGTACAGTTTCGTTACTTGCATGAATCTGTGTGCATTTCGATAATGCTACGGGATAATGTTATGTGAAGTCAGACGAAGTGTATCTCTTGGAAGTATAGTTTGAACGATATGTTATTGTGTATTACAATTTTAAAAATAATCGAGTGCCTCTTCCGCATTAAAAAAAAAAATAGAAATACGAACTAATCAAATTGAACTAAGTTTGGACTAGTTGCAACTCAAACGAATATTTTTGAAAGCGTTGAAAATTTGCTGAGCGAAGATGTAAACATCAAAAGAATGTTTATCTGAAAAAAAAGACAAAAATTAAAATTCACAAATTCTACAAGTTATCCATCTACCTTTGTAAAACCAGTATTCCTCTGTAATACTCAGCGACGAAACAATCTATCCATCGATTACAATCCTTGATCCAATTTTGTTCCACTTTGTCGAACGAAACGAACCAAAGATAAAGATAACAAGAACCAAAAACCAAAGGAAGAAAATTCAACCTGGTGCAAGGTCGTGAAAAAAAGAAAAAGAGAAAAATTCTCGATAAAGGATGCATCGTAGATTGGCCTCGGCTAGATGCCACGCGGATGAAGCAATTCGCATTCTTTTCCCTCTGGAAAACACCCTTCGACCTCTCTCTACCTTTCTGCTCTTACTTTGTTCCCTTCATTTTCTCGCGTTCTGCACAGTAAAATTGAACGTGATTTCGCTACCGTAGAACCTGTTTTACATTTTCTAGGACACTGAGCCGGAAGTTTAGTAATTAGAGTTACCTCGTAATACTTTATACATATTATATCTCTTATATTTCTGGATTATATTGTGGGACTTGGAGGTGACTAAACAAACAAAGTCGAATGTAACGCCAAAATACGTATATTTAATTTAATATATACCTCAAATTTGATTAAATTATAAAATTTATAAAAATTTTTTCTACTACATACTACCTCTTACGCGATTTCATATTGTTCTTCTCTATGTAACGATCAGATCAACAATTAAATTCGCACTGTCTATTCTGTTCAATGACAATTAAATTCACACTGCTGATAATTTTTTCTTCAAGCGCACTTTGTTATTATTCTTTCTCTCTCACGCTCATATCTTTGATATAAGCATCTTAAGCTCAAAGCATCATAAACTTAATCTGTACTAGGTCTTAGCACTCCTACAATGTTTGAATCTAATTGTCATTGAATTCGAACCCGTTTTAAATACTACTAATGATATTTGCAAGTATATTTGACTCTCATTGTCGTTGGATTCCAATGTTTTGTATTTGCAAGTATATTCGAATTTAATTATAAGTAGGATAGTTTCGAATGTTTCATGAGCATTTCTGGAAATAAAAGTAATATTTTCAAGTAGATTCGAATATTGGTGAATAGAGATGTGATCGAATACATCGTGAGTATGTAGACACGTGTCGAAGATTTTTGACTGGACGCGAGCACATTATTTGAAGATCATGTATAGAAAAACGGGAATAGTAAATCGGTAGTTCTATAACTACCATCAGCCCACAATTACTATGTGTATGCATATATGAAAATTTCGTTAAAAAAAAAAAATCGTATACAACAATACAATTTTACAAACATTAAGCCATCTATGAATATATTTTTACAACCGAATTTAAAACCAGAACTAAATTGAATGCACTGAATATATTGCTAATATACTCTAACTAAAGATAATTACAAAAATAATTATATCGAACTGAATATTTATCGATTATAGATTGAATCGAACTGTATTCTTTGCAAGTGTATTCATTGAGACATACTATCATTGAATATTCGTTGATCGAATATCAATTGATTATGCCGAATGAGTATAGATTGAATACATTGAAAATATACGCGTCGAGACATCTTCACTTAAGGTTTGAAACTCGTGAAACGAAACTTAGACGTCGAATTTGATTCGTAACTACCTATTGAAACTTGATCCCACCTCCACCAGGTAATATCGCTTGGTTTGACGAGGAGGAACGCGGAGGAATCAGATGCGGTGGATTCACACGCGCTGCGTTTCGTACTCGAAGAATAGACGAGCCGAGGGGTTTTCGAACGAAGCTCGCGCTGATTTCAGGTTTTAGTGATAATTGAATGAGCGAGCGCAGTATCGCCGTGGGATTTCGAAACCGTGGTATTGGAGTGTACAAAGCGGGGACGCAGTCTGAAAAGTTCCACGGGGGAACGCGCGCGAATCGTTCGTTCCCGAGTAAGGAAGAAAAGACCGTCGAGGTGAACTTCCTGCTGATGCCAGGCGCGGTAGCGTGAAGCGGAGGCGGGGGAGGGGGGGGGAGAACTAATTATTTTCCGTCTGCCAAGAGTCACCGAGAGTTTTTGCGCGTTCGTGTGACTGGGAGGGTGTTTTCTTCAACGGCGTTGAGGGAGGTTCGGCTTCTCGGCGGTAAGATTGATTCGATTGGGTGATAGTCGATTGATTGGTCTCTTTCAACTAACTGATGAGTTCTATAGAATCGAATGATCAAAGATTATGAAAGATAAACTACTTGGAGTTTTAAATTTTTAATTTGAATATTTTGTGTATTCGTACGATTCATGAGATTCGGTCAATAATTGAAAAGAATGGTTGAGAGTTGTGAAAATAAATTATTGATCTTAAGCTTCTAATAACATAACGTACTATAAAAAAAATTAATCAATCGGATTTTTAAGTCCTTAATAATGCGATGAACTGGTTATATAAAATATAGTTTATATCCATAGTTATATTTATCTTTATATTATATATATGTATGTCTTTATTTATGTACTTATGTCGTATTATGTTATGGTATGTATAAAAAACTCTTTCTTGTATAAAAAACTAACTTTTGCGTAGCGGCTAGCACATGTCGGAGAAAGTCAATTTTTTAACGCTAAAGTTAGAAGGATTTACGACTCACGCGTCGACCACGCTATCGAATTTCGAAGGCCAAGCTTTGTTCTTTTGGGATACGTAAGACAATCGTCCGCACCCGAGTAATAGCGAGGCCGGAATAGCATTCGTAAGCGTCGTAAATCCTAGATTTCCCAAGGTCCACACGCAGATCAAAAGGTCTGAGAATTATCAGACGAAAGTAATAAAGTAGGGCCCGAAAGAAACCCTGCTGCATCACCAATGAAGATCGTCCTCGACGGACTGCAGCCGCATTCTGGAGAAAGTGCGTTACGAGCGCGAGGAATAGGCGGTGCTGAAATCCAAGGCAACCTAATTGGTTAAAGCCTGGAAACGGCTTGGTCAATTAGGGATGTTCAGGACAAAAACCGAGGTTTCTTGAAAGCTCCAAGAAGAACGACAAGCTAAATTTCGCTTGCCTGTTTCGTTTGTAAGGTTAAATCCAAATCAGTTCGTGAGTGTAACGAAATAAGAGAATTATACAAACAGAGTGACGATCGTTCCAAGACACCCTGTATCAACCTTTAAGACATCTCGTCTTGAAATTTTTACTAATACTTCTCAATACTGCAATTTTAAGTACTCTGCTCGTCAATCTACTTCCAACCCTTAAGATTTAATAAATCAAATAAATTGCCAAAACTTCAATAAAAATCAAAATCTGTCGTTTCGTCGTTGCGAGAAAATCACTGATGAATGTGATCGAACTTTCTGTCCAAAAATTCCCCGGGGTCCGTCAATTTGGTAATCAAGCCGCGCCAAACATGGAAGAAACCAGCGTCAAACAACAACAGGTCGTCCAGTTTCTCTGCTTGGTTGAACTCGAGCCAGTCCACATGGTAATCGAGCCGAGTGGGTGTTTCGCTAAGTAATGCAAAGTGTCTGTGAATAATGCATGTGGCTGTGCGTATTCAGGAACACAGGTGTAAGTAACGCATTAACAACTAGCGTTAGGTGTGCGCGGTTAGACATTAAAACGGCGCTGGTGTATACGCCAACTAGGCCGCTGGAAAGTTTCAACCCCTGCTCTCGATGGTTTCAACATCTCATCACGTTCCTTCCATATTTTATGTGCGTACACTAGTCATTTATTAAATTAGGCATTTTCGCTTGATTCGTTTTCTGAGAACAAAATAACCCGCCCCCTTATACTCTCTTCTCACATTCGTAAGTAAATTGTTAACGATTGAAAGTGTAAGTTTTACAGTCCGTCAGTTTTATTCGTGTTTTGAAGATTTTCGTGATTATTAAATATAAACGTGTTCACGATTCCAACGATGCTTGATTATCTCCGTTAAATTAAATGTCTAAAGTAGTATTTATTCAAAATATAGTTTTCTAAAATTTTCAAAGTGTTAAGGCCAAGAGTACGCAACACTTGTGGTATGGATGTTTCCTTAACGTAGCGTGGCAAATCAGTTCTTTGACCACTTCAAAGTTCCAAACAAGGTGCCCCATACTTTTGGATCAATCTTAAGTGCGACGAATTCTTCCACACCATGGAGATCGTGTCGTAACAACTGCATACTCGAGGGAGTGTGTATGCAGCGGAATAGTTTTCCTAAGACGATCGTTCCCAGAAATACCCCACTCTTATGGGTGGCGATCGGAAAATTTGGGAAATTTCTTCTTCCATATTGCCTGATTGGTCTTAGCATTTGCCTCGCTCTAACTCCTCGTTTGAAAAGGATAATTAAAAGCTCAAAAAAAGGGAGGATTAGTTAGAAAGGTTTAGGTTAGGTTCACGAAAGGTTATTCAAGCAGTCAAAACTTAGAGTTCAATCGTTCACTTTGTTCAACATTCTTGCCCAAGTAAGAATTACATAAGAACCACCAATATTCAATAAATTCAAATTTAGAAAATTAGTTTCATTTTCATTTCCACATCAGTGGGCGATCATTCGCGCCCAAGCCACATACGCAAAGGTGTAAGAACGACAACAGTCGTGATCGACCTTAACACAAAATATTAACTTAATTTCGTATCTCACCATTGATAATTTTAAAATTCACTATACTGTAATCCGTCTAAAATAATCAAGATGCACGTTGCAAGAGAATTAAACAATATTTTTCGAAGAATCTTCTCTAAGTAACTAACTGATGTATATCGCTATTAAAGGAACAAATGAAATTACAGTTCCTCAGCTCCCTTAAACTCTTAATTCTAGCTGCACACGTACTTACGGCTTCAAAATGTTATAATTAAAAGAGAAAATCCACTTCGACGTTCTTTTCTCAAGCAATGTTCCCGTTTTGAATTCGAAACGACGCTGAAAACAATCCGCTTATTGTTCGTCAGCTAAAGGTTCTTGCATGCATATTTAATAAAGAATAATTGCCCGGAGATTTTTTTAAACAAGAAACTTGTGCGTCTGGCTGAAAAATACCCGAGGAAAGAAAGGAAAGGGACGAACATGGCACGGCCAGAGGATTTGCTCTAGAAATTCGCAGTATTATCTCTATTGTCAAGCAGGAGTAGGGGAGAAAAAGGATTTGTCTCGGAGGTCGTTCAACGTTCAACCCATTGTCTCCGGCAAATCGCGACGGCATTTAACGTTAGTTGTTATGCGTCGATTAATAAATATCATTATAAACGGATCATTCTCACCGTAAAAGACGCAGAAACGATTTTTTAATCTCTGTGTACTCTTACAATTATACGTTGTTTCTACCGCAGTGAAAATTTGCAATTTGACTTCTTATTCAATATCATACATATAGAGGTTGCGAGTTTTCTTCAGAGTAAATGTTCGAAATCAGAATTCATCTTAGGTTTAATTTAAACGAGAATTTACGCGTGATTTATGTAACCTTATTTCATTGTGTGCAGTGTGCATTGTGTTATGTTTGTTATGTTTATATGTTATGATATATGTTATGTTTGTATGTTATGATATTTGTTATGTTTATATTTTAATTAATTCATGTATCCATCATGTTGGATCAAGGTATTATAACGAAAAGTAATTGCATTAGTATTCCATAGTTTCAACATTTATGATATAAAGTGAAAATGTTTCGCATTAGAGTTTCGCACAGAGTACCAATCTCTGTGCTACAGTGGTTTATGCAACCTTAGAAATAGAAACCATCGTAACATACGTTGTACGTTAGTATGTGTAAGGTTTCGTTATTAGATTGCTGCAAGTTGAAAATTGAAAATTCATAAATGGAAATATATACAGTCTTCAATATATACACACGCAATATATTAATATTAATTAAATATTAGTAGCGATATTTCAATACATTTCGACGATGTTTTAATACAATTTTGGAAAAAGAATTTCAAAATCAAGGATTCATAAAAAAAAAATAGTAATTGATGCTACTGAATCAATATCTTAATTTCAATTACATGTAATTTAATTTATTTTAATAAAATTTTAGAAAATTCTTATTTCTTACTTCTACTTCATTGAGTGGAAAATTCTCTATTGGAAACTTTTTTGACATTTATTTCAATATCAACTCTATAAGGAACTAAAAAACTATTCCTGAAATAATATATAATAAAATATGCTGCTTTTAACTCGTGTCATTAATTTAATTTAATCACTTCCATAATGTTAGCTACAAAATGATAAATATGAGCCGTTTATTTTGAAAGAGAGGGCTTGTTTTTTAAATTGAAATATTTGCGTTTTAACGTGCCTAATAAGAAATGCTAACTTTCGAAAAGATTTGCTTGTATTTGTTATCTCAGATACTTATACTTTTCTCATTATTAAATAATTTCGCACAATTTTTCATCAAAGTGACTTATACCATTTTCACAATAAACGGCTCGTATATATTAACAGCCCTAGTAGGAAAAGATTTTACGGTCGCTGAGCAAGATGAAAGCTCGAAGATCGATTGAATATCGGTCGATAATGTTGCAGAGGGTCAGCTGACAACACAGACACGTCTGGCAAAGTCAAAAGATACAATGATCAAACACGAAGGGAAGAGCGAAGTCAACAGTTGTATAGCATATAGAGCGATAGAGGCAGAATCTGAAAAGCGAACCGGAGGGGAATGAAAATGCGAGGGCCTTGCCTTTCCGCACTAACATTCAACCATTCAACCATTCAACGACGGACCTTCGGCCTCATTAACACGCTGCTCCATCGAAAAAACAAGTTTGCACGTGCACAGCGCAGTTTCTCTCCCGTTGTGATAAAAGAAGAGAGAGAACGCTGGTAGTACGCGCAGTGTAATAAAAATTTTCTGGAATAAAGGAGTGGTTCGTTAAATCGTTGGAATTATAGTAAGAAACAACCTTCACCTCTTTCTCTTTCACTTCTCTTTGTGGAATAATTTTTTCTCCTTAGAGAGTATTTTCCTTTTTTCTTTTTAGAGAGTGTTTTATAGAGTTTTGGTGAAATTTTTGCACGCAAGAGATAATGATAGTCCCGAATGGAAGTTAAACTAGGTTACTTTATAAATACATTTGCATTTTGTTTTTGAGCACGTTTGCATTTTTCTGTCGTTGAGAAACTTTTTGCTTGAACAAGATACGAGTGAATTTTTATCTCAACTTTACGCTAAAGTTTGAAAAATATTTGCTTGGTTGAGACTGAGAAGTGAAATCGAAATACAAAAATTCCAAAAGAGAATTAAAGAATTAAATTTACTTTAGTCTCTTCTTTCTAATATTATAATAGCTAGTTTATAAATATTAAACATTGGTATATTTAACCAAGTAAACATGGATATATTTTTGCACGTTACGTATCTATATTTTGTACATATTTTTCTTATGCACAATAAATGTCCGACGTGTAAATGCACAAAAAGTTCGCAGTCTAATCACAAGTTTAATAATTCATTGAATTTTCTATTATACAGCTTGGCACGTGTTTTGAATCCTGATTAAATAGACATAGAGTTAATAAAATCCTACTCATCGCCACTGAGCGAGTCGATCGATCGATCGATATGACCCGTGGATTAATAACGTCGCGTACAGATTAAATGGTTTTTGCCCGGTGTTTAACGAGCGTGGATGAATTTTTCAGTAACATTCCACAACGGTAAGATAAGCAAGCGAATAATTGGATGGGTTAAATATACGGAGATGCAATATTTCTTCTTCTTCTTAATTTTTTTTTTTTTTAAATACATTACAACGTTCGTGATAATGACCGTAGCAATTAAATTGTTTTTGCTGGTTCTTTAGGATCATGTAAGACGATCCTTCGTTCCTCACGATGAATAATGAGAACTATAAAGGAGCTTTGATCGCTTTGATGCAATGTTTAAACTGTTTCTTCCTTTTTAGTTCATTTTAGGGAAATCGTCTTTAGTTGTTTTATCGTACAAAGCGTAAGGTGGTTGATAATAGTGAAATTATTTGTCGTGGAATATCGAAGAGAAATTGTTGCATTTTTCCTTTTTTCTCTTTCAACGAGAAATGTTTCAGAATATTTCGCGCAGAGTGTAACAAACTCGGCTTGTAATAATTTTCGCGAAAGATTATAACATACTTGCTTTGAAGTTTTTCACTGTGTGTGAAAAAGTTTCCAGCTTCTTTTTTTTTTTTATAAAAAGTTGTTTGATGTTTCTTAACATTTACTTTATTTTATTATAAACGTTTATAAGGATGTAAAAGTAAACATTTGTAAGGATGAAAAAGATTCATTGTAGAAACGATGAATTTATTGTAGAAACATTGTTTTCCACAGATACAATTACGAATGACATGAATTTATGACATTCTTAATTCGCATCTGCGAAAATAAACATTTTGAATAAACGAATTTCGCCTTCTGATGTTACGCATATGCCTCGAATACAATTTCCTTTTCGTAATTTAAGGCGGTATTAAAAATTAGCACGATATAATTTTTAGCTTCGTAACGAAAAGTAATTACTCTTCGCAAAGAATGTACGTCGCTTGGTAACTTTCATGAAAATTTTTCACAATTATTTGCCTAGACGCAATTAGCTTCTATTAAAAATAGATCGTACAGAGTTAATTCATCCCTTTTAAAATTACGAATTCCTTTTAAAATTACCACAAGGCAGAAAATTTCTTATACCTTTATCAATATATTACAGTAATGCGCGAAACATTTTTCTTCGTTAAAGCTGTACACGTTTGATATGATGACATATTTCGCAAAGATTATTCGTTCAAGAGTAAGTCCTATATTATTCGTTAAACGCGAAATTTCAAAGACTTTTTCACAGGTTTAGGAATGTTAAAAGAATTGCAATGACGTTGCAAAGAAATTAAGTTTACATAACTTGGTATAATATTCTTCGTTAAAGAAGGATTTTACCTGTAAGTTACCTCAAAGATAACTTTCAGAAAGATTCTAAAATCAAAGATGAACTTCGACGAAAATTTTAAATATTCGAATATTTGTTTTTGGAGTCTAGGATCGATATTTTTAAATTTTTTATTCTAACTCATCTAATATTTTTCTTTCCGGTTTAAACATCGGAATTTATTCGAGACTCTTAAATCTTCGAATATTTACAGGATTAAAGAATAATAAGAGACGAAATTTTATCTCGGACAATCCATCAATTACGGCGCCATTATTCTATCTATCTATCCTTTCACTGGGACTGCCAGGGAACGCCATTATTCGTGCGTTTCGCGACGAGACCGCTGTCACGTGAATGACGATATCGAGAGTAATTAGTTGACATAATAACCACCGGGACGACCAGTCGTCGCAGAAACTTTCGAAAACGCTGGCAAACGAAATCCTCCCCAAAATTAAATGACCTCCCTTCTCTCACCTCCCTTCCCCTTCACCCGCCCGATCGTTTGACTTTTCAACTTCTTCCACTATCTCTTCCGTTTTCTCCGTATCTTCCCTTCCACCCTGCGTCACTGTTCCGAGTTCCGACATTCTTCGTCGAATAAGAATTAACCGTTCACCGGCCCTGACGAAATGGAAAATCGTAATTGAGAGAAGGGGAATCGTATCGCGCGGAATCTGCATCGATAAGAGATTATTAAATGTAGCCAAGGGGATGGCGGTTAATTTAAGCGCCGCTGAAAATGCGGATTATCGCGATCGCGCCTGGGATATCTTAATTGTGGATAACTTTGTCAACAGCGGTTGGGAATATTCATTGCGATCTTTTTCTTTCCTGTTTCCTGTTCCTCTCGTTCAGTTTGTTTTTCGTTTTGTTCCTATTATTCGTTTTTCTTTTCATTCGTTCATCGAGTTATGGAGGAATAAATTTTCGATCGTTGCGCAGAAGTAATTTATTTCTGTTTGAAACAAGCGGGAGTAATATTTGTTACTTGCTTCTAATAAAAATAAATATTTTTGAAATGATATTTCCCCATGTTTCTTGTTATATTTGCAAGTTGTTAGATCGCATTGCACATGAAATGGACTTGAAATGGATTTCACAGACTCATAAAATTATCTAAAATTTAGTCGTTAAAAGTGTATATGCAATAATATAATTCATTATTTATTATAATAAATTATATATATTATTATATATTATATATATTTATATATTTTTATATATATTATAATAAATTATAATATTCATTATTTAACATAATTTATTATTCAAAGCTTAAAGCTAATCAAATGCAATATAATTGATGCTCTGTCGATTATTTCGTAAGAAGATAGATTTTGTGTTAAAATAGTATAAGAATTAACATTAAATTCGAGTGAATTTTTCAAAAAGCTGTCGACGGTAAGAAATTACGGTAACATTAGTAATGCTACCTTAAGAAAAACAATAACCTGCCACTAGTCTGAAAAAAATAAGAAAATAGAAAAACACATCAATTAAACATTTTTATTGTGGTAATTACAATTTCCTTAAAAAATATCGAATTTATTAAATCATAATAAAAAACCGAAAACTGGCAGCAAAAACTAGAAATTTAATCAAGAATTTATCTGCAATATTCAAACATTGAAACTCTTTTTTTCACTCATAGATGATCAGGCCATTTTTCTTTGAGAAAAAAATTCGTCATTTAACGATTATTTGAAATTGCACGAGGGATGTGAATAAAATCTGGATTTATAAATTACCGAGGACTACTTAAATTGTCAGAGGATTAATTTTATATAGGGAAAACATCGCTCTTTGACAAATGAAACATTTCTCCTATGACTCTCGTTAATTTTCATTTGATCTGCAACACGTTTCCCTCATCGTCCGTGTTTGTCGCTATGCACAAAGTGTCAGAGGATCAAGGGGAACGAAGGCTCGGTGAAGCGCGATCGATTCTCGAAAATGGACACCTCCGGAACGAGCGAAACAAATTTGCGAAAAGTTTCCTTCGGATCGAGTTAGAGAAGGATATTGAAGCGCGCGGCTCTCGAAGTACAGAAACGCGTGGAAAAACAACAACAACAACAACGAGAGAGAGAAAGAGAGCCCGCTCGGTTCGTTCGGCTCGAGAACCCTCGGCTGTTTGACACTGGCCAATTAAAATTCTGTCTGCGCTGTATTTTCCAGCGAGAGCGTCGCGTAAACCAGTAAAGTTTAAACCGATCGTCGTAATTAAAGGGTTGATTAACTGAAAAGCGCCGTGGACGCTTTAAAACGACATGCTGCGCTGGAAGAGACGCTTTCTTGCGAGAACAGGTTTTGAACAAAGCTGGTTTCTATCTAGGATAGCTAGCTCTTTTTCACTTTACTAGACCGCTTGCGTGTTCGGTACACGTTTTGATTGTTGCTGCGCGCTAAAAACATATCAAATTATGTTTGTTGAAATTTAGGTTGTCGCGAGTATCAAATTTTTAAGAAAGTTTCTTCGTTTATGGCGTATGTTCACAGGTTTGTAACGTGACTTCGTTTCAAATTGGTGTAACGTTAATCGTCAATTAAGTTTTAATTAAGTTGCGTAAAAAATTTCATTATTACTCTTATGTGAATATTCATTTATTTAAAAAAGACACCATTATTAATTCAATGAAAGAATTAATAATTGTTACGTTTAATCAACATAATTTTGTATATTTTGAAAATATTTTACAAATATTTCACACATTTTTATCAAACGAACTTGTGCATCATATCAATTTTATAGGCAGTTTCTTTCTGGGTTACGTGGAAATTTCAAATACGGTTTATTTGATTACAACGGTTCGTTTTGATATACTATCCACTATTCTGTAATAAAGTTACTGCGTTATTTTTACAGCTTTACGCTCGTATAAAGAAAACAGTCGAGTTTGATTTTGATCCATGGCTAGCTTTGATATACAATCCGTCATTTAGTAACAAAAAGATTGACAAAAACATCGATCGTGTTGTATTTGGCTAGCTCCAAGCTTTAAATTGACGCACAATAAATGTTATTTGGCTGCACGTTTAGCTACCAGAATTCTGACAGATTTAACACGCTTGTGAAATTGATTATTCCATCTGCAACAATCTATCAAATATTTGACTTGAATGAAAATAGAAAAGAAAAATGGAATAGTACATATAAGTTAAATATAACATTTATTATAATACAACATACATATATATATATATATATATATATATATATATATATATAAAATTTATTCGTTCATACACATACGTTCATATACGTATGTAATTTTTCAATATCGTAATTATATCATCTTCAAAATTTAGATTGAAATTTGATTATTTTTCACAACTTCAGAACTATTTTTCATGAATATTCAGTTTTCACGGAAACGATTGAGCCATCTACTTGTTGATCAATTATTTAACATTGGACTGAAAAATCGAAATTTATTACAAATAATAATAATTATTCGTACGGGAAATTTAACTCAATGTTGGCATTTCGTTCGATATTTCTGGCGATGAGATGCAATCGAGCCCCGTACGATTCGTTTTGCCTTCGTAAATATTAATTTCAATTTAATGCAGAAATTTCGTACCGTCGAAAATTGGACAATCGGAGGATCGTTCTTTGGAAACGTTAACAGATATCGAAATATCATATGACAACAGCAGCAGCTATTCCCTGAAATCAATTGTAAATTTTCATGCGACAAATATTGGTCTCCTCTTTTTTTTTCTACATTTTTAAATCAAAACCTATGAGACAATTCCATTCAATGTCCCCTATAATATTATTATAATACATTTTCGTTGCTTTTAATATATTATACTTAATATCTTGGTTTAAATTATTCTACCGTTTTAAAGATTCAATTAACTTAAACAACGAAGAAAACCATCGGTATCGAGTATCTGGAAATTCGTGAACTAAGAATTTCTTTATTTCTCAGACGTAAAGACTCGGCAGTTTTATAAACTCGTAATTCGAAAACTCGAAGGTCACAATTATTTAAAAATTCAGCGTTTTAAAAACTCCTGAAAGCTCGCTGAACGCTTGAAAGCTTGAAAAATGAAAAATGCTCCTTGCCCCTGTAAAATTTTACTCTTCATAAACTTCATTTTCATGAAACCCTTTGTAACGTTGGGATTTCTTTCTTTTGAAGTTGCTTCTGTAAATTGTCCCTTTGAGTCTCTGTAATTGATTGCCGCCATTATCGAGCATTTTTCACAAATTATGTTGTTTCAAGCTGTAGCCATTTAAACCGAGATTATTGCATTACAATGTGTTAATTCTGCAACGCTTAGAACGTCTCTCTGAACGTCAATAGCTTGCTTCTCTTTTCGTTTAAATAAGAATATTCCAACGTTGTATAATTTAAAAAAAATTTTTTCTTTTTTTTTGTACGACGCGTGTCAAGACAATTCAGCTATGACATTTGTTTTTCATTTTATCGTCCATAGAATTTCCAGACGGAGGATTGAATGGTTTGTTTGCGAATGGAAAAATTGTTAACCGCGTCCACGCGATATGCATCCCTTTGCACTTTATAATAATCGAAGATAATTATGCTTAATTGCACGTGGAACGACGGAATGTATGCAAATCGTGGCGTTTTATTATTACACTTGCGAAAAGAAAGCTGTACATTGTAATCGTAATTGGATAAACACGATAGAATTTTCGAAAGATCAACAACCGCGAAAACGAGTAATGCCATAAAGGACAATTTTCGATTCTTTACGTTGAGTATATTTTCCATTCTTCACGTGTAAATAAATATTTTACAATTTATTTTCCCTTTTTTTCTTATATTTCTGCAAGATTGTAGATTATGTCTCTTCAAAAATGTGGTTTTTCCTTTTCATTTTTTACAAATTTACTCTCTTACTCGCTCTTTTTGAAATAATTCTTTTAATTACTTTTTTAAATTATTGGTTAGTATTTAAATTGTTGCTTCATATTTTATAATTTTAAAAAATTGCTTTACTTTTCTACTCGTTATACAAAAAAAGATTGCACGATCATATTTCCCCTTTTCATCGAGAATCGAAACTCTACTTGTTAGAATCACGTGCGAGATGACTTTGCGTTAGAGCCAGTTGACCCAGAATGCTGAGGAACTTCTCTAAATCAAGCCATTGCCCTGTTGAAAAGTTACAATAATAGCGTGTCGAACTTTCCGTCACGTACGATTCATCTTCGTCAGTGACAGCGGAGGACACCCCAGGAAGTGGCATCGCGCGATCGATTTTTTAACCCGTCCTCATCCTGGCGTACACACCTAAAGCTTTTTTACACCGTCGACTTTTTAACATTCTTTAGAAGCAAGCGTTTACCAAATAAAATATCAAATAAAATTTTTTTTTTATACATTTTTAAGTAAAATTTTCTACCTCAGACGTTTAATATGGCTTTTAGCCATGATTATTTGACAAACTGCAGTAAATCGAGCGACTGTAAATTAAAGTATAAAATATAACTTACAAGATTGTTCATCTACAGAAGCAAAGGGCAGGTTTCAAATTCATTCATAGTAAACATATCCGATCACGGAACCTCAACCGTTCGGAAGTCGAGGGCGTATCGACGAAATCTGGGTCGTGCCAATTAATATTGCAATTCCTCGTTGTTACGAAGCTAAATGGGAAAATATATATCGAGACATCTTTCCCACTGGTGGTCCATGAACGTTTGTAATTACGTTAGAGAGCACGTGAAAGAAATATATATATATATATATATATATATATATATAGAGAGAGAGAGAGAGAGAGAGAGAAAGACGCGATCGCGCTCGGATGTTAAGCTAAAATCGAGGAAGAAAATTCAAGGGTAAAAAGCATAGCGCTCTGTTCCCGGATAGAGAATTAAAGATGTAACTTTCTTCTCGTGTCCTTTTACAGCTTCCTCGAAAAGAAACAAAATTTCATTGCGGTTACATAAAAAAAAGAGATGAGGAATTGGGGGTTGGTAAATAATACGAAACGTCGACATAAAAAAAAGAGATGAAGAATTGGGGGTTAGTAAATAATACGAAACGTCAAGTAGCTCGAAAACGACGTTACTTTTCCGGCAGTTGACGGAGTGAATGAACGCGAATCAGAGGGAAGGAGTACGCGAGAACGGAGAAGACAAAGGAAATTCATCACCGGCTATATATTTCCAATGTTATGTTAATGTCTTCGTGTACACGTAGTAATGGAAGTAGTGACGACTCCCTTGTAGCACCCCCGTCGGCTCGATTTATAGTTTCGCTATTGAGATTCGCGGCCAGGAGGAATTATATTATTAATTGATACGACCCAGATTTCGATTGTGCACTCTGGACTTTCGAACGTTGACACTGCATGGCCGAGTATGTTTGCTCTTAACACATTCGGAACGCATACTACGAGGCTTTAATGAGACCTAGGGTCGAATTTCGCCTCGAGTTATTTTAGACGAAACCATCTCCTCTGTACCTTTTTCGCCTCTTTTTCTTTAATTTCTAGACCTGAGAAATATCTTCGGCGTTTAGTTTTATTTATTAGGCGGTTCGGGTGGATTGTGGATTTCTGTGCATCTTAGAATCTTTAACAATTTAACGTAGCTGGAACAAAAGTTGGATAAACTAAAGTTTTTATTACACAAAATATACTAAACAAAAGTTTTTATTACAATAAACAATCTATTTTGGGCGTGGTTCGTATATTTTCACACGTTACATGCATTTTTGCACTTTTCGACTTTTTATAAAAATTTACGGTTATACAGAGTGTGTGTGTGTGTGTGTTTTAGTATAGTGCAACGGCGAAAAAGATAATTTTACCGCGAAAAGATAAATTGGAAATATCGTGTAAATAAAACGAAGCTCTTTTTCGAGAAGTTCTCCAGAGGAGAAATTTATCGATTTAGGATTAAAACTTATTGCTAGAAAATTTCGTGGGGGTTCTTTTTTTTAGAAAAGATATCCAACGGAAGATAATTAAATGAAGCGGAGAAATGTCGGATTTCATCTTTCTGAAAAATGAAAATACACAACGTAGAAGGGAAATATTTTTACAAAAACCGAATGGAACAAATTGTATCTCTCTTTTTCACGATTTTTCCATCTTTTGTTTTGCTTGATACACGGCGAATATACATATACGTTGGAGAAAGGTTTCATGTCCATTCGCCGGTGCGTTACCGCTCGAGGATCATGAATTTTTATAAAGCCTGATAAGAACAACACTCGAGAACCTTGTTCTATACGCGTTCTTCTTTTATCTGGCTAAACTTTAATAAGATAGTCATGGAATTCATGAAAATTTTTTTCAACGAAACAGACCGGACCCGCGCGAGCATACGTGTGTTGTCTTTTAAGGTAATACCTGCTTTTCGTCAGACCACCACCACCCCAACAGGGAGAACAACGCGCAAGAATCTGAATAATAAACATGCATTGAAAGCATTCTATTAGGATTCTATTGTAACAAAGAGATTTGAATTTTTTAATGTCCGTTGTAACACGAACTTACGATACCATGTTACGAGGGCCTTGGATATTAAAGGTCTGAGGATTTTCAATTTCAAATATTCGAACATTTCAGAATTTCTGAATTTGGAAGTTTGAAAATTAGGAATTTAGAAAATTTGAGTTTCTAGCGTTTAGAAAATTCAAAAGTTTAATAAACTTGCAAATTAGAAAATTTGAGAATCAGAAATTTAGGAAATTTTTAATTTTTAGCATTTTCAAAATTTCAGATTAGTTTAAATTCAGATAATCTATAATTTAGATTAGATATGAATAGAAATTGAAAATTCAAATGTTTGAAAATTTGGAACATTGAGGATTGAAAAATTTGAAGACTTCAGAAATCTGACAATTATAAAGAATTTGTAAAGAACAAAATTTCGAAAATAGAGAAACGAAGAAATTCGGGGACTAGGATGTTGACTGAAGAAATCGCTCCCCGTTACAACAGGATAACTGGAATACGCGGAAATTGAAAGTTTAATGAGGCAAAAGGAAAGCCTATATCTTAAATATAAGTTCAAATGAAACGGGAAGAGACAGAGGCTTAATGTAGCAGAAGCAGCTAAAGTCCGAACAGGACTTACGTAGACAAATATGTAAGTTCCATACAAACGGGGAAAGGCAAGCTTGAAATCTACTTTTAATAGGATAAAGCAGAGAAAAGATTAATAAGAACGTAAAATCCCTAAGTTTGATACAAGTAGACGAACGGTACAGAATTCAAGTATTAATCTTGTAAAAGACAAGAAAAGACCAAAAGATCTTGTCTCATTCTAACAAGAGAACTGTCTGCGAAAAACGTGAATTTAATCGTGCAGAAGCTAATGAAACGACCAATGTAAATCCAAAAGCTTAATGTAGCGTGACAGAATTTCGAACTCTGGATTTCACGATTCTGACCGAAGTTTCAACCCCTAACAGGAATATCATACAAAATGAAGCATGACGGAAATGAACGGAAAGAGAAAGGATAGAAAAAAAGAAAAGGGAATCGTACGTTTTTGTATGTTAGAAATAAATGTATCAATAAAGAAATGTATCATTCATATCAATGAAAACAGACTAATTTTTAAAAATAACTTTTTGCCCAGATTATTCTACTAATTAGATTGGAATTACGATTTGAACAATTGTTTCAAAAAATGTTTGTAAATAAAATAGAACGTATAATAATAAAATAAATAAATAATAATAAGATAAAATATATATAGATAAAATTGTCGGAATTTTTATCGTATTATCCGTAAAACGGTTAAAAACTACATTATAAAACAATTTTAGCAACGTAAAATTATAGTTGTATATGGTTGAAGATAATCTCGAAAGATAACTTAATACAATTCGATTGTATACCATGACCTTCGCTGATCACGCATGGATTATTCTACTTACAAATCGATCACTCTTACTCAAGACGTCAGGAGCTCCGATTATATTGAAATATTTATACATTGTAATTCATATGAAAATAAAACTGGTTTGAATCATCACATACTAATATTAAATTTTTGTTGATCTTTACGAAAATTTTCTTCCACGATATAAGAATTTTTATTTTGATAACTTTTGATAAACCTACGAATTCATACTCTCGTTTTTTTAAAATTATCTTTAACTTCTATATATTTTGTTAAATACTTTCCACGTTCCAGTTCCAAATATCCTTTCCTATATCGCATCTCCAACATTCAAAACTCGTCAATTGCACTACGATCGACAATCTCTTTTAAAAATTTCTTCCGCTCGCACATATTCTCTTTCTCTCGCCATAGCCACTATTCGTTTATTTATCTTATTCTCAGCTCGCACTTCGACCTTCGATCCCAGAACGTGTTTCAATTTCTAAATTGCAGCAGCACGCATCGGGGAGACCTTTCTGATCGTAGACAGGCGTGTCGAGCGAAGGAAAATTAATTTTCTCCCAGTGGCGGTGGTTCTTCTTACTTTTCGTTTTATCCGCGGGGCGATGCAACGACCGAACCATTCAATCGTTGTCCGTGTATACTGGGTGGCCATTCGAACGGCCGGCTGAAAGGCAGCCAAAGTCAACGCGGCATCAAACCTGCGAATGGCGTTGCCGATGGCCGGGCAAAGAGAGAAGCCTGTCCGCTTCTAGAACGCGGAACGGTTCGGTTGGTTAACGCTAACGTTCGTTAACGCCAGTCTTTAGACAGGGAACAGATCGAACGCGCGTCTCATCAACACACATCAATCGTCGGTTCGTTGCACCAGGCGTCGACTGATTGGCACAGCTGGACATTTTCTCTCATGGATCGCCAAAATGGTGCGGTTCGTCGGGCTTTATGAGCCTGTCAGGCCAGCTTAACTTCTATCCTCTATTTCGTTTTTCGACTATACACGTTGCCTTCAGGCTATTACAGCAAGTTTTGTCGTTGAATTAATTCTTTTTTTAATTGTTCTCTTGACTGTAATAATACCGCGGGTATTTCGATTTCTTGCAACTTTATAAAACTGTTCAAAAGGATTCAAGGCGAAGGCACAGAAGACAAAAAAAAATATTTTTGAAGTTTCTTTCTTAAAGCAATAATGTGAACTTGACGGGGTGAATTGTAATATAATGTGTATTTTTAAAAATGAAAAAATTGATTATTTCGTCTTTCAGCTGGATTCTACAATTTTGTCAACTTCAAAGAGAAAGAAGTACGACAAATTTTCCTCTTTTGTATCTTCAGTTTGTCAACGTAGCTTTCATTTTAATATACGAACTGATTGAATTTTTCAAATCCTTCCATATCAAAACCTACATAATTATTGTGTAAATAATGACCACAATACGTAATAACATCGAACAATAATTTCAAAACTTTTAAGAAAGATAGATAGATAGATAGATAGATAGATAGATAGATAGATAGATAGATAGATAGATAGAGAGAGAGAGAGAGAGAGAGAGAGAGAGAGAGAACCTCAATGAGCCATCGTGAAACGAAGGATGCCAATTATATTAGGTCTAACAAAGCTAATCAAGATGTAACGAGTACGTAAAAGATTGCAAGTTGCAGTCGTTACGTTGAAAGTAGAGTACTTTTGTCCTCGAAGTCTCTTCCTTCTCCTTTGTTAATTTATAGCGGCCATTTTGTCTGGAATGCTTCTTTCTCTTGTCTCGTCTCGTCTCGTCTCTCTCTCTCTCTCTCTCTGTCTTTTCGTGTTTCCACAAGAGTTTTTCCTTTCTTTTTTTTTTCCTTTGCTTCCCGATACGTCTCACCAGTTACTCCACGGCATGAACTTATAGAGGGGTTAGTTGCCAGAAGAATAGTTCGAATGTCCTCCAAAGTAGGCAATTAAGCGAAATAATGTTCCTGCTCCGATGGAGTTATCATTGAAAACAAATGGCCGATGTATTTCTTTGAAGCCGTCGTAGATGGAGCGTTTTCAGGCGCCGATCGGTATTGCCGAGAAATTGTTTAACTTCGCTCGATAGTTTTATCGCTTTCGCGACGCCAGTTTTGCAGTAAATTTTCAATTGGAAACTCGATTCGACGACAAAAGTCATTTAGGATAAAACGGTAATCTGTGTACCGCATCAAAAATACGACAATTATAGGATAATTTTCTTCGTTTAAAGTTGGAAATCATGCAATGTGTATGATTTCTTTCATCATAGTGTTTTATAAACGCACGATTTATTTTCCTCTTTTTTTTTTTAGGTATAATGTGTCGTTGAAATTCATTTATGATACTTTAATGTACTTTAATAAAAATTGGTTCGCTTTGCTTTGAATTTTAAATCACAAATTGTTATAATTTGAAAAAACTGGTGTAGAAAGGACAGATATATTCTTTTTAATCTTCAATTAATGATTCTTCAATAGTTTGAATGTATTTGACTAACAACATCTCGACAGAAAAAATTTGAAAATTGACAATTCGAAAAAAATGCAAGAATTTGTTTTACAACAAAGAACGATTTATTAGATAATAATAGTTCTGATAATTTGTTAAGATAATATTATTAAGCTGACGAGTGATAGATAATGGATATTTTTTGCTCGAGTAAATTTTTGTAATTTCAAATTAATCCACCCTGTGCCTGCTGTTTCGAAGACGCGTCGCTTTTATTATCTAGAAATTGAGAGGTCGGAGAACATTATGTGAAAAATATCGAGAAATCTCTTCGATTTCCAGCAGAGTGGAGGTATCATTCAACGCCAGGCTGTCGCGAAATTTATAAAATACTCCCTTGTATCAAACGGGCCAGTCGTCGAGCTATCGATTTCTCACGCGCACATTCTGGTATCGTTTACTGGAAGATAAAGTAATCCGAACGTGTTCGACACCAATAATTCAAATTCGCCGGTGTCGTCGCGAATATTTTGCCAGCGTGTACGACAAAAGACGCGGCAGCGGCAGCGAGTACGAAGAAAATGGAGGTGACGCGAACACGAGGGAAACAGTGAAACAGCGAAAATCTCCAGGGAAATCGTCGGGATAAAGTGTGTAAGGTGAATGATTGAAAGTTCCATGAAAAAGATCATTTATTGATCGTTTTGCTCACTCGAAGCAATTTTTTCGCCGGTATATATATTTTTTAAACAACGCGGACTGCGGCAAAACGTACGACACATTTTAATTTCGAGAAAGCAGCGTTCGTGTAAATGAAATTTCAATTGAAAAATTCGTCATATCGACGGTTTATGTATTTTTAGGAAACTTTACAAGTTACAAAAATCTATAAATCTATAAATTTGTAAATCTATAAATCTGTAAAATTTACAAATCGATAAATCCAAAATTTAGAATATTTGAAGTAAGAAACTAATTATTAAAAACTCAAATGAAACTGTTGATAAGCATGTAAAAATGTAGATAATCTGTAGATAATCTGTAGTTTACTTCCTAAGGGCTTGGAAATTTCTAATCAATTTTGAAAATAGATTGTTCTTGTTACTACTTATCACCTGGTTTTTTAGATATTTCTATGCGTTTTGTTAAATACAAAGCGTCTGTATCAGTTTTTATACTTGAGTAGGAAGCGAAATTAAAGGCAACTGAGTATAGTATAATACTAACACGTAATACGTATTAACAAAAAAAAATTTTGTTCATAGCGCTGATAACGAAGATAGTAGAACGGTCGTGAAAACGTCGTTTTGGATCTTGGAACGCAGTGGTTGTTAGGTCAGTTTCCACGTATTTGTTTTGACCACGGTTGATTTTTTGGAGATGTTTGTCGAACGCGTGTGTTTACCCGCTTCATAAAAGCGTAAACGTCTTTCTCCAGCTAAACAGCTAAACAGACCCCCACTTGACGTAATCTGAAATTAATTAGTTGCATGGTAGCACGGTAAATGTTTCTGCAGACTGGGTTGATACTTAAAAATCCTTTTGTTTAAGCCACCGACTCGGGTTATCAAAGTGGAAGTTAAACAGAATAATTAATCCGTAAAGGCAGAGGGCAAAACAATATTTGTTATGTAATTAACATTACGTAACGAGAGAGTAGATGAAAAGATAATGGATCTCTTTAAGTACTAGTTCTTGAGCTGAATTTTTTGTACGATCGTTTGCGATTGAAACATTGAAGTTCAAAAAAAACGCGTAACACATTAATACAATTAATGTAATACTACATCGCGTAAGAAACGTTCAAATAATCAAAGTATCGTACGAGAAAAAGACACAATTTTACTATGTTATATGCAGTGTATACGATGTTTGAATAAATTTTTTTCATTATTATTTTTTGATGACCTTTGATCTTGATGAAATTTATTAAAAAAATTATGTAATGATATTACAGTTAAAAAGTACTTAAGAGATTGCTCACTTACAGAGAGCAGATTAAATAAAATCTACCTAACCATAAAAGTAGTAATGGTAAAAGTCCATTTCTTTCCACTTCTCTCTTAAATTATAGCCTTACATCACGAAGGACGTACGTAACCTAACGAGCATCAAATGGAGAACCTTCGCATCGAAATTCATCTCTTACGTACAATGCGTACCTATCGTTTCCCCATCTGGGATCGCATCCTCATCTCGGTACAATACCACCCTCGTCGCATTAAAAATCAATCTAATTTCCCTGCGAAATCCGCCTAAACAGCGGGACGGGATAAGCCCGAAGCGTGGAAGAGGGGTGGCCGTAACAGAACAATACCTATTTTCCAGGAAATTGCGTAACAGACCATAATTAGATATTTCCAGCGATCTCCATTTGGGAATCGCTAAAGGAGACCATTAATAACGTAGATCCGGCGGAGGGATAATCTCCGAGCGGAATTGGAGGATCGCAAGAGGGATGAAACGCGGCGACTAGTCACCCTTCAGAGATTGAACGTACGCCGGTGTTACGTGACGTAGTCCTGCCCTACAGTTTCAGACAAATGGCCGTGCCAATAGACAGAGAGATCTATGGATCGATTCGGCAAACAGACACGGCGTAACAGCTTTGATCGAGAGACAGCACAGAGGCCAATCGTCTTTCTTATCGTGTGTGCAACCGTGAGCCACGCATATTGCGCTCTATGAAACGTAAACGCAAGACCTGCATCCTTGAGACACCGGTACAATAGCGTTCGTGATTGGCCATGGAATTATGGAGGAGGGTCTCGCTTGCAATTATACCAACACCAGCCAATCTTAAACAATTAGCTCGTGTAACAGCAAGGATCAATCTTTCATCGTCAATGTGGTTGTTCGTATGTTTTTTTTTCTTCAATTTTTTTATTAAATTTTTTAACTTGCTTATTTAAATGCTTTGTGTTTCGTATATACTATCGACCAAAAGTTTAGATGTACGTTTTGTGTTCGAAAACTTCTAATTTCGACAGTGATAGAGTACATTTTAGTACATTGTGCAAAGAAATGAACATGTCGTTGTATGGTGTAACCGAAAAATGTGCAAGAATATAGGAGACGGTATTAAATTAAGTACAAAAAGTGTATCCAAATTGTTTGTTTTCGTCCATAAAATTATTTATATTTGATTTTCGTGAAATTGTCCACTCGAATTCCTAGAATAGAGTAATTTAGAACAGTTCGTAACGTCAGATCTTGTGTTCGTCCATATAAACAGTTAGGTCGTTGCTTCTGCATTTAGCATTTACTATTCAACTCACGAATTACCATCTCCATAATATTGGACGATTGTTCTGACCTATCTTTGAGAACTTTAGTGTCGCGTACATAGGAATTACTTGAATTTACATACGTATCGCATTATCTCGATGTAATATTATATATAGTTCGTACCATATCATATGGTGCATTATTGCTACAAGATACGCTTACGTCACCGTGGATGATTTACATAGGTAAGATTACTAATTCCTCGTTTCTTGTTGCCGTTATGCATTCGTATAGCGTCACTTCGTGGTAACTTTAATTAAGTTTCCATATTTGAAATATTCATACAGAAATTTGAACTAGCATTTAAGTCAAAAGTACATTAGTACGTTGATTAATCGGCTTACTATGAACGCGTTAATTTTTAATTATTAAAAATTTATCCATACAGAATTCAAAGTTCACTAATTAACTAACGTGTTTATTCAAAAAAAGCTTAAGCACAAATTGTTTTTTAAGCTAAAAATATATTAGTTAAAAATAAATGTTAAGTGTTAATCCACTAACTATAAACATATTAATCTTCAACAATAAAAAATCTACCTTTTTACTTTCCAAAGAGAAACCTCTATAATTTCACCGCTCGTCAATTTATACCGAGCAATTCTAAGCCGACTTTCGTTGACCAAACAATGCCAATAATCTTCCACTCGAAATCGAGCTTTACCTGCAGTTTAGCTCTTTCGTTCTTTCAGCCACAAGCCCGGCCCACCTCTCGACAGCAAATAAGAAAGAAAGGGACCAACCGATGATTATGATTGAAATTGATTGTCTGGATCGAGAGTCGCGTCGCGTCGCGTCTCGCTGACACTGAATCGCGAATTCAACCCACGGACATCCCTCTAAGAAACTTTCCATCGATCCTGCAACTTTCTTTTCTCCGTTGATCCCAAACCACGCACGATTTTCCTCGACGCGACGCGCGGCTTTATTAGAGGGAAACAAATATCGAGGACGTGACACCGCAATGGCTGCGAAACAGAAAGCTTCGCCGGCTTATTATTACGTTCGAAAACGAAAAAGAAAAACAGAAAAAAAAGATACAGAGAGAAAGAGACAGAAAAAATAAAAGAGAAAGAGAGAGAAACAGAGTGAGAAATAAAGAGAAACAGAATTAGAGACAGAAAAAGAGAAAGAGTATGAAAATGAGATGACAGGAGTGAACCAAAAGTTTCTTCTCACCTATTTTTTTCTTTAATAAAACAGCAAAATATAAGAAAAAACTAATTTTATTAATTTACGGTATTAAAATTACGGATTTACTTTAGCAGGAAGTGAGTTTTGGCCCAAGCTGTACAAAGATAGAGGAATAGAGATAGAGAAGAACAAAGAAAGAGGAAGGGAGAACGAGAGAACTGAGATAGAAAGGACATAAATATATATTTTGTGTGTGTGTGTGTGTGTGTGTGTGCGTGCGTGCGTGCGTGCGCGCGTGCATAGAGAGAGAGAGAGAGAGAGGAGAGAAAGGAGAGAAAGGGAGAACCGTGCTAATACACTTAATAAACTCGTGACACGAGAATGATACGTTGCATCAGTATACCCGCAGACACGGATTATTCCCTGGTACGCGTATCCTTGGCGAATTGTGAATTATTAAAGGAGGGGATTAACCGGAAGACTAGCGCGTTTCATCGTGTTTCGCCGAAAGGGGCGAATTAGTTGGTGAATGGGGCACCGCTGAAAGGAAAATATTGAGCTGGCGTTGCCTCGTGGCGATAGGGATGCTTCATTTCGTAGCATGGAATTGGTAATTGTAATGGTGTTTCGCGGCAAGATTGTAGACGGCAACTGAGGGAATGCAGAGAGAGAGAGAGAGAAAGAGAGAACTAGAAATGAAGAGAATTAAAATATGGTGCATAGGAGACACGCAAAATAACAGTGATACAGTGGGTGAAAGGAAACGTTTCATTTCGCGATAGTAATTGTGATGGTCGTTTGGTGATAAAACAAATAATTAGTTTGGTGATTAAAAAAATAAATAGTTTGGTGAAAAAGAGAGGGATTAAATAGAGATTAGGAAAAATTAAAACAGATATCGAGATATCAGTGATTTCGAATAAGAAAATGACGTATTTTATGAAATGCCACTGACCAGTTACGTTTCGACAAAAAGGGTGGTTTAAATCAGGGACGATGTCTCTGCGAAAATTAATTTTTTTCCGATTGAAAGTATATTTAAGTAAAGTAGAGTTGTATACTTAATATAAAGTATAATTTTTATAATTAATTGTTAATGTAAGAATGTTGAAAACTTGACAGAAAATAAATCTTTATGGTGGATTTCTCCTTTTTCATAAGAAATTGGAAAATATTTCATCGACGATAAAAGTTTTTGGTAAAAAATACATAACAAAGTAAAGAAAATGCTTTGCGTTATTTTTATTGCGGTGTGTTTGTTGCGTGTAAGATTTTTTCGTTTAAGTTGAATGACAACTGAAACACAATTTGCACAACTCGTCGTTAGTATTCTCACCGCTGAATTTCAGCCACAATTGTTTGTGAACAGTTCGGTGAAATAAGGGAAAAACGAATAATTGTGATTTTGCACATTGTGATAAAGGAAACTAGTTGACGTAGTTCTTTGTACGTTAAATTTCTGTTTCTTTCTTTTTCAAATACTCTGCTTCCGTTATACTCTTTTAATAAGAAGCATATTTCAATCTTTATAAAAGCCTATCTATTTGAAGTGATATGATTAATTCAATAATTAAAATATATAGAATGATAATAACGAAAATGAGAATAATGAAAAAATTAAGATGAAGGTAGAATGAAAGAGAATTTTGCCCACGAAGTAAATGCTCTGCAATATTTTGACGAATTTTCTGTGCGACAAATTTAATAAAACGATGTTCATGGATATATCTTTCGCTAAGTAAAGCTATCAATTATCAGACGTTCAATTTAGAATGGAGAGTGATAAACGAGCATCATCGTGATTACAACTTCGTATTCATCATCGTTGCCTTACGCTCCATCAGCTTCGTCAGGCACGCAAGATTGTCAGATATAAATAAAGCGAGAAAATATTTAACCTCGTAACGTATGAAAATTATTCCCCCTGCCTTCAATGAAACACAGGGAACTTACTTTCTGGCAATAAACGAATTTCGGCTCTCTGAAATTTCAATTAATAGTTATTAGATCGCGTGTGTTTATACGTTTGTGGGGAATTTTAATTTGCAAAAGATACGAGATATCATTTTGACGAAATATAATATTAATTATTAAAACTGCAATGATAAATGCGCTCTCTCTCTCTCTATATATATATATATATGTGTGTGTGTGTGTGTGTGTGTGAAAAGAAATTACAATAAAAATATGATATTCGAGCAGTGTGTGACTTATCCGGTATTTGAATTTCAGTATTTAGAAGAGCATAGAAAAGAGATAGCGAAGTATTCTCTTCGTAGTGTCTTTTTGCTCGCATTCCAAGTATGAAAAGTTCCAAACAACGCTAACAAGTCGAACGAATGCACTCGAGAGTTAGAGGTTTTTGTCACTTAGAAGTTACGAAAAGCATTTATTCAATCTTTTCAAGCTCCAGGAAGGATTTTATGATTCTACGTTTACAGAATACAGAAAAGAATAACAATTTTTGTTTTGGTAAAATAAAGTCATGATAAAAGAAAACGCGAACTTTTGAAACAAGAAACTCATTATTTTTAAATTATTCATTATAAAGTTTGTTTAAAACAATTTTTATTATTCGTCTTTCACTTGATATTTCAAATTAGTAGAGAAAATACGAAATTATATTATTATCTCAGTTTTAATCATATTTATTTTTAATCACATAAAACTGTTTTTACAAAAATTTTAATTACATCATATTGTATTTCACGAATGATACATAATATAGTATATGAAATAGGCATTAATTTTGAAAATTATTTCAATAGAATTACACAGTTGTTCAAAATTTTCAACAACTATTGCACACTCTTTTTCGTATTTTATAGTTTCCACGTTTTCCATTCTCTATTCTATGCATTCTATATTCTGCATTTTGCATTCTTTATTCTTTGTATCTTCTATATTATTTAATATTCTCCATTCTATACTCTATATTCTTTTGATGCAAAGATCTCTACCGGTGGGTCAAAAATTTAGATTAAAATATTACGTTACGAAAAACATTATAAAATAGTTTTCATGAAGTTTTCTTGGAATATTCTTTGTCGCGGATCCTTTATGCAAGGTCGTTTTATTTCACGAGAGAGTTAGAGATTAGTAGGGAATTTTCTAACGAAACTCTTGGAAACGAGCGTTCTAGTTGCAAAGACAGGTCCCCGGAGTAATCGATAAAGTATAATACAGCCGCAAAAATAGACAGAATATCGAGCCGTAGAATTCTTGCGTGGAAGATTTAAGATCAGTTCGAGCCTTCGTTCGAGGCGTTGGGAATTGGAGAAAGCATTTTTCCCTAAATGCTTCCTATAAACGTGTCGTATGAATCAATATATCCGCACGCCTATGTCGTATATACGTATTCGTGGACATTCATATTTTTTATGAGGAACCTACTTGCGAGACGAAAATCAGCCAACTAGTAGTATATCTCTACGAAGGAAATATGAAAATGGGAGAACTTCGAGCAGGCTTCGGAAGAAAGATATTATTGTTGGAAACGCAAAACGTAAGATAATTAAAAACATGGTAGAGCGATGAATTCAAGGAAACGCGAAAATTGGGAATAGCTGTTTCCCATTTGCAAGTAATTGAAGGGGGGAAAAAAGAACGTCGCCATTCGCTTGAATGGCGACGTTTTTTTTCTTTTTTTTTTTTTCCAGCATCGATTTTTTCACCGTCTCATCAGGCGGTTAAATTCTGAATGAGTGTCGTTTAAAATGCTGACTGAATTGATTCGAAACGATTTTATATTTTCGAAATAATTTATTTATTTATCGTTATTTATAAGTATATTATAAATATACTTCATATACTTGTTATAAATATACTTCATTTATAAGTACTTAATGTAAAGATTCATTTTATATGTTATATTTACTTCTTGTCTTTGGAACAAAACAATAAATATTTTCTGTACTTAAACATCACTGAAACGAAGAGTAAAAATTTCTCGAGCCAAAATACCAAGATTCAAAATAATCCTTCTCATCAACAAAAGTATCTAAGAGAAGATTTTTATATTGATCAAAGATATATTATTTTTTAAAGCTATGGAACATCTATTTTACAACACAATTTAAAGAAAGAAAGAATTAATTTAAAGAATTAATTTGAATATACTACTTATTATGTATAATATACCTAAGAAAATTTAACCATCATTACTAAAAAAAAAGTTATTACCAATTAAAAAGTACCTTAAACACGACAAATCATTATAAGTAGAGTTACATATATACGTAGTGAAAGTTGAAAAAAGGAAGAGGAAATCTTCAAAAGCAATTTCATTGTAATGATTCTTATTAATGCACAATCTATAAAGGACGATTTATGAACGAATCAGTAACTCGAGTTTTACCGATCCTGCAGGCTCGTTAATTGCGCGATGCCGTTGAATATTTATGTTTCATCCGTCTTTACAAACGATAAACACCGACGCGGAATAACCGTTTGAAACGCGATAATGATCGACGACGTGATTACTCAAATATCGAAAATCACAGAACAGGAATATTCGCACGGTCGATCGGACTGAATTAATATATCGTCTATAACCAAATATGCGTGTCCATGATTTTACGTGGAAAGAAAAAAAGGAATCGGTATTTCATCGACGAAATTCCTTTGAAATCATTTATTTGTTGTGCCGATATTTCGCTTTGATACACCGTTCGTCGTGCGCGTTGATATTTTTTCCGCAAATTCTTTGATTCAGGTTAAAAGGATTTTTCTTTTTTTTTCCATTTATTGATACGTCGATGAAAATTTCTTTACGTTTCGAGGATAAAATAGAATAGGGGGCAGATAGAATGAGACAGAAAATATTGCGAATCGAGTTGGTAGAGAAGAATTCGAGAATGGGGTCACGCTTTTATTAGTATATTTATTTATAATATCTTTGAATTATAGGCTAAATAATCGAGTTTATGTGTCAAGTTTGTTAATTTTGTCTCATGCACCAATTTTTCAGTGTTTTTACACGCTACGACAATTTATAGCTCTTTCGAGAAGAAAAGTGTCTTCATTTATCTACATGTTACGTGATATAAAGATATTTTTAAAATAAAATAAATGAAGCATTTCAAAAGTACAGACTTCAAATTTTAAAACGAGCCCAATTTTATCATTATGTGATTTCTTCTTACTTTTTAAAATTAATAAATAAAGATGTTAGGATCAAGGGTACGTATCATTTATGGGCATGAAGGTGCTAAGTGTAGGAACGTCCAAACCATCAGAGCTTGTATTTAATTTCAGAGCAAGAGCCATTTCAAACAAGGCGCCCCATACATCTAGGTGCGGAGAGCTACACCACAGGGATCGCCGTGTCATAAATACGTACTCGGAATGTGTAAAAAACGAGTTTCTAAAAACGAATGTTATTAACAATGTCATCCCACCAAAATCACTCGCTATGGGAAAATTTGAGAATTTTTATCACACTCCTGATTGGTTCTAACATCTCTCCCCCTCCCCCCTCCCCCCTCCCGTTTTCCAATTCTTCCAAGTCCCTCGGAATGAGGTAACCCAAGGAACGTTACAAAGAAAGAACTCGGAGGATAGTTAATTAGTTACGAACAGTTATTCACAGTTAGACACAAAGGGTTAGTCAGTTAGTCACTTAAGATTATTCAGAGTTAGTCAACATTTAGTCATTTTGTTCAACATTCTTGCCCAAGCAAGAATTGCATTGGACCAGGTTCAATAGTCAATAAAGTCAAGCCAAGAAATTAGTTTCATTTTAATTCCCAATACCAGCGGGTGGGTCCTTCGCGCCCAAGGCTAATACGCAAAGGTGCAAGAACAGTCATGACTGACCTTACCAAAAATTTTTAGTGTTCGAATATTTATATGTGTGAGTATTTATACATGTGAATATTAATATAAGTCACTGTATAGATAACGGAAATTAAAATTAATTGACCTCTAATTCTAAATTCAACGAAGTAATCCGTAGATCTAATTTAAATATTTTGATTCTCTGTGGTTGATTGTGAATTTATGGTTGTGTAAATTCTGAAATTTTTTATCCAACGTTTATGTGATTTTATTATGATTTTACGGTATTTTACAACAATGACGATTAATAATAAAAAAATTATTGTATATATCGTATTGTATATATTATACAAAGATATTTATATCAAAAGAATGAAAATAATATCTCGGACACACGTCTTCGTGTAAAATATTTTTTTATAAGGTTTAATCAATTAAAAGCGTAGGAAATAATTTCGAAAAATTTACCTTGAATTAAATACCTTAAGTACCCTATAAAAAAAAAAGGAGAAAAGACTACTACTGCTACTACTTTAAAGCGAAACGAAACGTAAATTCAACCCTGGTGGCATCTTAGAAATCACTCGAATCGAGAGATCGAAATGTACGCAAATGATCGGGCTTTGAGGACCGTCTCCGACAATCCGTGGCGAAAGATTAAAGCGAAGTACGAGGTAGTCGAGAACTGGCAAACTTTTCAACGAGGATCCCGAGACTTATTTGCATTGAAAAGAGAGAGAGGCGAAAATATTCGTGGGCAAACACGGCACATGGGAACAGTCGACATTTCACAGCGGGTATTAGTTGAATAATTCGTTCCCGATGAAGAGTCGATTCCTCCTCTCCCCCTCCTTCCATTAATCCGCAAATAGTTATCGAAGATTACGCCGAGGAACAATTAATACGAAATTTATTTTTCAGACCTCGTCGCCACCGTTTATCCCCCCCCCTCCCTCCCACCGTTAGTGAAACTGATTTTCTCTCTTGCGTCGTCTCTCGTACGTTCGGTCCTTTCAATTAAATCTAACAGGCCGACAGAATGAACGTTAACGTTTGCGTTACCGGGGGTTGCTTTTATACCTTGGGATTTGCTCGAGCGGAAACAGCGAATGGGAAGAAAGCTGACATGGTAGGTTCGAAGGTAAACGGATTTTTCCCGTCAGATTGCGGTAATTAACTTACGGAGATATATTCAATCTTTACTCTCTCTTTTGTTTCTCTTTTTACTTTGCGATGTGCATTCGTTGAGATTTTTATTGGCATTTATAATACCAGAGAAATTGTTTTAACAACCGGAGGATCATTCGTTATCCATTTATTTCAGTAAGAAATTTTATGTAACATTATTTTGGTGATTTTTGCGTATAATTTTACGTAGTGTTACGTAGTTTTTATAATTGATATATTTCTCGTTATTTATTTTCATTCATGATTTGTGAAACTGACAAGTTATATCAATTTATTTATTCACGATTTACATAATTAACAAGTTCATCAGTATTTATGTAACTCTTATTATTTGAGAAGGTCTAATGGAATAATTTTCTTTTATAGATTTGCAATTTCAAAGAGTTTGTAATTCGATCAAAAATTTTTATTTGAAAAATATATCTTTCTAACATTTCTAGAAACTTCCGTGATGATCTGGTGGATTATTATCGATATTAATTATTAAACGTAAAAATTTCAAATTACAATAGAATTGATAATTTTTGTAAATTTAAAATAGCAAGATCGGCCATTGAAAAAGTGTATTCATTAACTATCAAATATTTTAAAGTGTTATTTTAAATAAAAAAAACTTTTACATGTATCAAATCAAGTAAAAAAGGACCATCTAAAATTTATATCTAAATTCTAAATCTCGTACCTTTCTGTTTCGACTTCAACCGAAAATCCGTCGTAATTGAACTTGGAAATCTCGGCTCAGAAGACGTTAATTCTTTCAACAAGAGAGATCAAACCATTCGAATCGTTAAAATATACGACGCGTCGTGCAACGATTACAACGAAATCCGTTCACGTGGATTGTAATTTTTGCAATTTCGTTTCAACGATGTATCTCTTTATTTCCTCTCGTCCCCCATCCCCTTTATTTTTCGTGCTTCTAACGTCATCGGATCAGGTGAAACGGGAACAGAGTCGGATCGTCGAAGCGGTCGGTTCACGCGTGTCTTAATACGATGAAATATCGCGCGACAGTGTTTCAAAACAGCTCTGTCAACGGTGTCTATAACAAATCGTTGAATATAAATCGCAAATATTTATCCTATATGTTCGAAAGGTACGCTCGTGATTAAGTTATTTACGACTGTGAAGGTATTATCGGTAGCAGGTGTGCGTGCATGAATGCTACATATTTGCACGCGAACGTATTTTCTATACAAGGTGTCTCATGATTTAACGAGCAAATATATACTACATGTCCTACATTTTATAATAAATCTACGAAATATACAAAGAGAAAAGTAGTTTGGATTTTTAATCATCAACGCTTTTCAAAAAGAGCTTTTTTAAATGAGTAATTTTAAAGAAGAAAGAAATATTCTCGTTCGGTATTACAATATTTGGGAAAGCTTAAATAAGTTACTATATTCCTAGCTTTCATATTTATTATATAGTTTTCACTGACAACTTTTTTAATTGTCGAGGTCAATGTATAATTATTATGATTTGTATTAATAGCTTAAACGAAATAACATATTTTACACGTCCTAATCCAATTTCAAGAGTTTCTTTCTACGTATTTCGTTTGAACGTTCGTTTCGATCTACGAAATATTACTACGAAATATTACTACGAAAGAATATAGAAAAAAATCTAATTGTTAAATCAACCTGAGACACCCCGTGTATCGTCGGCGGTGCGTATCGATTGTACGAGTTATATATTGCGTTCTATAAAATATAAACGCCAGCATGATTTGATAAATCTGTTACGAACAAATTTAATTGTTCCTAGAAGTAGGAAAATCGACCGTGGTTACGTCAACGGAAACTCGGATTTAATTCTCTCGGATGGCAGATGGAACGAGAGAAGGATGGGACGAGTTTCGATCGTGGATCAGTCAACCTTTTTTTTTAGCGGAAACAGAAGAGAAGAGAGGGACGAGAAGATAAACGAAAGAATACCATTCGAAATTATTCGGCGCAAAAATTCGTTGGTTTTTAAGAACGGAGGATTTACAAGGAAACCATGTCCCCGCGCGGATAGGGAGGTTGAAATATGTCGCGCGCGAAAAAAACGTTTTCACGAGTTGTTGCAGAGATGATAATAAAGCTGTTGCACAACAGTGCGTGGCATCGCGTTTTATACGAAGAGCATTCGGTTAGGGAGCGTTTGTTTTTTTGATCTAATAATTGGGAACACGTTTTTTTTCTACGACATTTCCGAGAAAAAAAGTTGTCAAATTGTTGTTTCCTTCTCCTGCTTTTTTTTCTTTTCTAATTTTTTTGATTATCAAGATTCTGAAAATTTTCAGATCATTTTAGTTTTAAGAGTCGTTCCAGAAATACATGAAAAATGTACGAAAATAAAATATTATTTATAACGCCAATTAAATATAATAATTATCAATGATAATTTCTTGATTCACATGAATTTGTATAATTAAATTCACTGATATTTATATCGCCGCATGACGATTTATTTTTCATAATCCAAAATCCAAGGTCCCTCTGAAATGTGCTGAATAATCACTAAAGCAAATCTCAGCTACAATCTCATCACTACGTGCTTCCGCTTCTCGATTAACACGAACTTGCGCAAATATCGATAATCGAGAAACAACAGTCAAATAGTAATTCACAAAAATTAAATTCACAAAAGTTAAAACTCGTGTCTCAGTGATTTACGTAACAGATCCAACAGTGCAATTCGATTTTCGTAATCCCGAGTCCGAGATTCTAAACATGCCAAATAGCCGGTATAATATGAACCGATGAAATAAATCCCAACCGCACTCCGAACCGGCCTTCTCGATTAGAACATAAATCAAAACTAGCAACCTAAAATTGCCCAGTGTCCAATAATCACTTCAGTGTAATTCATCCACTGAACAAACGACCGATTCACAAATTTCCAAACAAATCAACTCTAACCTCCCTTCCCTCTCCTTCCTCCCACTGGTCCTCGGTCTGACGCACAAACCCCTTCCCCCTCCCCCCTAGCGATTTCGCTTCTACCGACCGGAAGTTCCCGTAACCCTTAACCAACCGAATCTGGCCATTAGCCGGAGCAACAGCGTCATCTATCAACACGGTAAACAGACCGATCATTAAATATTCATCAGCAGGTCATCGATTGACGGCCACCGGTCGTCAAAAGACATCGGCGATGAAGTAATAGTCTGACGTCTGATTGCCACTTTGTAAATGTAGGAGATAATAATAATAGTAGCAGGATACCTACGTGGTTTTAAATAAAGATAAATAAAGTTTATTAAAATAGGAATTAACAGATAAAAGTCCCCAAGTACGGCAATGACAGACGATATTAAAACTGTCACTAAATCTATTAAAGCTATCAGAATTCGCTACTCGCTATTCTTTGTGTCTTCACTCTCAAATGATATTCTCTCTTAAGGCCTTGACACACGTTGAAACATGCGATGATGCATGCATTGACTTCTAGGTTTTATGAAACCTCTGCATCAGAGTCAGTTTGACTCACACTACCGATTCGTCAGTTTTTCGTGTGACGCCAACGTCGAAACACGTGTTTTAAAATGTCGGATCGTGTTACTCCAATATTACTGTTAGTAATAGGAGGTTTATTATTATTTACGAAAAATAAGAAATCAAATACTAAAAAGAAATGGTCAAAAAGATGGTCTGATGATCCAGAGAAACAGATTTTCCAATTCTGCGTTATTAAAAGAGCTAAAGATAAATGAAATCTTGTGATTGCAGAGATTATCAAATTTATAATATCAGTACTTTTATCATATATCAGTATTTTTCCTTTTCCTACTATCTGTAATTGAGTTTTCTAAAACTGATTCTGTATTTTCCGTAATATCTTGTATTTCTTAAAACAAAAAGTACATATTAAGAAATTCATACATATCAAGAAAAAGTATCCAGTTCTTTTTTTCTTATTTTGGGTATTGAATTGTTTTTTTTTAGTTTCCCAGAAATGAAGAAGTATGGAGAGTAGTTGCTGCAGAATTTAAACAACGATGGAATTTTGATACACGCTTTGGAACAATAGATGGAAAACGTGTATCATCAAACCTGCACATAAATAGATTTACAAATTCTCCCAAAATTCATTATCTATTTCTATTTCGTTGAACTGTCTATTTATTCTGGTTGAGTTTCACTCGGAATTTTGCTCAACAATTAAACCGTGATTTTGCATCGAGACCATACACCCTCGCAACTCGCTACTCACTCTCTATCGAATTCCTTCGCGATATGAAACGTCCTCGATACTTTCGTTTCTCGCACATTCACATACACAAACACAACCCTAATATTTCAATTTGTCGTAATTTCACTTGTGTGGCTAAAACAAACATTCACTCGTATATTTCACTTGTGTGGCTAAAATAAACATTCCCAGGCCTAATCTTCCCTATAACAATTGCAAGGGACACTCAGCAGGTGGCAATTTCCTCGTTCTTGGATCACACAGAAGAAAGTTTCGATTCAGGTTTTCTCATCCCACATAAATAAACCGGAGAGGAGGAATTCGTCGTTGGTCAGTAAATTCGGTCGTCATTCGGGCGATTTTTCGCGGCGCGTGACGCGACCGGTTGCCAATTTCAGCTGGGTTAAATTCTGATTGGAGAATCTTTATTGCGTTCGATACGGCGACGTATTTATTTTTGTAGTTGTACGCGGCTTTCGCGAATGTATGATATTTGTTGCATTTTGGAATTTACGTCACGATTTATGTCACGGTTGCATTGCTAAAGCAATGCAACGAAACGAACGTGCGTGAAATAATATTTAGCGAAAGTAAAGTCTCATTTAGCGATTGTACATTTAAGATAATTATTCGTACTATTTATTAACGTTTTACTATGAATATTTATTCCAAATAATTTGTAATTTCTGTATACGTCAAAGACAAGATTATAATACTATGAAATTTCGAGATGTTTTATATATAACGTACAAGTTCTCTCTGGTAACTCCGGTTCAATTGTAAGCAACATTTACTTCTTGTTCATAATGCTCGAGCATCATCACTTAATGCAACACAGTACACGACTACTGCATGCATTTACGTTTGCATGAAATACGCACACACTTATTTTTGAAATACGCATAAACACCCGCCGTCTCTCACATTCTACCATTCTAAAAGTACCGTTTAGAATTCGTGCACGTGACGAAAAGTGCGTCGATCGATCGATTATTCGTCCGTAAAAATAGAAATACAGAGGAAAGGAATAAGAATGGAAAACGAAAGAGACGATGGTTTAATGGAGAAAGATAGGGAAAGAGAAGGACGATGGTCCAGGGGAAAATGGGAGCAATAATCTCTCGGTGCCGATTGTCGATTCGAGACACGACGCGGCGATCGAACGCCACTTCCAACGGTAAATCCGATTCGTCGACTGTTCTGCCGCAGCGGTGGCGGCGGATCATAAATAAACGCTTGCCAAGGACCGATACCTCCGTGTCGGTTTGTCATCCGTGCGAGTCATTCACGTACGTTTGACAAACCGTTCGTCGTCCCTTGAAAGAAAAAAAAAAAAAAAAAAAAAAAGAAAAAGAAAAAAAAAAGAGAAATAGTAAGTGCTCGTCACGTCGTCGGCCATCTACCCTTCGCGTAGGTTGTTTTAAAAATTGTAATTCGAGTCAACGTGGTCTGAGAGTGTGTACTTTTGTTAATTCGTCGTTGTCGTCGTCGTTTTGTCTGATACCTGTACTGCTCGATAACAAAGTGTTATACAAAAGGTGCTCAGAAGCAATATAAGTGATAACGTTACAAACGCTATTTTTTATAATTTACTTTGGTATCGATATTTGAAATTATTCATTTTACCCTCTTGATAATAAATCGAATTACATTAATGAGATTAAAAATTGCAGTTTGCGACCGGGGATTTGTTTTTTGAACATTGGTCACTAATAATATATTTATGTAACGAAATTGAAAAATTGATAAGAAGGCTTGTGCAATGATATTACTTATTATTGAACTCGATATTCCATCTCGTTTCTTTTTTTTTTTAATTGCAATGTTACATACGAGACATATTCTTTTTGCATTTATTTTTGCTCGTTGCGATGAGTTTTCGAAAACTCACCGAATTCAATAAACGATATTGATTTGTTAGACGAACGTCACGGCTTTACTCGTCTCTTTGCGGGTCGGTTTATGGGTCGCGGCTATAGATTGTAGATGATATAGGATTGATTAGTGGTTGTGGGTTGTGGTTTGATGCCGAATATTCTGAGGATTTTTTGATTCGACAAGGGCTGAAAGGTCTTGAACGCATATATGGATTGCGGTTGTAGATCGTGGATAATAGAAGTCATTGGTAGAATAGATCGTGGTTTAGTAGTCAATATAGAGGCGGAAAACGTCGACTTGGGTTAATTAAGTATAAGTTCATCAAGATTTTAGATTAGATTAGACAATGTGATTAATAATATAAAACTTTAAGAAAACGTGTCTACACTGTTCACCAGAAAGCATTTCTCACTAAAATTTTGGAAATTAATACAACTTTCGTGTACAGAAATAACATTGATACAATGTTCATGCTTCGATGGCCACGAGAGAAAACGAGAGAAAACAAGGTCGTCTTAAGGCATTAATTTTAACAAGTGAACTGTAATTGTGTGCGAGGTTCCTTGTTTGTCGAACCATCGCCGGTGAATTGCACATGCGTTATAATTAAACGCATTCAGTCGTGAGTTTCAGCTAGGGAATTTGCATTATTAACGGCAGACCAATATTCTGTACCAGCAGTTACCGCGGAACAGTTTTGTATTGTACGGAACACCCCCGTATTCTGACTTTTCGTCGCGAGATTATTAATAAGTGGAGTAAACGTTGGTTCCAATTATTCATTATACGGTTTACTTCTTGTTGGCATTCCTTCTCCTGGCATTCTCATTTCGTGCGTTATTATTTAATTTTATTATTATCGTTCGCGTTATATTTACCTGTTGTACTTGTTCAACATTTTTAGAGTTTCATGCCTCTTCTTTTATCTTTTCCACTCGAAATTGCTCCTGCAATTGCGGGCGAAATTTTTTTCTTTTCTCTTTTTAATCTTCATATTCGATATTTCGTTCGTTTCGCTTATTATGTTTTATTCCTTTTATCTTTCAAATGGATCTTTATTATGTTTTTTCATTTCTTCGATTCAGAATTATTTTAACAGATGAAATTTTATACCTTTACTGATATTCGATCCGTTCCACTGTAGCTTTCCATTCATTTCCTTTCCCAGTCCCGCCTCTGTCGTTTTTCCATTTTCGCCGGATATAATAATTCCTTTTTTTTTTCGGAAAAAACGAATTCCTCAATTTTCATCCTTCAATATCACATCAATTTATATTCGTATAATGCATTTGACACTTTTGATATTTGATCATTTTTCGCGTCTATCTCACGTTTTTCGTTTGACAAATTGTTAGATAAATGAATTATAAATATATTTATTTTCAAGAAAATTGGTCCGAAATTTCGGCGAGTCACTTCATCAATGAATACTCACAAAAATTTAAGAAAAGTAGCAAAAGAAATAGAAACAGTTAAGCAATTAGTATAGCACAGTTAATCAAGTAGTATTACACATAGTCAAACGTTTACACATACTTATAATCGATCGTGATATATTTCATTTTTAACGTATTTAACGATTACTCGTATAAATTCAAAACAGACGGTGATTGATTACATTTTCTTTACAAGATCTAAACATTCTATCAAATTTGCTTTACATCATAGATTTTGTATTAAAAGTATGTATTTTACTGCTTCACAAAGAATTCTATCAATTGAATAATCTATGTCTTTCTAAAATTAACCTAATAATCTCACTGCAATTATTGCTTATTTAAGTTGAACATATATCATTGCAGAAAAACTGAACCACACAAGACAGATGTGTGGCATAAAATCAGGCAACAAACCAGAATCACACAAAAGACATAATTAATTTCCTCAAAATGACAAATATGTACAATATAATACGCCAGTTTCATTCCCGTCGCTAATGACCTTGGTACTTGACGTAAAACACATACAAACAACAAACATCCAGTAAAATAAAATTATCCAATATAATTAACAAATGTCCAATCAAATAAAATTCGATCCTAAAGAAATCTCACAATGTTTCCGTAATCCTTTATTTCCTTTCCAAAGCCTTTATTGTCGAAAAGAACCAGCCAACCGTACGAAGAAGAACGAAAAACAATAGACACGAAATCACAGCATCAAAATTCAATCTCATTAACCGAGAGACAAGAGGAAATCCGTGATCGAACGATGTTTGGAAATTTTTAAAATCCACGCTACGCTCGAGAGTCGCCGCGGTTTCGGGATCGTGTTTGTGAACCCGCTGATAAAATATTCGGAGTTAATTGATCGAGAATTTGAGTCAGGCGGAAGCACGTGCTAAAGTGACTAAATGTGCTAGCTGGCCTGCCTGATCTCAACGTTGCGCCCCTAAGACTTCCTTCTTTTTTTTTTTTTCCATGTGACTCTTCGGTTACACGCACACGTTCGCTTGTTCCACCGATATCCACCGATTTGTCGTAAGCCATGAAAACTGGTTTCGCTTCGTTGATAAATAATAACAACGAGATTCGCGGGGAACGTTGTCTAGTTAACGGGAACTTCGGCTGATAGTTCGAATTAATTTTCAGGAAGTTTGACACCGTTTGCCGTTCGTGCTTTAACGGAAGCCGCTTTAAGCCCCAAACTCAACACATCTCTCATCACGTTATTTCGTGATAATCAATTTTCAACCTGCTACGTGATTGTTGTTATTGTTTTTGCCATCAAGCGGTCGCACACACTCACTGGAAATGCGATCAATGCCGATAATGTTTGCAGAGTCGTTCGAACATGTTAATGAAATTTGGAGACGCCCATTTGGATTTAAACATTCCTGCAATCTTCCATCATTTTATGAATGTTTCTCTTATTTGTTTTGTTGCAACTAATACTCAGTTGAGTCTATATAATTAATTCAAGTTAATTTAAAGGCTTGCAGTTTTATCTAAATTTATGCTTCAATGCTTTAATAATATCTAAATATCTAAATATCTAAATATCTAAATATATGCTAAACTTATCTAAAGTTGCTCAATTATAACAATCGTGAGTATATAATAATTTAGAAATTGTAATTCACGCTTGTGAATAAAAATCAGTTTCCCAAGATAGATGTCTGATCATGCATAAAGCTATACTACTTATTTAAGTCTCTCTCTCTCTCTCTCTAGCACTCTTCCTTAAACTTTTTTTGAGAGCATTTATTGTTATCTACTTGGTTATATTGTTACTGGATTAACTTGAATTTGCAATAATTGTGTCTTTTAGAAATACATAGTTGATCTCCTTGCTTGATCACAAGTTTTAGACTTGATTTCCTTGTAACGAATGAATCGATGAAAGTAGAACTCCTTTCCAGAGAATTAAATGCGTAATGAAATTAAAAGATCAACAAGAGATAAAGGTTGATCGATTTTTAGATTAAACTGATTGATACAACGACTGTTCAATGAACAATCAATTTCTAAGATATACTATGCACTCTGTCGTTCTATTAAATTTCTACCTGTTCCCTTCGTGTCCTTTTTTTTTTATGAAACCGTTTCTTTCAATCTTCGTTCCTTCTCGTCGTGATATATTAAACTTTTGCATTTTTTACTGTCAAGCACGCTTTGGCAAATGGAACCTAATGTACAAAGAAATTTCTCCGGTACTAATTATATAATACTAATTATATAATAAATTAGAATTTCTCTATTCATAAATTTAATTTCTCAAATTCCGCGGACTTCGCCGAACGGACCTTTGTTCTCGATATAAAAAGTTCTAAGTGGTGATGCTTCGCTGATGGGGGGGGGGGGGAGGCGAGGAAAAAAAGGGAAACGTACTTTATATAAACCTCTTTATGCATTAATAACGGCATAAATACACGTTGAATTTCACGACAAATTTCATTTTTCATAAGGGGAGAGAAGCACGGCTTCGAGTTAATTAAAGAATTTCCACCGAAGAAACGTGTAGAAATTACACTTCCTTCTAGCGTTTAATGCACGTAACCGTAAATCTCACCATAGATATGCTAAACACCGCGCGCATTAAACTTCACGACCATCATAAAACGGTATTTGACTTTGCTACAACCTGCGTAAATCTTGCATAGAAATTTCAACCAGTCTTAGAAGCTTCGTTCACGATCCAGGGAATTTCAAAATATCAAAATTTCAAGATGATAGCAGACTCTTGTTTTCTTTTCGAATAATTTGCAAAAATATTTTATATGTATATGTTATATATTATTATAGTACGTGAAACATTTTGAAATTTTGTTAATAGTGGATTGTATTGATAAACTTTGAAACAAATCTGAAAATGCACGGTGACTACAAAATGTATTTGTATATTATTGTATCTGTTATAGCACTCATGTACCATGATTGAAAAATTGAATAAGTATTATGAAAATGAAAAGTGTAAACGCTAATAAAAAAATCTTTCATTGGAAAATAAAAATAATCATCGTGAAAGAAGGAATAAAAGAAGTAACGATAAAGGATAGGTATAAATTTTAATAAAATATTTAACGATTTGACTACTTTCATCGTGTTGTTGAAGCCGATATTTCCAAGAGATATGTTATAAATATTTTCCTACACGTAAAACCTTACACGTGAAACTTCCATTATGAAAATAAAATTATCGAAAAGGATTGCAGCAGAGTTTATAAATATGAATATCATTCAAATATTTCTAAAGCTCTACTGTCACACCGTGAAGAAAACGAAAAAATCGAACGTGATAAAAATCTATGTCTAAAATCTCACCGACCTCTAAAATCATTAATCAGTTTGGATTCTTCCTCTCTAGATTCTCATTAAAAACTCGCTGTAATTTACAATCGTGACGGACAAGAACAGACGAGGGCGAGGACAACCAAGGAAACGATCGTATCCATCCGTCATGGTTTCATCTGGATTTTCTCTCGTAAAACGGTCAGTTTCAGCGAAGCGAAACGAAGTTCACTGGCAAGATTTCACTGGCGAGATTCCCCTTCGTCGCGTTCCTGGTTATACTCAGTGCCAAGTTAACGAAAGCATGGACGAGTATTTCATCCCTTTTGTGAAATATGTGAGCCAGAATGTACTTACGCGAAGGAGTTACGCCAGACACGATACGTATCATCGGATATCATCAGTGTCGACGAGTATTCAAGTGTCTACGTCAAGCGAATTAATTCGTTGTATTTTCCAGCATCGTGACGCGTCGCCATGATCGCGCGCAGGCGAAAATTTTCCACGTCGGTTGACGATTAGTAACGCTCGCGACGATCTACGATACACGTGCACGCGTCAAGGGAGGCTCTTAATGAAATAGACATCGAGTTAGGGACGGCAAAGTTCCGAAAGTTCCGTCGTAGGTGTATCGAAATTGCTTCTAATTAAATTGTTAACACGGATGTTTACGAGTATGTGATCTGCGAGAGGTGTAATCTTGCGCTGGAATAAAACTTGAATATTGCCAAAAGAGTTACACAGGATGTGCAATGTAATCTAGGAGAGAATTAGTCTACCGAGAAAGGGAAATAACTTTTTTTTCGTTTTTGTACTCTTTCTAATCGTCCGATGGAATAAAAGTTTGGATATTGCATAGGACGTGTGATATAATCTAAAAGAGAATTAGCCTACGGAGAATTTCTTAACACTTTACCGACCGGTAGCCTATTAATCGTCTATTACTTACCGCTATCGGTCGGTAAAGTGTTAATCTTCGTCAACGTTACAAATATTTAATTGTCAATTAGCATGTTTGGGTTGTCATAGGATCCTGTTATGGGACCTTAAAATTAAGTAAGAAAATATAATTCAAATTATTACAGTTATCTATTGATAAGTCTTTATGATTCTGTGATGAAGTTAAGAAATTAAAAACTGAGGTTGATCAGTTTGTCAGTCGATCCGAGCATGAACAATGCACATGATGTTGAATAATAATGTATACGTGAAAAAGTAAACTTTGTTTAACGTATGAAGATCTGGAGGTATAATTAATAAACCAATTTCTATGATTACGTAATAAAATTAAGAAATTAATAAAAAATTTTTCATTTCCATGTATATATGACTAGACTGCGTTTATAAGAAATTCAAAGATGCAAAAATGCGTAGAATGCGTGCAAAGTGCAATGATTAATAGAGAAAACAATTTTCTATTTTTTTCTCTTTTCTAAATTTCACTCACAGAAATACGAATTCGCGCGAAAATCCACAGTTTAACGCATCCACAATGCATACACGAAAAAACAAATCTTCGAAGGGAAATCGAATAGAAGGGAATTTATAGAGTCAATTAAAGCCTGGGGACTCCGCAAATTTCAATGAACTAAATTTCGAAACTGAGCTTTGCATGGAATAATCAAGATATCAAAATGGTTCTACATGCAATCCCAAGTTCATCAGCTGGATCTCGTTAGCCACGAACTCTCGCCTACCATGATCAACAAATTTTAATGCTACACGGCATTAATTAAATATTTCGTTTTTGCACGACCGCGGGCTGTCCCGGAGAGCTGTCTAAGACAGCACAACGTAATCGACGGCTTACAGACATTTACACCGAAATCATGGTTCCCGATTCCCAGACCAATTTAATCCAGCCGCCAGTCAGAGAATAGAGTCTGCCACAGAAAAGCAAGCCTCGAATCGTCAGCGTAGAACCGCGCGTCGCGATATTACGAATACCCTCTTTTGGCCACCTCCATTTCATTATCACCGTCGCAATAAGAGACTCGCTAGTTGTGCAAGAACCGGAAACGGTGGGTACACACCGAAAACGCTTATGACCGACACAGCCTGCGTTAAACTGTCATCCTAATGCTCGACTCCATTTTTATTTCGTTCGTTCCTTCTTTTTCTCTTTTCTTCTTTATTTTTCTCCTTTTAGTTAAATTTATTTTTGTTCATTGCCCTTTATTATTATACAGTTTATTTCCCGTGTTGCGTTGTCATTTACTTCAACGTGTTCTTTTCGGGATTACGATAGTTTGCCTGGTTGCAGCACGTTGATTATTTCGAGTGCTGTTTTATTTGTAATATTCCGCTCTCCTGCCTTTCTCTTTCTTGAACTGCGTTCTGTTTGTACGTCTAATAGTTTAATTTTGCGATTCGTTGTATAATACTTCGAATTTTTGATCACTCGCTTGTTATTTCAAATTATCGCGCCGGGCGTTGTTAGCTTTTCTTTATTGCCAAGATCTTCGCATTCTTAGTCTACGGTTTGCATTCTTGTGTTCTGTATTACTACGATCCGCGTGCCTATGCTTAGTATTGCAAACGCAATTTCTGTCCCTTCCTATTGTTGCGCTTCGAGAGAGATTAGAGAGCTTTGAATTCCTGCGTTTTGTAGGCGGAATGCTTTGCATTTCTATGCCTTGTATCGCCACGCTTCATATTCAAATCTTTCAGTTTGTATATTGCTGTACTTTGTACTTTTATCGTACGAATTCCTACGATTTGTATCGGAATACTCTGCATTTCCACGGATTGTATTATCGCGTCCCGCGTTCAAATCTTTCGTGTCGCCGCATGTGTTTGTATCTTCACGTGCCGCTTCACATTCCTTTGTGATTCTATTCTATTGTGCCATTCTATTTCTACGTTTTGTATCGTCATGCTTCGCTGCGCATTCCCATCTTTTTTTTTTTTGGCCACATTGTACCCCACATTATCACACTCGGATTTCATTTTGGTTTTGCAAACTCTGCGACGTTTCTCATTCTTTCATATTTCCATTGTACGCGAAATTTTCTGTACGAGAATGCCACATGGTCTATAGCGCGTAACACGCTATAGCGATCACATGTCTCGCTATAGAGAATTTACGGTCTTCAAGTGACTTGAGCCTCTAGTTTTAAGTCGCCAGTAAATTCTTAGTCGTTTGGCCGATCTTTGTTCAAAAAATCTGACCGTAGTCTTCGACCGTGCCATAAATTAAGGCACTCGCTTTCCTGAGCGTAGACAAAATGGCTAAAGAAAGTCGAATTCAAGCGACAGTAAACATCTGAGCCCCAGCATTAGAGCCAAGAAATTTTTCGAAGCCAAACAGCATAGTTCCTATCTTACGATCTTAGTCCACTATTAATCAATTTCTATTCGACTTCGTTCCGCCTGAATCGTCGCGCAAAGAATCATTGTTTCATCAGATTCTCAAGAAAAGAGCATTCTTTCGCAGCAGACTGGTCATCAGTCAGTTTTCCAATTACCGGCAGTTGCGCGGGAAATTTCGTTTTCGTTGTGAAATACGAAGCGCGGACGTCAACCGGCGGAAACCGCGTGCCCGTCTCCTGTCAGCCGTCATCGACGCGAACGACAACTTCGTCGTCGTGTGTTCCTGTAATGCAATCGAGTCGAATCAGCGGTGTGTGAAAGCGCGGGCGTTGCTCTGCCGCCCCGGCCAGCAATAAAACACGCCGCGTAGACAGACGTCCAGGTCTCCACTACTCTCCTCCATAATTCGTATCTATAATTCTACCTTGCAACTGTGTTCCAATGCTTTGGGATTGCAAAGTCGAGTAACGCGTGTTCCAATGCAATGTGAGTCAAGCCAGCTTCGAAATCCGGTTGTTCGACCTCTTCGAATTAGCAAACTGTGAGTTTAATTAACAATGGAATCGAGTCAATTGTTGTCATATTGTCAATTGCGATGTGTCGATTGTTTCTGAAGATGAAGAAGGTTTCTGTAAATTTTTTTCTGTGAGTTTCGTTCGATCTTTGACGAAGATAATAAATGTTATGAATTAGCGAATATCTAGGTATTATATTTACTTTTTTAGATATTTTTTATTTTAACTTGACTATTTTTTGCAGTAATTTTGCAAATGTTAGTGTATTAATATTTGCTGAGAAAATTAGTGAAACGTTTTCACTGCAACTCTCATTTCAATTTCAAGAGAAGAAGATTCAGAATCTGATAAATTATATACATAAATTCAAACAAATTGCATCATTTCTATTACATGTTGATTAAAAGTGCAACTTAAAACAAGTTATTCATATTTTTCTTTGCTCTTCTCAGCATGAGAATGTTTCACCGTCGAGAAAGTTTCCACGATTTGTCAACATTTTAGGACAAAGAAGGTAGGTAGCCATTTTTTTTCTTTTCTTTTCTTTTTTGAGACTCTAAATTCGTTCGACGTTTTCAGCTTAACAGCGCGTCAGGTACGCGCTTTTTTCTCGGTCACGTCGAAGATGTGGTTTCGAAAATTCTCGAGCTATTTCCTTATTCAATCAACGATGCCGGTTTCTCGAGCTTTTTCTTTGGTCAACCGAAAGCTTTAAAGCCCCAGAATCTACTGAATTTTCCTTCCCAAAAGACAAAGTTACTGTTCAGTTTCTGAACCATCGGTGGACCGTCCACTCAACCGTCCAATCGAATTATTTTCTCACAAATCGTTCAGGTATTTTTGCTACTACATGTTCTCAAATTTTTATATTTTTGCAATGCATTTTATATAATACGTAGAAGTTCAAGTAAATTTTAATTAACGAAGAAGAACAGTAAACTGATGGATCGGAAAGACTTTTGACAGAGAAATCACAAGCTTTCTTCTTCGACGCGTTAAGAATGTATTACAGATTCGAGGATTTTTAGATTCGTAAATTTCTCACCTAGTGGAAAGAAAATAACACGGAACAAAAATGTCCCTCTATTGTACTTTGGGCCGCTCTATTCTGTTTTGCTTTGCTCGGCTCGGTTCTGCTTGGCTCAGCTCGGTTCAATTCGGCTTAACTCGGTTCTCCTTTGCTTGTGTTCTATTCTGCTTTACTTTATCTCTCTTCACTTTGCTCTTTTTTTCTTTTACTTCGCTTTATCCCGTTCTGTTTCCTCTCGCCACTTTCTACTCGGCTCGTCTCGGCTCTGCTTGTATCTGCTTTGCCCTGTTTCCCATGTTTTGCTTTGCTTTGCACGTGTTTTCCCTGTCCTTCGTTCTTGCTTCGTGTCGCTTTGTTTCACCTCACCTCCCTCGCTTCGTTTCACTTCGGAGGAAGATCCCAATTTCGAATTCCCTCGGGACGAGTATATTCTTTCAAAAATCGAAATGCAAAAGAGAGAAATTCGAAATTCGAAATTATCTCGGACATTTATCTGATTGTTCTTCGTCTTGTTATCTTCTCTTAGGAATCTTACTGCGCGTTAATGCATTCAGCGAAGAAATCGAGCATTATTTCTTCACTCGGAGCAAGTATCAAGGCGCTGTCTAATATTTATGTAAATTTTATCGTCATACACGGAAAGTAAGCAGAGGGATGAATTTTTAACTACGTGCACACGTACGAAGCGATATTTTCACTGAGAGTGCCCAGGGATATTTAAAATTTGAAAAAAGAATGTAACTCTGGTATATAGTACGGTATTGTAAAACTCGTGAGCACTTCTTTCCTATAAAAGAGATAGATTTATTGTACCAGCGAGTGATATAAATTTCAAAAAACAAATTATTACTTTTATTCTAGTCAGTATTATAGCATTAATTGCTCCGACAATTTACCGATATTCAGATCCTAATTTACAATGTCTTATTCTAAACAGTTAAAGTATCAAACATTTACACGTTTCATATATTCTTATCTACGTGGAACTGCAGCATATTTCGTGTGTTTTTAACATTCTTGCTGTGTGATTTTTCATCATAACGCGCGAATGCATACGAAATGCGTGCATGCGTGAGAGCAGTATTTTTGTTGAAAAATCTCCCGGGATACTTAAAATTTGAAGACGTGCAGCGTATGGAGTATGTCAACTCGCGTCGAATATTTAATTCGCGTATTCTTCAAATACTTACGATGGAACATAAATAACGTCCGTGGGTAAAATTGTTCGTTCGACGCGTTACAACGTAGCGGTAAATGCAATTATAACGCTGCTAATCAACACTGGCGATTAATAACAACGAGCGTATCATAGACGTGAATTTTCCACCTGTGCCACGTCAAATATTAAACTGATTACGCGAATCGGGCAAATAATCAAACAACGCGATTCCATAACAACAGCGATAAACTGAAATAAAACCACGGCTGTCCGATCGAATGTTGATCTGTACTACTGAAATTCTCTTTACATTAAAACTATCGTTAAATACATTCATTTTCGTGCGAGATTTCAAACATATTTCGTACAAACTTCAGCTGGGATGCGAAATTTTCTTCTTTTTTTTTTTTTTAACGAGCGAGTCAAATTAGTATTTCTGAAACCGTTTTTACAACGCTCGTATAAAAACGAAGCAACTTTAGCAGAATATGTTTAATATTTGCAATTAAAACACGAGTTCGATTTTGCGATCGTGAATCTCTGATGGCGTTCTTTTTTTTTTACAAATTGAAGCGCCTCTTCGTTGCCTCATGTCTTCTAGCTTTTTTGCGTTTTGCTCGCAGCGAATTATCGTAACGATTCGCGCAACCTGATTCCTCTGTACGCGAAACTGGGCCACGAACGATGATTAAGTGCTCGAGTTTAATAGACGAACGATAAATGATTGAACGAATTTGTCTAATTTATTTTTTCAGCGTGTAATTTTGAGGTTCTACAGAAAGAAAGCAATGAATTAGATTTAAAATCTGTAATTTCGCAATGTTGTTGACATTTCTGTGATAAATATTTATTCGTATGATGCTGATGTGAGTTTTTTTTTATTAAACTCATGATTTAAGTAAATAATTTATAGTCTTGATATAGAATAAAGTAAAATTCTGTGTGTTTTTCCGAAACGATTTATTATAACAAAGAAAGATAATTTTTAACTTGTACACATTGAAAACACGCAACTTTTGAAAGATATTTTGGAAGTTTACGAAACATATAATTATAAATATTATAATATGAACACACAATGAAACACGAATAAATTCAACAACACATACGATCATTGCATCTTCCATTGTATGACGTATTAAAAGACACGTTTGCTTATATTACTATAAACTTAACAAACTATTACATCGACTGCAATTTCATTAACATTAAACGAACATGGAGAAAATAGAAAACTTAACCGATTAAAAAATTTTAAATTTTTCCATACAAAATACTTCTCTTGCTTAAACTTATATTTTTGCGTTTTAAACTACTCTAGATCATTGGCTAACGATCGCTTCCGTTTCTTTACTCTGCAAGCATCTGAAAGTAGCGTCACAGAGTTTCCTGTTTCACCGAGATAATTCTCGATTCACGAAGATATCGTTTTAATATTCCATTACAGGATCGTAGAAAAATATTTGCCTTTCATAAAAATCCTGCGCGCGAATCGTCGCCGGGCAAATAAATTACGGGTGTTTTCGATAAAAATTAGTCGCCGAGATCCCGTCAATATTTGCGGCTGGCCGTTTCGCGATTTAAATCACAACTTGACACTCGATATCGGCGCAAGCTGTGCAACTCGACGATAAAACGACGATCAGGATGTTGCGCGCGAGACGGTGGCATATCGCGAAATTTCCTCGCCGTCATTCGCGCAGTTCTTACGCGAACTTGTCAAATGCACACACGGTAAAAAAAGGTTACTTCTGCTACTTTTACTCCTTTGGATGTAGCTGTTATGTCGAAGCGTTATGCGAATTTGTTCACTGTGACATTGATCCACATGCTATCATCTTCAGGTTAAATATAAATGCTACTTCTTTATTTTCTTACTTCTCCTTATTTCCATTTTTCTTTTTTTCTAGTGTCATGTATTTCTAGTATGGAATTTAGTATAATCTTTAATATAATAATGATATGATAGTGATATTGTCCAATATTTAGACATCGAACAGTATCATTTTCTTATGGCGCGAAGAATATAATTCGTGTATAATAATGGATTATAATAATGATTTCAAACAGTTCGAATAGAACATGTTTCGCAGGGATTTTAAATGTTACATCGATGGAATAAATAATGAGTTAGATGGTGCCAAAGTGATAACAAATTGAAACACAACTTCGTCCGACACAACATTCGTCTGTACTACTGAAATTTATCAACGTGAAAACTATCGTTATATAGAAATTTAATTTAGAAATTAGAATTTTTTCTCTGATTTTGAAAATAATTTCGAAGAAAAAAAATTCAGTTTGTTGAAATTAAAACAAGTGAAAGAAACATGTTTTTGTTTATCAAGAAGAACCAGATCTTTTTCTTTTTATCAGTCGTGATTGATGGAATAATAAAAATACTGATATATATATATATATATATATATATATATATATATATATATATATTTCTGATCACGCAGAATATATTTTGCTTCTCTTAAATTACAAATTTACGTGGAAATTACTAGTTTCTGTTCGATGGTTTTTTTCTATAATAATATCAGAATCATTGGTCCATTATAAAATTTGCATTGCTGCCATTTAGAGGACGACGATTTCTCATTTTGTACCGATCTTCTTTTCCATTCAAACTGAAACCTCTTTTCTCAAAATACGCTTACCAATTAGCCACTTTATTCACGCCGTAACATCGACCTCTCTTTACCAATTAGATATATATAAATTCGTAATAAACGAAAAAATTGGGGGGGGGGGAAGATCTGAGACTATTCACTATCGATCAGAGCATTTCAATTTATCGCAGCTTTCGTCGTCGTTGTGTTTCGGAAGGTTGTGTACACGTAACTCCAGATTCCATCGCGAAGGAAATTCCAAGGTAATGAGAGAAAGAAGCCGGAAAACGGGCAATTTCCCACGGGCGAGTTAAATACCCTCAAAGAAATTTCACCGTGGCAAATAATTTGCCCCGATTCGACCGACTTAACAGTCCTCTTGTGGACAGGAACCGCGGAACTCCCAGCGGTTTCTGCAAATTGTTGTCAACGAAAGTCTAGCTCTCTCAGCATAATTTCCATTATTTTTGTGATTACCTGCTGCTTTTTAAGCGTATTACGCGTAATCTTTCGGTGGCTCCGCCCCGATTTCTGCCTTTGAGTTCTTCTAATTGTTATTTGATAGTTAGCCTGGTAATAATACCGAGCGCAAAAACGATAGCGACGATCGTGACAATCGAGGATCAGCGATGGTTCGTGCGATTCAAAGTATTTTTCGATCAAATATTTTTATCTCGTTTGAAATTGGCATTCGTCACGCGTCAAGTTTACATTAGTGTCTATCCGTAGAAAAATATTACAATAGCAGGGAAATAGCAATGAAAAATTTTTTCTATTATTTTTTATTATATAGTTATAGTATTATCTATTATTACAGGGTTATTTCAAATGTTTTTTCCGATAATAGTCATTTTTGTTTTCTCTATTAAATAATATATTAATATATTAATATGATGATAAAATAATATATTAATATAATAATATTAAATAATATTATATAACAATCAATGGATATTAGTCCTGTGATACAGAAGAAAGAAAAAGTAAAATAAAGAAGTGTTCAATTGTTAAATAAAATTAAAACAAAATTAATTCAACCTAGATATATAGAAATTTCCACCATTACGGCGATCACTGTCACAGTGAACGTGTTAAATGAAGATTGCGAACAAAGTGAAACGTACAGTTAGCATTTACAATGATATGGTCTTGAGTACGAGATGGTTATCCCGTTGTATCGGATTTTTGAATTCGGATAAATTGTTCAATCGACGGCGCAATTGGGTATACTAATTTCATTCGGTACAAGTGCAAACTGTCGAACGTTGTTCCACGATTGAAAGTAAAATTAAAACGTTATTTAAACCCACATAAACTAGATCTATAATACACTAAAATAAGTAGATGTGGTTAGTAAATACGAAGCGTTTCACGGATTTCTAAACAAATTTTATCAGCAAAGTGTATTCTATTGACGAGAGCAAAACGGAAATGTCACATAACATATAAATAGGTCGAAGCGCGTGAGTGAAATGGATAGGTTCTATCAATATTGCTGCCGATATTAAACCATATGTGTATCGTTTACAGTAAAATTCACAGAAACCACAGTGGATATTGAACTTGTCCCGCCGGAAATTGCACAAAACCGCCTTATTCTACCGAGTATTCCGACAATTAAGCGCTCAACTAATCGATTACTAATCTTGATTTGTTTCAAACTAATTTCTAACACTAATTTCAGTCATTCGGTAGTCGGAGAAACTTTTAAAGTTTTCAAGAGACTGAGCGCGTAAAATAAGTTTTCAAACTGAACTAGACGCGTAAAATACTTGTTACGTTTTGAAATACTTATTGCTAGTATTTACATTACTAGGTCTAGCTTAGTAACTCGATTATTAATTTTTATTTGTTTCCAGTAATTTTACAAATTTTTAACCATTAGCGGTAATATGTCTATTCTTAGCCACTAAAGCAAAGAATCATTCTGATCGAATAATTAACGAATCAGAAGTCAACACGCTTCTGAGGTATATATAATTTTTACTAAGATTTTACTAATTTTGTTTTAAGTTCGATTACACATTTTTTATTAAATTAACTTTTTGAAAAATTAAATAAAAAATACCTATAATGGCAAAAAGAAAGTTAGTGAGAGACGTGCATCGTGAAATTGAAAGTAATGATGATAATTTTTATCTTGAATTTTCCAATAATTTTTTCGATGAGGAAACGGATAGCGGTTGTTTTGAAAATGTATCTAGCAGAAATTTTGGTAGTGATATAATTCCAGTAACGAAACGTGTGAGACCATTAGATATTTCGAGCGATAGCGAAACAGAAAAAAATTATGGAAATGAGAATACTGCTATAAATGAATTTACGGTGACATGCGTGACATTTTTGGAAACATGTCACGCACAACGCAACAATCTCTATTAAAAACGAATTTCTCCACGGGCTCTAAGATTGTTGGACCTAATATTCCTTTATATTGTACAAAACCCATCGATTTTTTCAAACTATTTTTCACAGATGCATTGCTTGACACAATTGTATTAGAAACAAATAGATTGCTAAAAATAAAATAGAAAAACTGAATTTATCTGAACGATCTATTTGGAATAAGTGAGTTGATGTGAAAAGAAATAAGTCGACTGTGTTTTTTGGCGTAATTTTGAACATGAGTATTATGCCCATTCCTAATTTGAAGGATTACTATAGAGCACGTTGGAAGCACTCTTTTTCAGAGATATATTTGCATTATGTTATTAGTTTCTTTAACAAAAATTTAATCCGACCAGCACGGCACCCGAGTATAAACGAAATATGACCGCAAAAAGTTAATTGTTTTATGTGAAAGTTTTAAAATTTACAAAAATAGTTCGAACTAGCATGAAACTGTTCTATTTACTTTTAGTGTTCGAATTACTACTGAGTTCAATTCCTAATTTTCATTCATTTCAATTGTAGTAATATTTAAATTATTTTGAACACTTTTAAAATTCACAAAGAATCGCTCGAGCTGTACCAAGTGCAAAATCATTCTATTCTATGATAATTGTTGTTATTATCCGAACTACAAATGTTAACCCTTGAGTGTTAACTAGAGTTGTTAAAAATTTTAAAATTTAATATCCAATAAGATCTTAATCTTTAACTATTACTTTCTGATATATTTATTATACAATATATTCTAATATGTTATTCTCTTTGAACCTCTAAATTAATTATTTTAAGCATCTTAGATTATTCATACAACACTCTGGTACGGATTCATTTCGAGATTTTAATTATACTATAAATATATACTATATAATTTCAAAACTACGCTATAATAATTTCAAAACTCACAAAGAACAATTCGAAGTATAATAATTTCTACTCTACTCTACTTATTGTCAGGATTCAAACCGAGCAATATCTAACCTTCGTCCGTTTCGAAAGCATCTTACCACCAAACAGACGTTCGAAGAACACTTGGTCGAATGCTATCTGAAGAGAGAAGGATCGAAAAGTCGCACATATATATCGGGCGTATAAAAAATTCAACATGCTCGAGAGGATCTCGTGGGCGACGGAATATCACGAGCGAACTTCCCTGACACTTTGTTAAGCTGGAGGATATCGAACTTTACGGTTCCACGGAAAACGGCTGGACGGAAGTCATTTCTGCCAGCGAAAAATCGTCCACCACGGGAAAATTGAAATCTTAATTCTTGATACGTCTACCGGTGAGACTCGTCCCCGATTATTCCACCGAAAGTAAAGAGAAAGGTATTTTCTTTCCTCAATTTTTTTCGACTGTTCGACTGCAGTTCTCTTTTTTACAAAGTGACGAAGAGTTTTTGAAACTTCGTACCTCTTCAACGAACGATCCGCTTCATGCTCTAAAATTCGTCAAGATTTACATTTCAGATTTATCAAAATCTAAGTATCGAAATCTAAGTTTACGTTTTTGGCAGGTTCAAAACTTTTATACTTGAATATCCTTTTCGACGTATTAGTTTCGCGATTCATTGTTCTCGATTCGTTTCTTGTTTTAATAATAAAATGAGCCTTTTCAAAGAAAACAGTGAAATCATCCGATAAAAATTGTGAAGTTCCATTAAATTACATAGTCGTGCTTTGAAACTCATGCTACTTCAGTAATCACACTGTGGCGCTCGATGCGAAGCAACGAAGCAAAAGCAATAAACAAAGGAATCTTATATCAGCTGTTTAGATTTCATTCGGTCGGCGTGTCGCGCGAACCCTCCTGCGGAAAAGCTCGAAACGAACCGAAAAGTTGGCGAATTAAAGAGAAATAGCGGCGTCTATGGTTCTCCTCTATGTGTTGCAACGTTCTGGAGGGGGGGGGAGAGGGAGTTGCAACGTTCTGGTTGGATTCACGTCGGATACGGGTGGTTCAGAGGCATGTTTCGAAATATTGAAATTGATCCAATTTTCGGGACACGGGGAACGACTTTTCGCGAACGGGAAATAGAGACGCGGCGTGCAACCGGCTGAATCGATTCGTTCCCACCGGTTCGGTCCCCGTTATCCCGAGGCTTTTTTCGCTTCGACAGCTTCCCAAGGAAATTTCGGATGGACCACGTTAAAGGAGAAAAATACGATCAGCAGTTATTTAGAAATCGTATATTTTCGGCCTCGATTCGTTTGGCGAAACACATAATTTCCTCTTTTATCTTTACTTTTCTTTTCTTCGTCTTTCTTTCTTTCTTTCTTTTTGTTTTTCCAACGTCTTTTACGTTCTAGTATTATAAATTAGATTAAATCTAGAGAGCTAGTTAATTACGATGAAATGAAAGTGAAGATTCTCATACGTACTCAAAGAGTTAAGTATTGATCGAAACTTGATCTTCCAGAAGCTGTATCGATCAATTTCATAAACTAAACGGGCAGAAATATTTTTTCAAATTACTTTTGGAATTTTCTATTACTTATATCATCTCGCAATAAAGGGAAGCGATTAATTTATTTTTCGAGAATGAAAAATCGATATACTTGCGTAACGAAATTGAGAAATCGACAAGAAGTTAGACGGCTTTTGTGATGACAGGTTCTAAAATTATCGTTGAAAATGGAACACATTACTCTAACGAATCTAATAAAGTAACAATTTGCATAAAAATGAGGCAAAACCCTTGAGTCCTCGAGGGTTTAAAGATCCTCAAAATGAAATAACTTAGTACTAACACGCAATTTCCTCTTCGTACCCTTTCCTTCTCTTCATTTTCTCAACTATTGCTTTCCCTTTCCTTTTCTCAAGTTGAGACATACGCTCTGCCAGTCATAAAATAAAGCCTTAATATAACGCGAGCTTAGTTCTAGCCAATTTTTCGTTTTCTCTCTGTCTCTCTCTTTCTTTCTTCCGTGTTGCATAACATTCACCAACTATACTTCTTGCGCTTTTCATTCATGGAATTCGACGAAGTCGTTGGACGAAGGCAGAAGTAATTGGTTTTGTCGCCTTTGTCGCCTTCATTTTCGCTCGGTCGCCCTTGTTCCTAGGGAAATAACGCGAAACTGAAACAACCGAAGTCGAGAACAACCCGCTGCCATTGTAAATAGAGCGATGTTCCTCAAGGAACTTCATCCCCGCCAATTATACTTCGCGTTAGAGTTAGACCAACTTTCTTTCTGTAGTCTTTTTTCTTTCTTTCCTTCTTTCTCCCTCCCCCTATCCCCTTTTTTCAAACACTACCCGTTATTCGTGGATTGTAATGTTACTTCTTCTGTTTGTAATCGTCCTATTTTTCCTTTGTCTCTTTCTTATGCAAAAAAAAAAAAATATCTTCATTCACGAAGATACAAATACAGCGATTAGTTGCTTTTGTAGTAGAATTTCTGCGTTATTTTTAAGAATAGATCCAAGACACAATGATACAACATACTTTCATTTAAGCCGAAAAAGAATTAATTCTAGAGTAAAAGGAATTTTTTCAAAGATTGTATTATATAAAAATTAACAATTTTGAAATTGTATATACAAATTTCGATTTTTTGATAACTCGAGAAGAATCTAGAAGATTTTGTTTCTGGGTCTCGTGGAAAGTCGAATAATCTTCAAAGATTTCTTTATCTCTAGATTAGAATTATCACAAGAAGTATTTTCATGCGTTAAATAAGTATGTACACATTCTAAAATTCCATCGAGGAACACAAAATGCCAAAAATCCAATCTAAAAGTTCGATTGTCATGACAGTGAAAAATGAAGATATTTACACAATATATACGTTCAAATCAGAGAAACAATTAATTGGATAATTGATAAACGAGGAATTAACAAGGAGGTTCTTTTTTCTTTCGGGTCCCGTACAGTGATCCGCAAGTTATTAAACTGGTTGTAATTGAGGTTGAAAAGCAGATCGCCTTCAGTTCGGTCGATGCTTTTTCGTTTTCCTTGTTCATTATCGTCCCCGTGGGGATACAAAAGAAATGAAAAGTGCGAGACGTGCGACAGTGAATCTTTCTCCGAGGCCGAGAAAGTATCCCGAAAAGAGTAATAAATGCCCGGCGTGCAACCGTTCGCTGCTCCTTTACTGCTAGAAAATTGGAAAATTTTCTGAAAGATAATGGGAGGAAAAAAACTGAGGTCGTGGAAAACAACCATCTAATCAGTAACATCATTCCCTTCCTCTCTCTCTTTCTCGTTCTCCCTCGAGTTCCTTCGCGCGGTCATCATTGTTTCTAATTTCCTTTGCTTATCGTAATGGCAACCTGACGAGACTTTACCTTCTTATCATTGTGCTCCAAGAGAATCGCTCGAATTACTCTTTATATTTGTACAATAGTCGTATTATTTGCCACTGAAATATTTGTTTAAAAATAGTAAAATGGTAAAATAAAAATTTTTCATAATTTTTATTCCGCAGAAAACAGTATTCCGCGTTTGAACTGTGTGTTAAGGTCGATCACGACTGTTGTCGATCTTGCATCTTTGCGTATTTCTCGAAGGACCACCCACTGTTGTGGGAATGAAATGAAGCTAGTTTGGTTTCTAACTTTATTGACTATTGAGCCTGGTGGCTTCAACGCAATTCTTGCTTGGGCAAGAATGTGGTACACAAGTGGTTGAATGACTGTGACTGAATGAAACCTTGACTGTTCTTCATTGGACTCTAAAATTTGACTCTCTTGGTTAAGCTCTAAAAATTGACTCCTCGTAACTATGACTGACTTCATGGTCCGTTCGTAACTAACCCTATTGAATCACTGTTCTATGCTCCGAGTCCTACCCTCGTAATCTTCCTTGGGTTCCCCCTTCCGAGGGACTCGGAAGAATTGGAAAGCGGAGGATGTGTTAGAGCCAATCAGGAGTGATAAAAATTTCTAAATTTTCTCACAGTACGCGAGTGACCGTGGTGGTGTGGCATTGTTAATAATTAGTTCCTGAAAACTATCTCGTTTTTTACACACTCCGAGAGTACGTATTTATGACCTGGTGATCCCTGTGGTGTGGAAAAGTCTTCGTCACACTTAAAATTGGCTTAAATGCATGGGGCGCCTGTTTGGAGTTTGAGGGGCCCTTGCTCAGAATCAAAATACAAAGATGTTTGGACGTTTCCACACTTAGATTTTCCATGTTACAAGTGAATACGTATCCTTGGCTCTAACACTGTGTACTTTGAATATTGATACATAATGGGTTTTTTGGACTTTGAAACATATAGCATTTAAAAATTTTCAGAACTTTGTATTAGCTCAAATATAGCTTCTTAAATGTATTTAATAATTTGTTTCAAACGTTTTGCTTACTCGTTAAATAAATCAGATTTGTACAAATATAGGAGGGCTTAAGAATATTCAAAAGACATTACTTGCTAAACTATTTTTTTACAAATATCATTCTTTATTCTAAGAACCTCTATGAATAATTCGTGCGTCATTCTGGGGGCGAGAAGAAAATTTCAGGAAAGAAAGAGATCGTACGAATGATTGATCGAAATGAAGCGGTGGACGGTGATTTGGAAAGGGGTCGAGGGAATCTAAACAGCCAGCCATTACAGTTGCCTCGAAATTCCAATAAATTTCCCATTCAAACGAATGAATTTGATCGTTTCTCGTCACATTTCTCAGAAACATTTCCCGTCTTCCTTCTTTCCTTTCCGTTTCGCCCATACTTAACCTTCCACTCTTGAAAAGTATCGTTTGAGTATCACTGTACACTCCTGCTCAAAAATCTCACATCGGTTCTTCTTCGAAACTAGAAAAAGTTATGTAATGAAATACGCAAGTAGAACGAATATCATTTCTCTCTTAAATTGGACTGTTAGATTATTATCAGACCTAAGTTATTAGAATTTTATCAATCATACAAAACTATTGCATTTTCTATCAAATTAAACAGCAAGACTATTATCAGACTAGATTACTAAAATTTTAAATTACTTAAAATTCACGATAAAAAGTGTTCTCCATTAAATTACACTGCTAAATTAAACATTTACCAACAAGTTTTAAAAAACGTTCGCTATTAAATTACACTGCTATTTAATTTTTCTCATTACCGCTTAATTTTCTATTAAATTAAGCTATACTACTGCGTCTAGACTACTGTTAGACCTCAACCTAGTCAACGATAAAACTTTTGAGCGAGAATGTATGAGGGACATAGACACGCGGTTTGTCGAAGGAAAACAAAGGGGAACAACGGATACCGGCAGCAGATAGAATGGTGCCGGATTGAATCTCATAAAATATTTATCTGTGGAAAGGTGATATAGTTTCCTGGCCGACTTTCCGTCGATCGAACGCTCCTCGTATCAGTTTCCCTGTGTCCTTTATCCCTTCGACCCTTCGACCCTTTGCCCGTCAATTCTTTGTCTTTTCGGACTCGTACAGCTCGGCTCCTTTTCTGGACACGTACAAGCCGTGGGGTCGAATACGCGAACCCCGCGTTGTTTACAAAGGCGCTATACCGAGGGGCCAGAACACCGTGTGTTTTTCGCGCATGATTTCAACTGATGTACGACCAGCCACCATCACGGAGATCGAAAGTGCGACTTTCGCGACGCACTGCACATTTGCATTCGCGCGCTACGAGACGGATTCGTGTCATAGTTTATCACAGCACGAACGACAGATTTCACCGGTTTTTCGTGGACAGCTCAAAAACAGCACGATTGTTTCTCTGGCGATGGTTATACGAAGGTAATTTCTCGATCCACTTCTTCAAGAGTGCTTTGTCTTCTTCTGAAGTTTCCTGTGTGAGCAATTGGAAATGATGGTACTCGTAGATAAGAGATACAATGGATCAAAAAAGTGAATCGGCACACCTAGTTTTCGTGAAAAATAATACGCTCACAAATACGCTCTGTTTCCATAAACAGTTGTTGTAAAAAGTAACGTGCAATTTCCAATAATGAATTATACAATTATACAATAATAATAATAAAGAAGTATTTGAACCACGTATTTGAACGGAATATGAAATATTTTTAATTAAAGATGGATGAATGTTTCTAATCTAAAGACAGGTTTCCTTTTTTTATGTTGGTGCGATTCATTCGATAATATTTCTAATATATCTATAAAGGATATTTTATAATTTTTTTAATACATTCCGCCACAAAATGCAGATTAAACACTTATAAAAATGAATTATAAATGTGTCAATATTTTTTTGATTCTTGAATTTTTATATTTTTTGTGTTATTATTGCATAATATTTCGTTATTAGAAATTGCTATTGCACACATTATTTTTGTGTGAGATTTTGCTTACATCATTATTTATATTATGCCGATAATAATAAGTAAAGTATTTTTGTTTGCTATTGTTTATTTTAATTTTACATTAAATATTTATGTTTGACTATTTTTCTTCACAATTTATTTTTACAGAATTAAAGAACATCTATTCACATAGTAATAATAGTAGGAAGCGGTGACGAAATTTATTTTGCAACTTTAATCAAATTTTATACATTATACTTTAAATTCAACATTTTTTGATACAATTTATCCAAGATGTTGGAAATGGAGCGTGAAAGGGGAATTTTTGAAGTTCCCGAAAGTGTTCGGTGATACGAGAAAACGTTAAAGACCACACGAGCACCGTACACCCGTTACAGGAAACTTGTTTAACGCAACGATTACGTAGAAAAGAAAATGATAAAAAGAATTGCGAATTTCTTCTGAAGTTTTTACTGTTAACGTTCTTGCATTAAACTGCTGTTAGTTTCATAACGATGGCAAAACAGTGTTATTATCCACACCGGCGGTCCTTTTCTTAGATTCAAGATTTACATTTGCGCTTTATAAGCGATAATCTTCAAAAGAAACAACGAAATGTTCATTAACTCCACGAGGGACCAAACAAGAACTCTTCACCTCCTTGTTAACACACTCGCTTTAACTCATAGTATGCTTTCTGCTATTTCAAATCGGATTAATTAAAACTAACAAACGTTAACGCAAATAAATAAATCGCAATTCTATAATCCTTTAATCGTATAAAGAAACTCGAAACAAATCGGAAATAATGAAACAAACAAATAACAACGAAATAAATCTAAGAAGTAACACGATTAATTTGGTCTGTTTTTAATAAGGAACCATTTTTTGAAATTAAAAATTAAAAATTTGTTTTAATTTTCGCGATATATAAAAAGATATTTTTAATATAACGTTGCAATAAAAGAGTAAAAGATTCCAATACCTAATAAAGATTGAATTATTATTAAACGAATTATTATTAAGCCGTGATTTTTAGTTACTAAAATCAAAGTTTCTCAAAACTCAAAAAAAAGCCTTGTAAATCTAATAAATGAGATTCTGTTCTCAAAATATCATAAGAATTTAATGATAAGTTATATCTATCTTCTTTCTTAAACATACACTTACCATTAAAGATTCATTGTAAAATCGCAAGCTGAATCGTCGCGTTCCACGTTGAATCAAAATATTCAATCCACCTCGATTCATATTAGATTTCAAACGATGTAATAAAATTTCCCATTAAGCCCGTCGAACGCGACGACTCGAATCGATTTCAAATAGCGCGCCACCGAAATGGCCGATTATTATTGGTTCGTGCGGCGAGGACTGCGAGGCCGGCTTCGCCGGAAACGAGGAAGCGTTTTCCGATTGAAATGGCCAGAAATATCGTGTTTCGGACGACATCTCTCTGTTCGAACGAACCTTTAATATTTTACGACAGTGGATGACAGTGTTCATCGTCGTCGACTTGGCGTTGCTTGCCTTCCGGTGAGCCTGCAGACCGTGGCTTCCGCAAAAGCGTGGAAACGAGTTGACCGTCGAGTGTCGCCGTTGCTTGCGCTTAGTACACGCCGTAGGCGTTGGCGAAGAAAAAGAAGAGAATAAACAGGAAAATAAAAGAACGAGAGGGACGAGAGGATAAGCAGACAGCGGCACTTCGAAAAAGCTGTGACCACGGCCAGGTACGATCCACGTTTCCTTGTCGCCTTGGGACACTTCTTACAGTTTCCCCTCTCACTCACTCATTCACTCACTCACTCACTCACTCACTCACTCTCTCTCTCTCTCCGTTTCTTTAGCTCACGGAACTTTCAAACTGTACGTCCACGGCTTTGCAAGCAGTGAGGTTTTACTGTCGTCGAATTTTTCGCGAAATAAAATTTTCCAATTTTTAAGCGTAACTCGCTTAAAGGAATTGTTTGTAAATTATAACTAAAGTTAGCGTCCGATTTAAGAATTTTCCAAGAGTTTTAGATAAAATTCACTTTCGAAATTTATAAATGAATTGTCTAGCTCTCTTTCAGAAGGTGCGAGACATTTTAGAAGTCTGTGAAATTATCTTATTTAGGCACGAAGTTTATTTGATTAGGAAGAACTGGATGTTCATGCATCAGTGAGACACTTTATTTTAAATCTTACCCTCCAGAGCAAACTGTTTCTCGCATTTGAGAAGATCTCATCCAATTAACAGGAATGCTTTCTCATCAATAATGTTTAACTCCCATCGAAGATATCACGTTCCTTTCAGAAGCTTCAATTAGTTCATAATATCGCCGTAATATCTCTCTCCGACGAAATAAAATATCGTGTTTCTCCCTCGTGAACTTCGATATCTTATTTATAACATCGCAGACACTTTTAACAAGAATCTTTTTTCCAAAATATTCTGTTTTCCCAAAACGATCTCATCGTGTTTCCAATCTTCTCTTCGAAACATCGCGCCGCTTATTGAAAGGCGAAGAAGAAGAAGAAGAAGAAGAAGAAGAAGAAGAAGAAGAAGAAGAACAGCAAAGATGGAAGGAAGGAAGGAAGGAACAAATTCGCGAAACTTTACGTTCGATCCTCCGTGAAAGGCTCTCGCGCATCGAACCCGGGGATGACGTAGTTTTCTAAACTCTGGCTAACTAGTTCCTCAGCTAGGCAAGCATCCGGAGGCTCACGCCACGTCGTCGCTAATCACGGTTTACCACTTTCAGCGGCGACTTTCCAATAAGTTTCGCGTCCGGAGAATGTCTTTGTTGAACGCGCGCGAAGTTGACCGCATCAGGTTCAGGAGCGGGAATCCGCGCGCGATTGTATCGAACTTCTTGTGGAGTTTCCCCGCCGACTGTTCGCTCCGGACTCGTCGAAGCGTTCTTAATAACGCGCAGGAAAGCTATTGTTCAACGAACCGGTGTGGTCGATTCGTACGGTGTCATGAAATTCGTGAATGCAGCCTCGAATAACCGAGCTATAAACGGCTTTGCTCGCGCCGCCGTTTGATCAACTTCAACCTCCTAAACGTTAATAATTTCAGGCTGACTAAATAGCGTCGAATTTCGCGTCGGGATGGCTCTTCTTCGTCTATTTTTACCGCAGCATTAAAATTGCTGTTGTTTCCTTGAATTTTTAATTCTTTGCTCTTTCGTTTCATTTAGAGAATTACCTTTTTTTATATGATTATTACACTATCTTTCTTATATTATACAAGTACTTTCGATAATAAATTTTTACTAGAGGTTGAAAAGTTTTGTTGAGAATCTGCAAAATCTGATATTTGCTATGTAGTAAGTGATTGTAGTAATATATGAATCTGTCAAAGGTAAAACATATATATTCAGTATTTATTATAATTTATTTTCAAATCACATGAGATTATAGCAGCCGTTAATAACATTAAAAGTACAATTTTATTTTTTTAAAACGTTTGATGTTATTTAATTATTTAGGTCAAATGAGTGAATGAATTTAAAATTATATAAAATTATATAAAACACGTGCTCACGCGTTGGAATAAATCAAGTTGAAAGTCACAACATGAAAATTGATAGAAGTGATCAAATATAATATAGAACAAATCATAAAAAAGAACAAATTATTTTTCTCAATTTACAAGATCCTTCATACGTAGAAACTTTTACCGAATTTAGAATTTAAAAGATATATAAATCTTCCTTCAAGAGCTGCGAGTTCGCAAAACCGCGTTTCTAGATGTTAATGAACTTAATGAATAATGCTCGTGTGGGCTGTAAATTACCGCGTTTTTTGCTTCGAGAATAATCTCTGTTTTTATTCGCGCTTGTGTCAAGCAGCGTGTCGCGAGGTATCTTGTATAATATTATAGCTATTCGCGTAATGGCAATCAAGGTGTCGCTTCACTTTTCACGCGGGACAATTGGGAGGAAAACAACAGAATAAGGGCGTTCTGTTAATAAGAAGGAATACGTGACGTTTAATCGGAATTTGCACGTTGCTTTCAAATATTTGAACATTTAAAGGAACAAAGTGAAAAGCAAAAATGAAAGTTGCAAATTTCCATCGTAATTGGAAAGAGATTAATAAGTTAGATATTATATCAGGCAAACACATACGAGATTAATTATTTTTCTGAATGTAATTTTCGTTATATTTCATTAAATTTATTTTCATAAGACTATAATGTAATTTTCGTTATATTTCATTAAATTTATTTTCATAAGACGAATTGCCTATCGACAATTTCGTTGCTCCAGATTTAGAATTATCCTGAAATTTAACTTGGAACTTACAATTAGCAGAATATCACAGTTGCTCTTAACGTAATTTATGCATTTAGAAAATGATTGATATAAGAAAATCACACGAATATTTTCTTTTAACATCGAATATATGCAATTTAATATATACAAATGCTTTTTCAATGTAATTGATGATCAATTCGTGAAATTCAAAGTTAGAAGAAATATATTGTATTGACGCATAACGCATTTCGTCAATTTAATGCAACGATTAATTCGATAACATAAGAAAGATATTTATCGAAGAGTTCAAATTAGAGACTTAACCAAATCTTTGAAGAGGAAAAGGGTTCTTTTTCGTTAAAGAAAATATTATTTAAGGATTTTTTTTCTCGCGGAAAAGTGGTTACTTGGAGAAAAAAGGACTTTACTAAGGGAAGTAAAGAAAACTTTTAATCACTTCAGGAATGCTCGTCAATTTAACACGTCTTCCTCCAGACTGAAACTTTTTTCCCCCGGAATCATCAAAATTATATTATAACGTAAATCTCCAATTCTGACCAACTTTTTCAACTAAATCTTTCAACCTTCCGTTCTCTCTCCGTTCTTTTCGTTTTCTTTTTCCGCGAAATTTCATCTTACCGTCAAAATCAGCGAATAAACGATAACAAAGAAAAGAAGAAAGACGAGAGAAACGGCAACGTCTGTTAAATAGACGCGATATATACTGAAACGTTGAAAATTGAAAAGAAAGATCGTTGTGTACTCACAGACGACGCTGAGATGAGCATTGGCACGAATTGCTTTAATGCGCATGTATGGCCCAACTTGGCACTGATATTCCCCATCGTCGGTCAAAGAAGCGTCTGTGATCTTCAGGTTGTAGATCCCGGCGTTCTGATCTCCTATTAGTTTCAATCGTGGGTGCCCGACTATTTCTCCACCTGCGTGATCAAAAACAAAGTGCTAATTTAAACATAATTTAAGTTTGGAGAACTTGATTTAATATTTTAAAATTTTTATGTCTCCATACAGAATTTTCAAACGAAAAGAAGATACTGGACTTTTTTTTAGTATTATTTTAATACGTATATATTATTACTAATAAGTACTAAATCAAGTATTTTTACATTTTATGTAGTATTTGATATTAGTATTTGTTCTTGCTAATTACTAACTTAAGTATTTTCATATTTTATATTATAAGTATTATACGTGTTGTTTAATATTTGATTTTAATAATTATCGTCTTAATAGCAATCAGTAATTGCCGCAAGAATATGTTAAAAATTCTATTTTTTATATTTGAGAATTAAAACAATTGGAATAATGGAACGATAAGTATGTTTAATTTGCAACAAAGAAATGTATTGTAAAAATTTATTGTGTTTTACAAGTTGAAAATTATTAATATTATAAGTTTTGTCAATGTCAGACTTTTTCGGAATCAACAGTTTACGAATTAGAGAATTCTTTATTTTAGGCAAACACCGTTCGCGTTGAATTGATCATATGTCTCGATTGAGGGGAGAAACGACGGAAATAAAGGAATGATCGGCAGGCTTTGTGCGTTCAACTTCCTCCTTTTTGTAACAAAATGGAGATTGTTACAGTCTTAACGAGCAAAATTGAAAAAAGGTATTACTGCAGCTTAAACATTTTCACAAAGGATTTTTCATTAAAATCCTCTTACTTTACGATCGAACGATTTTTATTTTACATCCTCGATAAATTATCTCGATCGTCTCGGTATAAATATATTTCAATTTAAAAACACACCGATAATTCCGAAGAAGCTTCTCATCAAATTAACTTCTTTTATATCATGGAAGGATCGTATTAATCCAATTTCACTCGATTAAAAAATGTCTTGTTTAATATTGTTTTATCATTTCCCTTTTTATTTCTTTTTCCCGCATACATATTTCATCTCCATCACTTCGTACTTCTTTTATCGTTATTATTTTTGTATATATATTATCTGAACATTAGATTTTATATTTTTTATCCTACATTACATTGTATCTTATTATCGTACATATCATTATTTTATATTAATGTTAATATTACAGTTACCATTAATTTATCTTCATTTCATATTTTCTTTCAGTCCCAAGGAAAGAAACAAAATCTTAAAATAGCGTATAATTTAATATTCTAGAAATTTTTATAAGCGTAAATAGAAAAGAGATTTCCTCTGAAATCCATTCTCATTCTGATATCTTCCCAGGATATCGCGATCTCTTCGATGCTTATTACGCAATTGTTCGCGACCATAACAATAAAAAGAAAGTTGTGTACAACATAACAGTAAGTGTCCAATATCGACAGTGTTAAGGTTAAATTATATACATCAAAGCTCAAAGGTAGATCGTAAATGAAACGTTTTTGTATAGAAAGAATAAAAACACACACTTGCCGAGGAAATACTGGCACGTGGTGACACTTGTGTTTTGATAAAAGCGGTGATGTATGCAAAATCGATAGAACGGTACGGCTTCATGGCGGCCATTACCTTCTGTCAATCTTGCCTTCTCCATCAAAAATTTACTTTGCTACGGCCAGATGTTTGAAAATCGAACAGTTCACACTGTTTCTAATAAGCATTCTATCAAAAAATCTCCTTCATTACGTCCGTGAAAATTCTAATAAATTGACTCTCCAATCTGAGATTTTTAAATCTTCTTAATTAAAATCTTCTCGGTAGTATTCTATTTGATTTTCAATTTGTGTCTTTAGATTTTAGTCCCTTTGGGCAATCCAAAGCTTTCAAATCATTTCAATATACGCATCGATTGTGTATTGATTTGAAATATTTTTTACGACTTTATAGAATAATTTTTGCATTACTCTTTTGAACTGATTGTGAACGATATTTTATTTTTATTTAGTTGAAAATATCCTTGTTCGCACATCTCATAAATATTGGCATAATATCTCAAAGCTACGCACAGTGGTATGTTAATGGATTATGTATATAAAAATGATAAAACAGATAATAAATGTAGAATTGAATAGTGATATAAGAAATTCTATTATAATTTAATTCAATTAGTTACATGACAGTAACTAAAAATAAACAGGATATAAGTAGTATAACTCGAAGATTGCAAATAAATTTGTGTACGATAAATTTTACCAATTTCATTTACAAAACAAACAGAATTTGCAGTATACTATTTTTAAAGTAATGTAGCAGGATGTAACAAAACAACAAGAAATTTGCGCTCTTTAACAGCAAAAGAGAGAGAAAGAGAGAGAGACAGAGTATGTAACAGTGAAAATGAACTGTCAGACACATTTTACAAACGACACGATAGAAGCTGTATCTTTCTATAATTTTTCGTGTTCAATGTTTCAAAAATTGTTCTTAGTAAAAGTTGCTTCGAGGCACACTCGACTTTTCTTTATTTATTGGGTACGCAGCAACAATTTCCTTTAAAATTATTAAGTCGTGTTTTTATTTGATTTTTTTTGAGTCTTTTTTTTTGATGCATTTTTTCTCTTTAATTCGAAAAGATCCTCTCGTATTTCGAATAATAACGATAAAAATATGAAAGCAATTGCATGAAACATGCTTGCAACAAAGTTGGAAAATGTCCAGAACATTTCCCCCCGCAATTTATCTTTGTTTTTATACGTCATTATATATTTTAATATTGCGTTAGTTTGCGAAGTATATTTTTCCATCCTTTCTCCGAACGTGAAGCAAATTCTCCGTTGTTTCAAATATCATGATATTCTAGAAATGAAGGTGAGAGTTTCGTCTGTTATGGCTATAGTTTGACGTAATATCCTGCGTCATATTATATTACATCGTTAATATGCGTCATATTATATTGCATCATTCATTAATCGGTATTCATTCGCAGTTCGATGTATCGAAATCTAATATTGTACAGGAGCTTGATGTTTGAAATTTACAAAATGGGAATATATTTTTCAGTTAGAACTTTTTAAACATTATAATCATCCTTTTACAATGCCATATACATAATTATAAAGTTATTGATAGTTAATCATTAAGAATCAATCTTTTCAACTGCTAATTTATCTACAACGATACGTTTTCAATATTCCATTTTGCTACATATTTTCCCTTTCGTGCATGCCAAACTGATCATTATCTCTATAAATTTCTATACTTCGCACCGCAATACTATTGTGCGTGAGTTCTGCAATTTACCTGCTATTTTCAACGAAGCAATTCTCTTAATGACTGTTTCAAGCTTTGTTCTACTTTCCTCTTTTTCAAACTATACACGCACATATACGTACACACACATATACGTAGACACGTGAAATTCGGTTGAAAAATTTAGGCCACGCAGTGACGAACGAGGAAAGAAAAGGGTAGCTAATAAAGGGTTTCGATAGTCGTGGCTCTAATTACTCTCTCTCCCTGGTACCAGTACCCTCCCATGCCAGATCGCACCGAGACCCAGAATCAAATAATACCATCGCAGAGAGACCATCGCTGAAACCGTGACACTGACGAGGGTGAGGCTTCTACAGCGTTCGCGACACTTGAAAAATGACTAGGAGAGGGATCAAGTCCGATGTATGCACGTACTTACGTGAATCCGAGTCAAGTTCGATATTCCAGTTTCGTTATCTTGTATTTCGAATGCTATTCAAGAGCAATTACAATTTGTAGAAATGTTTATAGAAATCAAGTTCAATGTATACATTTTATGTATGACAAATTTGATATGTAAAATTCGTTTCGCGAGTTTCGAATGCTATTTTCGAAAGTGTAAATATATTTCAACGAATACATTTATACATTTCATTCATTGTACTTAATTCGATGTACGAGTTCAACGTTTTTATACGAATTAAATTTAATACATAAGTTTCGTTTCATGGGTTTCGAATACTATATGAAAATAAAAATGTTTCAACGAGCACACTTGCAAGTCAAGTTTAATGTATTTATATATTTAATTGTACATAATTCAACGTACGAGTTCAGTGTATATATTTTACATAAGTTAAATTTGATACATAAGGTTCATTTTATGGGTTTTCAATACTACGTGAAAAAAGAAAAAGAAAAAAACAACGAGTACATTTGGAAGTCAAGTTCAATGTATTTCATTGTATCTAGGTCAATGTATAAATTTCGCGATGTGCAATGCTATACGTATATCAAGCTAAAGATCAGATCATTTCGTTCAGGAATATTAAGATAGTTCTGCTCCATTTAAGTCGCGGTTACTAATGGCCCGCGTTTTAATGAACGAACGGGTAAGATGAAGTTACCGAAACGAAGTTTCCCGAAGATTCTGTAATGTGGACGATAGCGAAGAAAATTCCGCGGGTTTTCTTACTGTCTGCACAAACGCTCGCTCAACTTTTACTTTATCTTCGACCACCTGGGCAAAAGTTAATAATTGTTCGAAATCGAGACGAACGTTCCTGTTCGGGAGATTCTTGGGTTCCGAGAAGCTTCACGTGGTAATTAAAACCGGTGACATTTCAGTCTACTTTTGGAGATCCCGAATGTTCTTCATTTCTTATTCCGAAGATGTTCGTTCGCTCTCGAGTTCATTACTGTACGTTGTGTTTTCTTTTTTTCCTTTTTTTTCCATTCTTTGTGACAGAATTGTTTAATTCTTACATTTTCTAGTAATATAGATTTAGATTCTTCCAGAGAATTTTTCGTTTGTTCTTTACTGGATTACGTGTCCAATGTATTTTTATTTTTACTTTTCAATTTGTAACATTTTCGATTTTTAAACTTTTCTTGGCTTTCATTTTATTTATTTATCTTTCCAAAGAAGATTATTCGTTCTTGAGCTATTTAATTCGTAAATCTGTAGTAAAAATACGTGTTTCTTTTTGTCTCTTTTATTATTTTTTTTACTTTTTTATTTGCGATGGAATTTCTAAATTTTTAAACTAATTATAAATAGAACGTATTATATTCCCTCGTTCTCTATCTTGACATTTAACAAAATGTTGTGAATATAAAATTCTCAAGGTTTTTGCAAATCGATAGACTAGAATTTACCTAGTCTGGAGGGAGAGTTCCTATTTCCGAAAATTGAAAAACATCGATTTACTTACTTGGTTGTATGACGTAAGCGAAGCCATCTTTCACCCATTGTACGATGCCAACTCGGTTTCCGACCTCACAGGGTATCGTCACTTCACCACCTTCGAGGACAGAGCTGTTTCTTGGCCTCACTCGGAAATATTGTCCCCCTTCGCCTGTAACATCGTTAGAAAAAAGACACGAACGTTAATATTTTGCAAACGATATGAACATACGTATATATTATTATACATTTATACGTATATAAATTTGATAAATAGTAAATTTTAAATTTGACAACACGGTATTGCGGTATTACGGTTTTAAGTGTGAAACTTATTAGTGGCTGTGTATGTGATCTCGACAATTTCAGTAGTTTCTATATTTCGAGGTTAGTTTAGTTTAGTTAGTCCATGGTGTACTGAACACATATAATCTAGTATTTTAAATAAAATAATTCTTGTTTTAAACTATTCATGTAAATTATTTATTAACACTAATTAAACTATTTATGTAAACTATTTGTTAACACTAATTTCTAATAACATGCATCGATTGAAATGTCAAAACTAAATAATGAAAAAAAAATATATAATAAAAAAGAAGAAAAATAACGAAATAATAAATATTTTAAGAAATTAAGAATTAATAAATATTAATACAGTGCTAAAGTATTAAAAACTGTAGTCGTGAATTTTTCACGGAAGACGCAAGTTATTCTTACTTCTCTCGCTCGTTATACAATGGCTAACGGCTGCATTAATATAAAAAATTTGCGGGTGAGTGCGAGTTGCAGCTTTGGTTAATTTATAAGATTACACAACGCTCGTAAAAGTGCGCTTTTGCGAGAGATTTGAAACAGAATCGGCGGGAAGGAATATTCTATTCTATAGCGGAAATTATTTGCGGACGCAGCGACTGCCACTTCCGTGAAAAGAGTGGAAGCCAGAAAAACTCCAGTAAACATCGCGTTTGTTGAATCCGGAGAAATGTTCGCCGTGTTTCTTTCAACTTGAACGTTCGAGCGAGAATGAATCTAATAAAAAATAAATTAAAAAAAGATAGAGAATATTTTGGCGAGCGATTCTTTCTCTGGAAAACACTTTATTAACAACCTTTTAATTAATGAAACATCATAAATGAACAGTAGTTCTTATTCAACATAAACCAACGTATTTAGTTTTTAGCTGCAGACGTCCGTGAATCTTTTATCAATACAGACTATTTTTTTTAAATCAAACTAATGTACCTAATTCAACAACATTATTTTTTTTCTATCAAAGATCATGTGCTTGGTTTAGGAAATTTGAATTTCGTACTTTGGTCATAAAATAACTTTGTTAGATCATGATTTTATGTGAAATAAAAATTTACTCACCGATGAACGATGAAAAAAGAATTAAACAAAAATTATCAATCAAAACAGTGTTTCCTTAATCTCAAAAAAAAAAAAAAAATATATATATATATATATGTATATATATGTGAAAAAAGAAAAATATTGATAATCCCTTCCTCTATTCCAATCGATTATTCTGTACATAAGCAAAAATAGCTCTTTCCAATCCTCCTCCCATAAATCATTACTTTCGTTCAACGTAGAGTATAGTCTACAAAGTCGTTGCAAAAACTCCTCTTTATTTTTTTGTAGCCAAAAATAATCTACCAATATATATACAACCATATATTGACCACACACACACACACACACACACACACACACACACACACACAAACTATATATTGACACTTCCACGAAATCGAATCCCCCATAAAACAACGATGGTAAATCAGACGAGGAACGAAGAAGGACAGAATATCTCGATGGAAGATGGACGTAATCTGCTTGTCTGGTCGCCCATCGGGATCGATGCTCGGTTGGCTTTCCTCGACAAGGCTGCATCACCGGTTCCTGTGTACCTGCGGCTTGGTTACACGTTTGCCTTTGTATACGCTGGTCACCTGCTGCTCGAATTTGCGTGCACCCGCGCCGATGAAATATACAGCCCTTACACTCTCCCGTAAACGCGACCACCCTCCGGCGCACGAACCGGGTGCCTTTAACCAGATAAATTTCACGCGTCTCTGCACTCAAAGCGACACGTCGACGAAGAAATTCCTATCGACTATGTTTGCGGCATGCTCGTTTGCCATCGATTCCGATTGGACGTTCGTTCTTCGATTCCCGTTTAATCGCAGTGTATACGGCGAGATTAGAATATCGCGCAAGGAAGTGAAACTCCGATTGGGTTTGGTCGAAATTTCGAAAGATTAGGTATTGGAGGTTAGTGAGGTTAGAGATTAGATTAGATCTATTTTGGATGGAAATTAGAAATTTAGAAATTAGAATATTACATATTGGGTAGTAGAGTCGAAGAATTTCAAACAGCAGAGATCAAAAAATTTGTGATTTATGAAATCTGTGGAATTTGCGTTCTTGTGGAACTCGAGAATTTCAAACGGTAGGGGAAACGAAAAATTTGTCATTCACGGAGTTTATGGATTTATACTTCGCGCGATCCAAGAATTTAAAACAATAGAAACTAAAAAAAAGTTTGGAGTGTGTATTTTATATATTAAGATCTAAGAATTTAGGACATAATTAGGTTAGGTTATAGTGTTTATATATGTTTTTACTTCATCACTTCAAAATCTTTTTAGCAAAATTTAGCGAAAATAAAAGAATTAATGTGGTACGTGTACAAAAGTAACAAAATTAGCAGTTGTAGGTATAATTAAGGTACAATTTTACAATATCATAGTTAGGATCAATTTTTACTCGATAGTATATACTGTCTTTATAAGTTAAAATTTTATACTGTAAACTTCGCGGAGTATTGAATTTTATTCTTTTCTTACAATACATCTTCAATAAATACTAACTTCATTTTATATTTAAAATTTCCATTTATATTTATTTTAATATAAAAAAAAAACTGCAATATAATATATCGAGTTCTAATATCACACTAATCAGAACAACACAACTAAGATTTAGACGTTATCTACATACCGATAAAAGTAGTACGTACGTATAACGTGCACATTCTGACAGAAAGAGTAACGCTAAAATCCTCTAAACTCCGAATGGATATAACCGGGTCTATTTTAGTCGGGTTGTTAAATTAAAGTTTACTGCTTCTAGCCACGAGCAATTCGATCGTAGTCACGAGTTTCTCGCATTTATAACAGATTTTTCATCTACCCGAAAAAGCACTCAAATATATCGCGGATAGAAATTACGATACACATTCGGGAACATTCGTCACTTTTCAAATGAAAATTTCGTTTCGCCTATCGTTCGTTCTATCGTTCCGGCGAGAACGAAGTTATTTCATCGGAGGCTACCGCGAACGCGTTGCATTTACCAACAAATTTACAGAAACATTAACGAACTGTGAGTAAACAGGAACGATTATTCATTCTGCGAAATAGTTTTCATCGACGTGTAATGTTTTCGCGTTACGAGATCATCGCATTCTCCTCCCGTTCTTTTATCATATATAAAAAAAAAATACTTCCTCGATGAATATGAATAATTCATCAAAAATATGTCCATTTCGCGTAAATGGAATTTAAATTGGAAAATCCTTTCGACGTTACGTTTCCAATGTTTCAATGTTTTACAGTAAAAAAGTAGCTGGTTTCTCCTTCTTTCCTTTTTGTGCAAAACACTTTCAAACAAATATATACGAAAAGTTTCTGTCGAAAGTTATTTCTCTGAAATTTTTTTTCAAGACTTTCTTTCAGAAAAATTGCAATGCTATATCTCCAAAAGAAGAGAAAAAAAAATTTTACGCGCAATTAATCGTGATATTACACACAGAGATCCATAAAACTTAAGCTTGCGGAATGATAAACATACCGGCTGAAATTCTGCTCGATCAGAGCGCGATGAGATGTGTAAATGGTACGTGTAAATGGCACGATTATTAAAAACGCGTTCGCCGATCGTCGCAGGCTACACGCGCGATAAAACAGGAGAAGAAAAAAAAAGAAGAAACAAGAAAAGGACGAGGGGAAGGAAACAAAAAAGAAAAAAAAAAGAAAAAAAAAAGAAAAAAAAGGGAAAAAGAAAGTGGCAAAGCCAATAATCGCATTCGTTCGAGGGATTCCCGCATCGACGGCCAGGCGTCCACGCAGATATTTATTTCCTTCGGCTCTGTCCTCGATTAAACCTTTGACAGGCCTATTGGCGCGTATCACGAAATTTCCCTACGCGTTGTTGGCTTCTCCCTTTGTTCTGCGATAGAACGAGGACGCGAGCAGGTCGGCGTTTTTTTTCACCTTCCTTTTTCGTTTTCCACCTGTTTTCGTTCCTCGCTGAATGGTTACGTGATGGGAATAAGGTTTTTTTTCTCCTCTCTGCTCTTCTGTTTGCCTTCATTCTCTTTTTTCCTTGTGTCCTTTTTTGTTATTTTTCTTTTTTTTTTTTTTTGTTTTTTTAGCTTAATTCAGCAGTGGTATTAACTTGAAATAGCGCAAGTTAATCGATCCTTTGTTGCCGGAATAGGTTATGGAATGAAAGATTGAACGAATTGGGTTTTTGCATGGAGGTATCCTTGGTTGAGAGAAATGGAGGACGTGGAAATTATGGTTTAATTTTTTTTTAGTAGTTCGTTCGATAGGATATTAAATTTTGATACGTTGCAAATTATATAAACGTAAAAGTGAATAAATTGTCAATTTTCTTCGCATCAGGTTCGTACGTCGATTGTAAAGTAACTACGTATCGACAAATTTCCGCGACAACGGCGTCCAAACTGAAAAATTTTCACAGCGCCATGCCAGCCTCCGAATAAAAAATCAACAGAATGACAAACACTTCCGCATTCACCAATTAACTCTTAATATTTACAACACTTCAAACAGAACCGAAGCAAACAACAAGCGACCAAAAATAAAAATCGAAAATTCCGAAACTTCGATACGCTGTATGTTGCTGTAGTAAAAATGGGGGCAACTTCGACAACAGGCACGAATATGTATCGCATTTATTGTCCCAAATGGAACAAAGTCCCGTTGGAAACTCCATTTGAATTCGAACGATCCCGGTTCGTTGTATCGGCGGCAAACGTTAGCGGAAAAATCGTTCGATAACGTTCCCTGGATCGTCTCATTTTTCATGTACACGGCTCGAACCTGGTCGCTTTGCATACCGGCCGAAGGTAAACGCGTACTTTATGCCGCTGTTTGTCGGCCTTTTTCCTGTTAAGCGAGCCCTGAAACGAGCATCGATACGAGAACCGATTGTCCTTTTTCGGCCGAGGAGATAAAGAGAAAATTCCGTGGAGTCGGGTAAAAATTTGCGTCAGTGTGTATCTACGTCTGTTCTGTTCCGTTCCGTTCGTTCGTTCACGTTGTGTTCACCAACCCGAGGCACCCCAAGAGTTCCTTGAATTCCATTGATTCCATATTCGATGGACGATGCGGAAAAGTTTCGCGAAACGAGCCGTTTGCTCTTGCTTGCGGGCAACATTTTGCTTGTAGCATGAAACTTTTCGCCGATTTCTATTATTTTCAGCTCTCGTGTTTCGTCTTTCTTGTTTGTTTTTCTGTTGCTCTTCGGTCAGTGGAATTTTCGAAGGGAGGTGTTACGAGGATGGTTGGAGACCAGAGTTGTATGGTAATACAGTTGGGGCCACGGTAACTCGAATTTGAAAGGGAAAAGTTCAAATTGTTAAGCGACGGAGTAACTTGTTTTTCGAGTTTAAAAAGAGATTTAAGTAATGAAGATGACTGAAACAGGATTTATGCAACATTATTTAATTATTATTTATACACATTATATATTATTTTATATAATTGTTATTTTAATTATATTATATTATATAATTATTATATCACAATTATATTGTATTATGTATTACTTTAATTATTATTATAATATAATTAATTATTATAGAAATAAATGGCAATTTACGGTTATATGGTGCGAGGATTAGATCTCGCATAGTGCGTGCAAGTTGGAATATAATTGTCGATCGTAATGCGTGAATGTACAAATGTTACAATTTATTACGAGTAATTAAGATAACGATTTCTATCAGGGATACTACAGAATTAATAATACACGGAAGATCATGCCGCGCAGGGAGAGAACGAATCGACGATGAATAGCTTTTAATAATTCTCATAATTCTAGCAATTATGTGGCGTAATTTGCAGATGATGACGGAATCGCTTCTGTCATTTCGCAATTATCCGAATACACAGGATCGAAATTAGGCCATTGAAACGTGGCGGCAATCCGCCATCGATTTCCCAAAGAGTCAGCTCTGAAATGAACCGTAAAGTATAATTTCTACATTGTCCATTACCGGTAACGTCATCCGGTCGATCCGCTGTTGCGAACACCGGCGTCCAATTAACGTCGTCGCTTAATTTCCTCGTGTCCTATTTTTCATTTTCATTCTTAGCTCATTGTCAGTCTCCTCGGGCGGGGAACATGGTCGCAACAGGAAAAGGAAGAAGACAAAGAAAGGCAGACAAGAAAGAGGATCTTGTCCTGATTTTTTCAAGCTACGAGAGGCCTAATAATCAAACGGAGAAAGAAAAGAAGGGGAAAAAAGGATGGAGGGAAAGTGGAGAAGTAGAGAAGAGGTAGCAGGAAGCCGGACGAATTCAACGAACCGTACGTTTTTGGTAAAAATATCGGCGGAGTGTCTTCGAAATCGATCTTGAGCAGCCGTGTATCCTTCGAGTGGCACGCGAATGAATTTTCGAAGGCACTTCAACTCCTTTCAGCCTCTTATGCATTGCCTTTCGAGAATATGGAAAACCAGTCGACTATTCACGTTCCGCGGGGACCACCGCGGAGAAACTTCGCTTTTCATTTTCTTTTTTTTTTTCTCTTTTTCCGTCTTCAAGTTTCCGGAGGTTCGTATGTATTATATATATGCATGTATGTATGGAGAAGAATTTGCTCGATTTTTTTTTAAGACGACAGAAGGTAGTAGGATAGGCCGAATATAGAAAACTATTCGCGGAGCCTTCGTTTCGAAGATTATTTTTCTACCCTTTGTAGACGTCTGTGAATTAATTAGAAATCGCCGTTAATACCGCGCAAGGTTTCACTAATTAGTTTCGTTTGAGTGTTTCGAAATTGACGGGGTTTCGTTCATCGAGCAGCTACTACGGCGTATATATATTAGCAATTACTACTGCCGAGAGGTAAAAATCTTGTTGTTTCAGCCTCTTACGGGATCGAGCTTTGTTTTTACGTTCAATTGAGATTGACAGACAATCATCGTAGAAAAACGTAGAGAAACAAGTCGCGCAGATTTGCTGACTTTATCAAATCGTCGATTTTATCTTCTGTAAGCGAGATTGTCATTAGAATTTGAAAGGAAAAATTCATTATAATTTTCTTTTCTCAGATTTTGCCGACGAATGGACAAAAATTATAATTTTCTTCAGTTGTGTTTAAGAATACGATTGAACAAAATTCCAAATTATAAATAAGACTGGACATTCAATGCTTGTCTTATGTTTGGTATCTTACCTCCGTCTATGATTTTCATGTCACATTCTACTATATCGGTTCAAGTTTTTCATCGGCAAGTTTTTCACCGCAGCGCCACTAGCAATAATTAAATAAATTAAAATAAAAAAATATGAAAAATGTTGTTACATCTGCATCGAAAATTATTTATTAAATTAAACGTGAACGCTTTCTTATTTGCATAACTATTCTTAAAAGACGACCAACTTAATTTTTCACTATAATATAATTATTTTCTACATAAATTAGCATTGTATATCAAAGACTCATAAATTAGCATTCAGTACATGTCAACAGAGTTATAAAATTAAAAACTATTAATCGTAACTATTAAACATAGTTTCAGTTTGCTAAAAATATAGAAATTGCAGTATTTATTGCTGCTTTGAATTAATGGCGGCTATAAAACAACAAAAATCTAAAAATTGTCAAATTATTAATTATTGTATTAGAAAAACTGTATTTCGAAGTATTGACGAAGACTGTCACCTGTTGTGCATCACTGATTTTTATCTGAAGGTTGAGCACTTTTGATTAAATATCCATTCTAAATATATCTCGTTTGTGTTTCAATAAATAAAAGATTTTTATAAAGATCTTTTTATAAACTCTTGATTTCATCGTTTTCAACGAAAAATCTACTCGGTGAATTCGTAAACCACGGATAGAGCTCTTTCTGATACACACAAAATTACATAATTTTAGATACTAATCTCGTGTTTTGGAATCTGAAGATATACTATTTGATAACACCGTAACAGATCATTCATTTTATTTAATTATTTTACTTGATATACTTCTCCAATGCATATAGTTGCTAAAGTGTACTAAAAAAGCAGTAATTTTTTTCTTGATCCGTATTTTAGTCTCTGGGACTCGAAGTTCCCAGCTTTCATATCCGGTCTGTTCTATCTTCAGTTAATGATGATAGTTTTCGTTTATCAGATTTTTTCGAGAAGATGATACGAAGAAGAAGGAAGAAATGTTAATAATAATACGACGAAAGCGAAATGCAAACGAGAAGATGAAGCGGACGAACGAAATTACTATTGCCAATATTTCACATAACGTTCTCTCTAGCTTTATTCGCGGAATATAAAAATTCTGTACCGTCAGACTTCCTAAATGTTATAAAACAGCCGCGTTCGTTTTATAAACGTACTTCTCTTCAATTTCCCGGCAGCTGGCAAATAACTGCACCAAGTCTGCCCGATTATACCTAAAGAAACGACACGTCGCGTCGCGTCCGCGTTCGCGTTATTTCCTCCTTGTAAATATGTTGTATTTATGTGGACATACGTGTGCGTGCGTGCGAGTGTGTTATACACGAGTGTTCGTGTAATACATGGGGTGAGTCGTGTTACGTTCCCAACCAAAAATTCGTTGAATTTAATGGTATGGTGGAACACGTGTTAAGAAGAAAATATTGCCGTTAAGAAGATTTCCTTCTCGAGATACTATTCCTTTAACTTTTCTCTTTTTCTTTAAATGGGACGATGTTTTACATACCCCGTTTCTATTTTTAGCGAGACAGTTGCAATTTCCATGAAAGAAATTACTTGCAAAAGATTACTTACAAGAGATGAAATAAAAAAAATTATCGAGCGATTCGTGTGGAGTGCAAATAATTTTGTAATTCTATTTTTGATCTATTTATAAGAAATTTCAGGATTTCAACGTTACTTAGAATGTATTATAATATGATAGAATACGTAAATTAGCCTATATGTATTTTTTTACAATATTTGGTTTAAAAAAATAATTTTTACCTTCTATTTTGACTTTTTAATTATATTCTTAAAAATAATTTCATTCTCAAGATAATTTCATAATCATAAATAATTTGAATTTACAGAAAAATCCGGTGTACTCACTGTACATATACGAGACAATATTTACGATTGTGGTGAATAATACATGTGTGTGTGTGTGTGTGTGTGTGTGTGTGTATAAAATCAGAATAATAATGAGATAATAATAAGAATTCATACATAATGTAATTACGAATGAAAGATTTCTTACTAAATCAAATTACACTAAAAAAGAACAATATCATATAACAATACCGCGTGTGATACCCAAATTATAAAATTTTCCACTCTGCCAAAAATTCTTTCTACGATATAAAACTAGAAATCTTCTACCGTACTTAAAATTTTTTAAAAGTTGACACGTTTGAATATTTTAAAAAACGAAATCAGATATTTTAATGCAATCTCTTCTTGTACTCTCGGACTGAAAATTTTGTCAAAAAAAGAAGTGCAGCACGTTTGCGAGAGAAATGCACGTTTGATTCGAGCGTTGGCTGACTCGAAGCCTGTACACATCATCGTACACACACGCGCGGAGTTATGTACAGAGGCGAATTTTTATTCGCGTGCTCGTCAGAACGAAAACTTATTTCGTTTCTCCGCATGGTAATGCATGCGCGTTTAGAGGGCAACGTTACCGCACGAAACATTCGAGTAGCTGTCTGGATGCGAATTTCATAAATTCTTTATCGATGGCAAACTTTATACATTGCTGTTGCCACGGCCGCGCGTAGTTCGAATGCGGTAGCCACGCGACGCTCGAACGACGCAAAACGATGCTTGTTTCGTTATGAAAAATTCGCGCTTTATGTCGTATCAACATACGCCTATTACCTTCGCGTGTAACTGCCTTGCAAAAGCTAGCTTCTCATACCCGTTTTTCTTACCTTTCTTTTTCATACCTGAATTTTTTCTCAAACGTTGTTCCAAGAGATTTTCTCGACGAGTTAGCCCTTTGCACTCGACTTCTGAGAGGACATTATATTTAAATCTAACTAGGACTTCTTCTTTTTATAACTTGCTGATAATCATAATGAACGTACATTTGGTATTGTATGATGCGATACATAATAGCATAATATCTGAACAGACGCCTAGAGTGCTAGAAAATTATAATAACGACGTAAGAAAAACAAAAGACTTTCAGAAAGAAGAAATTTTTGAAGACAATCCTGAGTTAATTGATACAAAAATTCATGTAATTCGGAATAATTCACATAAACTAGACTTCTTATTGCTGCTTACGAAAATGGCGGAAGATATTATTTTTCTGAAGATTGAAATTATTTATCAACTCTTGTATATTATACTTGTTCTAGCAAGCCCGCAATATACACTGACAATTGCTTTAAATTTAAACGATATCACATGTTAGAAAGATTTCGTTTATAAATACCATTTGAATGATCATTTCATTTGAAGTGATGATACGAAAAAAAAGTTTGTCGAGGGCAAAGGGTTAATAATTGCGAATCTTCGTGCAATTTCGTACATTTCTGTTTGGACAGAGAATTAACGAAACGAAGCCTAAGTTACTAGAATTGTCCCAAGTTGAACACCTCGAACTCTTACGACGGAACAGCAAGAAATAATGACAGTCGCGTCGTTGTAAATTACCAGGCAGTTTCGCTGCCGTTGCACCGTTTGATCTTACTTTCGCGCTTTACATTTTATAAACCCGACGTGATTCCATTCGCTCTGGATGGGAAATAAGAACACGCGACACGGGACAAAAGCCGGAATATAGATATCGCGGAAAGTTGCTGCAAAGGTGCAGCGAGGTGTTGCATGAAAAATTCAACGAATTATACGCATCGGGGAACAAAATACATCGACGCGTGGCCTAGGGAACAACACTGCGTATTTTACGGTTGTATTTCACGCACGTCCACCTTCTGTTTGACATCACGTCGACTTCGAGTTCATGCATTTTTTATGAGCGTGAAAATAATCATCGACGAAAGCGGCGGGAGGGGGGGGGGAAGGACTGCGTTTTCATAAACGACATTATCGAATTTGCGTAATGCGATTTTCGAGGAAAGGACGTCGTTTCAGGACGTTCGGGCGAATAAAAGCGATCGAAGCGTCAATTTCGCCTTTCTTCGAGATTTTTACTTTCGCGTTACCTTCAAATTGAAAGACTTCTAACTCTTCTTTCCAAGGACGTACAGCGTGTTAAAAAAATCCAATCTTTCAAAAAAAAAAAAAAAAATTCGCTGTAACTAATATTGGATTGTGAACTTCGAGCCATCTGCGAGAAATTCAAGAATTTAATAGTAATTATTCGATCTTTTTTCGAAAGCGATTTTTACGCATCTATTTACGCGAGAAATTTAATTTAACAGAGAAATACGTAGAATATGAAAAAATATTATTGCGTTCCGCTCGACATTGCCAGAAAATCAACTGGTCTCTTTTGCATAAGTAAAGCTTAATTTACATCTGGACTACACCATCCGAACGTCCGCACAGTTCGGTGATCAGAGAGCGACTTTTTGTTTAAACATTGCCGGTCGCTAACGAAACAACCGGCCGATCAATATATCGACATGTGTATTCGAGGGAGCATCTTCGGTCGGTGCACCAACTTCAGTCGAGGTAACAATATATAAAATATCGAAAGTAGAGGTTTAACTTAACTTTCCAACGTCAAACTGTATCCAGATTTGAAACTTATCTTCTTACAAATGTGATCCCCGTGTTGTACAAAGACGTGTCATTTATTATTCTTCAACTGTTAGTTTCTAAGATGGAAGCCGTTTAAAGTGCGACATATTTTTGTTGCGTTCGTACTTGCGAGGTTACCCTATATCCAGTTCGCTGGGAGAAAAACGTATTTCCACGTCAAAAGCAGTCAGACGTCTAATAGGATGTGAAAATCGAACCTGACTGATTGTGAGAAACTTGAGGAATTGTAGCTTCAATGTGATCGGGTTCTACCATTTTAATGGAATTCTTAAATAAGTAAATCGATTCCCGTCCTCAAGTCCATTGAAATTTAAGTTTCAGTCCGCAGTATGTTGAGAGTTTGAAGTTTGTATTTTTAGTACAATGAGAGAAACAAAAAATTGAAAAGACTGAAATGAACAGTTGGGGATTATTAGATATTTTAAGAAGCAAATGTGTTCTTAGGAATTTGAATATAAATGCAATAGACTTTGACTATAATACTTATAGACATAGACAATAAAAATATAATAACACAAATACATTTCATTCTATTCATTTCATTTGTTTTAAATGTGCTTTTAATTAGAATTAACAGAGCTTCGCGAACATTGTAATCGTGCCGTTCTAGAGATGTTCGATTTCGCGGTGTTTGCAAAATTTTCTAGAATTTAATGAAGGAATTTCAATGTATCGCGATATTTATGAAACGCGATAGAGTTATTTATTATTGTATAAAAAAAAAAAACGCAGCTCAAACTTTAACGACGAGCATTCATAATTGTCTCGATTTTTTTAATTTAACAAACATATGTCGCATAATTGTTGCGAAATAATATGTTTGACATGTACAAAAATATTTTATAATCGGAGAATAAATGTTTTAATGAAATAAAAATCATCTGCATTCTGATATTTGACGAAATGTCGGAATGTGATACAAAATAATTTGCAAATAAATACTCTGAAATATCAAAATACATTTTCCACGAAATTTCGAAACAATGCTTTGATATTTTATCGTTATATCATAGGTTTTCAAATGTATGTAGCAAGCTCCACGCAGTGACCTGGACAATCATTATTATTTGTGATATAATTACTAATTGCATCACTGTGTGCAATTATGCAATTATGAAGTATATAATAAATAATATGAGCTAATCGCCTGCGTATGCGATATAGTTATTTTTTTATAATTAATATTAGAAATATATTTTTTTATAATTAATCTATTATATCTTTCGCAATTTTATTAGTAACAAACGTATAGTTATGTAATTTAAATGTATAAATTTTTTCTCCTTTCAAGCGAAGACTGCCACTGCAACGTTAATTTCGAACGAATCAAAATTTCTTATAATATAGAATTTATACGTAACACGTGATAATACACTCACAAGTTGAAGTGTACAACAGAAGCATAAATTTACTCTCAGCTTATAAAAAACATGCAAATGATAATCATTATTGAACTTTACTCACCGTTAAATTAGTTGAAACGTAGATTTTCGACGAAAATTCAAAAGTTCTAGAATTGCTGACTGTTATAAACGTCTATACGTATGAATGTTTAACAAAGAAATAACTTCTCGAAATACTCAAGACCGGAAATTTTACACTGCTCTAATGTCGATATCGATGACGCAAGAACTCGTCATTTATCGCGCAATATGTATGATTCTTCGACATCCACGAACCGAAGGCATCCTATCTCACTTTGATTTCAATCGATATCGATGCAAAAGTTTATTCCTAATGGAATTTATAACGTTTGTCGCGTAAACACGCGTAATATGACCGATACAATTTTTGAATATTCTAGGCGTTTAAATATTATCTAATATTTCTAACAATTCGTTTTCTAACATTTCTAAATACTATTTAGCTGTTTTAATGGATCACGTATAACAATTAAAAAATTAACACATTTCCTATAATGCTCCTAAACATTGTTTAACAATTTTAACAATTTATTTGCAACAATCAAAGTACTAATTCACTTTCACAATATTTCTATACTATCTAATAGATTATTTATAACAATTAAATCAATAAATTAAAACAATACGTTTCTGTGATATTCCTAAGCATTATTTAACAATTTTAACAATTTATTTACGATAATTGAATTATCGATTCGGTTTTTTGGTATTTTTAAACATTATTGATTCATCTACGTTAACGATTCATCTGCAACACTTAGATTATTAAATTTTTTAATATTTTAATGTATTGTAATTTTTTAATTTCGTTTCACAATGATGCTTATTCGTTGGCATTAATCCATTCAAATTAAAATTAAATTTCTGAACTTTCAATAATATTGAATAATCGCTTAACTTCTTCGAGTAAAAATCGAGTGTCAGTGCAAAGTGCAACGTTAAGAAATTCTGGATCACGTCAAATCGTACGTATTGTGAAGACGAAGGGAAGAATCTGAAAAATACATGGAAGACTGCAAGAATGTATTCTCCAATGCTGAATTCTACGATCGGTGAGTCGCATAATTTGGTTTTTTTTGTACTGAGTTCAATATTTGAACGTTTAAACATTATCCATTATTTAAACATTATTTAAACATTATAATATTTATAATAACTTATTTGTTACAATTACGTTAGTTTATTTTTATAATATTTCTAAATGTTATTTAACAATTTAATTTAATTTTTTAACATTCCAATGATAGGCTTCTGTAGAGTCACTATAGCTATATCTAACTTTTTATTACATGATAGGTTTGCTAATGACATGAAACAGATTTACACGTAAGCATGTAATAGTGAGTCTCGCGTATAGTCATTTGCCCATGGTAAGAGCTGGCAATTGCTATTGCTTTTCACACGTTAATATTTATAATTATTATTTACTGTCGTTTCCCAGGTATTATTATTTCGGATAGGAATATCAATATTTTATTAATAGTTTTATGATGCATGAATCGGACTATTAAATTCAATAATTCTGTATGTCGAACGAGAACATTTCGATTGGATGTGGCTTTGATTATCGCGATAGAAGTTTCTTAATGCAGAACTAATTAATTTTTTCAACGTGCATTTCAAAAATTGTAGGACAAGTAGTTTATTTGTTTAGAAACTGTAAAAATAAAAAAACACTTTGTGCAACAGAGAATCTGTACTGTGTTGATATGTTAATTGCATTCTAAAATACATATGTAATTTTAAAATTTTGTTAACTACGACAAATATCGATTATTAAAACGAAAAATTGCTTTTCGAACGTGTCTGTACAGTCTACAAAAAACTAAAGTACACTAAAGTAACTAGATTTAATTTACAAATTAATTGAAAAATAAATTGGCAAAGAATATAAGTGAAAAATTAATATGCAGAAAGGAAGTGAGCAAACGATCAATCTGAATTTTTGGATGAAAATGCGAAAATATGAAATCGAATTTCTTGGAAATTGTTAAATCCTAATACCGTAATTCGGAAATTAAATGAAAAATTGAAAATAAAAAGCATCGGAAAATTCGAAGTAAAAACGTGACGAATAACAGGGGAGCTTTCAACTCTAAATAATGGAGCGTACTTCAGTCAATTAATTAATTGGTATCCAGTAATAAATCTGCCAATAATTAAAAAAAGACGAAAAGTTGTTTAGAATCCAGTATGACACAGTTTATTGCTGTCGCATCTGTCTCTATTAACCTATTCCGAAAACTCTTTCGATTTCATTAGAACGATTTTAAACTTTTCTTACGTGAAGTTGATTGGAAAGCGTAACGTGCAACTCGAATAACGATCATGGTTGGCTATCGAAAGATAATCGCATTAAAGAAAATTTCGGTAACACTTCCATCATCTAAACAATTATTTCACTTACGATCCTGATAGTAAAACAGAAATTTCATCGAAAAACATAGTACTTCGAAAACTCTGTCCGTTAATCTTTCAAGTATAGGATAGAACTCTCAACTTAAAGAATTGACGGAAACTTAAAGATAATAGGCTGAGAATGACAATTAATCAGTTATTTTCCAAGCTATGATCGAAGCCGAAAATCGCTCGAAATATCATTCGAACTCGATAAATTTGGTTATGTATGGTAATTAAGTTGCGGATTTCTAGAGAATTGCGCGCTAATAGAAAAGAATTAGAATAAATTTTCTAATGTTAGTTACATGTACGACAGCTGTGAGGAAATTTCAAAATTTATTTTCTGTTCAAAGTTCAAAGTTCAAAGTTCTCTTTTTAAAAAATTCCATTTTACATTTACATTTTCATAAGGAATCTTACAGCTCAACAATACAAAATCCTAGATATTATTATTTATATTGCATTATTATTTAATGAAGTTGTTAAAAACTTAGTTGTCAAAGAAAATTCTCGATTCTCAATTACCAAACTTTTATAACAATCTATCTATTAAAACTTTCTAAATACGATGACCTCGCGATCAAACAAAATATCTCCCCCTTGCGAACTGCGTTTGCAATAATCACATCTGAAGAACGACGATGTCATCAATATGCACAATATCTGCGAAAAACCCTGTAACACCTCGAATCACCATCTTTCCTCGAAGAGGAGGAACCTCGTACCTTTGGATCCACCATCTCCATTTCCTTTGGCAGAAATTGTTCCTCACACCTTGTCGACTAAAACAACAAGAACGGTAAATTCTGGCGCATGATAAACACATCGCCCCTCTTCGCTCACTTCTGGCGACGTCGGAGCAATCCTTTCATGGCGTGGTGTGCCCACAATTTCGGGCATTACGGCGGCATCTAATACAATCCGTGCCGGCTTTTGTGCCTGCATTTATATTGCTCCTTTTGTCGAGCTAAGAAACGACGAAAGGACGAAGGAGAGAAAGAGAGTGAGAGAGAAGAAGAGGCTTCTGTCTTTTGAGAGTGGACGAGAGAGATGAGGAAGAGAGGTTCGGGCTCTCTCGTTCTTCGCGTCAATACCTCCCTCGTTGCCGATCCCATTCAAGCTTGGTCTGCTCGTAGATAGCATATCGAGTGAGAACGCTCGTTTGTACGGCGTACAAAGGGACGAGCGCGACCTCCATTAGCATGCGCACATCCCGCCCCGCTTATTTGCGCGGATGAGCTCTGCCGTACCTACCCTCTTCATTCTTCTGTCTCGTTCTAATAGATCCCATTCCCCATTTTACCCTGTTCTCCGAGCTATCGTTAAATAATAATTGTTCTATCGTTCTAATGTTCGCGCCGGACCGGTTTCGAGATCGGTTCGTCGTAATGTTTGAGATATCTCGGTCCTTCTTAATCCCGTAAAACTGTAAAATCTATTAAATTGGAAAATGTCCAAGCGAATGCCTGGCATTTTTTCTCACAATGTCGATAACGTTAAACACATCGCATTCTTATTCTCTTGGAGGGATGCAATTTTAAAATTCAGTCTGTATATTTCAAATTTCTTCAAACATTGCTGCTCGAATGTAGTAATCGAACATTCTCCACATTTATTTTTCCAAATAGATTTTTAGATTTTATTCTATTTAGATTCTAAATAGACTTTTTTCTTCTTGTTTTTACCTAATGTTCGAGCCGAACAGAATTTTTATATTTTCAATTGTACAATAAGTCTTCTGTTGTCAGGAAATGCCTTTAAAAAAAAAAACAGTTGGCTATCCCTTCTATAATTTTTCAACAGAAATTGAAATTCCAAGTCAAGTGAAATATTGTGTTAACGCAACGGTGACCCTTAATGGGGGTGAAATTTCCCCGGGAGTTGTTCTTTCTTTCTCTCCCTACCCTTGAGTCCAGAGTTTTTTTCAGAAACCGGAGCTTCCGATGCTTCTTTTTATACAAGTTCGTAAACTATGTGGCTCCGCAAGGATGGGTTAAAGAGATCGAAAGGGGTTCTAGGGATAGTTAAGATGTGAGCAAGGGGAGGAGGAAGGAATATCATTTGTTGGAGATTCTTGGGATCTTTCGGATAGTCGAAATGTTCGGGGCTCGACGATGCAGCGTATAGAAACTTGGTTACGATGTATATACTACCAAGTGTTTTTCAAGGCTCTCGAGGTTTGACCCTCCGACAACATTTCGTTTGGTAGAATTCAGAAAAAGAAAAGGCAGAAGTTTCGTAGAGACTGTGTACTCTCTCATCTGGTTTCCCTTTCTTCATCTTTTCTTCCTTTTGTATGAAATGTATTTGGGTATATGGAAAAATTATTAACTACAGGAACACATCCTTTCTGACGTTTTTCTGAAGAAGATATAATTCATTCAAAATTAAACTAAGCTCATTTGTCGTTTAATTAGATAATGATTCGTTAAAGTACGATCAAACACAGAAGAATTGATTGTTAATTAAAATAAAAACCCCACGTGTTTCATAACTACAGTCGATTAAAAATCTAGACGTTCCTACGAACCACGGTGTTACCGTGTTAATTTAATTAAGCTAAGAGATAGAAAACAAGTGCAAACAAACTAATAAGGCTACGATATAATCTCGCAATGTAATTAGAATGCATGCAAATATTGTTTCATCGAGTAACCATAGTCATTTTTAATCAAATAAAATCGTTGCCCGCGCTGGAGAACGCGGTTCGATAAAGCCGATTAAATGAAATGTAAAATGAAAATTTTCGATCAGTGACGACTGGACAGAGGCTAATGAATTCTCTATGATCTATTCGAATGAATAATAACCAGATGTTGCAACGAGCACACATGCAACCATAGTGATTTCTTTTCTCGCGTCCGATGAGCATTTGCATTTTCTGCGCGCGTTTTTCAATTTTTGCTCGACTTCGATTTTATTTATCATACTATTCTTCGCAGATAGACTTACCATTAGATCGCGCATGTTTTGTGCATTTGTAAAAAATTTAACGTTAAGGCCAAGGATACGCAACATTTGTGGCATGGATGTTCCCTACTAACTTAGCATGGCAAATCAGTTCTTTGACCACTTCAAAGTTTCAGACAAGGTGCTCCATACATTTGGGTCAATTTTAAGTGCGACGAAATATTCCGCACCATGGGGATCATCGTGTCATAATAACTGCGTACTCGAGGGAGTGTGTATGCTGCGGGATAGTTTTCCTAAGACGATCCTTCCCAAAAATGCCCCACTCTTATGGGTTGCGATGGGAAAATTTGGAAACCTTCTCCCATACTTCCTGATTGGTCTTGACATATCCCCCGCTATACAATTCCTCGTTTAGAAGGAGTAGAAAAAGCCAGATAAAGGAGAGAGTCAGTCAGTTCCATACAGTCATTCAATAGGGTCAGTTACAAACAGTCAGTCAAAGACTGATGAAGTGAATAGTCAAATTTTAGAGTTCAACATTTAGTCAACATCCTTGCCCAAGAATTGCATTAGAACCACCAGGTTCAATAGTCAATAAAGTCAAAATCAACAAATTAGTTTCATTTCTATTCCCACGTCAATGAGTGGTGAGTCCTTCGAGCAATACGCAAAGGTGCAAAAACGACTAGCAATCGTGATTGACCTTAACATTTAAGGATTAAAACATGTACAGAATGCATCTAATGTATAAAATAAAAAAATAGCCATTAACATCTAAAATATATAAATATAATTCTATGTGTTAATGTATAAAATGTTAAATGTATAAACGTAGAGTATCGTTGTATTAATGTATAAAACGTTGAAACGTTAAAATATAATATAATTGATACGAAATATCGAAATATCGAAAGTAGAATACTTGTGACAATTAGACTGGATTTTCACGCGCTTGTGCAAACTCTGAAAATACGCGCGATAAATCGGGCAAATACGTGAAAAAATGTATCAGACATTCAAAGTAAAATATTTATTAAAACAATCACTAAACGAAATCAATTTCCATTTAAATTTCATTTCCTCATTTATGGTCGTGAGAGTACAAAAGCACGTAAAAGTTTAGTAATAACACAGAAAGATCTACTTCTTTTCTCTTTGTGATTTTTCGATACTGATTTCGCTATTATTATTATTGCTATTATTATTAATGTTATAACGCTAATGACATGTGACTAAGAACTATACCTTTTCGCTGACACGTTTAGATTTTCCTAATCATTGGCACGATGGCATGTACAAATTAATTACGCTTGGCCGAACGCGGACGTTTTATCGTCGCGCAAACGAGCGACGAACAATTAAATTCTCCGCCACGTTTCCTCTTAAATGGCGGGGACGTTTAATTTTTCGCTTCGCGTCGAACACATGGCGGGTTTCAAGCTCGCGGGCCGCGCGCCCACCTGCTTATGGTAATCCCCCGAGGAGGGAAGGTATCCCCCGTTTAACAGGGGACGACGCGACGTTACGTATGCAAATGAACGGACCGTTCAACGTACACGTAAACGCAGGGAACGCGTTTTTGCCAGGGCCATCGCAAACTCGTGTACGATTTTAAACGTGGCCGTTAATTCGAATTTCAGATGAAAACTGCGGCTTAATCGCTGAAACGCTGTCCGCCAACCGGTTTTACGAGCGTACCCGCCCTGCTGGCTACGCTATTTCCAGCTACTTTCAACGAATTCGCCATCTCGCTAAATTCTATCGCGGTTTGTGCATTACTTTCTTCGCCAGATTTCGCATTCGTCGAATGCACGGTTTTCCAAGGAAATGAGATCATCTTGCGTTTGAATTAGTACTGTTTTATTTGTACTATTTTCTTTGTAATTTTTATCTGATTTCTTGCACCCATCTTGTGAATGGTTGAAGGATTGTTTGGAAAATTAAGCGAGTTTCTGATACTCAGGGAATGATGGAATTCATAAAAATATTCATGAAATAAGAATTCATATTTCATTAAACAGAATATGAATAAAAATTCTGAAGTGTTCCATAAAAAAAAATTTTCTTGTAATACCGAGTCATGCTCGTATCGTGGTACGAACTTGAAAACAAGTTCGAATCCGAATTCGAAATTTCAATCGAATCTCAATTCCTTCTAATCAGAGGTTAACAAGTACAGATCGTATAACACACGAAGTTTTAATACTTCACATCTGACACGATGCAACAAGTTATAACGACTGAAGCTTACCTGAGAAGATTAAAAAGGGGCTAATATGTCAGTAAATTTATAATTAGGCACGTAATTACTGTATTTACGAATGTATTAGCAAATTTCTTCCTTTCTCAATTCACCGGACCAAAACATGCTGAACAAATCACTGCAAAATTACCAGACCACTTATGATGATAATATTTGCCTCTCCCTCTATACGATGCAATGTATAATGCTTATTGTTAAATCCTCCTTCGACATGCACCTCCGACGTCATTACGTGTGTTAAAACCATGTTCGGGCACCACCCTCTTCCTGCGGAATTAAACAGCGAAGCTTAAATCCTCGCGATGAAATCGCAAGAAAGATCTAACGAATTAACGATAACGAGTCCCTACGGTACCCTACGATCACCTAACGTGCTCGCGTTAATTGCAACGAACTATGCAAACAAATTGAAATACACACTGGCTGGCGGTTACTCTCGTTAAGTTCGAGTCACGCACTAGATTCTCGTCCATCGGCGACCAACCGGATGCCAGGGACGGTCGTTTCACTGTGGCTCATTTCCTTTCTCGAGACTCTGCCGACAGGTTGCTGCTTAAACGTGTTTCACCGCCTTTAATTGCGATTCTTCTCACACGCAGTCACGCCATGTCATCACGCCGCTTCGTGTGAACCACGTTCAATTGTTCCCTCTTGAAACCAGAAGGAACGCCTTGCGCCTTCAACCGATTCTCCGCCTCCCTTACGTTAAGTTAGGGTTTAGGTTAGGTTGCTTCTTTTCCTCCGGTCGTTGGTATTCACCGCGAATTGCTTGTTTGATGGCACTTTGACTGCTTCGCGCTAGAAATTTGCGCTTCTCTAGCTTCGATCGATCGAAGATGTGTCTTGGATGTTTGCATCGAGAGCGGTTCGCGAAAGTATTTGAACATTCACTAAAAAACAGGTTACGTACTACATCGGGATTACTTTTCGGGATTTCGCTAATATTGTAGTGAAAGACGATTTATCGTGATTTTGTTAAGAATGTTTGGAAATTTATACAATTTGAAATTTATTGAAAACAACATGACATTTATTGCAAACGTGTGCTAATAGCTGCCTTGAGCATATGGCGAGTGTTAAACACGATCTCACTGAATATCTAATGTAATTTATTGCAATGGCTATTTAAATATTTCTGTGATTTTTGCTAAGTTACACGCATGTTAAATATCTTGTAATTTCTGTCTGTATTTTTTAATTTATTTCAAATTTTAAATATATATATTTAAAGTATATAACAATAAATTTATTAAAAATATTAGATAATGCAACTTTCGTGTCATCGATCTCGAATATGTTACACATAAAGAAAATTTTCATTCCACTATGATACTCTAGTGAGATCTAACACATACACACACATACACACACTATAAATATTATTTAATATTTTTTAATAAATTCGTTGTTCTAACTGATAATTCAGACCGAAGTAACGTTAAACACAACGGACGCTGCTAAGAATATGAAAAATATTTTACTTAAGTAATCAATCTACAATATATACACACGTCGATTCAAGATTCGAACGCACGTCCGATATTTTCGTTTAAGAAAAATCGATTCGATTATCCCCGGACAATTGACTGTACAAATTTTAGATATTTGACGCGCGAATTCGCTGGCTCAGTATTTCCGGTTCTGACGATATTCGGTGAAATCGAGTTTGCCTCGCGTGTGAAAATGGAGGAAATCAATCGTTCCCTTTAGCCATTATCAATGCAGCTATCGCTGGAGATAGCACGCCGAACAGGCATAAATTTCGGGGATAATTAAAACATCGATACGCTGTTAATCTCATTTCTCTCAATCGCATCGTTCAAAACGAGCATGCTTGACCTATATATATGTTTTATACGGTATATGACTCTGAGAATTATTTTTTAATTTTTGAAATAATCGTCTTCGAACAAGAAAGATAAATTTCCTAAGAAAAAATTGACATATGCCTGATGATACAATATATTGAAATAAGGAACAGTTTTTTTTATAAAGTCCAGAGGAATGAAGTTTTTTAAGCTAGTAACATAACGGAACTTCGTTTATGTAGACTAAATTTAATTGAACAAAATTTTGAACCGGTAAAATGAATTCTTGTAAATTGAATCTATTTATTTGAACGAGAACTCTCTCATTTTCATAAATGAAAATTATCGTCAGGACGGCGATTCGGTGGAGCTTTGTTATATGAATTTCAATTGTATGCATAAACTATTTGTCCCACAATAAGTTTACATAAATGGAGTTATACCATAATTGAAAATTAAAGAGATAAATTAAAAGATCTAATTAAAAAGATTGAACAATAGAGTCAATTTCTTTCTCTCATTAATGACAATTCAACTAGTTCTCTAAATTTTGCAACAAAATTATTATAACATTTCGTTATCTTCACGAAGAATGGAGGACTTAACGAGAGACTCTAATGGCATCACATTGGCCCATCCACGTTCGATTACCGCGTAATTACACATAAATCGAATTTCAACTTTCAACGTTCAAGTTCACGCCATAAATCTCCCTCTAATTTTCGCGAAAGTTTAAGCGTCGCCAGTGGGTAAGATTCTCGGGGGCCAGGAATAAGCTCATCGCCGATCCCTCCCCATCCTTCTCTCAGCAAATTATCGCTGTTGTTCTCTAATTTTTATAATTAAGTTTCATCGACGAGACGAAAGTTCGCCGACTTTAAGAATTTTCTAGCCTCGTTCTTTCTAAAAATAAAAAATAAGCCTTGGAAACTATCCTCTTAGGTGAATCTCTAATTGAAACACAAATAATCAGCCTCTGGCTAACAAGGTTACGAAGGACTCGTCGCGCTGTTCCGAAAGCGAAACTTTCGCTGCCTTTTAATCGCTGCGACAAAATCTAAATTCCGCTGCGGGACACATCATCCTTCGCGTCGACAAAAGTGCCAACCGGTTGAAGAAGAAGGAAACGGGAAAAAGTGTGGAGTGAGGTGAATTCAGAATATAAGCGGAACACTTTGAAAAGAAGTGGCCCAGGTTATAGCTATATTCAAACGTCAATGGGGAGGGGGGAGGCAGGCATTCTCTCGCAACTCTTGCCTCGGTCTCACAATCAGAAAGGAAACGAACTAATTCCAAAGACGTGCGGAGAATGAGACATTCCGCGCAATGGCGACTATTAAAAAACGTTGAACATCGGGAAGAGGCACCGGCGAGTTGGACAATTGCCTCTCCCTTGGGCAGCAAGTTGGAGGAAAAGTATCGCGCGAGTGAAAAATTTATTTGGCGAGGATCTTTGCGTACTAGCTCTAGCACATTTAAGTCGTGCCTATTGTTCCGTCTCCAGAGGACGAGAAATATCGTTGCATTGTGTTCTCGAGACACTTCAATTCGTTTCTCGGAGATTTTGCTGTTTCGAGAGAATGTTTGACGATTTTTTTCATGGACAGAGAATGTTTGAAGTCTGTTTAAGACTGTTTGGCCTGGTTGATTTTATTTTCGGACGGTTTAGAAAGAAACAGAATCATACTCTTTACGTGAAAATTTTATTAACAGTTTTGTATTATTATATTGTATTAATAATTAATGTCATGATAATTGTAGTTTGAGTTCCATAAATAAGGTATTGAAAGGTACGTTATTTCATTTTGTGTTCTGTGATTTTTATGCGATAAACTTTGTTCGTGGTCTTTATCGTGTAAAATATGTGCAGCGTGTAAATCATTATACCTTAAAATTAAAATTAAAATTCCCTGAAGCACATTTATGTGTTAACCACGATTCAATGGTATCGGTTGAAAATAAAACGAACATATCTCCAAAATTATCCAAATAAATATTTCTTTCTCAGTTTTATTATTTTATAGCATTATACGAGATGTTTATGATGATTTAAAAAATTTTTTATCTTTTATTCATGCTCCTTTCCATTTCTCTTGTTGACTTTTCTTGTTGATTTTAGGATTTTATACCTTGTTCAGTATACGAACTATTATTCTTATTATTATTATCTTATCGAATATTTGCCTTGCATGCTTTATATTTAAACAAGTATAAATATAATTTCTGTTGAACATAATCTAAGCCATGTCTGGCCATAGATCGTTCTCTTTCACTTACTCGCTTATTATATTTTGTTTCTCCTTAAAATTCTAACTTTTTCAACAATCTATATCATCCATATATCCACTTTTTATTTACTTTTTACCATGTATATTATTTTAGAACAATTTAATTGAGACACAATTAATTTCAACTTTATTCAATTCAAATCTAAGCGAATTTTTACACCGTATTCGCAATATAATTCTATAATTAATACGTGAAATTCCCTAGAATTTAATTTATCATTAACATCAATATTGATGCCCAAGCAAATTATCGAACGAGTCGATCAATAGCCTGGAATTGTCTCGTAATAGGCAACCAAACAAAACAAAGATATCGATCAATGTGTCGATACATTCTCTACCTCTCCGCAAAACAGGCATGCTAATCGAGTCTGAACTCTTCGGTTGCCAATTCACTATTCGTGAAAATTTTATCAATAACCGGCGACCCGATTGTCTTCTCTGTCTTTCGATGAAACGTTCGAGCAAACTTTCAATAGTATCAAAAATCAAGCCGCGAGAGATTTCAATCGAGAGAGAATCAAAGTCCACGGTCCCTTTAAAAAAAACTGAAACAATGTCTCGCCGTTCTAATCCGATCGTGGACAGTAGAGACAGAGAAAAAAGAGAGAGAGAGAGAGAGAGAGAGAAGGTAGAGACAGATTCTGTGCCATGGTCGATCGACTCGGAATTCCGAGACCTGATCGTTCGTTTTTCAGATGACTAACCAATCGAATTATCCAGTTCGTCGATGGATTTCTTCTCTGTCAAGCGTAATATCCAAATGATCAAATGCGGCTTGCGTCATTTACCCGATTTTTCTGCTGGCTCAGATACACAGATACAGTTGCTTGGCTCGATGCTCTCGATTTCGCGTATGTAAACTTTTGCAACGTTGTTGGCGGAATATTTGACGCTTGAAATTTGTCGGCCAGAAGCGAAAATTCATCGAGCTTCTGAAATTCAACGAGAAAATTTTTCTCATAAACGAGAGCACGTCGCTATTATGTTTCTCCCTTGGTAGAATTTGGTAGAATTCTCACCTCTGAAAAGCTTGGATGTAATTTTCTTTTTTATTCAATTTGGCATTCCTAACAAATCATCTTCCTCATTTGTTCGATGATATTATTAGTATATAGTTAATAAATACTTGATACAAGTTATATCGTTAGGTATTACATATTTTGATATATTATAATAAGAGATATTATATATTTAAGTATATTAGTATTAATAATCCTAATAAAGTTCGTCGAAATTGAAGTAAAAATGAAAATACTCCGCGAGTTGTAACATTTCGTCTGCTGAGAGAAATTTGTCGAAAGACATTTAACATTTCCTAAAAATATCAGTAGCAATATGACGGCAAAATTTCGACTCGTAGAGTCGCTCTGTAGAACTGGCCCACGGGATTACATCGATTAAACCAACACTCATTCACAAGTCAACAACCAACAAATCAAGCACTCCAGCCAACCGTTGCCGAAACTAGCTGTTACTAATCGTACAACATAAACCACTGAAACAATCACTTTCCATGCACGCGTACATACAAATACGGCGATTCTCAAATGCGATTCTCGCATTGCAAATAAACTTCAATTACCTCCTGGTAACTAACAACTGATCCACAACTGGAACGGTTTCCGTACGTTTGGAAAGAGTTAAACAACCAGAAATAAATAAACATCCATAAACTCAACCATCTCCATCCTGGTGAAATTCGTACGCGGAAATTGTCGTGGAAAAAGTTCTTCGCTGCCGCGCGGAAATTTAAACGCGCGGTTATGCGTAGAATAAAGGACGAGACGAGGGGGTAGGAGTTGTCACGTAAAAGAGCGAAGGGAGAGACGAGAGGTGAAAGCAGAACGGACGAGTCGCGTCGGAACGAGCGACGAACGAGCGTATGCGTCGAATTATGTGCATCGATTCACTCGAAAATGGGAAAAGTTTCGCGTCGAGCGCGATCGTCTGGGGCGTATCTTGTTGGCCGGCCAAGTTCAGCCGGAGGCGGTCGAAAAGGGTGGCCAGAAAGGAGGGGGAAGGGAAGCTGGCTGGTCGGAGTCGCGTTCGTCGCTTACGCTCGTCTGGCCGGGCACTGGCACCGAAGCTTTACTGCTTGGTTAACGATCTGTCCTCCTCGGACAGCTTTTGGCACTGAACACCGCGCCGACCTTCTCTCTCTGCTACTCTCTGCTTCTCTCTCTCTCTCTCTCTCTCTCTTTCTCTCTCTAGTCGCCGTTCGTAGCTAGTGGACGCAGACGCGACGTTTATTATTTAAATTAAACGTGGCGGTCAGCCGAGGGAGAATTCTTTGCTGGGGCCTTTGGGCGGGAAAACTGGCCTCTCCGAGGGGGTGGCTCGACTACTAGGTAGCCGGCTTTCATGCGAGACTGCAGCAGACTTTATAGGAACTTTTTCTGCTTTTTTTTTTTTAATCGTTGAACGAATGTTGAACGAATGAATCGAGTCTGGACGATAGGTCGGATTATTGTGATCCACGGTGGATTATTGTGATATCGAGTTTATGGTACGGTGACTTTACAACGATGAAGGAAAAAGAAGAACGAGAGTGGATATTTTGATTAAGTCGATGGTGAAAAATGACGAGTGAATTGAAAAATCGAGTTGATAGTTTTCTTCGTAGGAGAAACAATTGCATCCAAGTCTGACTAATGCACTAGTAGACTCATATTGTGCTTTTTTCTTTATTTAAACGAATCGAAATGAATCGAATAATGTATTTTTTTTTTCACTGTCGGATAATAGATTGAATCAATAAGCATTGTCTATATTATCATTCGAACATGAAATATTGGAGGAAAATCGTTTCAGTGGAAAGAAATTGTATTGGTCGGACGTAGGAAGTCTCGCCAGATTCGCATTGCGTTTTTCAGTATTCCAAAGAGTTTAAATTAAAAAATTAAGCTCACTGGAATGACGAAGGCGAAACGGCGGACACTCGAGGGCGGTAAAATCGACTCGAATTCTTGAAAAGCCTGACGGGGGTCGAATTTTTTATTTGCTTCAGTTGGCCGGGTCGTTTCCTAGAAGGAGGTCCGCCGGAATTAAAGGAGAAAAAGATATATTGACCGAGCGCCGTGAAAGGGAGCTGTTCTTTGTGTTGTTTTGATCGACGATAGAGTGTCTTTGTTGTCATCGGTGAAATGAACTTTCGGAATGCTCGAGAACTTTTTCTGTGTTACGCGCTCGATCATTTGACATTTCACTAGAGAGTGAGACTCTGCTGGATTACGAAGTATATTTAGCGCCTAGTCCACGTTAAGCTGCTTGAAGATTGTAAATAAACGAATTGTAGCAGTTGGCTTTTAATTTTCTGAAATTTTAATATATCAATCTTCTTTTACTTTCAATAAATAAAGAAGGCTACTAAATAAATACGGTACTGTTTCTCGAAATATTCAAAGCATTGAAAGAAATGGATATATAATTAAACAATTAAATTACCTGTAGGCAAGATTGATTTAGAATGTTTGAATCGTTTTTGTTAAATTTAAAAAAATATATTTTTGCTTTAAATCTAAAACTTAAATTTAAAAATGTAAGTTGTTGCTTTATAGTTTTCGAATAAATTAGACCATTTATCTTTACTCTATTGCCTGTAATATCATTTCTATTATGTACAAAAGTCAATTTTGTAAACTATTAGATATACTGTGTAACATTGTTCTGGCATGTCTGACTAATCCACTCTCTTTCTACTAGTACGATTCGTATCAAGATCCGTGCCAAGATTGTGATCCGTGCCAAGCTAAATCAATTGATTTACTCGCTCTGTACAAAATACTCAACGATATTTCAATACTCACTGCAACAAAAAAAAGGAAAAAGGAAGAGAACGAGGAGGAGAACGTCCAAGATATGCTGCTAATGGATTTGTAGCAACTACAACGCTGGTCCTATTCTCTCGTCGTTTATATTTTTATATTGTGTCACGTTGTATCTCCTTTTCTATTTTTCATCTGTTTCTCACTGTTTCGTGCCTGGTCAACTGTTACAAGACATTTCGCCACTTCTTCATATATTCTCTTTTATATTTTTTCCATTTTGTTTTCCACACTTTGGTTGTTGTCCACTTTGATTGTTTAATTTTTCTTAACTTTGTCCCTTATTTCCTGTTTCTAATGTCCGAGGTTACGCTTCGCTCACATTTGATTAGGTTTTCTGTTATTTTTTATTCATTCGTGTCTTTTTATTTCACTTCGACTATATATTTCTTTCGTTTTTGTCTTCTAGTTTTATTCTAAAGATCAGTAGTTCGTTATTTTATCATTATCGTTAGAGTTTTAGTATTTCCACTGTACACTATTCTTATTCTAATTAGACCGTGGATTTTTATGAAAAAATCACATTTTTTTGAAAATAACTAGAAGATACAATATAATTTAATTAATATTGATATACTGTAACAAAAATATAAATAAAGACTTCATCTCTTAATTTCCCATAAATTACTATAAATTTGCACTTTTATTATTATAGAATAAAATTTGCGCTTCTATGAAATATAGAGTATAAATTAGAAGAAGAAGAAAACATTTCTTTCCTATCGAAGTCAATATGTTAAAAATCCTGGTGAAATTTGTAACATCGAATTTTCAAAAAATAATATTCTCGCTGAATTAAAATATTGTACTTTCTAATTTGAATAATTTGAACTAAAATATTTTACTTTTCCAATTGAATAATTTTTTGTTTCGGTGTCATCCTCCGGTTAGTATCGAAGAATTAAAAGAGAGTTATAGGACCGTGGGATCGAACGCGTTTCGCCATTGTCTCGTGCAAAATTTAGCAGGCTCGCGATTTCGGCGTATGAAAAAATCACGAACGAAAGAATGAACGTTCAATTTTCAAAGATCCATCGGGACGTCCGGTAAAATTTTAGTTGGGATATAGCCTTTCAAAGAACAAGCAGGAGGCTGAACTGAGAATCTTGAAATATAAAACGAACTCTGATCTCTGAACTGGATCGTTCTTTCTTTCCCTCTCATTTTTCACTGTTTCTGTTCTTTCCTGTTTCATCTTTGTTTCTTTTTACACACGATGACATGATGTGTTTGTACAAAGAGACTGATAAATTATATCATAAAAAGATTAGTTTTCTATCGATAATCCTTTTGTAACCAAATTTTTGAAATACAATTCGAAGCGAATTTTTTAAATAAAAATAAATGATACGTGACGTTACTTATACGATGTAGTATGGTATTATTTTTGGTATGAGAGAAATAAAAATAATACCGTAGAATCTTCACTTCATTGAAAAGTATGAGGACATTGGCTAAATTTTCAATTATTCTTCGCTAAATTGTAAATTATAAATAACAAATTATTGATCCTTTTTTCATCGTGAATTTATAACAACAATATCAGTATTATCATTATCTACATTTAAATCACTGAAACGGCTATAAACCAAAATTATTAAATGAAGATTATACGCAGGTGTATCGAAAATTATAGGACACCTTTAACCAATAAATTTCTATTATTTAACACAGGTGATGCAATTCTATTTGCTTTTTTGTTAAAATTCTACATACATATATAGAAGATATTGCTCACATCCTGAGGCTTTTGAGCGCTGGTATAATATACTTTTGTCAATAACTTATTCAAACATTCGAAACCACACATAAATACTTTCTCTGTCAAAAGGATTAAAGCTTTTTGATTCAAGAAAAAAAGAAGGAAAAAACGAGGAGAAAAACAGGAAAAAAGCGACACTGACAAAAGCCCTTCAAATTTTACTATCATTTGGCTGGAAATAGACGCGGTTTTTCATGGAGAAAATTGTCGGTCTCCTTCAATTACGAGTTTTCACTCCACAGGATTAAAAATCTGGAATAATGGCGGCCGTTTAAAATCGATCGAACAAGGCGACGAAATACACCGAGGCGATACGCCTCAAAGCGGAGCGAAGAGATATTCGAAAGAGAGAAAAAAGAGAAAGAGAGAGAGAGAGAGGAAACAAGTGAAAGATAGTGAGAGAGAAAGACAGAAGAATTCGAGAGAACGAGAGGAACGGAGACGATGGTCAATAAATTCACGGTGCCGTCGACCGATTTGAAAAGCATTAATTGGGTCGTATTCGAATATCGCTGCAATTAAAAAATTTCTCTCTCCCGTGGATAAGCTCGAACTGGGTTTATTATGCAGCGTTGGTTCGAAAATACACGGACGAAGAAGCATTCACCAGAAAATTATTTGTTCCAATTGCCAAGGAATATATCTTTCTTGGTTATGCGAGGGCAAGAGAAGCAAGATTACTTTTTCTTTTTTTTTTTTGCAGATGCTGTTTGTTCAAGATTTACAGAGTTGAAATGAGAGAGTAACGTTAAAAGAATGTTTGTTTCGTCTTTTTGTTTGCGAGAAGTTTGCTAAGTTACGAAGCTAAGAATAGTATAGTTTTACTCGTCTCTTATTTCTTCTTCTTGCTATTATTACCGACAATATTTTTGAGTGAACGATCATTAAAGAAGAAAATAATAAGTAGTGGAGGTAATCGAGAGCTTGTTATCAGAAATCACGTAACTGAGACGTAATTTTCGATCTCCTAATGCTAGGATTTCTGTTTCGAAGGATATCGCGGGATCGTTTAAAAAAGTATGAAAATTCCGATTATGGAAATTGAAGTAGCCTCTGATACTAATCGAGAGGGTGGAACTTTGCTACTTATAAATCTCGACCAATTACTAATTTCAAGAGAAATGTGTATACCTGAATTTTCGCTTTATCGAACTTAAATCGATGATTATTCGGTTCGTTAATTTATCGGATATTCTATTTTTCAGAACGCGACCCACTTTCCAGTACAAATTTCTCGATCACATACTCGATAAAGATATATGATTAATTAGCGCAGTGATTGCACGCAGTTATTTTTGAGCTTGAAAAGTTTAGCAGGACGAAAATTTAGATGTCAAGAGATTCAAACGTTTGAAAATGTAGAAATTTGAAAATTAGAAATTCCGAGGATTTAACAATTTGGAAATTCGTCATTTTGGAAATGTGGAAATTCTACAAACTAGAAGAAAAAGGCTCGGTAATTTAAATGATAACACAAAAATTTGATAGTTAGAAAATTAGAAATTTAGATATTTGGAGATTCAAATGTGTATTCGAAACTGTAGAAATTTGAAAGTTAGAAATTTCGAAGTTTGGAAATGTGAAAATTCTGAAATTTCCGGAAGGCTTGGAAATTTAAGAATTTGCAAACTTGACAATTAAGAAATTGGGAAAGGCTTGAAAAATCTGGAAAATGCAGTAGTTCAAAAATTCGGAGATTGTAAAGACTGAAAATTTTACACATAGAAATTTTCACACGATTCGCTTATTTCAATTTTGTCGTAGTGTACTTCGGCGCTAACAGTTTTCTCGCTAATCGGCCGGACACTAAACATTAAGGAAGATATTTTTTGTCAGAGGAACTAATTGCTGTCAGTGGCTGACGTCCCAAAAAAATTCGAGTAGATGTGATTTGCATTAATCGTTCGAACCTTTCCGTTGTGTCGGTAATCGGAAATAGAGGGCGTCTTGTTAGCTTCAGCCTCGTTACGAACTTTTGCACAGACTTTGTTTCTCTCCTTCGATATGTCAATGTTCACACGTGCCTTAACGGATGGTCACGTTGTAGTCTCGAAATCGCACGAAACGACCTCGTCTAGTTTCAACGAGTAGAAAAATCGAACTCGAGCTCGAGTAATTTGATTCGTAATTACGATTCACCTTCTTTGCTGACGATTTTCGCGGCTAACGAAATTTCTTCAACTTTGGAACACGGCTACTTGCCACTTCTGTGAAAAGTTGTTAGAAAGACGGCAAAACGCAACGAACATGGTTGGAAGCGTACCGTTCTATTTTTCTTTCCCGAGGATGGTGGTTCAACGTAGAATCGCGTTTTGTTTCTTTGTTTCTTGACTATCTGTGTTATTAAAGAGAGCCAATGAATTCATAGTTGATCCAGAAAAAGAATTTGCGTGATTCGAGTATTGGGTGGTCACTTTGGCAATTTACCAATTCAATAATTTTTTAATTATATTATAATTATATATTGCATTGAAATATGAAATTTAAATGTAATTGTGAGTTGTATAAATTCTCTGTTCACACGAGAGAGAAATAATGACATGACATAAAATTTTCCTTATGAAGGAATCGTATAAAATTATTCAATTTCATTAAGTGGCTATATTTACTGTGTTTCGTCATTAACAAATAATAATATTCAAAAATAACCTAAATTAATTTTTCACAATTCCAATAATGTAATAATTCGACAATTCTTCTCATCAAATCTATCTAAAAAAAAAAATAAACGATTTATAACTATATAATTTTTCGTTCACGTGAGAAAAAAATAACTGCTCAATATAAAATTTCTTTTACGGAAGCTAAAAGAAATCATATAAAATCATTTAATTCAATAATTTTGCTCAAGTCTATCTAAAAAAAAAAAAAAGAAACGATTTGTAACTGTATAATTTTCCGTTTACGTGAGAGAAAAATAACTACGCAACATAACTTTTCCTTACGAAAGCTAAAAAAAAATCTTAGAATATAAAATTATTTAATTTCACAAACTGGCTATACTTGATAATATTTAGAAGTAATCTTTCACCATTCCAGTGCTAAACCAATTTCGAAAATCCCTCTCATCAAGCCTGCCTACAAAAAAAAAAGAAAAAAACAACACAAATAAAAAAAAAAAGGAAGAAACGTTGGACGAATAAAATCGCCAATCCAACCTATCCAACGGTGTCGACCGGTACCAGCGAGGGGAAAAAATGCGCTGCACGCGAGGAAATTTGCCCGATCAATTTAATCGCACGATCAAAACGATCAGTGGCTGGGAAACAATTAATTCGCGTTGGCAATCGACGCAACGTCAAAATTTTCATTTCTTTGTTTCAGCAGGCTCGATTCGTAACTCTCTCGCGGACACGCGCCGCCGATCGTTTCGTAGATCAAATTTAATCGACGACGGCTAATGTACACCGCGCGTGTACGTGAAAACAGATCGAGGAACTGACAGTCGAGAACGCACAGAAAGAAAGCAGACAGAAAGAGAAATGAGAGAGAGAGAGGGACGAAAGAGAATGGTGAGTGAAAAATCGAAGCGAAACAGAACGAGGGGCGTCGTTCTTTCGTCACTGAGCCGTGCAGACGAAATCGGCTGGCGGGCCGATTGCGCGTGAAACGCAGCCTCAATATTTTTGTCGACGGGACGAATCAATCGGCCGGCACGGATTCGTCGTCGTTCTTCTGCGAAACGCGCGCAAACAACGACTGGAATTTGCGGAGGATGGAAGCCTGGATGGCCTGGCCAGGACCCCGCGATCCAACACCGAATTCCTCTGTCATCCGTGGAAACGATAACGGGCAATGGAGATAACGATGCATTGCCAAACAGGCGACCGAATGTTCCTGGCTCCGTTTCATGCCATAGCGTCGAACGTTATTGTTCGCCGCGAGATTAGAAAATATTTCCCCGGATATGTAGATCCAACGTTTTGTGGTAGATCATTCATGCTGCCAGGTACTTGCGAAAGAATACGTTTGTATTTCTCTTACAATCAGATTGGTGAGATTTCAAAGTATATTTCACTTTCGTGAGATCGAAATCCGTGATTCTAGAAAGATTTCATTATAGAGATTCTGTTGTACTCTAAAATATGCGTTTATACGTGAATTAAGTGTATTAAGACACTTAGCATAAATTGTTTATACGTGTATATTAAGAGACTTAGCATAGATACAAATAGTACAAAGATGCTCTTGACAATACGTGTACACGGCTTTTTATTGATATTAGCTATTTTTTTGATATTAGCTTTCAGTGTCTTGAACGAGTTCTAGCGTGACAGACGTTTTATCGATTCCTGCTTTATCAGCGCATGTTCTGTTTTTCTATGCCACAGACGAGATATATGAATAGACCAAGCATCCAATGTATTTTTTCGGCCACGATTTCGGGGTACCCGATGCCCCGTTACCATTTTCGTATCACATCCTGTCGTACCGATTCAGCAAGTTTTGCACCACGAAAATAAAAAAATATGGATTTGTTTCGAGAATTATTCATTGAATTGAACGTGGTGATACTTCATCAATGAAGGAATATAACGATTTGAAACAGAAATTGATGAAATTGGGATGAAGAATTTAGTGTATATTTGACTATTAACATCTATTTAAAAATATTAGAAAAAATTGATTGAAATATGATATTTTTATGAACAATATAATTAGATATGACGTTTTTTAATTTACAAACTTGTAAATTCACAACCTCAATGAATTATCTTCATTCCGTCAACTCGATTTTATGAAAGTTTAAATTTATCAACAAAATATTTCTATAAATATTGTCTCCAATAAAGAAGCACATTATGTGTTGTAAATTATTTCTTGCAAAATTCATCCGTTCCGAAATTTCGAAGTCTAAATTATTTTTTTAAACGATACCATACATATTTTTTTTTTTACAGCACGATGTTATTTGTTAAGATAAACTCACTGGAGTTGCATTTTCGACGGCATTTAAATCATTTATTGTTATAAATTATTAATAAAAATGATATGAAGTATGAGTAACTTAATGATATATATGTTAGTATTAAGATTTTATGAGTTTAAAACATTGCTCATTCTTATTTTCCTACATTCTGATTGCCGGTGAACTTGCAGATTAACCACTCTTTCATTGATTTCAACGATCCTTAAATATTATTTAGAAATCGATATCCCGAACGACTCTTTCTTAAGAGACTCCCGAATAAACAAAGTCCAACGTACTCGTTAGAAGAAGAAACTGTTCAAAATACCTTCACAATACATTCAAAAATCACCGAAATCGGTGAGGAAGTAGTCAGTCTGTACTTTCACTCACTTTGGCTTCGTTATTGCGCATAATGACAAAAGAAAAGCGAATTAAAGGGACACAGGCAAGTTTCGGTTTTCCCGACGAAAGCATAGTTGCCAAGACTAAAAGTCTTGTCTTACATGGTTGCCACATTTCTTACTATTCTATCCGTCGACTCGACGAAATGGTTAAACTAGCGTATGTATTCGTATCCGCCCGAGCTTAACCAACCTCGTCTATGGAATAATGTTACATCTACATCGAAAATTATTGACTTAAACGTGAACGCTTTCTTATTTGCACAGCTATTCTTAAAAAACGACCAATTTAATTCTTGACTGTAATTTAATTATTTTCTACATAAATTAGTTTTATATGTCACAGACTTATAAATTAGCATTTAGTACATGTTAATAGAATTATAAGTTAAAAACTATCGTGCAAACGTAATTTCATTTTGTAAAAAATATAGAAATTACAGTATTTATTGTTGCCTTAAATTAATGAGGGCTATAAAACAATAAAACTGTAAAATTGTAAAATTTTTACCAAATAAAACCTAAACCTAACCTAAATCTAAAATTATTGATTACTGTAATAGGAAAAGTGTTTTTGGAAGTATTGACAAAAACTACCACTTTGTGCATCACTGTGCATACTACCTCAAAATTGAGCGTAAAAGGTCATTATAAGTTGAACCTTTATTGTGTGCAGATCGATTAAGGTATCACGAAGTGAGTTTTTAAATATTATTTCTGAATTATTCTAATTATTTAAACATTATCTAATATTTCTAATAATTTACTTACAACAATTAAATAATAAATTCTCTTCCGTAATACTTTTAAGTGTTATTTAAAATTTTTAACTAATAATTTATAACAATCTTGAACAACGTACTTAAGAGAAATTAATTAATGAATTTGAATTAATGAATGAAATAATTAATTTAATTGTTTAATCGTAATACAAAAGTCGTGAGAATTATTAAATAATTTAATTGTTTCAAATAAAATAATTTAATTGTTTCGGATGAAGTATTCAAATTGTAAAATAATGCATTTCGATGATATTTTTGTGTATTATTTAACAATTTTAACTATTTACTTATAACAATTGAATCAGTGACTGAATTCCCAAACATTATTTCATAGTTTGAATAATTCATTCATAATAATTAAATTATTTTATTTACAACAAGGGAAAAGACAGTTACATATATATTTCTTGCTCTCTAAAACAATAAACGAGCGAAAATTTTTATATGTTGATTATTCTAAAGCGATAACACCACTTAATTCAATTTTTGACTACATAACTTTTCTCTACATAAATATTCTATACATCAATGCAGTTATAACTTAAAAATTAACATCATGAAAATGTAAATTTAGTTTTAACCGATAAAAAATTAATAAATTATTAATCATTTAACAATCCAGAACAGTCCATGAACAATCGAGAAACAGTGTCAATAAGTATAATCTAGCACGGTGTAACGACCACCTTCATCGCGATTTTCCAATTTTTACTTGAATTCAATATAAGTAAATTGTGACTCATGTGATAAATATATAAAACAGTATTAATTTACAATAAGTTATAATAAGACCCGTGCGTAGTCACTTCCATGTGGTAATGGTAAACATTAAAGTTTATAAAACGATAAATGATAAACTTTAATGTTTATAAAACGATATCAAGCTAAAAATTACGCAACCTATAGTTCAGTTTAAATCGTGCATATTTCTTCCCTTTCCTTATTTTACGATCTAAAGTGTACTGTAGGAAGAATTAGTTGATAAGTAAAGTATTAGACTCCCCAACGGGGCACTATGGGACGACGAGAGATCTCGCAGGGCATCGTGAGATGCGTGCATCTTAACTTTAAGTTGCGTGCATAAGTTAAGATTTGTAAATTCAATGTAAGCACATTCTATAGAACGACATGGTTATTGCTATAATATATGCGAAACAATTTTTATTTTTTCTTTAAATATCTAATATATATTAAATATTATATCCTAGTTATAATTCTTTTCAATTTGAACTTTTATTTGTATTTTAATATATTGTGCTTTGGTTTACTTTTCATCGATTTTTTCTTAAAATTTCATTTTTTTTTTATCGAATAAATTTGTTTTAAAGTAAAAGAAGAATGGATAGGACAAAGATAGGTTTCGATATGTGGCAACTTCGATGTGGTGAAACCCGGGCAATCATTGTTATTTTGTGATACAATTACTAATTGCATTCCTGCGATACAATTATGATTTCTACAAATAATGTGATCTAATCAGTTGCGATCACGATTCAGTTTTTATGTAACTAAAGGATTTGTTGAGTTGACAGGGAAATTGTTGATTTCTAAAATTATAGGTTGAATTTTTTAATGATAACGTATAGTGCATATTGTCCTTATCGAAGACCTTAGACTTTAGATTTTGATGGATATTTCAAAACATATGATTTGATAAAATGAGATCTTTTCTAGATAGATGTCTTCTTTTTTCATTAAATATCAGGTCCATTCTAAATATATTTCCCTAAGTATATTTCAATAAATAAAACGTCCCGTTATAAGTAATAATTTTATCGTTTTCAACGAAAAATCAATCGATAAATTCATAAAACACGAATAGGGCTATTTCTGACACACACATAAATACATAATAAAAAATGGAATAATTTTAGGTACTAATCTCGTGTTTTGTAATCTGGGTATACAATTAAACATTTTTCTTGTATCATTTTACTTGATGTAGTCACAGACGAGCGTTACACATTTCGGTATTGAAAGTTTGACAACACTAATGGGTCTAAAAAATTATATTACTGGCGCGTTCACATAAAATGCTTGGTCTACTCATATATCTCTTCGATGCCTGTGCAAGTTTTGAACAATTCATTCGCAAGCTCTCCCACAAACGCGTTAAGACACGTATCAACAATGTTCATTATTAAATTGCGATAAATTAACAAAGGAGAAAGATGTAGGCTAATATCAAGCAGAGGTAATAAATAGAGCACGCACGAAAAGACATAGCAGAACAAGAGAGAGAGAGAGAGAGAGAGAGAGAGAGAGAGAGAGAGGGAGAGGGAGAGAGAGAGGCATAGTCGACATAGTCAAAGAAGTGCGCGGCAGGGAAGCAAGATAGTGCTTTTGACACAGCACCAGCAGCGAACCTAATGACTCAGGCCACTCAGAGAATACACTAATTACCATGAAAGCGTCCCGCCGTACACGGTTCCGTAAGACAGGCATTTTACTTCCCTCCCTCGCGTCTCTCTGTTCCCCATACTTAAGGTAAAGATATTAGCGCCGAGGATCCTCTGGCTTGCCTCGTGTCCTCCTCGAGGCGGCAAGCCTCCATTTTAGAGTATGTTTCCTGTTCCGTGCTACGACACCACGGTCCTTTAACCTCGCGGCAGACACGCGCCCTTGACCCTTCCTTCGGGGCTTAGGAGGATTCGAATTGTTGAACGTGCTGCTACGCAAATCGCGGGGAAATTTTTTCAAAAGTGAAAGAACGGAAGTGAAAAAACTTTTCTCAGGGTAGATAAGCGAATTCGAGATTCCAAAACTGAGAATTATTGAATTTCCGAGAGAAGATTCGTTGCGGTTGCGGTTGTCGAGGAAATTTTTGTATATAGAACATTTTCGAAACGGAAAATCGGTCTGTTCATTTTTTATCTCTTTCGTTTAAAATTGATTCAAGATAAGCTGACAAATGATCGTAGTAATTTACGTTATGGTATCACTTGCAAAAGATTTTCGATCGGACGCAGAAATTTGGAAGTTCAGTGGGTGATCGGAGAATGAATATAATTCAAAGACGATCGAGCACCCGAACTGCTCGTTAACCAATCACAGATAAAATACAGTTCTACAAATCTACATGCGGCGTCGCGGTGTGAGATATTTATTTGTTACTCAAATATGTATTCGTTGTATGAGCATAAAAATCCTTCGCGAAAGTGTTCGTTGTCCGATTTGTTCGTAGTCCGAACCGATTACCCATTGCATTCAACAATGGAATCTTCCGTGTTCATGAATTAAATTGAAATCACTGATTTCGTTGTTGTACAAATGTTCATATATATATATATATATATATATATATATATATATATATATATATATTCATGTACAAATGTTAATGTATTCAAACAAATATTATATTTCACATTTCTCGATAATAATATTGTATTTCATATTTCTCAAAGGTTACAATATTATACTTTGAACTTTCTGCATACAGAAGTAGTATTATAAAAATATATTTTATTTGATTGACAATATTAAACTAAAATATCATGTAATTAATAATTTAAAACTAAATGTCACGTAATTAATAATTTAAAATCTCAAATTATAATCGTCTTCAGTATCCTATTCAAATTAATAATCGCATAATAAACATCGATAAATGATAAATTTGTAACTCAAAATTCACGTACATCGTAAAAATAGGAATCTATTTCACATGTATGTAAATTACACATGTATAATTTCAAAAAAAACCTTTGATCATAGAAAAGTCACAGTTATTAAAAATCGTAATGTTATATCGAGGGTATATATATATAAATATATATCTCAAAAGGACCCTCGACCTTACGTCTGAAAGTCGTCAAAGTCTTAGAGTCGTCAAAAATCACGAGATATCTCGTATCTCGACTTGTGTCAATACTGTGGCGTATGAATAACCACGGTTTGGCTGTATCAATGGCAATGATACGAGAATAAAGCGAAGCGCTAATTAATTGCACACAAGATAAACCAATACCGACGTGGCGGTTCGAATTCCGCCGATTCCGTTGCTTTGATTTGCTTTGATGAGCATCATCAAAGACGATTAAGGTGTTCGACTAAACCAGCCGTTCGCCGCACGCGTGCGTTCGTCGCGACTTCCCTCTGGCATTTCGCGTAAGTTTGTCCACACGGTTCGGAACAATTTGCTTTGTACCGCAGGACGCGTGCAAACGTTCAACTATTCGAAGACACGAACAAATATGCGGACCCACAGACTGGTCGTGCAAATAGAGAGGCTCGCGTGCTTCGTTTTGGTAGACTCTTTGGCCTAGGTTCGATGGAAGCGCGCACCGTGCTATTGAAGGGACTACTGTTTGGTGGATTCGAGAGTGGAGGACGATGTTGGCTTGCAATGGAAACTTTCGAAGGTAGAAAATGAGAGAATGGACCAAATCGAGGAGTTAATAGGATAAACGACCCGTGAGGGTTACCGACCAAGACCAAACTTTCAGCATCGATTATCTGTATCATTCAGAACTTAAAAGCGGAACAAATGATATTGATATATTCTTATTCTGTTAAATATCAGAAATGAGAGATCTTCAGTATAGAAAATAAAAATATATTATTTCTGTTGATTTTTATAGTTTCAACACACTTACTGCTCGAACAAAGAGAATTTTCAATATATACATACTACCTTCGGAGATTTAGAAAGGGAATAAATGCAGAAAATTGAATTACTTCACTACCCCTAGACTAAGATAACTTTCAGAAGAATTGTTAAATTGTTATAATTTTGTAAAATATCTAACGAAATGTGATTACACGTTCCATTTTTTAAATTATAGTCAACATATTTTTTCCAAATTTGAACAAGTTACAGTTCACATTAATGTATCACTAGTTACTGTGTTTAGTTTTAGTTTTAGAGGAGAAACTTGCTTCTAGAGGAATTAATTAATTTGTTCTGATAATTTTACAAATTTATTTTTAAACAATTCATTATTCATTTTCTCGTTTTCGTTATTTTTAATTATATCCCAAGTGGCTATTATAATTTTATCACAATAGCTTGCTTTTGGAATGTAACTAGTATTATTTACTATTTCACCCTCTTAATTTTTCGAGATAAATCGTCCGTTCTATTCCAATAATAGAATGTACATTTTGCAAGTGAGTTAATTGCAAAAGAAACGTTTTTAAAAGATAACAAGATAGATCGAGGTGTCGAAAGATTTTAACTTGAAACGAAGTGAAGTTCAATGAAGTTCTTCTCCGTTTTTTTCACTCTTGTGCAGTATTAAATAAGATTTTCTAAAAGTTATTTACTTCACATTAGTCCTCACATTGCTATCTTTTCTTAATCTTAGTTACTAGAATAGGTATTTTATATTTCCACAGCTCTTCATTCACAAAGATAAGGTAACGAAACAAAAAATAAAATTGTTTAATCATACATATGTATATTCTGTAAACGAAAAAAAAGCAAACAGCAATATACCTCGAAAATATAATTATATAGAAGTATATAAATAGAAGTGAATTATTCTTTATTTCTGTTTCGAATAAATAAACAGCAGTATACGTCACTCTAGTTCTATATACGCATACACAGATACAAATACATTATATCATTTACTTCTACATAAAAATTAACATCAAATCTCTTAACCTCAATTTATCATATCAATTAAAATGATGGTTTTCTTTCTTATAAATTCTTTTTTTTAAATTAAAACTATCCACCTACACATAACGTGTTCCTAGGAATTTCTCGCTCGGCTATTATTGCTCGTAAGGATCATAAAAATTCTATAAAAATGTGGAATGTTGGGAGAAGATGATAGAGAATAATAGAAATTCCTTCATTGATTAAACGATCCAGTAAGTGTAAAAAAAAAAGGAAGAACAGGCACGCACGCATACAGCAGAATGAATTTCCCGTTCGACCTGATAACGACAAGCCGGCGTTATTTATTGTTCATTGTTTTAAATTTGCGTCGGTAACTGAATCCATTCGAAAAGTCGAGCGTTCTTTCCAGATCTTAGCGAATCAACTATGCGCAAGGACCACAGAATTATCGTGGAATGCACCACGGAGTACGCGAAAGACAGAGAGATTCAGCGGGATTCGTTCACTCCCCTGGACCGACAGCGCGCTCTCGAAATAATTTCCTCGACGATCTGAAAGCTGGAATAACGACGTTCGCAGACGGTCGCTGCACTTGCGTGGTTGTGTGTTTAGCGAGAACCAGGCCGAGTTTTAAGCTAGAAAACTGGATGAGAAGCTGCCGCCTCGAGATACAACCCCTTTCAACCCTCCCTCTTCCCTCCGCTAACCTCCTCACACTCTTTCTCGGCTCGGTCGCTGACTTTCTCCCTCAAGCAGCGCGGGTCGAATTATTTTTGTCTTATCATTTCTGGACGCGAACCGTCGGCAACCTTCGTGCCTCGTAAAATAATCGAGCGATTTAACCTCCATAAATGGATCTCCACTGCGGTTTGTGAAGTCTTGCGTTTCTCTCCGATTCCATTTATGATTTTTCGCGGGGAATATTGGACGGATTTTTATGTATTTGTGAAATTTAAGCGTTCAAAAATTTAAAGATTGTTGACAATTTCGTAGTGGAAACAAATTTCTGTTGCCTATAGACTGTATTTCTTTAATTGAAATTGTTCTTTCGAAATTCTGCCTAGAGGCGAGCAATTTAGCGCTGACAGAGATTTCTTGTTACATACAGAAGTATGTCCGATTCTTCTTTTCCTTTTAGATTTTTTCGAGAGATTAGCTAAAATAAATTGGATCTTATTTTTTGGCTATGTTTCGTACGATTGTGAGGAAAATGTAATGATAATATTGGCCGTTACATTTTTTGTATGCTATATTTGTTGTGATGATAGTAGATTAATAAAATAAAAAAATAAAATATCGTAATTGATTGGGAGATCTTTAGATACAGTAATACTACGGTACAGACAATACATTACATATAGTAGTATTGATCGGTTGTTTTTTTACAATTTGTCTTATCACTTGCTCCATAAAAAAATCGATAAAAATATTTTTCATATAAAAAAAAAAAATACAAGTGATCATATGTGCGTGCAAGAAATTCATTTTTCCAGTATATTTCCAATCAATCTAACAACAGCTCTTGCCGTTTCTAATAAATTTGTTCCTGAATAAATTAAACCTCACCGCCTATTAACGAACCAGAAACTCGATATACTTCCAAGACTTTCCGTGACCGGAATTCTCGAAGCAGTTAGCATAATTCAACATTTCCTACGTATCCACAATTTTCCTGAATTGCGTATCCCGGTGATTACGATTCGCCTCGTCAGCCTTTTAATCACTCGTCAATGCGAAACATCGTTCGTTGTACGAGGCGAACGATTTATCCCGGATGTTCTAATCACGATTAATCACCGCAATAATTCCTACGAGTCGATGATCCACGCGTCATCTGAAACGATCCATTTACCTAAACGATTCTCGTCGTATCATTCGCCAGGCATATCGCAAATATTCAAAGGCTCGCGCGTTGTTAAATTCTTGTTCCGGAGATTTTGTTCGGTCATCGAGGAACGTTTCACGACGCGAAGAATCAGTCGATTCACCAAGAGAACGCGGTGATGATCCGGACGGAATGCAAATTTTCGCGTTTCAGCTGGCTGTGAAGTAATGAGCTCGTGTACAAAGAATAATTGTTATCGTTAGCGGCTGCGGCTATTAGCGTTACGTCGAGCGACGTGCAAATAATACTGTTCATTATCGAATCTTCCAGCGGAATCCAGCGACTTGGTCTGAGGCGTACACGAAGAAGCTTTTCACGGGAAATTGCTATTAAAGTTAGATCACGTTGCTTCTTCGTCAGTATAATTTAGTCTTATTTTTTTATTTTTCTTTTTTTTTTAAATTGAACATAATTTAATTTACCGAAGAATTTGTAATATGATTCTCTTTCATTAGAAAAGGTAAAATTTTTATCAATTTCACTACTATTACTGGAAACTCGAGTGAATAAATTTTGGAATTTATATTAAGAAATTTCGCGTTTAAAATGTCTATAAAAAACCCTTTTAACTGAAAAGCATAAAAATCCTAATTGGAGAAGATAGTATTGAAGACGTTCAAATGTACTTGTACAAAGAGCACGAAAGAGCATAAAAGAGTAATTACAAAAAAACTAGCTTCTCGCGATTAAATTCTTCTAAGTAATTATTTCTAATTCATATTTTGAAAATACAAATTAGAAATATTTGTATAGGTTCCAAAATATTCTCAATTATTCCAGAATATTCCAATATCGAAGTAAAAATTTGTTGAATTACAAATTGATATTAAATCTCGAATTATTTCTTTTTCTTTTTATATTTCATTAATACATATTTTCCCTTTTGTATTTTATTAATACGAATATTTTGAATATTATCTTCTTCAATTCTTACGTACGTGATAATTTAAATACATTTATTCAAAATTGTTTTTGTCTTTCTATATTCAAGTGATTCTGTCCAAGGTTGGACAGACGAAACTATACTCGTCGTAGGCTTCTCCCGTGTCTTCCTGCATCCTTAAATTTCCTATTACGATCAATTAAATTTCACTTTACAAGCAATTGCCAGGGCCAAGTTTCAAAACAGAGACAGATAGATCTCGCAGAGATGTCAGATGTAAATCTCGACCTGGAAATCCAGTTGGACACTTCTGTTATTTGTTGCTTCAACAAATCAGCTTCAGACTCGCGCGCAAAACAATCGCGTGCATTCTAGCCGCGTCGATGGCAGCAATTATCGCGACGAAACACGCCTCGTTCGGAGTCACCGTTCTCGCGTATCGCCAGCAATGTACTCGGCATGCAGACTCGCATACTAGACGACAAGCCATGTTTCATTGGCACTTAATCGCTCGCTGACCAGGTCGAGATCGCATGCGATCTTGGCATGGTCCTCCGCATACCGTCTAATGGACGTACGAACTTTATTCCAAGTGTTTCTACTTGCGTGTTTCTCGAACTTTCCAAAAATTTTTCCCAGTTTTTTTTTTTTAATTTTACCCAGCTTGCGTAGAATATAGTTGACTATGACTAATGACGGACAGAATATTTTTACAAATTCTTATTATTCTGTCGAGTTTGTCCAACATGCTTCTTGAATTTCTTGTTAAAAATTTTATCGAAATAGTTTGTGTATAACGTAGTAAAATACAGCAATAGATAGATTGTGGATATTTTTACAAATTCATATTATTTTGTCGACTTTTCTAAACTATTCATAGGTCTTACACGTACATTTTAGAATTTCATCTAATTATAAATATTTTTTATGAAATATTTGGTAATCTGCAATATTTTCTCTTACATTCACGTTTTCACATTTCGTTTTTTGCCAATTATCCGCCTCGTTCATTCAGATCTAAATAATTAGATAATTAATCCAACAGTAAATTTGGTATATCACCATTTTAATTTTTTCAATGTCTTAAAACTGATATAATAATAGAAGATTATAGACTTGTTAAAAAATAGAATGTTTCGTCTCTTGAATTGTATAATATTTCTTTTCCTATAATTTTTTTATCGATTTACTTCACATAAAGTTTTGTATTGTAAATATTAGTATCTCCAATGTTAAGAAATATTTATTTCAAAAATATTGCAAGTTAATCTTTTAGAGATACTGTTTTTTAACTTCGAGAAATTTGGTTTAAATTTATGGCCACAAATTTAACTTTTGCGTTAAATTCTGATTTATGACAGATTTTACTGAACTACGAATAATCGACGATCTGTTGTTATTATAATCTAAAATATGTGCATAAAGTATTCGCGTGTGTATCGCACGCGGGAAAAATTTAATCACCTACTGAAAATGAACTTCGATTATAGCTCGTTCAGCGAGAAAGAACGGAATGACGAAAAAAAAAAATCCGACATGCAAGAGCAATTAATTACTTCTACTACGATGGAATTTTCAATTTCTATTTCCCTCCCTCCTCTTTTTTTCTAATCAATGTTGATAGTGTTGTCAATAAAAAATGCCATATTATAAACGAACAGGATATTTAATTATCAAATTCAATTAACTCGATCGAAGGAGGTAAATTCCAACGATTTATTATACGCCGAAAAGACAAACGTTCGAACAAATTTTGCAAAAAGCAAGGCGCGCGCGTTATTGTTGATTTAGTAGTTACGTTTTAAAATCCTTTTAATTAAAGTGAGCCACGCAGAAAAGTTCGGAATCCCCCCTTCTTTCCATCGCGAGTTGCCCTCTATGCGCAACTCGCAAACACACGGATTTAATTTACAGGATACGAGATTCGAGTAACTGTTGCCAAACTTTGGATTCATAGCGCGGTATTACCAGCAACAATATAGTTTTAATTAATTACACGTAACACTCGAATCGCGTGTACTTTTTGGGATAGCACGGTTCCTCCGGAGATTAATTACCACCGAGAGATACCTCAACGTGTCGAACGTGTGCATTTTTATTATTTTTCTCTAATGGCGCGACAGCCTCTAAATTAATTTCACTGCCAGTGTACGAGATTTAGAATATTTGTTTTCAATCGAATTTATCGGACATATGCGAAGAATCGAAGTAAATCGATATGGTGATGTTTTCACTTGCTGTGGAAGTTTCAGAGAAGTTTCTTATTTCACTTGGAAATTAATAACTTCTTCATATTTATGCCTTTGTATATAGAAGAATGAAGAATATATTTATATGAAAATTATTAATTGAATTCATAAGAATGAAGAATAAATTCCCTTGCGAAGAATCGAATCGATAATACTAATATTTTTCAAGTTGCAGAGATTTCCTATTTTAATTTGGAAATTAATAATTTTTATATATTTACATGAAAGATATAATGTATTTATAAATATATTTAATATATTATATATATTTAATATATATTTAATATATATGGAAATTATTAATTGGATTCATAAATTTCAACAATTTCATTTCATTTCATATTTCGTATTTGATTATTATCTTTTTATACATGTAAATTCTTTCCATTATGTAAAAACAAAAGAGTACGTTTGAAATCTTGGAGCTTCGTATTTCCCATTAATTTCGATAAAAAAGCTTAGAAAATTTAAAGTAACAAAGGCGTTTCCCTTGAAAACACAAACATTTCCCATAAGCGCGATGTTACGTAGAAATTTCTTCGGTTATTTCTGTAATTCTCTCTGTGTTGTTTTAATACAAATGGCAGGGCAAACACGAAACAACGAGACAAGGAGTAGAACAACAGAATAACTAAACCAATCCAGCAACTATCGTATTCACTGACACACATCAGTTTGCCGTCTTATACTCCGACTATTCTACCAGTATTCTCTCAAGCTTTGAGGCTTAGCTCGAACGTGAGCACTGAGCTGAACTCTTGCGTTTATTGTCTGACCTAACCTAATGTTCAGTGGTTATGTTGGACGTATAACAAGAGACTAAAGTTTCAACAGATACTAAACGATATATTTCCATTCAATGTTCCAGCAGAATAAATTGTAGAAACATAATATACGTCAAAAAATCATCAAAATATCTATACGTGTCTCTCAAATTTTTTATCGATACGTAACGACATTACATGTTTCATTTTTACGACAAGTATAATGGATATATGTGTAGTATGAGAGTTATTGCATGTTAAAAATTAATCAGATTACATATAAATTTTCGAGATAAAAATTTCAGAAATATTTTAAGATTTTTATGATCCCAAAAATTAAGGTATAAAATAAATTTTTATATAGACGGATTGTCAGAAAATTAATGACACACGAATAGTTTGAGAAAGAGAGGAAAATCATGAAAGAATTCAATGCAAACTATTTAAAACAAACCTTTACTTGTGTGTAGTAATATAATTGTGTGATTGAAATGAACATTCATACATGAGTAGACCACTTGAAAACAGAATTTCTTTATGAAACAAAAGCTATAAGCAAAGTCGAATTATAAGACAATTAAATACAAGAAATTATAAGACAATAACAATTATAAAATAATTAAATACAATTATTAAAATTATTAAAAACAGACATTTCAGTAGACTGTTTGAAAATTGAGTTTCTTTATGGAAGAGAAAGCAGAATTAAATTATAAAAACAATACAATTATTACTTTTACTCGTGTTTTCTAAAAGTAAACTTTTTGCTATCAAAACACAATACGTTTCGTGGCATAAGTTTCGCGATCCTTCCTTCACCATCAAACCAATGATACATTGTTTCAGAGAAATAGCAAACGAGAATGTCTCGATGAGAATTCCAATACGTACAGGATTCGACGAATTTCCTTGAAGAACCGGATGCAGAATTAACGTGGTCGACTGGTTCACCGGTTAGTTAACGGATCGTTGCTGCAAAGTGTCGATCTGTCAAAGAGACTGCGAAAGTTCTAAAGGCTGTCCATGAATGTTCCATTTGTTGACAGAAAGAGACGTGAGTTTACAATCGACTTTTTAATTACTCTTTATTAGTGTGACGTTAATTTTTATTGAAGAATTTAATTTAATTGCTCGATTATTATAGAAATTACAATATACACGTAAAAAATATCCATTAAAGGAAAAAATGTAGAAAGCTTTATAATATAATGAAATTAGTATGAAACGCAAGCTTTTCTTTATAAAAATCTTTACGAAAAGTCACTTGAATCTCTAAAAATACACTGTCTTGCATCTAATGTGAGATGTCTAAAAAAATTATAAATTGACATTTTTACCATTTTGGTAATTCTGGTGTTAATACAAAAACACATATTCGTAATTTTCCTTCCTAAAAATTTCTTTTGCAAAAATTCAATTTCGTTCTAACGTGGGTGTGTCTGAAAATTTGGTTTATGAAACTAATTGAAAATTCATCCGTGAACTTTGAGGAAGAACAATATGGTTAGCGTCTCATCGCTAATTTTTATAAAAAATTTGTTGGACGTAGCTAAGGAACTACCCGTTTCGAAATACAGAGAGTGAACTGAACGAAAATATTGGGTTTTGTATTATCGAAGGGATCGAATATGCCTTACAAACTATCCGAAAATACTTTATCTTTACATCCATCGTCAAAATTATTTTCTCCATAAAGTATCTGTTCAGCCAGAGAACGTGCGACAAATTGTACCAAGTTGTAAGTTGTGTTGCAAATTGTACCGAACATAAAAATTCGATAAGAGAAAAGCATCGAAAGTATCAAGCAGGCTACAACCGCGAACTTGCACTTACAAACACTGTATTCGTCGTACAAACTATCCATCACGGACAGACGTTCGCAAACTATCATGGAAGATAATAAAACTCAAGAGCTGATCGATAAAAAGTACTCGGATCAACTTTGCCGGAGAGACGAAAGAAAAAAAGACAAAGAAAAAAAAAAGAAAGGGTAAGAACTCTTTCATAGGATGCGATACTTACATCCTGAAGGCGTATTGGGATCCTCTCACGGCGAATTACAAGGAGCTGAAAGGCGTAAAGACCGAGGGAGAGGTTGGGGTAAAAAGGATGTAAGCTGGAAATCATCTTTGCGAGCGAACGTAAGATGGGGAAAGAACGAGAGAGAGAGAGAAGAGAGAGGAGAGAGAGAAGAGAGAGGAGAGAGAGAGAGGAGAGAGAGAGAGAGAGAAGGGAACGAACAAAAGAATAAAAAGGAAAGTAGAGAACAACGCGAGGTCGATTGGATTCCTCGAACGAAGGAGGCAGACGCAAGCTATCAATAATAATGTAACAAGCTCGAAAGCGTTATTGATTTCGACGTTATATGCTTCGCACTTCATCCATCGACACCTTTCTTCTCCCCCTCCCCCCCGTCCTCTTCTTCTTTCCCTCCCCTTCCTGTGCTTTATTACGATAAAAGCTTTGTTAAATTTGATCGCTTCGACGATCCTCGTCGATTTCGTTTCTTCTGATAAAGAAAGGGAGAAGGTAGGGGGGAGAGAGGGAGGAAGGAGGAAAGTATGCCTCGTCAACGTGGAATTCGCATCGATATCCCTTGTTGTCTCCGAGCGGCACCATCCGAGCTTTTTAGCGTAATAGATTAAGCGTAAGCAGCGTTCATTCAACGTTTTCCCTGCGGATTTATTGGGTTCTTCACTGGATACTTTGTGTCCCCGATTTTGTCAAGCCAACCATGATTCTTGTTTATCGCGCGTATTGTGTTTAGATTTCAGCACGGCGGATGTGGATTTTCGTCCCTTGTTGTTGAAGTTCAATCTAACTGGTTACGTGTTTGTGTTTCTTAAAAATTAACCTTTCTTGGAAACAAAAACAGAAAGATATTGTAATTAACTTTGGAATTTCTTTTTCCTTTATGATTTCTGGTAACGGAAGATCAACTTCAATATTTTAAAGAGTAACCGGAATAATCAAGCAAGTGGAAATCTTGGAGTTTTGACAGATCAATATTTTATCCATCTACTGCTGTAACAAAGATTGATATCAAAACAATAGCTATTGATATATTATTTAATAATAATCAATTGATTTAATTTCCTTAAAAATCCTGAGTTTTCAAAATTTTCAAAAAATGTTGCACAACGCGTGTCTGAAAAAGAGAGAATCGAACAGGATAGATAGTAGAAATATATTATGTGGAATTTAACTCGCAAAAGATTCACTGATACGCCCGATGTTCTAATCTCCCGGTTTTAATAGTTTCCCGGAGAAATTATTGAATAACTTTTCAATAAGATGTACAACGGACGCGAGACGTTTTATAAGCGCAAGAGCGGCGAACGAAAGCCACGGGGGCTATTAAAGGAATGAACGAAGTTATGATAATGTGTTAAACTCCGGAGACTGTCACTGTTGGTTTAAGAAGTTCACGGAAGGCTGTATTAACTTGCCAGATGAAGATCAAAGTCGACGGACCGATAAATTCAACGTGAACACTTTCGAAAATTGATATTAAATTTACACACATATAAGTTTGAGAAAATATAAAATGTTAGAAAGTATTCTGACAAGTGTATATTAAAAATAATTCCTCTAAGTACATACTTCGAATTGGCAAAATATTTAACTTGTACATATGTGTATTTCGCAATTAACCGCGAACGATTATAATATCTTATATGCATACATTTCAAATAGAACGGTATAAATTCTTGAGCGTTACTGCGGTATGTTGAAATTACGAAAGTTATTACAATCTCTTTCTCAAATACTATATAAAAAATCATATATACCTAATCTTCTGCCGGTTTTAACCCCTTCCCTTACGATTTAATTTCCAACTGTGCGGGCCAAAAGCGACACCAAAGTCGGTCGCGTGCAGGGACATAAACAGCTTGGCTCGGCGTTCGAAACTGTACAAATCGCAAACTTCCTATGATTTGTATATACACGTGCGCGGTACAATTAACTTTGCAAGATGTTTGATAAATAATTACGGTTAGTTGATTATTGGGACGGCCGCCCCACCAAGTTTCTTTTGTTTATGTTTTGCCCGATAGACTTACGACGACACTGAGGCGTTTTATTCGTGTTTTGCTCGATAGACTTACGACGACTCTGAGGCGGTCATATTCGTGTTTGGTCCGATGACCTTGCGACGCCTCTGAGGCGTCTTATTCATGTTTGGTCCTATAACTTTGCGCCTCTGAGGCGTCATTGTAAGCGAAGGGGTTAACGTTGTAATTGGAACTCTAATTACGCGAGTTAAATTTTTTTAGCGTAATTATATTTCAAAACTCTACTTAAAATTTTGTTCTTGAGAAATATCATTTTGAATCTGGAAACACTTATTGCAAGTGTCATACTCAACACTACAGGAAATTGTATCTATTATGTATAAATGTTTAGATTCATTAACCAAACTTAATCTAAACCTAACCTAATTGTCATGTAAATGGCCATTCTTTATTTCTTTACGATGTTGAATCTTTAGATTATTTTATTGCAAGCACCGTATATAACGTATATAAAGAGAGGCAGAAAATCTTTAAAATTTAGCAAAAACTAATTTACGATAACTATCACGATAACCCACGAATTTTTAATATCGATTATCTATTTCATTACCGTTAGCATAGCAATCGAGTGAAAATACAAAACAACCATAATCATTATTTGAACATATATTATAGGCTTGTCACGTGATATTTGTTTCGCAATGCTCACAATCAGCGTAATTATCATTCTATTTTCTCCAGATTTACACGAACGCAATAAAACGGGCAGGCACGTAACGAGCGCGTTGAAAACTCCAAATAATAGGTGAACCGATAATCGAGAGTCCGTGGCGTGCTTTCTCACTTATTGTGCTCCTTTAATTTACCGCGAATAATACGGCAACACGTGAGAAAATAATTAAACCGGCGAGCCCGGAATCTTTAAATTGGTTTCATTATTGCGTCCCGTGATAGAACGGGAGGGTAGCCGAGCGAGCCATTGGCAAACCGAGCTGTGTGTTTCTGTTGCGAGTGCCGATAATTTCGCAGAAATGCTACTGAAATAAATAATGTTCCAGAACCGCGGCCCGAAATCCCTTTCGGCGAGCGAAAATCGTGCCAGTCGGATTAACTGGCAAAAGCCAACGTTCGTTGAAATACTGATAAAATGATTCTTTAAAAAAAAAAAAAAAAAAAAAAGTGAAACGAGAAATTCGTGTTTCTGAATAATTTCAATTTGTAAGTTTATACAATATATATTGGTAGATATTCGAGCGAATAAAGTGATTGAAGAAATCATTTTCAATAATAGAAATAGCGGTGAAGCGAATTCTTTCAAAAAGACGATGTGAAAATAGCAGGGAATTCTGCGACATTGTTGTAGAAATTGGCGTAATAAAAGCTTCAATTAAGATTAACAAAATAACCATAGTCATCAGCGAAGCACAAATTCCTCGCGAACAACGTGCACCGCGAAGCACGAAAGCGTTCCTTGGAAAGCTTTGCAATCGCGAAATCCGCTCGCGTAATTTTTCTCATCGCGACAGCGTTACACGATGCCTGCTCGTAAATCTTTCGCAAACTGCCCTAATCCAAACGCTTATCTACCCGCGAGTTGCATAATCGCTAAAACATACTTTACGTTTAAAACCTTTGATTACAAAGGTTCTAGAAATTACTTTAACCCTTGCACCTGCTTGTCTCCCCCGGTATCTGGGACAATAATTATCCAGTTTTCTTTTCTTTTTAACGTTATTTTTCACTTGGAGCAAATTTCAACGTTCATAAATAACAGTTTAGAATTAAATTACATTTCATTTTGAAATTTTCAATTCGACTCAATTTTGTTATTAATCTCGATCACGATGGATCTCTTAATTTAATACAAAATTAAATTAAATATTCCAAATTTTAGGAACGTTATTTTTCGCTTTTCTTCTTCAGTTTTCACTGGGAAAAAATTTCAATATTCACGAATAACAGGTTAGAATTAAATTAAATTTTAAAAATTTTAATTTGATTCAATTTTAATTTGATTTAATTTTATTAATCTCAGACACGATAGATACACGGAATACAAAATAAAATTAAATACTCCAAATTTTAGGAATTTAATATAAGTTATTACAGTCATTTATAATCCAATGATTTAACTGGCGTCAAATATACAACATTTCTTTTTCCATTTCTTTTCGAGAAATTCTTTTTGTCAATGTATCACGAAAATTGTTTGATTAAAAAAACTCTCTTTTTAAAACTCTCTTTTTAATACAGTATAAATGTTGTTTGATCGAGGAAAAGTGATAAATAACTAAGAAACACACACCAGACGTTCCTTTACTTTCCTCCAGGGCCCTTATTAAGTTCTTATCGCTACATTATGCACGCGTGCACAGTGTATATTAACAACACTTATCACATCATGCTACTTACGGACGGATGAAATATTGAACAACCTGCTTAATATCTTACTCCGTGCTGTTCGAGACAGTTACAGCGTACACGTCCGATCAAAAATACTCACTCGATCGCAAGTGCATGAAACTTGTTCGAAATTCTTACGAATTGAAAGTCATGATAAAATTTCATATTCGAAGATAATTTAACGATTAGTGAGAATCCATATCTAATCCGAAATTAGAATCTAATATTTTTCATTGATATGATCTCTTAATATTCTTTATTGATATGTAATAATTTTCTAAAACTTGATGTGCGATTTTTTTCGCCATTTTTTAGGACCTTGAATATTAGATATAATATTAATCTGAAGTTTAGATTACTGAATTTGAATATTGAATTGACGACGAATATTTTGCCTTATATTGAAAATTCGGTGAAATAATGAAAAAAAAAATCGTACATCAAGGATGTACACTTTAGGGATCGTTGTGAAGAAAAACTTCAATTTTCAAATCTAGTGTAGATTCAGTTATGGAAAAAATGTTTTAATGTTTTTACGTACTATGATAATTTACAACATTTTCGAGAAGAAAGGTGTCTTTACTTTCCCATCCGCTGTATGACGTGAAATGGTGCATTTTGAGAGCCTTCAAACTTTAAAATGAATCTGTCTGATTTTATTGTTTTACGAAATTTTTTTTATTATGTTTTACGAAATTCATCGTTTAATCAAGTTCAAATACTTAATGTTCAAATTATTAATGTAAACAATTATATTAACTTCCATGTGAAACGATCTAATACATCGTGTTAGAATCTATAATTTCTTAATTCATTTCAATAATCTTATCTCATTGAAAAGATTTATTTATCTCAAATAAATATTATTGAATATTATCAAATACCATCAAGTTCGAAAAAAAAAAAATAATCCATCGCATTGAAATCTTAACGACAAACACAAGTTACAATAGCACTTCTAAATGCCTAAAGATTATTCTTTTTTTATACTTACAATTACAATAGAACTTAAATATTTAATCTAGAACTAAAGTTATTTTCATGAACGTTCGATAGCTGCTCATTCCATCTATGAAAATATCATCGAACTGAAATTAAAATCATAAAATTACCGTCAATATTTGCATCATAAATCGAGCGTCCGTCGGGGGAACTCAATACCGGAACAAATAGACGAGAGACTCGAAACTTTTGACCCACGGTGTACATTATAATATAATACCGTATGGAAATATAGTTGTGCTCGCCGGCACGATTGGGTCGTGCGCGAATTTCATAATAATAATTTAATATTCCTACCGGTCACGGCGATATAAATCAATGCTACGAGCTATTGCATTCGCAGTTACCAGAATTCGCCTGCCACGCGAATTATCGAGCAACAGAGGCGCAGACTCCCTTGGGCACGCGTGGATGCTTTTGAAAAGAGCGGCTTGTAATGTATTTAAAGAAATCGAGAAATTCGCTTTACGAAAGGTTCGGCTGATCCATGGGTTACGATAATGAAATTCGATGTCGTCTGTTCGACGCGATTGTTCGAGAGATTTAAATTAAAAATTGGAAAAGGGTGATTTCTACTCAATTTCTCGCGTTTGTGAAGTTTCATTCTTTTTTCCTTTTTTTTTTCCATTTTCTTCCATATCCGACTCGACTTTTGTCACGCAACTGGACTGCGAGTTTTTATGTGTTTTTGTAACTTCAACGACTGGTGATCATTAGAATAAATATTTTACTTTGAATTTTTTATATATTTTTGTATATTCTACGCGTCATTTGTATTTATAAAATTTTTTATCATAATTTTCCATAAATGCATAAATAATCCACATTCGATATTTCGTATTTGCAATTTGCACTTTAAAAATTCGCATTCTGATCACGACGTAATACACAAGTCAACTCTTTGTACCACAAGATTCCAAACGAGATAATAATTCTGTTTTAGAGGTCTCAATAATTTCTCCAAGATCTTAATCTGCGAGTATCTCAACTCCCATCCGGAGTGCACAAGATCAAACAGATAGACAGTAGAAGACAGTGGAAAGATTTCAAAGTTAATTTTAGTCGTTGCAATCTGCTCGAAACGACGGCCAACATCCGCGAACAGAATGCAACATCGCCGCACTGCGATCGCCGCTGTGTTCTGAAATTCAATTCCACCGGTAGAAACGGTGAGTTCGTTCGCGCGATCATGCCTCGCGTCTTTATCTCGGTCTGGCTCGGCTCGGCCAGAAGCTATTAATGAGACACACAAGGCAAGCCTAAGCTTTAGGTGTGGTAGTTACTGCCGGCAACTACCATAAGCCTCGTCCCTCTCTTTCTCTTACCCTGAGAAAACCTTCGGTGAACCGGCTTATCTCGTCGCGGGGGTTGAGGGACCACCTTCGACCCTTGGCGCGCCTCTCACTCTTGGCTATCTCTCTCCTTATCGGTTCGTTCATCGTCCTGGTGGCTCGCGGCGCAGCGCAACGCGGCACGGCACGGCACGGCACGGCACTGCACTGCACGGCACGGGGTCGAAGAAGTTTGCTTTCCGGATAACGAGAGAACCGTCTAAGCTAAGGGACGCCCGCAGCGATTCGGCCAACTATGAAAACGCTCGAACCAACGGCCCTCCTCTCTCTCTCTCTCTCTCTCTTTCTTTCTCTCACAGTGCCTTCCATCACGATGAGCCTCTCTTCTTCGTTCATTCGAACGAAGGGAGGAAGACGAAGGGCGAGGACCGAGGGGTAACGGCCCTGAGTTCGATTGTCCCCGGAAGAAAAGCAGGCGGGCAGGCGGGCAGGCGGGCAGGCGGGCAGGCAGGCAGGCAGGCAGGCAGGCAGGCAGGCAGGCTCGTGTGGCCTCGAGGAGGTGGTTCGAGTACACGGAGGAAGGAACCGAGGAAATTGTGGGGGAAGTTGGCGTGAACGAGGACCGTGCGCTGCTGGCAGTGACGTCTGGGAGGGGCTCTTTTCGGAGTTTCGTAATTTTATACTGAGGGATTTTGTAATCGGGCGAAGTTCGCAGTTTAATATATACTCGGATCGAGCGTGCTTCCCGTTGATTGTCTTATGGTTCAGACCGCCGATGAGACCACCAGCCTTCCGGATCTTCGTGATTTTAAAAGGTGATTTCACAGTAGAAGTTGGAACAGTTGGATTGATTCGGTCGCTAGAACTTGGGAATTATGTAAATTATTGGTCGGTTAAAATTATGTAAAATTGTATAAAATTGTATAACTTGATTGTTTAAAAGTAATTGGTTGTTGTTAATAAAATTAGTTTTTTGGAATTTGAAGATTTTATTCCATACATTTTTAGATGAATATGTATAATATAGTAATAAATATATGTATGGCTGTAAGTATATGTTGTTTAAGCGTTAACTGGTTGTTTGTTGTTAATACAATTAGTTTTTTGGAGTTTGAAGATTTTATTCTAATCGATGGTACATTTATAGATGGATATGTATGATAATAGTTTGTTTGTGATATTAGATAATATTATACAATTATAATACAAATTTTTTTTTTTGAGTTAACAATTGAAATCAGAATTGCATAAAAAGTACATATTCCTATTAATCTTTCGTGAATTGACTAATTGATCTTTAATTGTCTTACGTGTATTTGATGGTAAGAATGGTTTGTAAATTTTCAAGCGTTAAAGGACATTTAAGCGATATCCTACATGATAAAGCGAAAAATTATACAGAATATGAGATAACAAAGGATTAAAGCACTGTTATTTACTGAATATAGAATGAATATCGTAAATTCGACGAAGTTACAAGTGCTCTTAACGTATTATATCTTGCATTTACATGCATTAATTCGAGAACTATTGGAAATACTCTTTGCATCGCCGTGTACAAAGTTCCCATTCAGTTGATCGGAAATGCTAATACAATTTAACTCGTCAGTTGTTGGATGACTTGTAAAGGCAACGTGAATTCAGGCAAGAATTACGTTCTAAAGCTGCGACGAATGAAATTTAAGGGACCTGGATCACATATACTGCGTAGTTAATATATTCACGTAGTTAATATATTCACAAACGAAATTTTTTACTAGAAACAATTTTCCCTTTGATATGTACCGTACGAAATCAAGTATGATCTTGCGTGAGATGTAACGGAGAAAATAATTTCATATCTATTTTACTTTACTTTATTTTATGCTAAATTAAGAACATAAAACATATTTGAATGTAATAGTTTCCCCTAGGGCACGCGTTTTATTAAATTTTTCAATTACATGCATTTTATAATAAGAATATGATAATATTATTCCAGTCTTCTAATTTTTTCCTAGGATTTTTAAACATTTATTCAACCAAAATATAAAATATAATAATCCCAACTTAATCGCTTACAAATATGTGTATAAATATCTTAATAAATATCTTAAAAATATCAAAATTTGCGATATTTCATCAATCCCCGAAGAATTATTTGTGAATATGCATGCTCTTAATTACTCGTGGCACGAAGTATCTTTTTTTTCCCCCTTTCTCGAAGGAAACGGCAATTGTTCGTTCCAAAAGTGAAAAGAGGGGTTCGTTGAAAGACACGGGGAACGGATCACTTAGAAACGGGACTAGTGGAACTTGAAGGCCCGTCGGATTCAGGGAAATTGGGCTGTTGAAGGGAACTAGTGGAACCGAGTGAAACCGGAGAAGACCGAATGGCTGGGAATTAGAAGAGATTAGTTCGATTCCCTTTTCCAATCTCGTTGAGAACGGTTTTTCTTTCGGCAATTTGCTGAACTGTAAGCCAGCGATAACGAGACGAAGTCTCGAATGTTAATGAAATCATTGATTTAATAAAAACAATGTAAATACCTGAAGCAACTTGAAATAATATTCAAGTAATAAAATATATCTCATCATATATATAAATATAAATATATAAATATATATATATATATTTCTTTTTTAAATAAAAACCTAATGCGGAGGAACTTGAAATAATATATTTCATTCGTCTATCATTTATATATATTTTAAATAAAAACATAATGTTTTAATTTTCATTAACGAGCATATGGATTTCTTTTTAGAAATTTAATATCGTCCAGTCTCCTCAATTAAAAAATTCCGTTCTTGCCCCGAGCTATTTGTTTAATAATAAGTGATACGTCACGATATTTGACGACGATAAAAGTTTCATACACTTGCTTTGCTTTGACTAGAATTAATTTCGTGAAATTACCATTGAAGATTTAACATAACGTAACGCGAATAACAAAATTTTCGACGCGTCTGGCCTTCTCGATTGTAAAGGAACATGCGAGACAATTTATCATGCTCCATTTCGCTCGACAAAGATCTTCGAAAAGAGGAAAGTGAAATATTTTAACCCCGGTGCCTCGTACGTATTATTCCATAAAAATCCATCGAACGTCCACGGAGGAAGATGGCAAATAGGGAAGATGGAACTTTACCATCGACAATGCGCGTTACCGCCGAGAGAGAGTGCAGAATGATTAATTCAGGCCGGTGTCATTTTTTTCAGTGAGTGTTCGGGCAGAAAATTATTCGAGCGAACGGGGGAATTTAAATTCGATGATAAATATGAAATGCAAATCTTCGAGTGGAAATTTCGCAACGAAGGAATGACGAAATCCAAGCCCCGTGGTGGATATAAATTGAAATATAATTCCATTCTGCGAGTGTCGTATTTAATTCGCGGAATCGCCGCCCCTAATTTATTAACGCCCGTCGTTTCTTTTATTTCCACGCGTTCGCCATTTTTACGATGTATCGCCAGAAAAATATAGTATATTCAAACCTCTTCAACAACGCGTCGGCTATTTATTTTCTTTCATATTCATTCAGCAACGTCAGACAGACAAGAGGGGGGGGGGAGAAGTGACGATTTTCATTTAGATACTGATGAGAGAGAGAAAGCAAGAGAGAGTTGCGTTATCTCTCTCTCTTTCTCTCTATTTATCTATCTACCTATCTATCTCTTTGTTCGTCGCTTTTGATCGTCTCCACGGGGTTGAGTATAAAGGCGAAACAAATCTAATCTGTTTTGTGCGAGTCGTTTAACACTTAGTTTACCGGGCCAAACTTTCCATTTTCTAGTCGAGTCAAATTCATTTTCCGCCTCGAATCACTCGTGTTTTCATCGCGGCCTCGTTCGAGCGAAAATCATCCCGAAATAATATCATTCCGCGGGAAATTCTGCTCTAATTCATCAACCATGAAATCATATTATTTAGAGAGGTAAATTGGAACGCCGTTTGTTGAAATGAAATGATCGAGAAATTTTAGAAATTATACGGGTATTATCTACTTATTGTTCAAAATTTGGGTAATAAATTTAGCCGTTTAATTTTCGTTACAAACTTTCGAAATCTCGAGAGTTTACTTCAATTTTTCCGATTGTATAATCCAATGAACTTTGTACTTTAAAATTTCAATTTATTTCATATTTTAATTTTAATTTCTGTCCTTGTAAAACCTTAAATTTTGTGTTATTACTTTCATGCAATAATTTACTTGCATAATTATTAACTGATACTTTGATATTTCATTTAAGCGTGGTACTCGATAATTTCCTGTACGTACGTACAAAAACGAACATATTCATCTTCCATAGTCTCTCATGGCTGTTAATATACGTATGTAGGTCGACATAAGTTATAAAAATTGCCAGAGAACGCTGCTAGAAGAAGGAAGAGTCAGAAACAAAAGCCCGAAGGACAAGTAATTAAAACAAGATCAAACACACTTCCCAACGCAGAAAAGGATCAAGCGGCAAATAATCTAAACTTTCTCGAACGAGGAGCTCAGAGGTCGAGCCGTTCTCAAACTCTTCGCATCTCGAACGATTAAAAATTTTCTACAGCAATTTCAACAAACAGTCCCCCCTCGTCCTTCCACCGCTCTTTCCCCTACTAATCTTTCTCATTCTGGCTTTCCGGGCAGATCGCCCGCGCGCGCGTGCCAACTTTTCCCCGAACGGGCGAGCGTAAGATTTTTAATTACGCCAACCGTGGGATAAAATTTAATCGATAACCCCTCCTCGGCCTTTCTTCCCCTCCTTCGTTCTCGTCGAAACTTCCGTCGAAATCGTTCCGTCGGAATTTATTAATCGGGAACCGATACGCCGACACTCGCGGGGGAACAAGGAAACGAAACGTCGGAAGAGGAGCTTTGCAAAAGGACACGGACGAGGAAGATAAGGAAGATCGAAGTTTAGTTAGTTTCTCGCTATGTGTTATCCGGTTATTATCTTGTCTCGTAATTATCTTTCCATTTAATATCCTCTTGTCGGTTCGTTTTACTCGCCAGCGTTGCTTAACCGAGAAAGGGAGGAAAACGCGGAACGAGCGCGCAACCCGAGCGAAACCGATTCTTACGTTTTCACGCGCGCCCGATTATCGATAATAATCCCCAGAACGGTCGTCCTTTCCCCTTGTCATTAGTACGATCCGCGACCGGAATGCTCCCATTTCCAGCTAGTTATCGACGACGTTCCTTCAGAATTCTGCCGCGTATCCGTATTACGTCGTATTAGCGCGAAATTGCAACTCCTCGTCGACGCGAGTTCGCCGTAATTTTGATTCTGATTTCCTTCGACGTGCCTCGAATACCTGGGGCCACAGGCTTCGCCAAGCCTACCCAAATAACCATATTTCTTACGTATCATGACGTCCGACGACACAACGTATCAGCCTCATCATACCGTGAGACGTTTTCTTCCATTGAATTTTCACTGCGCGTTCGTTCAATGTTCTTTTATTTTGGATTAAATTTTATTAAATTTTCATCATCTTAGTCTCTTTCGTTATTTATGGTAGCAATTAATCAATTGATTTCATGTTATAGTTGAAATAATAGTTAATGTATCGAAATTGCAAATAAATATTCTAATAATAATATTCTAATATTCTAAATAATATTCTAAAAATAAAAAATAATAATTTTACTGCATATCGTTCAATGTTCTTTTATTTTTTATTAAATTTCATCATTCTAACTCTAGTAATTTTACTTTAGATTTCAGCTTACTGAAATTTTCACGCGTTATTATTCCAGCTGCAGCGTTACGGGTAAAAATAACGAATTTTTCAAATTTCGTTTCTCCCATTTCGCTTGAAATGCGAGATAAAAAGTGGAACCATATTATGAACCGTATTAGAAACGCGAAACAAGTTATGCATTTTTAATACCTAGAATTTTGCGCTCGAAGCTGTACGCGTTAAGATCGTGAAAGAATGACGGGGAAAAAACTATCGAGAGGGAGAGAAATTTTTTTAACGAATTTATGCGTTTCATCGCAATTCTCTATTCTCCGGGTCCTCGACGATTCGAGTAATTTTGTCCTAATAAATTACAATATACTCTCTCACATCCCATCGTACTCTTCTTCTGTAATTATTTCATCGTTCCACGAACAATTTTCCAGTGTTACGCGAAATTATACAGAGCCAACTGTATTACGAGTATTGTTTTGTAATGTATTTATCTAGTTTCCCCGCGACAAACAAAATTAAAGTTATTACGACTGATAATTCAACGCTGAAACAAACAATTAATTCGACGATGAATGAAATTTTTCGAAAATTCAGCAACGAGGCGCCAGCTTTTTCGGAACCCGATTTGATTGAGTAACCATTATTCGCAAAATCGAGCGACCACGCGCGACAAAAGCGGCACCCATAATGTCGAGCTAATGGCGGACAATCGTTTCCACTCGATGCCAAAGCGATTTTCCAGGTGGTTCGAAAAACAGTCAGCGTTTTCATTCTTCTCCCTCACGAGGCGATGACAAATAATTTCGAAGACGCGTTGTAAATCGCGGATTTCGCAGCTACTCGCGAATAAATTCACGCGTTGTCACATTTGTACGTGTCGGCGTTCCATGGCGCCCGGCGCACCCTTGCATCATGTATTTTAATTCTCGATTCGCTGTATCGGTGGCGTTGTCACCGATTTGTCTCAATCGTTGCGACGCAACTCGGCCGAAACCAGTCCCTACACGGAAGCCAAAAATATCGTGGCTCCTCCGTTGCTTCGTTTCCCTCGAATTCATTCGATTTCATCATTTTTTTCGCCGAAAGATTGCAAATAACATGGATGAAAAATATCGTAAACACGGCTCTTCTATTGGGAAAAAAATATACTCTGAATACATTTGGGATTTTAATATGAAAGTTATTAACGCGGAATTAATTCGTTTTAATTAATCGGCGAATTTCGAAAGAACGCGTAGAACGCGCACACGCGCTAGCGAACGCGTGCAAATAATTTTCATGCGCAAAATTTCGAATGAAGTTTATTTGTTTATTTGTTGAAAAAATTAGTTTATATTCGCTGCGCGTTTTTTTTTTTTTTTTTTTTTTCGTTACACTTAGGGGAAATGATTCTAATTGAGAAACGTTCCAGTTAACGGGTGAATAAACAACTGCGGCTGATAATGAAATTTGTCGTTCCAATTTTCAATCAACAATACGTGCGTCGAATCGTTTTCACACTCTCGTCGAGATTCGAGGGGTTTTCAAACGTGCAACTGATAGTTTTTTATGCAGGCGGTTGCAATTGTTGTATAATTTTCTTTGCATAAGCAGACAGGCGGACGACGCCTCGATTGGCAACCAAATTATTTTCAAGCAGATTATTTCGCGTTATTGGCCGAATAACAATCAAGTAAAATCTCATTGCCGACGCTTAATCGCAAAATTTGTTTCGCAGTTAAATGTTATTCGTGTTCTCGTCCGGATAAATATAAATTTCCTAAGTAGATAAATGGCAACAAATGGGACCACGGATTTTATTGCATTCTTACTTTCGTTTCTTCGAAAAATTTCTTTGATTAAGAGCGGATGCTTTAAATCATTTTAAGATTTATCATGCGTACACACGTCTTGTTAGAACTCTGTACAATTGTGTCTGACCTTTACACTTAGTCCAAGAGTTCTTAAAATCAGTCTGTTTCTTTTTCATCTAATATCTCAATTTTATATAAATTTTCACATATTTATTTATTTAATCTTCCAAGCATCATGCATATATCCTAATGAATAGCATAGTCAGCCAACTTTTGTATTTCAATTTAATTGCTCATAAATACACAAAGACTAGATATAACACGTAAGTAAGTAATAATCACTGATATAAAACACAGATTAAAATCGTAGATGCCTGCGAAATTGTTCGAAAAATCGAAGAAACCAATTTCGAAGTCGTACGAAACCACTAAATTTCGCGATAACGGAAAATTCCCTCAGTAACTGGAAAAAGAAGCTCGGTCGATCGCTCGGTTTTTCGGTTTCGAAATAAAGGATGAAGAAAAAAAAGGGAGAAAAAAAGACAAGAACATTCCACGTCAAATTTACACGTCCGGGACCATCTCTTGGAAGGTGGCTATGCTCGAATGAGAAGCGTTTCCTAGTCGATTTACGAGGCACGGTGAAATCCAGAACTCTCGTAAGCACTGCGAGAACTCTCTGCGCGATGATAAATTAGTTTCACCGTCACGGCGAGACCTTCGAGGAAAACGACGTCATTTTTTCACTCTCTTTCTCTCTCCTCGCTCATAACTACACACTCGATCGTCAAATCTGTGCAGAAGAATCGGGAGGAAAATTCGAGAAAAGTTCGCTCGTCAAGTCAAACTCGGATCGAGTTGCGTGAAATGAACGATCATCAAATCGATACGGTGAGTCATGGATAGAAAGGCGAGCACAGAGTCGAGAATTCGCGGAAACGACTATCGGAAAAAATTGAATTTTAATTTTTACTGAGCAACGGTACGTCAAAACTCGAACGTAAATTCCCTCTTTTCGAACGTTTCCACAATGTCGATGCAGTTGCAAGTTTTGCAGTTTCGTAGAAACGAATTGAATTGAAAGTAAATACGATGCAGATTGTTGACGCAGCTAGTTATGGTTCTTGTATCCGCAACTGGTGTTTGTTATGTAATATACTTGGAAATACCGAATATTTTTTTGTTTCAACGTAAGAAATATTCGTATTTTCTTTTTTTTTTTTTTGTATATTTTAGGATTTAAAGATCGAATCTCCGGATTCATTTTTCTTATTCTATATGGAGAAAAAATTTTATTTGTTTGGTAAAAATATAAACGATTAATTGGCTTAATTGAAACGTTAAAATGTAGTCAAATGTCGAAACTTTCTAACTTTTTTGCCAAAAGAATTATTACGGATAGAAAAATGGTGTGGGATATTTTTTTTCCAAGACTCGATTATCGGGCGGTTTAGAAGATCGATTCGAGGATGAATAACGGGTGCCCGAAAACAAATTTCTAATTTTCCACGCACGTGATTTTCGTTATAGACGCGTGGAAATATAACACTGGAAAAGAGGACATGTGTAACGGTTGAAGTGCAACCACTGAAATTGACATAAAAGCGGATTCGATCGAACGAAAAATGCCGGAAAAATGGGCCTGTGTAGAAAAACCAAATTTTTATCCAGTCACTCGTTCTTCGATGGGAAAACCAATCATCGTTCAAAGCTTGTATCACGGTTATTCAACTGGAAACCCTGCTCCCTTGCTGGTGGAAATATTCCCCGCCCCCTCTTTTTTTTTTGTTAAACTTTCTCATCTTCTTTTTTTCCTCTAATTAAATAGTCACAGCTTTCACGTGTCTTCTTCAATTTGGAAAAAAATTTTTTTTTTGCTATCGAGTATTATTTTTTTCAGAATATTTTTTCAAACCTATCATTTTCTTTCGAGACGCGTTGAAATTACATTTACATTTGAAGCGATGGCGAATAGGAATTTTCTTATCCTTCTTTTCTTTTTTATTCTCTCCTTTTTTTTTTCTTTTTTTCGGTGAAATATTTTTCAGCCATTGGAAAGCGGGCTTTCACATATTTCGAAGGTTTTTCACGTCGCGTGTGAAACGCTCGACTTTCGGTTTTCTACGTAACCGCGAAACTCGTTTTGAAAGTTCGTAATTGAGGTTGAAAAGAAGAATCCCAGGGAATGGAACAGCGCGAAAGATTCTTTCAACTGGTGGCTTCAAAGATTCTTTAAATGCTTCCAAGCAATTTTATATTGATTTGATGTGCGAAACGTTCTGCACAAATCGAAAAAGATATCGATACAGTACAGAATTTCGTATTAATAGAATATTAGTAATGACTTGTAGTGTATTGTAGTACACATTTGTACTGTAACATATTTCAGCGGTCACTGAGCATTAAAAATCGTGACATCAATAAAAGATCGATAAAAATAAACTTTTTGATTTTAAAAAAATCTTGATTTTATCTGGTGGTTAATGCAACGCGACACTTGCAGTACATTTTTAACCACTTGTAATGCATTATTAACCACTAAAAACATCGATTGGTACACTCTTGAGACTATATTATTAGATAAAATAAATTACTAGACAAAAAATAAAAATAACGATATAATTACATTATTTAGATGAAATAAATTGACATGAAAGTAAAATCGCTGTTTACATAAACTTCCCTCCCCCCCCAAAAAAAATAAAAAAATCCATATAAAAGAAAAAAAAAAAAGGAGAATAGCAAAATCGTTTAAAAATTCTTTCTCCCCCCATTCGTTTCAATCCGTTGCAAATATCTCACGCGCAAAACAAACCGTTCGATTTCCGCGCATAGCAGGCCGCGAAACGTCGATTCTGAAACATTTTACGGGGAACAGCCCGTAAAATAAACATTCGCGCGAGTAGCGAATGAAGTTGGACGAGCACGAACCGAGCGGCGCACGGTGGCGTAAGGAGGAAAGCGTGCCGTTTCAACGACTCCTCGGGAAAACGAGCCGGGCATTAAAATAAACGAGCGATGAAACGCAATAAAATCAGAGCGCGGATTCGAGCCGGGGCACGGGCGCGACACGGCGGCGAGAATGAATGGAGCAGCGAGAAACAAACGCAGGGGGCGTGCGCATGGTGCCGGGCGACATAAATCGTAATCACCGAGCTCGAGCGCGAAATAAAACGAAGGAGGTGGAGCGAGAAGGGCGTGCTACTGGCCGCCAACTGACCTCGACAATACCACGACGATGTAACTTTTCGCGGTGGCGCGTTTTCAGAGAGAGAGAGAGAGAGAGAGAGAGGTGCCCGTGTGCTCGGTACACTTTCGGTTCGGACGTACTCGTTTCTGCGAGGATTCAGAGAACGAGCGAGGGGAGTAGTCCCATTGCAAAATTAGCCAAATGAACGTGATTCTCGATAGAACGTGCGATAACGAAGGTTTGGTCTGCTAGATTTGATAGATTTGGTAGATTCGTGGCTTGTAGATGTGAATGGATGCTTATAATATGGAGAATACTATGTGACGTATACACGTACACACGTATGTAACAGAGGATCGCGGAAGTGTTTGGACATTTTTTAATTTCACGAGCTATCGCGAGACTTGACTGTTGTGATAGTATTGGTTGTTACTGTATAAAGTAATGTATTATCATCATTATGTAAATAATTTGTATTGATTACTGATGAAACGAATCTGAATATATATGGAATATTCAGTGTAGAAATAATTTATTTGTCATTCAAATATCTTTTTGTTGTCAAAATTGTCAGTCAACAGAACTGTAATATTAGTATAATATTAGTATAATCATTATAATATGATATTTATTATAACTATGGTTGGTTTATGATGATTATTATGTGATATAATTTATATATGATTATATATATATATATATATATATCATATAATTATATATTATATATATATATATATATATATCATTATATAACATATAACATATAATTTAATATGATTTTACTTGATTATATGATATATAATTGAATTGTAATATTATAACTAGACTGTACTATGGACTGAAAGCTTTGATAAGAAAAATATGTTTACACGGTGCATAAGAGTCACTTTTAATAGAAAATGACTTACGCTGATTGGTTCTACATGTCGAAATCATACAATTCACCGATGTATATATTATATTACGTAGAAATCGCTACAAGATACAATATTTAAATTGTCAGTTATCTATTTTAATTTATTAAAAATAATAAATCTCAACGTAATCAATTTTTCATTTGTATTGTACATTTTCACATTGATTTCAAATTTTGTTAATACAATCTCGTTTCATTAGTTGATAAAATTTTAATACGTTATATTTAGTTGAAAGTATACTCGTAGATATCTTTTGTGAGTACATCACGATGAACATATTTTATGATATGTATTTACGTATAAACGTATGAGAGTATTTGGAGAATATTTAGCGTACGTTGTAAATTTCGAATAAAATCTATAATTTTCAGTTGAATTTAGACGTTAGAGTTCGAGTATATAAAAGAACATTGCGCAGAAAACAAGGACAGATACACGTGATATAAAAATTTCGGACGTAAAAATTTTTACGAATTTTCTACCGTGATTCAAAAATACATGCACGCGTGTACGGACTGTAAGCATTGAAGAATGTCGGTTACGCTAGGAAATAAGAATAAATGTTTTGTAAAGTGTAACGTTGCCGGTGAGAAAGTTTGGGTAAAATGACACAAATTTCGCAGATTTCCTGCAAATATACAGCGGACTCTATATATATATTCCGTGTGGAATTTGTAATTTCTTGTTTAATCGGAAAATTTAAACACTGCGCTTCATTCCACGAAAATTGTCAATTTTCGTACGAAGATTACCACGAGGTAATCTTTGTTCCGCTTAAAATTCTGATAAAGCGTGTGAAACTTGCGCGTTTCAGACTGATTTCACTAGAATAAAAGTGGATGTTTCAACGATATATTAAAAGCAAATATACAACCAAAAACGTATCATTAGCGAAGAATTATAGTCGGCATAATATCGTGCATATTATAAATTTGCATTAAAATTTATGATATGAGCATGGAATTCATAATTTCTGATGTAGATTTCAAATTTCGTTCCATGTTTAAACTGAATATGTATATACTACCAATTTGTTAGAAGACTGACACATCTAATTTTGAATTTTAAATTATTTGCAAGACTGAATTCTAAAAGTAAAAATGTTGGTACTCTTCCTCTGTTTAACTATTAAATTGTTTTTAATAAGAACAAAATTCATAAAACTATTGTTATAAATTGTTATAAACTAACTCTTATTGTTATAGCATTTAATATCGATATTAATATTTAACAGTACTCAATAGAATACGTAAAAAATATTTTATTAAAAACCATCAAAATCTGAAGACAATTACCTAAACTGTAAAAAAACTTGCAGATACATATATGCATCATAATATGCATTTTAATACTTTATCATTTTAATACATGTATAAATTTTTAATTCTGCGAACATGGAGATGATGAGAAAATATTTTCGCGGAGAGAGTAACGCTCATCTTAATAACTTCGAAGCGGGAGAATATTTCTCTTTATCTTTATCTTACGATCGCCATACTCTTTCCAAAATAATTCAAGAGTTTGATTCACTTTGCTTTATTAGTCGGTACAAGCCGCACAAAATGTAAACGGCAGATGAAATTAGGCGATTGCTGTAACATTTTCCAGTTCTCCCGAAACATTCCTTGATCGTCTTGAAGAAGTTCCCTAAACAGCCAATTCCGGCCATTTTCTTTTACTGCTTGGTAGCTGAACGTTTGCAAAATATTTTTCTTGCGAAACGTTCCCGTTCAAACGAAAGAAAAACGCTCTTCATATCAAACAATTGCGATATCAATTTGAGCAAAGATTTAAAACTAAAACACTTCGTATCTTCGAATATTACAATTACGATATAAATAGAACTAACGATTTGATATCATGTTATTATCTGTCATTATCTTTTTTATTGAATTAGCGCGATCACGGGATCGGATAAAAATTTGAAATAAAGCTGAAGTTTTTGTTCGTTGACAATGACTTAAATGAAAGAATATTACTAATTTCTGTTTAAACCGCTTTTAAATTTATTTGACAACAAATTGGTGAATGAAATGTTATTCGAAAAATAATGCTAGAGAATTTCAAATATATAATCATGAAAATGTATTATATTTCGGTACTATAATTTCATCATGAAACTTTAACGTGACAATTTTCAACAATTCAAAGATAGCTCTGATAAACCAAAAAATTTTCTATTAAACTCACTACTTCGGACCTTTCCTTCCAAAGATCTGAAACAAGTACCTTTATCTATGTCCAAAGCAAACCGACGAAATTACTAAAATTCTCTAGAAACCACCAATAGCTACAGTGCCAATAAAGCACAAGCAATTTCTCCATAACGAAACGCTATCTGTCAAGACGAACAGCTCGAACAGCGAATCACGAGCTACGTTTTCTAACAACGAGAAGAGGAACGAGAAAACGTTCTCATTCGATGCGACGGAAATGATAACGGCGGAGAAGTACCGGAAATATTTCGACCATTTCGTTACAAGGGATTGGAGATAATGGAAGCGGAGAAAGGAATGGAGGACAATAAAGAGGAAACACGGAGGAAAAGATAACGTTGAGAGAGAGAGATAAAGAGAGAAAGGTTCGGTGAGTAATCGTGAAAGCGGCGCGACGAAAGAAAAAACGAAAAGAAAAACGAGAGAGAGAGAGAGAAAACGAACGAGAGAAAACGAAAGGAAGAAAGTAACCAACGAGAAGAAACAGGAACCCGGTTAGGGAAGTGTGGGGAGAGGGTGGATCGAAATGCAAAAGGGCGCGCTGAAGGTCTGATTGAGAGGGTGAAACGCATCGTTGCGAGCTCGTGATTAACCCCTCGGCTCGTGTTTCAACCCGTTCTCAACTCGGCGAGAAGCAGCAACGACTCGACCTCGGACTTTCAGCAACTCGTTCGTTCCGGCAAACTTGCCGCGGTTCCGCGCTTGCGAAAAGGGAAATGAAGGGTAGCCAAGGGGGGAGGGGGAGCAGGCGGGAATAAGAAATGGAAAGGGGTCGGGAAGAACCGGGCCAACGAAAAATACATTCTCAGCCAGCGGTGAGAGGGCGATAACGCGCGGAATTAAAAGTTCTGCCGTTCCGGAAGCCGTTCCTCGCCGCTTCCGCCTCCATCTTTTCTTTCTTCCTATTCCACCCCCTCCCGCCTTTTTTCCAGCTCGTTGCTCGAAAACCGGTTGCGGCACCTGCACCTCTGTTTTAAACGCACTCGTTCTGGATTTTTGATTGCACACCCGCCGACTCGCTCGATCCCCTTCTCGCGAGTTTGTTTACGCGCTACGATATTTTGTTACGTGTGAAAAGTTCTAGTAAAACTCGAAGAGAGAGAGAGGGAGAGAGAGGGAGATAAATGGCGCGTTCAGAAAGAGACGTAAATGAAACTTTTCATAGTTTTTCAGAGTTCATTTGGCAATGAAGCAAGTGGAAGATTTTTCGTTTAAGATGATAAAGAATACGGTTCTAGAAGATGAATGAAAAGATTGGTAATTTTTGACGAGGATTGAGGAATTTTTGTTATTGATTAAAAGAGTAGAAGATGCTTTTTGAAAAATAGTGAGAATAGTGAGAAAAAGTTTCATAGTTTTCATTTAGAATAAATGATGAAAATTGAATTAAATTGATGGCGTTTAAAAGGATTCGGTAATTTCCTTTGAAATACGACAAAATTAATGATTTTTTAAAACGAAGAAATATCTTCAAAATCAATATATTCAGAAATTAAAGTATAGTTTTAAAAGAAGAATTGTAAATTTTATTTGGAGAGGATGAGTCGTATTAGAAATTTGACAAAAGAAATAAATAATAATTCAATGATTTCTTTTCAAATACAACAAAATGATTTTGTTAAAACAAAGAAGTTAATTGATACGTTTAATACCAATTCGGAAATTGAAGTATATTTTCTAAAGAAGAATTATAAACTTTATTTGGAGGGGATGGATTATAGAAGCCTGATAATTTTTATCGCATTGTAGAAGCTTCATAATTCTTATTTAAAGCAAACGAGGCGAATATTTAATTATTGTAAAGTTGAATTGAAAACAATAAATTAATGTCTTGCTTGTCATTTCAATTTATTTATAAATTTAACAATCGCTAAATGTTTACTTTGGACATAATAAATTCCGATAAATTTCGCATAATAAATTCCACCGAGTGAAACATCGAAACTCTATTCACGGAGCCATCATTTTATCAATTTCATCATGAGTGACATTTTATCAAACATCCGAGTTCCACGTGCCATCGGATTCTTTGACATAATTTCCACGCTGTCAGGACAATTCCGCGGGATCGTTCAACGGTTTTCTATTTCCAGAATCAGATCAAAGAACACAAAGAATCGTTCAGCCGTGTATCCGCCGTGGAAACGCGATATGCATCGACGATGAATATTTACCTACCGACAATTTTGTTCCGATGTGCTCCGAGCTAAGAATTGACATCAGAAGCTTCTACATAACAGAAAAGGCTGAAGAAGAAGTATCGAGGAAGAAGTTTCTTCAACGTTTTTTCTCCGAGAACGATTCAGGTTGAATCTCGGCGCATCTCGGCTCGGAGTCGCTTCGATCGCAGTAAACCCTAATACACGAAATATCCGTTTCTTTACGACCGAGACGGGGCCTCTCTCTCTTAATGGAACAGCTTCTTTCCTTTCAAACGATCGCCGTTTGAATCGGTACAACGGTAGTTTATTATAAGCCAGGAGTTGCACCTCGATGCTTCATTTTATTTGCATTTCGCGGAAAGCAAACTGAGAGCTTCGAATTAGCCGCGAATATTCCTTCGGTCTCGCAATTGAGAATGGCAATTCCTTTTTCTTAGAAACGTTTCAGAAGAGATCGTTTAAGAATTATGAATAATTCTACAACTGCTTAACGGTATATCTGGAGGGTTGTTTATATGTTTTCTTGCTTTATTTTCCGAGATATTCGATTGATTTTTGGCCACAAAGAAGTTGGAAATTAAACGATCTATTAATTGAAGTAGGAAATTAAAGGACCCATTCGTTCTGTGAGAGATAAAAACATAACGAAAGATGGCGAAGATATAGTAAGAGAATATCGAAACTGACTTTAAGATTATTCTAAACTAAAAAGATTATAAATAACTTTGTAAGTTGTATTGCCTTGAAGATTTGAATTAAATTGCAATCTCTGTGAAAATTATTTATTGTTAATAAATAATAATAATTATTACATATATATATGTAATATTATGTTATATATTATATACAATTATTTAAAATTATTTATGAAAAATTTATCACAATAATAATTTATTATTATTATTTACGAATGGTAGGTTGGAAGGATTCACAAGAACATCTGACTAAAAAATTATTGAGTGTCTAAGAAATGTATTTGTATTATATTTATTCGACCTAAGCGTTCGAGGGAGCTCAAATTTCCCCATCTCTTGGAAAAAATAATTTAACTCGCTGCCGAAGACTTTCGTGCCTGAGAAGCATCGCGAGCCAACGCGATGAGCCACGGACCGTGTGAAATACACACACACACACACACACACACACACACACACACACACACACACACACACACTCTCTCTCTCTCTCTCTCTCTCTCTCTCATATAGCTGCGAATCTGGGTCATTTCCCCGCACGGGAAGAGAACGTTCTTATTGAAATGCGGCAAACGAAACTGACATTCACGACGTCGCGTCCTGACGAAGCCTCGCCGCTCGTAAAATATCCCTTTTCTTGACGGACCAGCAGTTTTCTTCGAGACCAGCAGATGGGCTATTATTTGCGGAAAGTGTTATTCTAGTCCCGAGGCGTGATTCGAATATCGAATGTGGGACGTGCGTCTTGCAAAGGAGAAAAAGAAAGAGGGGGGGAAGGTAAAAGTAAAAGAAGGAAAGCAGGAGATGAAGAGGAAGAAGAAGAAGAAGAGGAAGAGGAAGAGGAAGAAGAAGAAAAAGAAAACGAGAAAAGGAGAAGAAACAAGACGGTTCACGTCCAGTCTACGATGAAACAACGAATTGGAAGAGTTCCTTTTGCCAGAAAACTTTCCCCGTTCCACTGCTACCAACCATCGTACCCCCCCCCTCCTTCCTCTCGCTCTTTTTCATCTTACGATCGTATTCTATGTAGGATGATTCACGACGAGCCGCCATAATTCCGCTTACTGCCTGTTATAAGTGGGCCTACGTATCTATCCAAAAGCTGTTCGCAGAAGAAGCTTCCCTTTCACGTAAAAAAAACATTTCGTTTCTTTTTTTTTTCTCTGCCTCCATTTTACAAATTTCGCCCCGGCAATAACTTACAATATATCACGAATAAAGGGTGTACAGTGGATGTTCTTAATCTTTTTATGTCAATTTATATCATTGAAATAAAAATTAACAACATCGAATGGTACGAGGAGGAATACAGTTTTGTGTACTTTCTACAGTGAAATTAAGGAATTGCATATTTAATTAGATTACTGTGATTTCCAATGTCGAGACTTGACAGTTTGAATTTTTGCGGAATATTCCAATAAATTTCATTCCTTCAAATTACATGTTATGAATGGTTAATTTGGAACCACTTTTCCGAATATATCTACATTGAATTCGTTCATTTTGTTATCCATTGAAAATTAGAGTAAGTAATTGAAGTTCCCTTCAAAATTTCACAGAGAAGAATTTTTTTAAGTGGAATTCCAACGTGAGCTTTTCACGTTCAAAACAATATGTTCAATACAAAAATTTTAATCGGCGAAAATAATAAAATAAACGTACGATGAAATAAAATCAATTTGCACCAAATATCAAGTTTTAATACTTATAGCCAGTATTCCTCTCCATCTTTATTTTGTTTTTAATTAAACAATCGACCTACTGAACAAAATGATTGTGGAATTTACACGTTCCACTGATTCTTAACATACTTGCTGAGAAGTGAATGCACACTTTGACACTGTCTGAAAATATACTTGCCAGTTTTGTAAAATTTTTTAAGCATGTACGACACGAATCACTCACGTACCAACCATTTCTTTCTCTCTCTCTCTTTCCGATAGAATTGAACCAAAAATTAATTGCTTAAATTTAAAACCACTGGTACAAAGCCATTCGAATATTTAAAACGAAAAATTCGAATTTTCAGACGCGCGATTCGAATCGATAATTTTGTTTCCACTAAAAAAAGAAGTAAAAATCGCGGGAGATAAAGGACAGAAGGTGGGGGGGGGGATTTCTTCGAGGAAGGGTTAGAAGTTACAGAAAGAGCAGTTAACGTTTTAAACCGTCAAGAACTGGCGGGAAGTCTGAATGCAATTTCGCCCGGAAGTTCTCGGATTGCCATTCTGAATTTCATTTTAGGATGATGATTTATTCATTCGGGGTAAGATACAATCTACTATCTCTAGGATCCCCTTCCTGCGTTTAGCAAACTAGATTCGGTGAAATTTTAGCGGAGTCGGTTAATTTCGATATTGTCATAAATATTGCCGTTTGAACTCTCCCCAAGAAACGGTAAAACTGCAAAGATGATTCGAACGAGAGTCGGGCAAAACGTAATCTGATTAGTGATCAACGATTATACAATTAATGTAAAGAATATTATCAGTGATCAGTGACTATTGATTATCAAATAATGAGTAATTAATGAATAAGGAAATAATGAATAAGGAAAGTAGTCGTATCATTAATTATCGAATGATTACAATTTTGATTATTAGTAGTTTACTTCTATAAACAACTAATACTGTATGTATATTTTGTAGAAATTACACATTTATTATTTGCATTGTTTCGCAATGTGCACAATTTTTGTCAGAAAGTGTTTAGAAATTTTTTCGTCGATTAAAAGTCTCATCTGTATAATTCTTCGAGTCGTTACTTTCGCACAATCTTTTGTGCCGAAATGGACTTTGATGATAAACTTACTGATCAAAATTTTGAGATTCTTTATTTTTATAAATATATCAAAGGATTATAAACTTTATGAAATTATTTTAAATTCAAGAATACAGATATTTATGCGGGAAAAATATTCTCTTTAGTCTTGGTTTACTACTCAAGCTGCAAATGATTCAATAATAACTTTGAATGGCATAACTTTACGTGATTAACATGTTACAGCAATGTGAAGAAAAAAATACTTTGCAGACGGTAATAAAATATAAATTAATCAGTTAATAATTTAAAAAGTCTCGATTAATGATTACAAATTACAAAAATTAACCAAGAATACAAAATTAATCTAGATTCATTTTAACAATGATTAGTTGAGTTAATGATTACGATTACTATTCAGTAATTGATTACAAATTGATTACCGCCTAACTCTGATTTGAACGAACCTATTTTACGTATATAAAAATCAATGATCAGATATATGATGATTTCACAATGACTGTTAAAACGATCGAATTACAATTATAAAACGTTCAGTTATTAAAAGTTGGAATTTATACGCGAACTTAAAGGCGATTTCCACCGTATATTTTTCGACATGTCATTTACAAGTATAGAATCGGCGAATTACTCGTTTTATCATCCGTGTTATTTCAATGTGATTAACGTGTACGACATTAATGTTATGGTATTGTAACTGTAACAAGATTTTCTCCCGATGTCTTCCTTCATTAACATTGAATCGATTCGAGTGCAAACAACGGTATATCAACTTCGCGTTTAATAATTCTCATTAGCTGTCTCTCGTTTTGGCCGTGCAAAAGATTATTCTGCTGTTGGCAAAAATTAGTTACTGCTGCTTAATTAATCAACGGCAATAATAATCACGCAGCGCGCACGTAACGTAACGTAACTGCGTTATCTTAATTAACAATATAAAGCAACACAAAACTGATGATCATTATTGTCAGTTATCGTTATCGATGTACCGTTATACCATCAACCGTGAAGATCGGCCATTTTTCACGGAATTTTTAAACTGTCCTTTTTATTTTTTTTTTATTTTTTTTTTTTTTTTGGATGTCACGTTAAAAGGAACAAAAATTTAACGGACAAAAGAGTCGACGAATTACAAAAATACGAGATGAGATTAATGGCGGTGTGTGTACATACGAAAACATAAAATATTTTTTTATCTGCTCCGTTCTCGCGTGCAGCATTCTTTCTTTCTTTTTTTTTCTTTTTTGTTTCGAATTTCGTTTCTGTCGTTCTTTTTTTCCCATTTTTCCAGAGATGAATGTCACGCGTATATTTGACACCAGAGCACGCGCGGGTTTAATATTTGAAAAATACGAGTCGCGAAACTGCGCCCCTGTCCACATCCAAGGAATGCGTTTTACCTGGATACAACCCTCTGTACACAACCCTCGAAATATAAAGTGACATTTATCGATTCGGTTGAAAATCTTTGAACGACTATTTAATCGCGCAATGTTCACGCACGAACGTTCAAGTACATCGACCTCGAGGAGATTGTTCAACTAGTTTATGATCTTGTATAAAAGTGTGTTTCTTTAATGTACTATTAATAAAATAAGAGCAGTTCGATCGCTTTGAAGATTTAGCACAACTCCCAACGAATTTGAAATTCAGTAATTTTATTCAATGTAACGATTAAATAGCCGAAGAAATCGCTACAATAATCGACTAATTTTGGTGGTAAGTCACAATAACGATTAACACAAATCCTGTCAAGAATTTGCAAAATGTGATTTCTGTTATATATAAAGGAATAAAAAAGGAACAAAAAATATGAATACGTACGAAAAGTAATAAAAAATATGAAGATACACATACAAAACATGTAAAAAATGATAAGAAAATGTGAAAAAACCTACTATATTAAAACATATTATATTATATCATGATACATTTGACGCTGAAATAATCGTTGTAATATTAAAAATACAAGTTCTTTAATTCTTTTTTAATTTTCATGTTATTCAGTAATTAAAAAATTTGTCAATGTAATGCTTATAATACCTTATTATCCGCCATTAAAAAGTCTGATGACGCCCTTAGTTATCATACTGTTAATAGTACAGTTGAAATGCAAATAAAAATAACGGTTAAAAATAATAGCAGTGTTTAATTTCACATTTTTAAAATATTAGAACAGTAGCATTATTACACTGTTAATAATACAATTGAAATATAAATAAAAATAACAGGTTAATATAATACAGTTGAAATATAAATAAAAATAACAGGTTAAAATAAATAATAACTAATATAATAAATAATAACTAATAATAATAAATAATAACAATGTTTAATTTCACATTTTTAAAATATTAGAACAGCCATGTACGTTGCGGAAAATCGTTATATGCAGCATTATATGGAACGTTGAAGCTTGAGACTGTTGGCCGCACGTTGGTTCGTTGATCTTCCTATTTTTATCACGCTCGAGATTAGTTTTTCTTTCGACAGCGGATGGTCGCGATGTCACTGGCGGAAACTGCGATTATCCGGAAAACCGCAGGCCAGTCTGTTGAAATGCGTTATTTACGTCTGGGAATGGAATATATCCGGGTTCGTTCCCCCGAATGCGGAAAAAAAAAATATTCGTACCGCCAGTCGGTGGCTAGTCACTTGACGAGCAAGTAATTTTATTGGTAAATTTTCACTACGTAAGTTCATTCGACCGTGTTCGCGCACGATTTCCTGTTCCTTCCCCTCACTTTTTAATTACGAGTGAAAAGTCAGTTATAAATCTGTTGACTGTATTTTTTCTTCATTTATTTTCTGATTTGGCATATATTTAACCGTATATTCATTTAACTGTGTGCTTAATACTCTTTTTCATTATTTAATCACCTTTGACTGTTCACTCCTCTGTTGAAAAAGACTGTACGAAACATCTCTACGAGCTACAAAATTGGCGAGAACTTTAATATTCCAAACTCGTTTTCCACATGCGTCTTTGAGGCAACCCTTTTAAAGCCCAGTTTTACTCAAAGACTACTTCGTTATCCAGTAAAATATTCTTGGCAACTTATACTGCTGTTCCACAAAAAAATTACACTGAATATCTTTAGAAAACGCGAAATTAGCAAAAACTAACTTTCCAGGCATTCAGCAGACTGCCTGGAAAGCAACTCTTTTAACTTCTACTCAAAGACCATATATATATATATATATATATATTTTTTTTTTTATTCAGTAATATCCTCAGACGATCCAATACCCTTTCAGAAAAGAAAAGAGAAAAAAACTTCTATCAAATATCCTTACAAGACCAGTGAAGATCAGCAAAAACTCCAATTCGCCAAACGCTCATTTTCCACGCCGACAGCGTCTGGAAAGCAACCTTTCATTTCCATCGTGTCTGCCGAATCGACGTAAAAACGTGGCCGATGGCCACGTGGAAAGCCCAAGGAACCTCGCAGGTGGTTGTTCGGTTGAGACGTGAAAAAAAACGAGCTACTCCGGTCTCGATGCGCCATCCCGATGACCCTGAGGGTGGGTCGGAGGATAGGATAAAGGTCAGAGGTCGCGGCTGGTCTCGACCAAGGGCTCCAGGGGCTAGCTTAGACGGAGTGAAGGAGCTAGCGGTGGTGAAACAACCCTTAGGGCTGCTTTCCGAGAGGATCGTACGTAAAACGCCGCGTGGATGACCACTCGAAGCTGAGCGTGTAAGCTAGCCGCCGAGCGTCGTCGAAACGATGGATGACTGGAAAAACATGTGGACGACGAAACGATAAATAGAGAGAGAGGGCGTGAGAACACGGTCGGGTTTTATTGACACTCCCTAGGAATAAAATGATTTTTCAGATTATTTTCTGGATTTAGTTATTTTATGGTTGCATACGATATGTTTGAAAAAAGAAAAGTGTTTTTTAATAGTTGAATACTGCGGAGAATTCTTGGGGTTGGAATATGTGATTATGCGTGTTTTTGGTGGAAATGGAAATTAGATAGTAATAATTCGAGTTGAGGATAATTCTTGATACTTTGGTCTGTTCGATGCTCACGTATCATGAGTGAGATATTATATTCGTTACTTAACAACTACGTGTGATGTAATTTGGAGTAGTAGATTCAACATAACTTTCATTGTAATCTACCAAGTAACAGTAGTAACACACGTAAGAAATGCTATATATTTAATTTTGATGCTTAAGTTAACTATGGTTTCAAAATGTTTCATACATGTTTACATTATTTTCTTCAGTCTTATCAAAATTTAATATTCGTACATATATTTTAAAATAAATAAATAAAATAACATAAAGAACTAATAAAACATAGCTATCTTTCCTGAACAAATTCAAAATTGTAATCACAAATCGATCTTACAAATTCTATAAAACCTGATTTGCCAAATTCACGAAAGACATTTCCATCGCCCGTTTTCAGCACCAGACAATAGTAACAAAACAATCGTTCCAATCAGAAACTGAACAATAAGAATACAGCTACCTTTCCGGAAATCTCGCAGTCGATCTAAAAAATTCCACGAAACACAGAGAAAACAAAAGAGAATTTTTCCCCGATTCCCTTAAGTCTACCAAACTCATGAAACACGTTTCCATCATCCGTTTCCAGGCTCAAACAACAGTAACATAATCGTTGTAACCAAAAGAAGTTCCCAAAAGGAGCAAACGCAATACATGAATCCCTGAAAAAGAAAAAAAAAAAAAGTAAAAACCAAAAAGAAACGAGAGAAAAGAACCGAGGACACCTCGCACGAACGAAGTGGTATAAGATGCACGCGGGCACAGTTTCACAGGTGGGACGGGAAAAGGTGGTTCCCCCGGTGGTTCCCCGGAAATGCTCGCAGCGAGCCTGTAAATATTTATACCGACGGAGCGTGAGAAAAGTCTGAAGTACTCGCGCGCCGCCAGAGATACCCCTCCCCTACTCCTCCTCCTCCATCTCTCCAACCCCAAACACGGGTTTCCATCCGTATGTACGTATGCAACGGGCGTAGAGAAGAAACGGCTAAGAGAGGAGAGAAGCAATGGAAAAAAAGAGAGAGAGAAAAGTCCGCGTAGCAAGGATGAAAATATATCACGTCCAACTTTTGGAACCACCTAACCTCCCCTCCCTCTTCCACGTAACCCACCAGCCGAGTGGAATGAACCCCTCAACAGCCGGACCTCGACCTCCGACACCCGCAACTCCATGAATGAAATCCATCCAGCCTATTCTCCGACCCGTTTATCGCGCGATCCTTTCGCGTGCGACCGGAATTCATTAATTCGCTCCCCTGTTTCTCCCTCTGCGTCTTCAACGCGAGCACACGTTGTATGCTCGTATGATTCTCGCTCCGTGTGGAACGCATGAGGTGAAAAGAACACGCGAGACGTTCGTCGGCGAAGTTCATCGTGCGATTCAAAGATTACAGCGAAGGTCTTTTCAAAATTTTCTGATGGAATCTCAAACAGAATTTCTAGTTTCTTCTGTGTAGTTCTTCTCACTCTGGTCGGTAGTCGTGATTACCGATCGAGCTTTGTCTCGCGACGCAGCGAATTTGCGATGTTTAGTTTCTGACGAGAAGAAGAGTTTGAGAATATGGAGTAGCTTCGAAACGCGAACGATAGAAGAACAATGGTTGCTTCTAGTTCTTCGGCATTATCATTGTCTCTAGAATTCTAATTTCTGTCTCTAAAATACGTGTCATAAGTAGAAGATTGCATTTAGAGTTCATTTACATAACAGATTTCCTCTTACTCTATTTTCTTCAAACTTTACTGACACATTTTGCGCCGGTCTTTTGTTACTTAATCTTGAGCAGTTGCTATAAATCAAATTATATATGAGAATACATTATATAATTCATCAATATAATACATTAACACACTTTGCTGTCGGGCAATTTTTCGCGTGGCCGAAATATCTGCAGCGAGCAAACCCGAGCAAATTCACTTTGCTGTCGGGTTGGCATAAATTTATGAAAACAAGATAAATTTATAAAAACTATGTCTTTCTATATCGTTAAACAACTACTGCAGTAATGAAGGAACTTCAACAGTAAGCTAATTGCGTTATGCACAGTGAAGAGCCTCGAAGCATTTTTTTCTGTTTGAACTTGATTTCGGAAACAAAAACACGTTGTTTCATCTGTACGCAGTAAAAAAAATTACCAAAAAAAAGAAAGAAAGAAAGAAATTCCGGCAAAAATGGGTTAAAGAGATATATATTATTGTGAGAAAGTCATGAGACACGTACATTCTATAAAACTGAGATAATCAGCCACCGGGACGGAGATATATTTTACAGTCCTGTCAAGCTTCCCGCTGTCGAGCGTCAGTGTAATCTCACTCTCCCGACAGCAAAGTGTTAATACATTATAGAATATATTATATAATTAAACGACAAATAATTAAATTTTACGCAAACTTCACGACACTTTTGTAAACCCATATTAATATTCAATTAAATTCGATTATTGAATCGGCAGACAACAATTACTGAAAAGACATGGGCTCGTGTTGAACGCCCCCTTATTTCTCCCGCCATCCTCTTTCTTTCGCTTTCCATTTGGCGCGAATGACGTCCTCGGCCATTCTCTGTTTCGTACGTGGGTTTTATTTTTCGCGGACTCGACGACCGACCACTGTCCAACTGGTGCGGTCTCGACCGATTGTTTAGAGTTTAGAGAGACCGAACCGCCGCCGCCGCCGCAGCCGTCGCTTTCCTATTCTTTCCTTCTGTCTGTGTTTCTGGCCGCTCGTGGTCTTGCCATTCGTGCCGTGGGTGGCAGTTTGCACGACCGGGGAAGATTCACCGACAAGGGACGAGGCGTTCGTGTGAATACCGAGCGGCGTGTGCGGTGCGTGCGCATTGTTCCAAACGGGAATTGCGACATCGGACAACGCGCTGGACCGTCCGGTATTCCGGCGATAAGTCTGCCGCTCAAGTGGATTCGGGTTTTCCACGGTTTTCCTTGAAACCTGCGGTACCATCACCTGTTTCAGCATGGATTAAATGCTTCCTGCTGTTGCTTGGATTTATTTATCGCCAACGGCTGGATTTTAGAAATTTCTCAACATCGTGATTATCTTATGAACGATCGGAGTGATCGGTTGGTAACTTTGAAGATTTGAACGACTTCTCGCGTAGGAAGTGTTTCTTCACTGTATTACGAACTTTTCTCCGTTCTTTGCACTTTTACTTCACCAACCGTATATTTTGTTTCATAAACCTAACCTAAACCGTAAGTTTAGTTAATATCTTAATTGTTTGTGATTTTCTAGCGTTGATAAGACTTTCTAAGGATTTTGAGAAGATAAATGAGATATTTCTAAAAAATAAATTCTACATATTTTTGCAAAAAAACACATAGTGTTATTAATTGAAAGCAAAACCTTTTCTATGGTGAATTTAATATCTCGATTGTTTGTGATCCTTCAGTGTTGACAAGATTTTTTAAGAATTTTCAAAAGATAAATTAGGTTTTCAAGATAAAATAACTTTTCAAGAATAAATTCTACGTTTCTTTTTCTCTGAGAGAACTTTTGAGAGAGAAAGAAGATGTAGTATTATTAATATCGAAGGCAAAACCTCTTCCATGATGAATGCCCAAATGCTTTAGTGACACGGTGTATGACATGCAGAAACCTGGTTAAAATATAAAACTGAGCCACCTACAATTTCATCAGGTAAAAAAGAAAAAGAGAAGAAAAAACAAGAAAACGAAGGAACAAAAAGCAAAAGAGAAGAGAAACGAAAATTCCGTGACCATCGTTCTCTTTCGTATGGCTACGCATAATTCGATACGTTTCGAGGGCACGAATCGACAAGAATCGACCAGAAAAAGACGGAAGCGGTTTCGAGGTCTCGTAATTCCTTAAAGAGGGGCTCTGCCCTGCCGAGCAACTTGGCCGAAATTTCATTCCTTCACCTGTCGTGAATCCTTGGCGATGCGTCACTTCCGGCCGTACAAACGTACTTAAGGCTCGAAAGGGTCGAAGAAACGACGAGTGCGAAGGGAGAGGAAAAAAAAAGAAAGAAAAAAAGAAAAAGATGGAAGGGGGAAGACACCGAAAGATGGTTCCGGTGCGGTGCTCCGTGTGGGACTCTCTCACGCGGCGGATCCTCACCTTTCTTTCGCTTGAACGCAAGGCCTTTATCTGGCCGCGAAAATCTGGCGGAGCGAGCTATCGACGCTAGGCCACTGGCGATAATTAGTAGCCAGACGTTGTTGCTTCGCGGGGACAGGAAACGATCCCGAGCTGATGTACCTTCGCCGGTGTGTCGCCTCTTAAGCGATCCCGTAACCGTCAGGTTTCTTTTCGCGATTAATTAGTCTTCACCGTTAGATTTCGTTGAATGCGATTTGCGAGATTGTTGCCAAGTTTTGACGTATTATATGTCCGTCCGTATTAGACGTCCGTGTATTTTCATATTTTCGTGAATAAGGTAATTAAAGAATTGAATTCAGCTCAAAGAAAAATTCACTGAATATTTTACACAGAATGGTCCTCCAATGAGAATTAGCATTTGAATATCTCGGCTGTTTTTGGAAATGTGAAGAAGCTTTGTCGACAAAAATCTTTCAGTACAGAAGCTATGGCGTTAATAATTCCCTTGTAGGTTTCGGAGATTACCAAATTTTGAAACTGAATCGTTATTTTTTTCGTCCATTAGTCGATGCAGCTTGACATTTTCACTATTAATCGACATACGTCGAAAAACTGTTAGTTTACAAGATGTTTTGATTTTGACTTTATAAAATCTGTATGGTATTCTCGTGTTCATAAGGTTCTTGTCTTTTATGCGAAATTCAACTAACAATATCTATCAAACGAATAATTTTTTAACAGTTATAAGTCAATACTCTTTTTCATAGATAATGTCGATGTTTTTACAGATAACTTTTACAGATAACAGAGCACTTGTATTGTACTTTGATAGATAATGCATTTTTTTTATAAATAATTGCATTGATTAATAGATCAAAAAATAATTTCATTTAAAGAAGTAGAAATGATCATGAAATTTCCAAAATCTCTCCAACTACAGAAAAATTACTATTCTGTACAACTGTTAACAAAATTTTTGGTATCTTCGAAAAGAACGAAAATATTCAAATACTAATTCTCATTGGACCACCCTTATATTTTTGATTGCTGTATTGGCAAGAATTGGAAAATTATGCGCTGCAGCTGTTAAAGATCTTTCCTTTATCATTATTTATTTTGCAATTTCACGTCGAGTGAGATAATCAAGTAATTTGTACAATCTACTTAATGAAACTTTTCCCTTTTTTACTACGTAAAAAAGCTTGTTGATGCTAGTAAATCGTAGCTTGTAATTCTTCCACCGATAGTATTAGTTCAATTTTTAAAAAATCGATGTAAATAATCAAATTCATCGAAATAATGATGGATTTCAGTTCTTTTTTTTTTTTTTTTAATTGTTCAATACACGTTTTTATCTTACAAAAATTTTTTTATCTTAAAATCCTCCGGGGGTGCAAGATCTCCGGTTTCAATTTGAATATTACACCCGGCCATCTCGCGAGGTGTTACGAAACGTTTAATATGATCATTTGATGAATGAGGGATGAAGTGTATCGAATCGATTCACAGCGTAATACATGCATTATGGATAACGTGATACTGCGTCAAATTGAAATCACGTAATCCATCATAAATTGCGTGTACGAGGATACTTGGAAAAATTTGAAAATTCCTCTACTCTTGAGATATTACTGCAATATATTCCGTCATAAATAGCGTGAGACTTTATCTGCTCGATAAATATTTCGCAACTTTCTAAAAACGCTTCAAAGAGAATTAAATCGTTTCAAAGAGAATCTTCCAAATGAACAGCGAATATTCCACGGGTTAATTTTTAATTTTATCAAAAACAAATTTATTATTCAAATTTGCTGGAACTTCTATCTCGGGAAAGAAAACAGAATGTACACAGATTCAAACAAATATTTGAATATTTACTATTAAAAAATTTTTACATTCATATTTTGTACACGTCGCAAGAAAAATTTTGAAACTTCATTCGGAGACACGACTATCATAATTAACTGAAGAAATTTGAAATCACTCTGAGAGTATTTACAAGATAATTACTACACACATATATCTTCAATGTACAAGTGTTAATTATCAGCTTTATTGAACATCGAGATTTATTAATATAATGGACGATTAATTACTTAAATATTCTTTAAATTTCTGTAAAATACATACTTTCAACATCCATCAACTGTAATGAATAACTGATTAATATGTAATTAATATAATGAACAATTAACTATCTTATAATTTTCTATAATACATTGCCAGACTTGTTTCAAACTTCGCCATTACAATCACCATAATCGATAATCGAGTCTGGCGTAACAGTGTTAATGAAACTTCAGAATGTTTCATAATACAACGCACGTACATAATTAACTAATGCGTTTTGCGAGTGTTTGTCGAGCCAGTGTAGACGAAGGCACAGAGGAAGAAAGCGCGTTCGTTCTTCAAACTTCCCCTTAAACTGCTGCTTTATTTCTGTATCGAAAATCCATTTCGGCGACGAGAAATAAAAATGTGCCAGATACTCGATACTCGCTGATAGTTTGCGCACCGTATTTGCGCATACACACATACGAGCCATCGAGTTCGTTCTGCTCTTTACCAACGTATACAACGCGAAGGGACGTGACTCGAAGGGACACAGGACATTTATGATTCATGGTGTGCACCATACCCGGTATCGTAAGTGCTTCAAGTTCCATTCAACGTTACCTAACTATGTTTGCCTAACCCCTTGCAATACAAACACTCGTTACACTTAAACGACACATGGCAAGGGGATGTCCCTGCGAAACACGTGACCCTTCGACACACATTGCTCTCCACCGTTCTCTACCTTCGATTCTCGTCGCTGTTGTTTAACTATTCCTTTGTTTCAGCCTGGCTAAAGTGCCTGGCAAATCACAAGTATCGTCCCTTCTCAATGACACTCGATTCGTGATCGATTGTAATAATTTTCTGCTTCTAGTTAGATGACACACGAACGAGCATATAAGTATAAGTATGCACGAAGGAAGTGAGAAATTTTTTTGTAGCGATGTTAACCCTTTGCATTCGATTCTGTCCCTTCTGAAGGGACGTCGTATTTATATCTAGCTAACAAACAGCTCGGGTTTCCCCTTCTTATAATTTGCTGATAATTATAAGAAGGGGAAGTCCTTTGCACTCCGAACAATTTTTAATATAACCCACCAACAACTCCGAGTCATTTTTACTATCGGCTACCAGCTACTCCAAACTATTTACAAAGGCGCGAGCGCGCCTCTGTGGAATATTGAAAGTCTTGCTTTGTCATTAAAAAAAAAACGTGAATACGTTTTTAAAAATATGTTTTATTAATACAATATAATTAAAAAAATATGCATTATTGGTTTATCAGGACAAGTATCGCAGTATTCACTCAGAGTTAAAAAAACAATGTTTCTTTTTGATGTCGCTGCTGCGGCGACAACGGAGTAGTAGCTTATCTTACAATGTCGCCTCTGTGGCGACAGCCTGTAGTTTAGAGCTATATGTTTATCTTACAACGTCTCCGCAGCAGAGACAACGGAGTGCAAAGGAATAATGGACGTATATACTTGGTGTTGTATAATATCTGAACTGTCGCCCAGACCGAAAGCTATAAATTAACGACGTAAGAAGAATAGAAGAATTTCAAAAGAAGAAATTTCTGAAGACAGTCATTGTAATTGACACATTGTCAGTAGTTCGCATAATTCGGAATGATTCACATAAACTAACTTCTTATTGCTTCTTACGAAAAATTTAAAAAATGGTGGAAGATATTATCTTTGCAGGGATTGAAACTATGTCTTATTAACTCTTGTATATTATACTTATTCTATCAAGCCTGCAATACATTTAAATTTAAACGATATCACATATTAGAAAGATATAATCAACAAAATTACGTATTAAGTACCATTTGAATCATTATCTCCAATGCTACGTCATTTTATTTACGAAGTGATGCTTAAACATACAAAAAAAGATTGTATTCGAGGGCAAAGGGTTAAAAAATAAAAGAGAAATCAAAGCGATGTCTCTATTCTAAAATTTGCAGTTATTAAAATGTTCTACTAAAATTTTCATAAAAGTTTTCGTTTCTCATGCTTTCAAATTGTGTTCTTCTTCGTTCTTTCGATTGTCGAGTATTTTTTTCTGGATTAAATCGGAATTAAAAAATTTTAATTCCTACTAGTTGCCCGATTTTAAATCGGTTTTCTGATTTTTAGTCGTCTTCTAATTAAATTCCTGCATTAAGTTCTAATTATTAAAGTAGAATCCGATTATTAAGAATTGGTTTTCGTCGCGCGATTGACTACGAAAATTCATTCTCTAAATTCCCTAGTTTTTCAATTTGCGTCTTGCATATTTATGGTTGACATCACGCGCGTATCGCAAAGGTAACTCGTTAAGTAACTCCTCTTCGCAGTTATAAATTACAAACTCGTGTGTCAAAGTCTCTGGATTCCCAAGAACCAACGTGTCGAACCGCGATATTTACTCGCGAGAAAATATCCGCGTAACTTCGTTCTCGGTCGTTCGGGGTATTAACATAATCTCGCGTAAAACACCGAAGTAATCAACGAAATTACAAGCTTCCCAGCGTTCTGTAACCCCTAATCATAGGCATGCCACCAACGAACGACGCGCCGAGTCGTTTTACAGTGTACCATTTAATACGAACTCGTACTGCGCGTCATATGTTACACAGAGATTATAGTATTTAGATAGACCGATCGAGTATTAATTTGTACAATGGTCGGTGTAGCTCGTCGGCGGTAGCCACACGCGTGTACGTGTACGTAAAATAATCATAATCCAAGTTTATGATCGTTCACGTATTGATTGAGGTAGAACACGGTGGTTCTTATCTGTAAATCAACGCTAATAATTTCGTCGGTCAAATATTTGCACAGTTCTCGTAACCTTTCCACGAAACGTCCATGCATACCCTTGTTAATGCAAGTTTTAGTATATTTAAACGAACGTTCAAACGTATTTGAGAAATTAGAAAATTATTGAAACGTGTGTATCGTGTATCGTGACTTTAATGAAAGATTTCAATTTTAGAATTGTAGAATGAAGGAAATTCTTCGATTTTCTTTCAATTCTGAATTTTTTCGTACTAAATAAATTTTCCAACTTTCTTCAATCTTCTTTAGTCAAATTTCCACCATCAGATTTTAATTTGAAGTCGCTCGTTTGACATGTTAGATTATAAAGGACCGTAATATTAATCTTGTCAATCTCAGTGTAACAAAATTATCTTTTCATTCAGATCCACGATGTGATTCCACTATGAAATTCTTCCATTCTTCTTTCAATTTCAAATCAATTTTCGTATTATTTTAAATCAAGGGGGAAAAACGCACACAATATCGTAAACTCTCAATTTTTTGACAATTTTGATATTTTGCAACCTCACTTTGGAAGATTACTTTTAATAATAATAATTTAAATTAACTGTCAACGTTTCGCATGAAACGAGCCAGCTGTCTTTACGGGCGAGAGCGTAGGAAAAACTCGCTCGAATAATAAGTATGTATGGTTACCCTCCTCTCCCGATTGATTGATCCGATACTTCTTGCCCGTATTTTCTCCCAACGGACGAACCCGAGTTCGCCTGTCCGCGGGTTACCCTCAGAAATTTATACATATTCAAACGTTGACGTAACGAGAAGCACAGGAGAAATGCATGGGCGACTGAACGATCGGAGATCGATAAAACGATGCAGCACTCTGGCGAGCGATATTCGACGAAGAGTATGATTCGTATCATATTTTCGAAGAATATTCCTACGAACATTGTTGGCGATGGGAGAAAATTATAATGCTCGTAGATAAGTACTTGTTCGATTTAATTGGATTCATGTAAATTCATATTTTTCTGATAAAGCTTCTCTATATTTATATTTATATATATATATAAAACCATAGAGTTACCATGTTAATTGGATTCATGTTAATCCATATTTTTATAATAGAGATATTACATTTTTAAAAAGTTTAACGAATAATTTAAGGAATATTAATTTTAATATTAAGTGCCTTGTACGATTAATGACTAGCATTGCGCGTTAACAAAATTACCCCGGGCAGTTTTATTTGCATAAATGTCAATATACAAATGCAAATAATCATTTTTCCGATAAGGTACTAATAAAGAACTTGCGTCTGATAATTCGCTCATCTTTTTTCTTTTGTCTTCGAATCTTTAAAATAACGTTTTGCAGCGTTATGATTTTCTCATTTTTATTTTTCGATAATTAACATAATTTTACAATATGAATTATATTCTTTTTTAATTTTTTTATGGGGATATTTTAAACTTTTCTCGAGAATAACTGACGAATTTTAACACGAAATAAAAACACGTTCATAAGCTTAAGAAAAACAGTATAATAATTAATTTATTTTGATCGAGAAATGTTGTTTGAATTTTTGTTTCTTTTTTGATTAAAATTCTTCCGGGAATGTTCTAACGTTCAACTAATAGAAGATTAACTGTTACAATCGGACGAACGGTGCACCCGACGAATAACAAGCACTGTTTCTCGCCAAATACGTGGGCCCCCTCTTCTTTTAAGCCCCCGAAAGGGATCGACTATTCAAACAGGCTATTTACAATTAACTCAATTAATCAACACCAACAAAAAGCACTCAAACTACCGGTCTGCTTGTCCTTTCAGAATCGTCCAATCGAACCAAGCCGAGCTTCAAAGAGGTACGTGTATTCAACCATAAATGGGTTTCTTTCAAAAATGTTCACACTCCGCTTCTTGTTGGACGTTGATCTCTGGTCTCAATTTTGTTTAGAGAGTAATCTGCACCGAAAATCACCAAGTCGAATTTTTACTTTCTTCCAGCTTTTTCCTTTTTCTTTCAAATAAAAGTACGCATCCACATAATATCAGATTTTAATATTTTAATTTTTTCTGATGATTTTTATAAACACAGAATATTAAGATAAACTATAGTACTAATTGTAAGTTTTGTACAGTCGACTATAATCAAAAATTATGAATAAGGTGCATTTCAATTTTTGGAACTTCCATTATGAGAAATTTCCATTTCTGATTGAAATTTAGGAACGGCTTCGTGTAAGAAAAATTGAAAACTCGAAGAGTAGAAACTGAATCCTTTTGATTTTCAAGATCAGCCACGTTTCTTCACATCCACTCGCATGAATGGAGTAACAAAATCCGAGTCTGCCGAGTAAAACAACGAACCAGGGTGATAATTAAATAAAATAAGGTGAAAACCAGAATTAGAATTAAAAGCCTTCTATGGACGTAAAATTGCTGTCTCCGTGAAACACGAATTTATGCGTCTACGCGAAATATAAAAAATTTCAAAAAGGATCATTCTCCGTCGAAAAATATTTTAATAACAATTTATCCCAAAATAGTAAGTTCAAACATCCTCTCACCGATTCAAATCGTCCAAACCTATAACGCGAACACAGAGAAAAAAATTCCATAAAATCGGACGTGCATATCGATGCTAATTCCGGTGATACGATCGCTCCTTTCAATCCCAAAATACGAACGCAGTGGCACTCCTTTTTGTTCGCGGGTCCACGCGGACGAACACACGGGTCTGCAAACGGACGAGACAAGCACGCGGTATAAATTTCGCCCGGCCGTCGGACGGATGGGAAGAGTCGAACACGGAGGAATAATTCATCGGCACTCGCGTGTTTCGCCCCGTGTCTCTCTTTCCCGCTTTCCCAGTCTGTTTGCCCATTATTTATTCGAAAATTCGAAGTGCAAGCTGAACGAGGAACGAAGAGGGAACACAACGTAGCAGAAGAAGGTGGAGAATGAATAGAATAAGTCGCAGGAAGAGAGAGGCAGAGGGAGACCAACGTTGAACCAGGACACGTCGGTGACTCACGTAAAGAACAGGATGAAAAACGTCTGGCCTCGGGGTTTCAGAGGAAGTGACGTGGCTTCTCTCGTGTCGTCTAAACTGTTTCTCCTGTTGTCCCTCCTTCGTTCGTTCGTTCGTTCGTTCATTCGTCTGGCTTCGTCTTCATTGTCCCTTGCGTTCGCCTTTCGCCAACTATTCATGCCCTCTGCTCATGGCCACGCGAACGCTACCGAGACAATAAAGAGGACGAACAACCATGACCCCTGACCCCATAGGCCTGTCCACGGTCTCTCCCGCCAGAGACCAAGCTATCGTCTCTATGTTTAATTTTCCAGCTGTTTTTCTTCTTCCATTGCGTGGCCGCCAATTTACGTGTCCCTCTCCCCCGTCCCCTTCTTCATCCCTCCCCCATAAGGTAAGTCCCCTAATAAGGAGACAATGCGTTCTTTTCTTCGTGGCGGCCGCTTCCTGAGCCGCGTAATGAGCCAGCGATGAATGGCGCGTGAATTCTTCGAACGGAATACGTACGTACTCTGCTACCTGAACGAATCGAGACGAGAGAGAAAAAGATGACTCCGCGTATGCTCGCCGTATGCGAGCCTTTCTTTCGTTTGATGAGTTCGATGCTTGACACGAGTTTTTGTCGTACGCGACGTGCACGAGACGAGCGTGTTGGGGGACGTTGAGAGACAACGCGTTTGCAATCGTTATTTGGCGGAAACATTTTTACTTTAACAAATAAGATATATTTATAAACTGATTACCTACAATATATACGATATTAAATTTTTCAATAAAACAACTAAAATGATCAAAATCTAATATATCATCAATCAATAATTACATCTTTTTCTAATATATCATATTCAATAATCACATCTTTTTCATTAAAAATTTCACAAGCAATTACAATTTAATCTTCATTTAAACTCTCGCAAAGGTATGTATGTGACTTTACACCACGTCAATTGATACTACTAGTTGACAATTTCAAACTGAATCATTGCTTGATTTCGTCCTACGAGAAGAGTACATTTATACGCATACAAACACTTTTGTTGCAATACGTATGTAATCTCTGTTGAAAATATATAATTCACGTTTGTATGAACGTTCACATAATAGACGTAACAGAAGTATTCCAGTATTTTATCAGATTTGAAGTGAATCACGAATTTATCTTTCGTCGAATTATAAAATTCTGAGTTTCAAAAATTAATCAAGCGTTTTAAAAATTAATCGACAGAATGCAAGCAACTCGTGTTCCATTCATCATTTCTTTCGATCCTCGGGAAGAGATTTTACAACGTGTTGTAAATGGTCTTCCAAACACGATCATAAACAAACAGGATTTTTCAACAAATAAGCTTATATACATAATTTTCAAAAAATCTTCACAAGCAACTTTTTTCTTTACATCTGACAATTTTTCACCTAAGCTACCTAATAATCGACGAATCGAACGTTACAAAAAGTTCATTCTAAAATGGGAAAGTTTCTCTCTGAAAGCGGAACTCGATGCATCTTTTCTATCCGTATTTACGCGAAAAATTTCTCTTTTTCTCTTCCCCTCCTGCCCTCCTATCCGTGAAATAACCTGTACAGCCAACACGAGACTTGGAATATTTCGTTTTCTACCTTTTGTTTCACCCTCGAACACTATATCGCTCTTTACACTACATTCGACGTTTCCTCTCAACTGCCATTCTCAATTTGTTACCAACCCACTTTCTTTCTTCTCTCTATCACGCTTCATTTCTCGTTTCACTCGCTTTCTAAGCTGACATCTGAAGTATCCTCCGCGCGCGAGAACCTGCCAACTACGGAGAGAACTATTATTCCCTACATATCACGCCACCGTCCGTGCCTCGTTCCACGGTTCTCTCTTTTATATATTTTTCACAATCTTCGAAATCGTTCCGCGAGACGTAACGTAACGTTCGAAGATCGAAAAAAACACGTGAACACTCGGGTTTCGAACATTCAGGAGACACGCAACTGCTGCAATTACGCAGTTTGTCTTATCTCTGACGAATAGGTTAACCACAGACAGTGATCACCTAATTTGAGCAGTGTATTTTGCACACAGCTTTCCCTTAGCCACCTTAATCTCGCGTTTCCTTCCCCTATTCTATTTGTCTACTCAAGAAACAACCCTAATCTCCTAACTAGGCTAAACTTTCCTAATTCCTGCTTCTACAAAGAGAGAGAGAGAGGCTCTACAGCGGAGACTCAACCTGCTACGTGCAACCTACAAGATCGTGGTTTTCTTTCGGAGGTAAGCAGCTGTAAGAGCGGCGAATAAACGTGAATGATGAAAAAGGAAAAGAACGTAGATTCAAAGCGACGAAAGATTGGCTGGTAGTAGTAGTGTTCAGGAGTAATTCATTTTGTTTTTTAGAGACGTCGTAAGTAAGTAAGCTGTTGTAACAAATGAAAGGGAGAAGAAACTTAGGACGGAAGCTAAGGACCAAAAGATCTAGCGATGTGGATTCGGAGAGAAATTTTTCCAATAGAAGGGGAGGGAGAACAATAAAAGTGCAAAGAATATGATTTTCCGTAGTACGGCAGAAGCATGAATTCTCAAATAGAGTCGATATTGTGAAAGTTTGGTCTATGAAAACAAGTTTCGTGTAAACTTTCGTAAAATTTATGAAGGAACCATTCTCTAGAAATATTCGGTGTTCTCGGAGAGATCCGAAAACTTGGATCGAAAGAAGGGAAAATGATAAATTTTTAGAAGCGAGATCCGCGAGGTTTGCTTCCCCAAATACCTTTCAAATCTAACTGTCGAGCATCGTCTACGTCTTTGCATCAGCAATATCCCTTCACTATATTTCATGTCTGTTTGCCAGATTGCACAATTTCCATTTCATGCGACTGCGAATTTACGAATTTACAAATTTACAACACGCAGCTTGCAATCCGCTTTCGCCAGAGCGAAACTGCAATATAATTGTTGCGTATAATTGCGTACAGGAGTACAATGCGTAACATAAAATCGTCAGCGACGCTAGCAAAGTGCTATTAATAAAAAATTAATTAATTAATTTACTAGGAAGGAAGAATACGAAGGCAGTTTATGAACGCAACCGTGACACGTCGAACTTGCGCTCGTTATTATTAGTCAACGTGTTAATCAAGTCAAGGCACATTTCACATTTCATATCGATGACTGCTACATGTCGTTTAAACAGCTCTGTCAGCTTACAAAAGCTTACACCCTAAAATGAAATCCCCGCAAAACGTCACTTTATTAACTCCCCCGTACCACCCCCTCGTGCTCGTTACCCTGCGACCTTGGCTAATACTCTGCTTAAAACACCTCGACCTAACTACATCCTCGATAAATCCCCCGCAACCAGCAAACCAACTCGTGCCATTCACCTGTTCCATCCCATCAAAGGGGTAACCATTTATCCATTTACGTTTCGTTTAGTTCAGTTACAGCTCGGCTGTGGATCGTCGTTTACCCTCACAGCTAAACAGGACGTGCAGCGAGTCCCGTTAATACTCGAACGCTACATATCGAGATGTTATAATTTTATAAAAGAAAAGTCCTACAATAGTGAACTTGGGCACGTTTCAATGTTTGAAGGTTTTCTCTAGTTTCAAAATGCGTTCATTTTATTCTTATTTATTCTTCATAAGACTTTCTTTTAGACTATGTAGCAGACACTTTTCTTTTCAAGAATGTTGTAAATTGTCATAGTATTTTTTCACGATTGAATTTAGAATAAATTTGAAGATCGAAATCTTCTGTTTACAATAATACTTCAAAACTTGCTGTATGATTTTTTTTTTTGCCAATTTATTGAACTTTAACTTATCAGATGAAAATGCATAATAACTATGAAAATTTTACGATTTCTTAAATTTTCATCATCCAAGGTAAATATTTAAAGATCAATAAATAAATCGTACATCAAATTTTCAAGAGTCGTTGTAAAGGAGAGACTTGAATCAAATTCAATTGTAGATTCAGTGATGGAACGAATTTTTTAACGTTTTTACATACGATAATAATAATATATATATATATATAGCATTTTCGAAAAAAAGTGTCGTTTATCTACGACAAAGTGTCATTTATCTACGTACTGTCTGAATATTAATGGAAGTCACTATAAACAAATTAAAAAGACAGAGTTTAAACAAAAAATTTATTTTCATTACTAAATATTATCATTTTTTATACTAGAAGTCACGTGTAATGAAATATATACAGTGATTAAGTAAATTGTTATAATTTTGTAAAAGAAAAATAAACTTATTTTGAAACTTGATGCCTCTACTTTCAAAACGCATTCATTTTATTTATTTGTTTTATGATGTTTTTACATTTCGTAGAAGGTAGGAAAACGAAGACACTTCTTCTCGAAAATACTATAAATTGTCACAATATGTAAAAACGTTAAAAAGAATTTTACGATCGCTCGACTAATTTTTCTTTCCCAATTTATTTAACTTGGAATATTAGGCTTAGAAAATTCGAGAAATTGCAACATGAATTTTCGTTTTCGAGTAATATTCAAAGTTAAATAATTTTGCAGACAGACTAAAAATAAACATTTTGAGTATCTTCTATCGAGATGAGCAGTTGTGAATTATTGAAACGTAAAAGTGTCTATGAACTTTTTTCGTCGTTTTAGTGTTCTCTTTTCAACCTAAAGTTGATTCCACAAGTTATGATATATTGCACATATTATCCATATCTTTACACACACACACACACACACACACACGCACTTGTGTGTGTGTGTGTGTATGTGTGTATATATATATATATATATATATATATATATATATGTCATTTAATATAAACATAACTAAATATAATTAATATAAATTAGTTAATTAACATAAATACGTCTTAATTTGAAAAAAAAACTTTGAATGTTACAAGTGGATGGTTCCTAACGCGAAAGAAGCTTTCTCTGAGCTGAGTAGACCTGACAAAGCATATTCCCATTTCCTACACCTCCATGAACCCCGTTATATATAAAATCCTACATCCCGCAACTCCTCCACCTAACGACACATTTCCAACAATTCCGAAGTAATAACGACACCGAACAACTCTCGAACAGTGTGATGTTCACTGAGTAAACCTAACGTTGGATCGATCTAATCAACCTGAGCACATAAACGGGAACCCCATCAGTATTTTCTCAGAATTCAAAGTTCCCTCCGCGGGGATGTCTGGGAGAGGGAGAGGGAGAGAGACAGAGTCAGAAAGAGACAGAGAGAGACAGACGGGCAGACAGAGACAGAGACAAACAGAGAGAGAGAGAGAGAGAGAGAGAGAGAAATGGCAAAAGGTCGAACGAAAACATAAGAAGGCTAATTAACGCCGTCGTTATCCACGAACGGGGATTATTATGGCTACAATAGGTTGATAACAACCAGACCAGATAACATTTCACGGTTCTTTACGAAGGGGTTTGAAATCGCCCCTCGTTCGTATCCATTGGCAAGCTTTAACGAAGCGTCCCGACGGACGTTTCTCTCTCGTTTCCGTGTTTGGTCTTGTCGGAGCTTCGCATTCCCTCTCCTCTCCACCGACACGATGTGCATAGTGTATGGTTATTCCGTGTTTAATTGAAGAGGCTCGGTTCCAGCGACTGTTTACCTTACCGAAACCGAATCGTTTCGTCGATTCGGGAAGGAAGAGAGTGCACCATTGCGCGCCCGGCTTTGTGCTCCAGGTATATCGAAGAAACACGACGTGTTAACTGACTAGTTCGCCGACATGCCGTGATATTGTTCGTTGATTAACGAACCGTGTCGACACTGCGCGCGGCGGCAGATGATTCGGTTTGGCGATTTTGATCGATGAAGCTCGCAACTCGAGAAATAAATTTTCGGCCGATCAGAAGTATCTGCGCGAAATATCGATTGAAATTGATTGGAATGCTAATCGGGCCGGGAATGATTTAAATGAATAGATATTGCTGGAAATTGGACGGAAGTGGGTGGGGCCGAGTTTACCGATATGAAATGTTAATCGAGATCGATCTCCAAACGGTTATCAAACGTTAACCAAAATGTTAATCGAAGCATTAACCGAAGTATTTATTAAGGTATTAATCGACATCGATCGAAATTATCACTGGAAATTGAAATAGTTCTCGTAAGTTGATTACACGGGGCATTTTTGGATGTACGATCTGTATGTGTCGAGATGAGGAAGGGAAATTGATAGATATGTGTCTATAATATTATGGAATATTAATATAATACAATGTATATAACATCAATATTAATGTAAATATAATATATAAATATAGTACAAATATTAATATATCACATTATATATTATATGAGTATTGTTTCAATATTTAAAAATTTATACATTTTCTCTTGTTTCGGAACAAATTATATTGCGCAACGTTTATCCATCCATTCTATTAAATACGATCAAAAGGAAACACAGTCAGGCCGAACCAAGTCGATGAAATTTCAATTAACGTGGGCGATCCTGTTTAGGATTGCTTAAGGACGATTCGAAGCGAGTTCCCTGGGGCTTGGTGAAAATTGGTCGTCGGGCGTCCTAGCTTCTCTACACGCGACACAAGCATAAGTCGTCATTGACAGCGGACTTAACGAGCGGAGCAATTAAAAAGTCATCTGTCTAGGGAACCTCTGACGTTGATTTAGTATCATTTCTGCGCGTTTCCCACTATTACGCCGCTGCTACGCGCTACATTACTCTTTTTTCCTTCTTTCTTTTTCTTTCTCCAGTATTATTTTTTCCCACCTTTCTTTTTTGTCCCTTTCTTTTTATTTCGACTTTCTCGTTATCGCGCAAAAACACCCCCACGTGGCTTGCCGCGATTCGTCGATGACAAAACGTCTGCACAAGCAAGAGAGAGAGAGAGAGAGAGAGGAGAAAGACAAAAGTGATCTCGCGTTAGCGTAATCGTAGGATAGCAGAAGAGAATGTAGTAATCGACACGGAAAACGAATGTTTTGAGATGATTAAAAAAGAACGGGCAGAGAGGGATTGAAGGAGAAGGGAAGAACGCGCGAATTTACCGGACGTTAATGGACTCCGCTGTTCTGAGCTATGAAATTGCAAACAATTTAGATTTCCGTCCATTACGTCGATCACCTCGCGTGTAAAAAAAAAAAAAACGATGATTCTCCACGATGATGCGTCATGTGTAATAACGGTTTGAAAACTATCTGTTTTTCCTTTTTGTTTTTGCCCCCCTTGTTCATCAGTTTGTAAAAACAATTCCACTTCAAAGCGGACGAGAACAGATGTTGTGAATATAGATGTTGGCGCTGCAATATAAACGGTAATGGCACGTGAAATTTGTTTACAGTTAACTAAAAACAGAGCCAGGAGATACCAGATATTCTCTATTTTTCTCTTTTTTTTTCATTTTTTGAGCTTGAAGGTTATTTTTAATCTTTTTTCGCGACTTTCGATCTTTGTTCAATTATCATTAATTCGTTATAAATAAAACGCAGGATTTATTTTGTAGCGTCGAAATTGTGCAATACCTGAAAGGACTACAGTAATTTAATTTTTGAATAATTCATTGAAACTTTGTTATACATAATGATGAAACACTTTCATCTCTAAATACAGAAAAATTCTAGATATGTAGATATAATAATTCTAGATATAATCATTTAAGAAACTTTAAAACCAATTACTTCACGTCGAAAGTTCTAAACATTTAATGTCTGAAAACAAAAGCTGTTAAGTCCACGGTGAAAATAAGAAAAGATCGAGTTATCGGGAGTAAGTGGAGAATTTCTAAAGCAACGCGACGAAAGAGATCAAGTTCAATCCAACTAGCTATAAATAATTTTCTCTGGTGTGTTCACAAGTAAAGTACATATTTTTCTCTAAGTACGAAACTGTTATAAAAATCAATCCAAATTTCTAGAAATATCAGTTGAAACAGTTCCAGTGGAAATTGGAGGGCCCGTAAGAATGAATTAAACGAATGAATGAAATTAAAATTAAAATTAAAATTAAAATTAAAATTAAAATTCATTATTAAAATAAAAATAGTTATTCAAAATTAAATAAAGTGAAATCAATAAACGAAAGGCTGTTAAACGAAAGTTCGAAAGAAAATATTCTGAAATCGTAAGCTCAAAAAGATCGAATTATCGCGAACGAAATAAAACTAAATTCAAAATAATTTAAAATAACTCAAAACACAGAGCGTGAACGATACGTCAAATAATCGGATCTCGATCGCAAAAAAGAAACCTCTCCCGTCTCGATCACGCATATCGGAGAACAAAATTCGAAGTTCAGTCGAAACTTTAGTTGTCGTCGCTTGTCACGATCGTTCGCAACTACACAGCTTGTCGCTCGAATCTCTGTTTCGTCTTTTCGAATTACGCGTTTATCGACGAATCTGACTTATGTACGTTTCTGACAGTGGAGAACAGAAACCAAAAAATCACGATGTGCAAATGGCTCGCTCGATTCGATCGAAACGCATAAAGCGTAAGCAAAGGGATGGGAGGAAAAAGTGGCCAATAAAATTTGTTCGTTGGCGAACAGAAAATTGCTCTTAATGCTGGAAATAAAGCAACGATTGATTATCTGCGGTTCAATCCCTCCAATGGCTCCATTTGTGGAACGTTGTTAAAATTTTTCGCTGATGTTTCCAGTTATTTCTTTTCCATGCCTGTGACTTCTTGTTTGTGAGTCCGTTCCATTGTTTCGAGATCGATTGCTTTGAGTAATTCTTATTACCGACGTTCGTTCGAGTGCCTTTTGTGCAGCTTGGCGGTATTTTATTAAAAAACCGTTATTTAAAAAATAATTTACAACGTCTCAGGAAAGTATTTGAACGCCATTTCGAATTTAAGAAAAAGAAAAGAAAAGAGGTCGTTGTTTTGTAATAACAGAAATTTAAAATAATTTGGAGGGTTGACGTATTCTTGCACAATCTCTCGAGTGAAAGGAAATGAAAAAGCATTTTAATTTTAGAAGAAGGAAAAAGAAAAAGTTTATCAATGACAGTTTAGAGGATCGATATTCGAAGAATATTTGGAATTTTCATTTCGAGAAAACTACAATTTAAACGATTCCTGATTTCCATAATTAAAAGCAATTGGAACATTTTTTGCAAAAATATTTATCAGTCACTCAACTTTTTTATCCATTATTTTTTTATCCATTTGTTTAATAAAGTGTATTCAATCGACTTTGATTGATTAATTTTAAATAACTTTCTGGAAAATATTTCTGACACTGCTCGCAGCGGTAACATTCACACATAACGTTCACGTATCATTTCGATCTACGTAGTCATTAAATTTTCAACCTAATTAAATAATGCACAAAACGATAAAAACTTGCGATATCGTGCTATAAGGTATTTTGCGTCTCTCCTATCTCTCTCACCTAGACAAACGATCCCTAGACGTGGCAAGGCTAGTTAGTCGCTAGATCCGCGTTGTTAAATAAGTTACAACCTGTAACAGGTAACAAACAACTTAAGTCAGGCAAGAAAGGGAACTTTCTTTGACACGTGAAACGACCACGCAGTTTCCCTGAAAATTTCTCCTATAAGGAGAAACCATACCGAAATCAGGATCGCCGATTTTGATGATATTTGGCATAAATATAGTTTTCAAAAAAATATTTGACCCGTACTTTTTTTTTATCGGCAATGGTTGACGTTGAAAGGGTGAAAACTATCATCAAAAATGGGGGTGCGAAACATAGTTTTTTGTCAAATATTTCAGAAATTATTAAAGATACCGTTTTTTTTGTGTAAATTGATTGAAATTAGTGTTTAATGGTGTATACCATTTTGCAAAAAAAACCTTTGGTTTGAACAATATATTTAAAAAAGTATATTTTTCATAAGTTTTTCAAGTAAATGTTAAGAAATTTTCTTGAATATTCTTTATGAATATTCAAACACAAATTACAGATAAAATGTAGAAATTCATTATTTTCAAATCTTTCTCGCTGGACGGGTGTATACTAGAATTGTTCTTTGTCCGTAAATGTGTTTCAAAGTGTTAAATATTATATTTTAGTTCTGAAGAAAACTGATTTTGTTGTTCAGTAATCATTGCTTTTTTTAAATAGACATGCTTAAGACGCGATCAGTAGAATTCTGCCGATTTACGCGCAGAAAGCAAAGCTTGTGCAAAAGTGTCGTTCAAGAACAACGTGAAACAAGAATTATAGAATCATTTATTTCCAGTTATTTTCATTCTGTTTCGATTCCGCTGCTACGTGCGAGGTGATACAATTCCCACACAGCAGGGATATTAAAACGAGCGATCAATTCTGTACGAGAGGCGCGGAGGCCGTGCCTCGGTGGATCCCGCGGAAAAAATTTGCAGTGCCTGAATTTCCGATTCCGAGTCTGTTCGTATCTGGTTTAGTCTAGTCTCTCTCGACAGATTTTATATATTTTTTTCTCCTTTTTTTTTCGTTTTCTGGCTGCAAATTCTACGGGTGAAATAATTTTCTCCTTTTTTCCCCTCCCTTCCTCGTTTTTATTGTTTCTAATAAATCGCGCGAACAGACAACGTTCGCCACAATGTTGCCGACGAATTTGCATTAACTGACACGTTCTTCAAAAACACGTATTTTATTTTTCGTTTTTTTTTTTTCTTTTTTTTGGTGGGAAATAAGTTGATTCATTTGTTGGGCTGAAATTTATAGCATGATACATACGTGCGTTCTCGTGTGTTTGCAGAAAATTTAAAACATCAAAGAGCAAACTTTCAAAATGCAGTGCTGTCTGAATACTGGATTTGGAAAAATTGTACTTTGAAGCAGACAAATTTGCATGAAAAAATCCACGCTCCAGTGATGGCTCAAGAGACGTGTAACAAATTCCTTACAAGTTCCTATCCTTGAAGTTACAGTTAACTAATGGCAAGTCGTTCCATTTCAATTTTAATTTTAACGATGCGAGTCAGAGAATTTTTAAACGAAGAGTTCCCCCATTTTTCCCACGAATTCCTTCTTTCGAGCTCCTCTCTATCCCTATCTATTTGTGACACTTTCAGCAGACGAGGTGAGGGAGAGCACGAATTTGACGTTAAAACGCGCGAGGATGAAAGGATTCCTGCTCCTTCTAAAGAAAGTTCTGCGAGAAACCGTTGCGAGGAAGTGAACGAGGCACAGAAGAAACGAACCAGATGACGATATATATACACCGGCTGTGAAATTACCAGCGCAGCTCGTAAACTTCCCGCCCTTTTTTACGAGAAGTGGTCGATGACGTAAAAAACACGAGAGCGCTTATTTTCACTTTTTAATCGTCAGCTTGGATGAAATTGAAAACGAAGAAGTGAGCTTGGTTGCGAGCAAGAGAAATGGAAGTTCCAGAAGTCTACCGAATATTACCATTTGTACCAAGTGAATTACGTAAATTACGGTGAAAGAAGATGAAATATATTTGAGCGTTGAACGCTTGAAATTCCTTATCACTTTGGCTATTAACGCGAGTGTATAAAATTTTTCTTGAAGAATCTTTTTATCGTTGCACGATGCTCGTTACGTGGAAGAATGGAAGAAATGGCTTTAATTGTATAGCGAATGTATAGGAAAGAAGCGAATATCTTTCCTCGTATGAATTTCGCCAGCGTTTCGACGCAAGAGAATCTGCTCACCAGAACCTGTTCTCAATTACCGCTCTCATTACGAAACTCTTATTACAACGGAGGAAAGAAACAAAGCTGAACTACGCACGGAAGAATATATTGCCCTTTTCTCATGTGAATTTCGTGAACGAAACGTACACGTATTACGTTGCGTATGCCTGAGTCATCAATCAGTTCTCGTTTGTTCTTTATGCGTGGTAATTTTGTTTACTGTTAAATAGTGAACGACAGGATTCTTGGAATACAGTTGCTGCGTACGCAAAGTTCTATAATTGATTAAACTCTTGAGAGAAATGTTTCGTTCGTCTTTAATTGTCAAAATAATCAATATAATTTTGATTTCAATATAATCAATATAATTTTATAATTTGATATCAGTGTAATCAATATAATTTTATAATTTGATATCAGTGTAATCAGTATAATCAATATAATTTTATACAATCAATACAATTGTCAATGTAATCAATATAATTTTATACAATCAATACAATTGTCAATATAATCGATATAATTTCTTTTACAATTAGATTTAAAATAATTATGAGAATAATTATGAAATTTCCGGTATACATTCACAGCGACGCCTCTTTCAAATTAAGAAACAGAATGTTTTGATGAATTAAAAATTTCGTTTATCAACGAAATACCGTGGCACTGCTACTGGTTTGTTATTTTTTTAAATTTTTTTAAATACTATTATTATTACTTTTTTTAATTATTACTTACTAACTTGTCATTTTCTTACGACGAATGAATTTATAAAAAATTGTCGAAACATTTCCGATCTTATGAATTCCCGTGTTACCAACTCACTCTCGAGTCCTCGGATCTTAGTGAAATTTCACTGTTTCCGCGAGATTGAACATAAATCGTATTCCCGTCTAATAAAGTTGAGAAATTTACAAGAAGCAGAGTTAATTATTTCAGCCTCAGGGCAGAGCTTGAGTAACTCCTCTCCTGATAGAAGTCAGTCGAAGAACATGGTCATGTATCTTGTTTAACGCGAGCGTGGTGTATTATTTAAAAGAACAAAGGCGAGAAAGAAACGGTAAATAGGATTAAATAAAAGCGTTTTCGTCAGCGTGAGCTTATTTGTACCTCCGACAAAAATTCCATTCTCGGCTGGGTGGAAATAAGGAATCCCTTTATTTTCCTTTTGCCGCGGTATCCATCGTCGCGGGCGAAGAGAAAAGAGAGAGAAAGAAATAGAAAGAGAGAAATATTAAAACACCGCGCGCGCGGGAATTTCACGCAAAGCTCCGACGACCGCTGGAAAGTACGTCTCTCGCCTCTTCACGGTTTCATTTTCCGCCTGACGAATATCCCCTTTTCGAACCCCGCTTCCGCCCCCTCCCGGCAACCGGTAAGGAGAAATGATATTTCAAATATTAAAATAGACGATGGATTTTACGAACCGCCGCCGCGAACAAGACGCGAGAAGCCCCTGCGTTCCTGTCGTGAAAATTTCAGAAGAACCTTAGATTTTCATCGTCGTATTGTCCCACGATTCTCTCCTTTTCTCTCTCTTTTCTTTTTACTCTCTCTCTCTCTCTCTCTCTCTCTCTCTTTCTCTCTTCTCTCGTTTAATAATGTAAACCGAGACGACGTTAAAGAAACGGTAAATCGATTTCTTTGTTCGGATTGAACATTAAATCATCCACGCGTTGAATGAAATTTTGCAATTTAAACAAATTAAAAAATGAATTTATTAATCCTCGCTTAGTCAAAGCTTGGTCCTTGATACAATATATATTATAAATACAATATATATATTATAAATATATATATTATAAATACAATATATATTATAAAATACCGTGACATAATATAAGTTGTATTTACTATTATACAATTTATCATTACAAATAATAAGTTATAATTTTTTATATTATTATATATGATTATATATGATTATATATAATTATATAATAATTATAGAATATTGCCTTATACGATTATATAATAGTTATAATTTTATAATTAAATTATATATATATATATATATATATATATGTATAATTTATAATCTTATAATATAATAATACATTTCTATTTCGTCATTTGTATCGTGTTACACTATGTTATTTTATATTGTCTAATAATACAGTTGTAAGATATTTGTCATCTTTAAATGATGTTTAATATCTTGAAAGTACTTTCAAAGTATAATAAATAGAAGGAAAACTTTGACACAGATCTGCCGCTATTTATTAATCAAGTCAAATGAAATATTACATTGACATAATATATATTGGCTTTCAATAAATGAACGACTTTATTTCCTACTTTCTATGAAAATACAGTAAAATATTGCGGAAAGCTCTTTGACGATCGAAGAACAAATTACCAACTGAAAGTTGATCTGCATCCTGTTTTGTTGACGAAAGGGTATTGTTTTCTACAACGAATGAGCAAAACATCAGCTTCAGCGTGAAATTTCTTGTAAAAAATATTTGCTTCGTTGATACCGCGGGAAATATCCCAGCAGAAAAATATTGCTCACATCCATCTGCGGAAATTACGTGAACATTTTTGGAAATAAAATACGCGTGATAAGGGTCTTCGTCTAATTATCCTTCAATGAGTGTACAACGTATATCCGTCATAGGTAGATACGTAACTCGAGACAACTAATTAGCAATAATTTCGTAAAACACTCGGTTTCGCTAACAATTACTTTCGATAAAACACTCGACGGAACGGACACGTCTCTGCTGCGTTTCAAGGGAATAAATCAAAATAAATAAATCAAACACCGGAGGAAAACGAAACAGCGAAGGAACAAATACGTTTCGTATAACCGTGCTTTTATCGATCCGGTCAATTTATATGCAGGATTTATACGTGTACTACGAGGTAGCTTTAGAGCACTTTGTATCGCGCGAAACGATTCGATCATTCCAGAACTGTACTTCATACATCACTATTTTTCCCTGGATATTTACTCGATGCTAGTTTCATAAATTATGATAAAACGTATCTATTTAGTTCTTCAGTTAGTTCTTGTAACAAGTTTCAAACTTAACTTAATTTCTTTCGATAAAGGAAAATTGCTTGTCGTGCATTTCAATATTGTTCCTTACAATTGTTGCAACTTTTTGGCAGCAAAATAAACCCAGAAAGAAGAAATTAAATGTTACTTAAGAATTCAAAAGTACACAATTTATTAAACAAAAGTTTGAAATTATTATATGTTCAATCAAATTCAAGAATTTGAAAGGAAAAATCGGTATAAAATTTTCTGTCCTCTTACATCAGAAATTCATCAAATTGGAGGCAATTACTTATTACTTATATTTCTACTATTAATTTTAAATTGATCTTCTCATAGTATAAGATAGAAGAATTCAGGACAAAGAACTTAGAAAAAAGCTACCTTTTGCCTTCAAATTTAATTGTCATAGCTTCGGACAGGCTAAAATAAACCCAAAAAAGAAATTAAATGTTTTTTAAGAATTCAAGAGTACAGAACTGATATTCCTGCATGTTCAATAAAATTCAAGATTTTGAAACGAAAAATCGGTTTAAAATTATCTGTTATCTTAAAGATCTTTTTATACATCAGAAATTCATCAAATCAGAGGCAATTATTATTGATATTTCTACTTAATTTAATTTCAAGTTGATTTCAAGGTAATTTCATGTTGAACCTCTGACAATATAAGAAGCAAAAATTCAGAACAAACGACTTAGAAAACAATTATCCCTCTGTGACCTCAAGGTTTCCTGAACTTCCCATGTGTTGACTGCGAGGAATACAATATTTAATTTTACAGAAGATAAATATTAACAACAGCGGTACGAAATTAAAAAGGAATTAACAGGAAATACAGTGATAGAATTGAGAACGCGATTCTCCGAACTTCCATCTACATCCTTATTCAACACGACAGATACTCACACTTAATCCCATAATTACTACCTGAGAGCAACTATAATACACTTCCTCCGGTACTTGTGCCCGCTCTTTCACATCCCCCGAGGGAAAAGAAAAGCCCTTTTCACGCGGAAGGAACAAGACAGCGGCAAGCTCGAGGCATCCCCTCGAATGGCGCTTATCAGCCGGAAATCCGGATCCAATTTTTCCATGCCGTCGGGCGCCGTTTAAGGCCGACAGCCACGCACTCGTACCCTTCTAACATTCCATCCCCGGGTACAGGATGTTCTCTTTGTCGCGCGATTCTCGTGGAATTCGCGAATCAGCTTGAAAAAGACAAAATTGTTAAAAAGACTCTGATCTTCTGAGAGAACATACACTGAGGAAAATGTCAATCTCATCACGATTTTGATGAAATTTGGCATAAACGTAGTTTTCGAGAAAATATTTGACACGTATTTCTTTTTTTTTTTTTATTAAAAATCGTGGATATTACAGGAATAGATAAAGCAAGTAGATGATTTACGCGACACGGTTTGGATAATTGTTATTTGTAATGTTATTTCTTCACTTGTCACGCAGTGATAAGTTGTATACATTTTGTGTCTCAAATGTTGGAACGTACTGATCAAATTTTTTGCGGATTGTATGTCAGTAATATTTTCTTTTTTTTATCTGGTAATGTTATTCGATTGTCATTCGCGTTGTCAAGAATTTGATTACTTACGACGAAAATATTTTTACGATGAAATTTATTACTCATTACTTATTAACGTGTTAAATGAGCAGACTCTCGTGCTCTCTGCAGTTTCAGCACTCAGATAATGCGTCACTTGTAATTAGTAGATATTTCTCGGGTTAGATAGATGCGTCTTAGTTTCTCATACAGTCTTCATCCCTTAATAGCAAATATCGAATTATAAATATCTTGAAGTTTCTAATGGATCTTGCAGCGATAACAATGTAGTTAACCACCTATATATTATATGGAATGTCACACAAAGTATACAATATTTATAAGATTCTAGATATTGAAACAGTGGAAACTATTTCTCCAGTTATAAATAATTTTATTTTGTTCGAAATATATATCGAGATGAATGAATTAGTTGACAACATTTTTGTCACTATATGTTTCCTAAAATTTTCAACGAAAATTTGCATAATTTTTGGCACAACGTAAAACTAGTTTTGTCCAGTTTCATGATACCAAGTATCACGAATTCTTAAAATTTCTTATTCATACCGTTCCAGGTCCGTGACATCTTGTGTCCTTTGGGAGTAATACGAAACTATAGTTGCGCTGGATGTCCTGACGAATGAAAAATCTAAAGAATGACGTACATACTTATTCCCACTGTAGAAATGATGAAAGTCCATTATTCATCACGTTGACCTCGTGTACTTGATTGCTCTGACATATTCATTGGAATATAATTATAATAATAACAGTTGTTAGTTTGTTGTCCTAACAAGTAAAATATTTGAAGAACAATATAAATAATTACTCTTATAAGAATCTACGTATCTATTATTGTTTTGATTAATGAAAACGTCTAAAAGGCAAGTGCCTATTCTAATAAGCATCTATAATATATATATTCGTTTATTTTGACATAATCATCAGATCATTGTTCGTTACTAGTTAATTGCTTTAATCAATGAGTCATCCAAAGAACAATGGAGAGCCCATACATTTGATTATTGCCACTGAATGAAATATTTAAAGATCAGTGCAGCTACTTTCATTGCAATCTTAACTCTTTGAAAATGCGAACCGTTTATTCTGAAAGTGGCACAAATTAAATTCGTTTTTAAATCGAGATTATTTAAGGATTTTCGTTTTAACGTACCTAGAAAAATCGATAATTTTTTGAAGAGTAGATTCGATTAGAACCTTCGAGAAAATTATCAGTCTATGAACATTTATGATATACTATATACTATATTATAATATTATATAATATAACTATTATAATATTCTATAATTATATAATATAATATAACTATATAACTATATAGCACTGTAAACCATATAATATTATATACTATATATTATATAATGTATGATATATACACTTAAAACAAACTATATTTCTCTCAGTGTAAATAATTTCGCACAGACAAATTCTTCATTACCGTAAAGTGACTTGCGCCACTTCATTCAAAACGGCTCATATTTCCCCCGTAACTTCACTATCTCAAGAAACGCATCCACCGTAACTGCAACTTTTTATTCAGCACGTACGTACGTACATACGTGCATATTTTTGTCAGCTTTGACGATCCTTCGAGATTAATCACCGCCGACGGCAAAAAATTCTGATGGCAACCGTTCTATGTTACACGGATACCGACGTGGACGAACGAGTGACGCAAAGAGTGAACAGCGAGGGATGAAGAAAGCATCGTTCGAGAGGAGAGGAGGAATCCGCGAGAAAGAAGATGGAAGTTTAAATCCATGTAAGAAGGAAGAGAAAGAGCTCGGTCGTTTCTCGCCGCTTATCCGGCGAGATAAATGATTTCATGCTCAGCGTTACGACGTGTCATCGTTGAGATCCTCGTTCCTCCTCCCTTCTACCTCTCTTCCTTCTTCTTCGCCGCTTGTACTCTCGTCGTCCCTCGTGTTCTCCACGAGGAGGTCCATCCTACTCCCCTCGTCCCTCTTTTCGAAACGAGTTCGTCGAAGGTACGTCGAGGCACGTCGATGATTCTTGTTTACGCTGACAGGTATAAATTTACGTCCTCCTATCCCCCCGTGCCGAGTCTTTGCACGTTTCCGATGTTTGATTGATACATACTTCGGTTTCTGGAGCGGCGATGATGCTTTCGTCGTTCGTGTGTGAAAGGGTTCGACAGTGATTGTAGTTTAGCCAGCTAATGTGATTAATGTTGATCGACGTCCAGATTTGCGTATGATTCAGGGTTACTATGTATGCGTGCTCGTCTATGCTTAGTTTGGCGAGGTATTTTTGCATTGTTCCAAAGGAACTTTGAATTGTATAAATATCGTATGTACGTTGAATAGACGTCGTCTTTAAACGATTGAATATATTTGAAAGAAAGATATTCGTGTGAAATGTGAAGGTTATGTAATTGGAAAATCATTGATTGATAGTCTTTATTCGGCTCATTTCGATTAAATTCTGTTCTATGTTAAAAAGAAAAATACTATGCTGGCTTAATCTTTTAATTTTTCTCTGATGATTGTCTTTTAAGTTATTCCTTATTGGAAAAGACTAATTTTCAAGAGTAATTTATTCTATTTTGAGAAGGATATATTGCAACAGGAATATATTGTAACAGAAATAAATAAAGCTTGTATAATGACGATTGTATTTTACGAGGTATATTTTATGATATTAATAAATATGCTCGAAATAAGATATGATATTAATAAATAAGCTCGAAAGATCGATATGTCTCGGGTGAGTGAACTTATTTTGAAGAGGACAGAGATTCTAAGGAAGAATATATAACAAAGAAGATCTCTGCTCAAACAAGTAAATTTTGTTCAAAATATTTGTCTAAAAAAAGAAGCGGAAATACAGCCTTAAAAACTTCAGTTCAACTTTTCTTCTTTCCTTTTTTTTAAATATCTTAATGATGTAATAAACTATTTTCATACACATACATACTAATATACTCGTTAACTAATAATTGATTAATATATTCTCATATATACGCTCGTATATAAACTAATTGTTTTTCTTCCGACTTTATCATTTCTACTTCGATCACAATTATTTTCACCGAAAATCCAAGAATTTCATCACAGCGTTTCTTTATTAAAGAAGAAAAAAAAGATCTGCAAAAATTCATCAGACACGATCTATTTCGAAATGGCAATATAAATTTCTACGAGCAGTCTAATTCGTTACTGGCAAGAAATAGATAAAAGTGGCGGGAGTTTCGTTGAAAAATCGCCCGTGACACGGTCCAACGGAATGGAACTCCTTGGTCTAGGCATCGTTCGGAAGAAAAACACCGTCTCGAAAGCAATTACAACTTGGAGGAATTTAATTTAGTCGAGCGGTGTCGGCGCTCTCTCGTGCACTTTTCAAAGCTTTCTCAAAGTGCACCCAGTGACTAGAATGACGACGTCGTCGTTTCGAAACGAACACCCTGATCGCCGACCCGAGCCTGGTCCCTCTTTTCTCACCATCGAGTGAGTTTGTTATTCTTTATCGCGAATTCACCGGCGACTTCACTCCTCTCTATATATTTTTTCTCGATCGACTCTCAACGTAATTACGGATATTTCCGGTGAGAAAAAAAAGACGAGCGCAAAAATTCAGTGGTAGAATTCGTACTAAAGCGGAACAAAACGAGATAAATCGCTCTACTTTTTAGCAGAACAAGTGTGAGAAACCTTCGTTCGATTGCTATACGGTTGAGTCTGTTAGAGAAAGATCGTGACATTTTTCATTTCGAAAAAAATAATTGCGTCCTTTGAGATACAGATATCGACTAATTATCCAAGTTCCATATTATCTGTTCTTGAATATTTCTTCTCAATATTTCGATATTTCATTTTTATTCGTTTTAATACTGTAATTACCAAAACGACTAATTTATAATTTTCTATGGAAATTTTATATATTTATAACGGTGCATTTTTAGATATTCGAGTGATTTTTAATCAGATTTACTAATGGAAGCTTATGTTTTTTATTGTATTGTAAACTTTTTTTTGTACCTTGCACTTTAATTTCTTTGCTGCAAATATTTTACTTTAGTCGTCGATAGTTCTGGTGTTAAATATTTGTCATATATATATATATATATATCTTAAATATTTTAAAGTTCAATATAATATTAATCAATATTTCAATAATTCAATACGATATTCAATTATCCAAATTCTTTTTACATGCTTGGTAGATTAAATACGTGCTCATGTAATTCTTAAATAATGTAGTTTCACGTAAAGTCTTTTAACTCTTCAAGATTAATATAATTTATAATTTTTATTTAACGAATTTTTATCTAGCTCTTCAAAATTAATATAATTTATAATTTTTATTTCCATCATTTCTTCTTTTAACTATAAATCATATAAAAATATTCTTTCTCTTTTGATCACCAACTGAAGATGGTCTTCTTCTTAAGGTATCATATTGTACTTATTATAGAAGAAAAAATTAATCTTGTTCAACCAAATTTCGACCAAATATTGACTCAGTATTGACAATTTCGCAATTGGCAAATAACCTCGGGGACTCGCGAGGCTCGTATCATGTCGAAATATCTGCAAAAAAGAAAAAAGAAAGAAAAGAAAGGAAAAAAGAAACAGCACAGTCGACTAACTAGCACAGATAGAAGCCGGAAACGAAACTGGGTTCCTCGATTAGTTCGAAAATCCGAGATTTTACCAGCTACAAGTTCGACAACGAATATAAAAGAGACAGAGATAAAAGGGGGGATATGCGAAACCGTAGTCTTAAATCTTCCTTGACGTTACGACGAGTAAATTCGTCGGTGTCGTCGTGGTTTGGGGATTTTATCGGGCGGAACGATAACTAAATCAGCGAGAAAGAAAGATAAAGATAAAGAGAAAGAGAGAGAAAGAGAGAGAGAAAAGAAAAAAACGGTATTAAGGAGGACAGCGACGCGTGCAGTGAAATCGTGCAATTACCACGATCGATCTCGCGGCCTCGTGCACACTTCGTAAATCCGTGGAAATAAAGTTGCAGCTCTGCGCGCGACACTACAAGCTTCGAGCTTAACTAGAGTAGATTTTTATTTCGCTCAAAGGTGTCGCTTTCGCGTAATTTTAATACACGAACAGAGCTTCCTCTCTCCTCCCTTGCCGATAAATTATCGAATCAGCGACGTTAGTGAAAATTACGAGACAGTTTTAAGCTTTCAAATTAACTCCTTGTCGTGTCATCCTCTTTTCAATTTTCTCGGGCAAGCATAGTTTACTGCGATCGTAACATTACGTTAGTGTATTGGAATTTTCGTACAGATAATTTGTTCTTGAAAAGTTTAGCCTAGAGTGTTTTTTTTAAACGAACTTTAATTTTTCAAACAAAGATCTAATGTTAAATTTCTAAGAGATCAACTAAGTTATAACCGGCCTTTTCCAAATTGCAGATAGATTAAAGAAGATTTTCTTATTACAATAATTTCTTGTTGTATAAATATTCCATTGTCGAACAGAAAAAAAAAATAGAAAAAACTCGTCTTGATGGCTAAAGTATAACGTGTATTTTTAATATTTTTAATATTTTATTAGATGACATGTATATCGGGCGTTTTGTGGCGACGCGCGTATTTTTAAAACGAGCTTAACAACGGTGACGTCAAAGGAGAAAACGAAGAAAGGAGAAAATAAAATAGCGAAAAATATATTGTGTTTATTCCAGCTGTTAATTTCAGCTGTGCAAGAATCAAGCAAAGCAAACGATCGTCATCTTGCCGCACGTAAATTAAAATAGACAGTTATTGTTATAGTTTAAAATAGATAATTAAAATTAAAATAGATAGTTATTGTTAAATCTCGCGATATATTAATTAAACGGAGTAAATCTAAAACAGGTCGTCGCGTGGATACCGTATATATCCGTAATGAAAGAGTTAACGATACAATCCGATGACCTTCGCTCACAGTCGCGCGAATTCAAGCAAAAGCAATTTGACGAAAAGATTTTCGTCATCAATTCGACGAGAAAACAAAAACCTGGATCGTTCTCGTCGAGGGACAAGCCGTCAGGAATCGAGCCATCGCCTCGAAAAGCGAGAGGCACGCGAAAATGATGAGTCGCGGCAAGCTGGGACGGGCGGCTTTTGTCGGTGACGTCTTCAATTTCGCCGATATTAATTGCCGTGATGCTCGCGGGCTCGCTCGACGGCAGATCCGCGCATGTTTCCGCGCCGGATGCGAACAATGGCGCGGTACCGGGGAACGCGGATCGTTGGATCGCCGGTGGAACGGAAACGGGGCTGATTCATCGTTTGGAAAGCCAAGTCGGATCGCCGCCGCGTTCCTTCTTAGACTAGGTTTGGCCTTTGAAAATAGTTCTGTTGCGCAAACGCGTGACGCAAAAGGCGAGCAGATCGGTCGGATAGACCCGAAGGGGGAATCGGGTCGTGTGCCGGATACTCCGCGGCGGCGGTGAACCAAAACAATGGCGTCGATCGTTCGTTCCTTGTCTCTTGTGCCAGGTGAACGCGACGAGTCGCGATCGTTTGACGTCAGCCGACCTCTGGAATGGGACACGGAATGATCGAATGATTAATTGGCGAATGGTCGACTGTGAAAGTGGCTAATTTGATCACGTGGGCGTGAATCGGGGGAATCCGGATTGTCTCGTACGGAGATATGTCGCGTTGACAGCCCGATGATGGACGGGAACGATAAGATCTCGGTTACGTGGCTGAATGGGAAGCGTACGTTTTTTCGGGAAATAAGTTTGACGTAGAGGACACGAAGTAGTCAAATTCTGATAGTTATTCAAATATCTAGGTGATGAAAGAATGTTCCCTTTCTTTTTGGTATTTTGATACTTCTATCATTTGCGTGAATTATTTTTGGCAAATGATATTTTATACTTTCTTTTACGAGACTATAGGAATTGTTTTCTTCGATCGTAACAGGCTTTTGTCGTGGAAATGACATGATGAATAAATTAGGTTCAGTTAGGAACCACACGATAAAAACAACGTCCATTATTAACCTTTAAGGAGTCTTTTAATTTTAGTTTGATAATTGAAGTTTATGTTTAATTGCCAAAGGGAGATAGAATTTCCCCCGCGTCGTTTGGAAACGTAACGAGATACTAGAGAATTATGTAAATCTTCAAATAATAACCTCGACACATAATATTAATATTAATTTAAAATTACAAAGGGGTCACTTGAGGATTGAAGAACATATAATAAAGATGAAAGGTACGAAAGCTATGTCGAAAGTGAAACACGTTTGCGTGTTCCATTAGGCGATAAAAATTGATTTAGCGCCACCGGGTGGAAGAGTGTATTTACTTTCAAAGAATTAATGCATCAAGGTTTACACTTTGAAAGTTACTTGTTATTACGCGAGCCTGTAGTTCGTAAGAAATATAATCTATAGGAGGAGAAATAACGCGCTATCATTAACTCCGCGGCTCGTTCCCGACAAAATTTCCATATCGTCGAAACGCGCAAAGACATTTGTTCCTCCTTTAAGCATCGCCGTGCACTGTGTAACGCGTATTAATAATTATGCGGTAAATTCACCCTCTTAATTGCGCAGTAAATCCTGACCTAGACTTAACCCAGAACCATTTAACGAAGAGATCAAATTTTGGAGGCGCGCGATGACGAAGATAGGAAACGCGAAACTTTTAAATTATAATCAACGTCCTCCATGGCTGTTTCGGTTATCTTTTTCGGTGCAATGAAAACGTAGTTTCAAGTCGCGTTTAATGATTCAGATGTTATTAAAACCTTCCTTTCTTTTTAAAGCAATTTCTGTGCAAAATCCGTTTGAATTTTTTTTCAGAAGAATATTATTATTATTATTTTTTTTTTGGAAGTTAGGAAAAATTAGATCAGAGCAATAATAGCAAACGGCGGAAGCAAAATCAGATCAATGATTCTAAAAAAAAAAACCGATATTCTTCGAATATTCTACGATATCCCATTAAGTCCTGTCGCATGAAATTTTGAACTTGCGTTTATTCAGTATTTGGATGTTGGTTTGTTTGGTTTTCTCTGATTGGAAATTGTTTGGTACTTTTGAAAATCTTATTATATTCTGTATATTCAGGAAAGGTATTTTTTAATAAATTCTGGATTTTATTTTTTCGAAATCGATATGGAACCAATTCCCTTTATAACGACGCAAGACCTCATATTTTACAAAAATTTTCAGAGTTAGATTACGAAATTGTCCCTCACTCTCTCTATTTCTCAGTTCTGTCCCCCAGTTTTCATCTTTTCAGAAGTTTTGGAATCATCCTTGCGTCAAGAAATATTCAGAAATCTCTGTAATTCAGCCTTATTTATCGCTTCAAAAAACCAAGATTTCTTCGCAAAGGGTACTTTCTTCGTTACACGAAGAATATCGTGGATGCAAACGGTGCTTACTTTGATTAAAGTCGAAAATAATTTTCTGAAAAGTATTCAACACAGATGGTATGTAAAAATCATTTCGATGTGATACGATCTAGTAGTTGTATTTTAAACGACTATTCTAGTTAATGAATAATGAAAGCATGATATTGAAAAGAACCTTGCATACCTCGAGTCCGAGATCTTATGAGCGAGATTACTCAAATACTAGGTCAGACATGGTTATAACGTTTAATGTGGTTTTAAAATGACGTAGGAAATATGAAGCAATTATTATAAAAGAGATTGAAGAAAAAAAAAAGAGAAAACAGAGAATATAGAACAATTTCGTAAAAGTGCAAACGATCGCGCATTCACAAAATTTCGATCGTCGAATTTTCGCGGCGGTGTTTGAAATAACGCGTTAAATTGCAAATTTCGCAGCAGTCGAATTATTTTCGGAAAGGAAATTGCTGTTACATACAATTACGAGGATTTGATGATCATTACGTTTCCTTTTCACTGTGTCCACTTGAACCGTACATACCTGAAACAAGAAACATTCTGTGAGTAATGTTGCAGATAAAGCGAATAAAAAAATCGAATGTAAAACGAACAGCGTTAGTTTCCAAATAAAATTAGAATTTGATGTATAAACGGAGACAAAAATTTTAAAAATTGTTTGTCGATCTTCGAATAATAATAACACATTTGACACTTATTTTCTAATAATAAAATAATATAAAACTCGAATCTTTTAAAGATAAACTTAGTGTAAAACGATAATGGTAATATCATAATGATAAAACAAGTACTAAATGGTCATTTTCTCTCTCTCTCTCTCTCTCTCTCTCTCTCTCTTTCTCGAGAGAGATATGCACTGATTGTCACGTGCTTAATGCCATTATACAGGTTTCCTGTTCTGTCGTGTATAGCGCTATTCGAAGGAATAGTAGGAGGTTGTAAATCTCATTGGACTTGCGACGATATTCGGTTCGATGTTACGTGTCAAATTAACATCCCATGGCTGCTTCAATTGGCATGATCAAGTAGAACGTACTTTATGAGTATAATAGGATGATTTAAGTGCGTTTTATCTTCAAACTTTCGCAGAAATAGAATTCCCCGTGAATAAATAATATTAACCGATTCCGTACGTACTTACTCAACATCTTAGCAAGGTACAGGTGTGTCTAATAAATTTCCAAGCAGTTGGATGAATAATTGATTTCCCTCTTTTACAGCGTGGCGCGAGTCCCATAGAATTTTAAGTAAAAATCGAATTCTCTGCGAACTGAGTTCGAGTTTCATAATGATCTTTAATTTTTTATTCGACGATTCTGAAATATTTTGGTGAAACTTATTTTTTATTCTCGAAAAAATTCGAAGATTTTAAACTATACAGGATGAAAAAAGTAAATAAATTGAACGATAAATTTTGCGAATAAGTAATTTTTCAAAAGTCGAAAACACTTTAATATTCTGTTAAAAGTTTTCGTAGTTTCTTACTTGTCTTTTTTCTTTTTTATTTGTTCTCAATTATCGGATTATAACGCGCGCGCGCGAGCGGTGAAGCAACAGACAAATTCGCTCGAGACTGACGCAATTTAATCTGGGAGATGGTTAAAATAAGACAGACGAGTTTCTTAAAAATACCGCAAGACCGATTGCGTTGCATGCTCGACGTTTCTTAAATGGAACAATCTTACGCCCTTGAGCTTTCCTCCGGAATTTTGATCGATCTAACGGATGCATCAAGATTCAGGAAGCAAACTGCTCTCGCAAGTCTGCCTGCGGATGACGTCTTCCTCTGTTAGAAAGTTAGAAATTAACAAACTCTCTCGAGGTGGAAGCAATCGTTATCTCGATATGATATACCTACTACCTGTAAGCGGCATCGCTTTCTATATAATTATACGATTATCAACGTCACGGTATCTTTAACGAGTGTCTCTCGTACAGCTACTTATTCTTATTTCTGGAATTAGGAATAATCGTCTGAACGTTTCAGTCGTGTGTTTCTCATTATTAAAAATCTAATATAACGACGCCAATTAAAGTTAAATTAACGAATGTTTCCAAGCATTGTCAATTGTGGTACCAATCGTGAAAGACTATTCCTTCATTTCCGTCCTCTTCTACGATTTTTATATTGACAATATATTTCACAATGGTGTGCAAAATATTCGATTGAAAGACAATTTTTAAATAAACTTCAAATTTCAAATAAACACTCGTCGCGATGATTTATCGAATTCGTCGTCAAACTTTGACAACGTCAAATATTAGTGATCGCCGTTCCTAAAATTGAACGAGAGCCAGTCGACAAACCCTCGGACACGTTCACAATCAGCCCAATCTGAACAAAGATTGACAGCGGGCGGCATTAATAGAAATTGAATATTTGCGTCGATCAGTCTGTCTCTCCTCTTTCTTGCAATCTCCCCTTTAGATCCCGACAAACATCTCCGGAATAAACCGCAGAAATTCTCATCTCCGTGCTCGCGATATACATTTTCCAGCTGGGAAAACCGAGCGCGTTTCACCTTGGCCGAACAATTTCCGCACGCTGATATCGGCGGTCTGGCTCGGGCGGTTCTGATCGCCGTGCGAAAACTAACGCTTCGCAAATCTCCGTCTCCTTTCTTCTCCTTCCTCTTTTCTCTTTTTTTTTGATTTTTCTTACAACTTTGCAAGAGTAGAAAATGTGAATAACTGTCTTGTAACTAATCAATAATTATGAACAATTTTTTAAAGTAATTTACATTTCGTAACGAATGCTTCACAAATCTCCGTATCTATCCTCTTATGCTCATCCTCTCTTGTAACTTTAAAAGAATGCAAACATAGATAGCTTACAGTAGAATTATTTAAATCAGATTCGAATTCCAAATAATTTGCCTTGTAATTAGCTAATAAACAAGTGGTTTAAGTGATTTAACTTTGAGAACAGGCTATTTTAAATTATATTATAATAGATAATGAAGAACAATAAAAGATTTGAGAAACAAGTGAGTAATACATTTAGGAAAGGAAATTATATTTGATGAGAGCAACGAACATATTAATAAAATAGCAAATAAAATATATTATTATGCTATTAATATGATAAAGAATATAATATTTAATAGACTATTGTAGAATATAATATTTTACTTTAGTAAAATATTATAAATTAATTTAATAAAGTATATTTTAGTAGAACATAATATTTAATAGAGTGCACTCACGGTGTAAACTTTTTTTTTTTCACCACTGTACATTGATAGTTTTCTATCAGGATACAACTCGTACAAATCAGAAAAAATTACAATGAGAAATTATAATTATGGAATTAAAGGCTGAGTTTCTTAATAAAAAAATTAATTAATATTAAGCTCAAGTTAAAAATATGCTGCCTTACTCTATTTTGTACAGCACAATTTTCTGTTCGACCACCAAATCCACAATTTTTCTCCGACGTTTATTCTCTCTTTTCATCATCCTCTTTCTTTCTTTAACGTACTAACAAATATTACCCCAGGAGAAGACAAAAAATGTCACCCTGAAAAAATGTCACAAGACTGAAATCACTTCATCACACCATCTCTGCAATTCATTTTTACATTTTAAGTAAAGCTCAACTTGCTGAAATTAACTTATTCGCTGATAAGCTCTCGCAATTCTCACAATTCTAATAAAACGTCCATAAAACTAACTTATTGCCAGCACCTTAACGGAGAACGAGAGAAAGAGGAGCTGCTTCGTCCTACTGTTTGGTCGCGAGCAATTACGAGCAGCGGAGCCATCTCGAAAAAGCAATTCCGCCGGTGCATCGAGACAGCCCCCTCAGTGCCGGTGTAAACAGCAAACGGAGTTATTAGAGCCGCGTCATTTCCGCGACCGAACAATCGCGGTCCCACGCTCCTTACGCGCGCTGATTCGCGCTCCACGAGGCTCGCCCGTTCACATCCTGCGATTCAAGGCATTCATTTCCTCCCCCCTTTTTATTTCTGTCCTTCTTGTTCATCAGCGTTGACTCCTGAGCGATCGTCTGGTCTTCTAAACTAAACTAAAACCAAATCTAAATTGGCCACTATCTAAACACGAGAAGCAGTCAAACGTTAAGTTTCATTAGCTTATTTTGCACTTTTTTTGTGCATCGACTCTTTCGACACCAACGACGACTATAGTCGTTCGTCGTTGACAGCTTGCCGTGTACTAACGGCGACTATATAGTCGTCCGCTATAAAATTCGCATCAAAGTTGATAAAAGTGACATGATACGAAGGTACCATAAGTGGTATCGAATCTATAAGGAAAACCATCAAGTGGTTTATAAAAAGTTTTTTTTTCATGCGTTAGATGTATCAATTTAGTATTCATATTGTTTGTATAAATTCAAAACAAAATTTAAGAAAAACACTTCGCTCGCCGATTTTTTACCTAATAAGACAAATTTATTTAAGACAAAAGTATCGCGAAGACAATGATTTTGTTAAAATCATTACCAAGTCTTCGTGAAACTTACTGCTCCTTGTAGTTCTAAACGTCAGATGGAAACGTTATTGCGACACGGGATGACAATTACGACAAAACTTAGTCGAGATAGTTGTGATTTGAGGAATCTAATATTCTAAGTTTTAAATTCAGCAGAGTTCCTTCGACGTTTAACTTGTTTTTCCTCTGTCAGATTTTTCGTTTTTCTGTTTACAGTCCACGATGGTGTATCTTTTGCTCGAGTTCAATCCTGCTGCGTCCTCCGAGTATCCAAAGATATTTTTGTATTATTCACAAGTCTTTTTTAATAAGCGACTTTTGTTTCGCTGATCTTTCATTAAACAATTTTTTATGACATTAAAAACATTATTTTGTTCGTTGATACAAGAATGTAAGATTTTTGCAAGTTTGAGATGTGATATTCGTGTAATTTATATTAATTTATACTAAAATGATATTTATATTCGTATTTTTACACGAACATAGTTAAAAAAGAACGGAACTTTGACGGAATATTATTACTACAATTGAAACGTAATTACAAATTATAAATACACAAAGTTATTTAATAATGAGAACGTTGTAATATGTAAATATTATGTATCAGTACAAAACTTGAAAAGGTTTCGAAAACGTATTATTGAAAAAAAGCAACGTTGTGATATGAAACAAAAATGCCAGATGATAAAACAAGCAGAAACACGCGAAAAAAAACGTCAAAGTTAATAATGTTTTGCGCGGAAGCAACGACTATAGCTCGTTTTGACTTTTTTTTTTGCATTATACGCAGTACAACGAATTGCACTTGTCAAGAAGATTACCATTCGCGAAACGAATTTTAACTAGGATAAATTCGTGACAGGAAAAAGCTCGGTGACGATTTTTCAACGTCTGCCGTAAACGTGAAAATTCAGATTTCATAATACCTTTTTAACAAGATTCGAACAATAATAATATATAATCAATAAGTACTTATGCCCAATAATATATTGTTGAAATATCACCTAGTTAAAAAATATCTGGATAACTAGCTTTTGTGAATTATACCAGTAGCTCGGTGAAAATTCTAGCACAAGCGTATTTATCTCGATAATGTGCAATAAATTCTTAAACGAGAGATAAACTTTGTAAATGTTAATATTTAAAAGCTTTTAAAAGTTTCTATCACTTCATTGCAAATAAATACAATTATCCCTCCTACGTACTTTTTTTCGTCGGATAAATTAAAGATGATTTTCAACATAATATCCACCTTTCTTTTTTTAAATCTTCCATCGAAACAGAGTCGAAGACTTAATAAAGAAATTGATACAAATTGACACAGTCTTTAATATATTTAATACATCAATGACACGTACGTGTTTTAATTTGTTTTATTTTTAATTATGTCAATTATCTATAAACTCAATAGCATTATTTAGAATTCGTTGATGTGATGTGAAGCAACCCATAAATGGAACCCATACTTGTCAAAATCAATCAAGCTTATCGATGATCAAGATTATCGATACACAATCATAAAGCCTCGAAGTTTCTAAACCCTGGCCTGAATATTACATAATTCAGGATGCTCCCTATCATTCTATCTACCATTTCTATAAAATCGTCAAAGCTACTACAAATAAAAATGCCTCAAATAGAATCCAAAACTACTAAAATCTGTCGACGTAAACGTATATTACGAATAAAGAAATGGTCACACCTGGAAGTTTCAAAAAGATTACATAATCGAGAATACTTTCTACCATTATTTCTATAAAATCGTCAAAGCTAATACAAGTAAAAATATTCCAAATAGAACCGAAAAATTATAATCTGCAAAAAACATTACGAATAAAATACCAGGCTTGGAAATCCCCAAATCCTGGCTAAATGTTACGCAAGAGAGATCGCCGTCCACCAGTGTTTCCATAAAATCGTTAAAGCTGTTCGTTAACTCTATTCTATCTCGCGTCGAAGCGGCGTTCCCTGCTATTTCCGATACATGTAACTTCCTCCGGTGTTCGACTGACTGCACCTAGCCGCCTAGTCGCCCAGTTTCCCCGTCCCGTCACGTGTTTCGTCGCAATTTCCGTTCCCATCTATCTCAGGTATTCCCAATTTTTCTCCGACTTGTCTCGTACTTCCTTCTGTCTGAAAATCCAATTTGATACGTCCAGTATCTAGAAATCCGATTTCACGCATTCGCCGGCTGGAACTAAACTGGTGTATGTCCCTTATTACGTGTCATTCGCAGCTCGGCCAGTGCGAAACAAAACACTCGCCCTCCATTTTCTCAGGCGTTTCTCCGTTTCATTCGATCGCGATTCTCCTTTCGCTCTCTCGTCACGCGGCAATCTTTCGGAAACTCTCCGCTCCCTCGCGCGGATCATCGAGTATTTTTTTTTTTTCGTTGGAATTTATCCAGTTTCCAAACAGCTCGCTCCGTTTTCATTCGCGTTCATCGATTGTCTCGTTCTCTCGAATCGACTCCGATCCGATTTCTCTTTGACGACGAGTGAATTACATTGGCTTCGAAGAAAGTCAAGATATATAAGGAAAAAATTGCGACGTTTTAACACGCCAGATTTACGACACTCTCAAGAGAATTGCAAGAGAATTTTCGTTGTTCCGAGCGTATAATTTTTTGTAACGCAATGTATAATGTTTCAATTAAAATATTCAATTTTTTTTAATTTCTAGTAACATTGTCTAGTTAGCTATGTTCAAAATTTTCTAGTTGACGATACTCGTTTTTTATGTTACTCGTTCGAAACATTCGAAGCACTCCGGTCACACATGACCAATGTATAGGAAATATTAATTTTATTAATATTATTCTATCAATATAAAAATAGGGAAAACTGTCGACTAACTTCGTATAAAACGCGTATTGCGTTGTCACTTGAATTTGCTCGCTCAAAGATTATCTTTCGTCTCAAATTCGAAGACTATTTAAACATTTTGAGTAATCAAGTCCGTCCATCAATGACGCGATCATAATTTCCAAGATGATAGCTACGAGAGCAAAATCTTGGTTTGAGAAACATAAAAATAATTAAGGAAAAAATTAAACATCTTTCTTGCCTAGACTTGAATATGTCACTGTAGTTTATTCTCGAAAACAAAGCAGATTTTCTCCTCCGATCTCCAATTTCACTAAAAGAGCTTGAGAAAATATTACACGAAGGATGGCATAATATCACTCACGATTTGTACGAATCTATTACGAGAAGAATTCAAGCTATACTGGCCAATGACGGAACTACGCTTCATTAATAAAGGATATTCTAAGTAAATGAAATGTTTCCATTATTTTGTTTAATTTTTGCAATTGTTTAGTTGTATTTGTATCAGTTTGAACTTCTTTTATCAGTTTTTAAACTCTTTTGAACCTATGTCCAGAAAATTCTTGTATTTCTTAATAAATTTCGTGCTAATTGGATTTTGTGATAGTTGGATTGATAGTTATTTACCAATTGTTTACAACATGAAATACGTAAAGATCGTATCCGTACTTTTAATAGAGACGTAAAACCCAACAAATGACGATGAGAGAGATCTTTTTTCATTCATTAAATATGTATTATACGAACATTAAATATGTATTATCGTATTATACAAACTTATAATTAGATATTTTATAGAATTTCTCATGCACATTATGCAGTGTACACAATCATATCTTCAGTCGCGGTACAATCATATTTCTGCATTCACATCGATGCACAGGTTCATGTCTGACGATGTCCGACAGCTCGTGCATCGTGCAATGGTAATTCGACTTTTAAGTTGACTTAAAGATTCTCTATCACTCGCGAATTTATCTCTTTATTGTATGAAATTTCACACAACTCGCTTGCTCGTCAGATTGCGCGCGAGCGTCCAACGCTACACTACCCCTTCGAGTGAAAAACGCGGGACTGCGGAAACTGCCTAGGACGTCTCCCCCACCTCCGGTGTCAATCTTCCCGGCACGCAATCAGAAAAATCTTCAATCTCTTGCGAGTCAGAATTCCCGGTTCGAATTCCGGATTTCGCCTCCGTCGAAACGAGTAAACCTCCAATAACTCGGGGAAAAGGGGAAGCCGTAAGAAAGAACGTGCGCGGAAGGGAAGATGATGCTGGTGAACAGAAGCTCGAGCCCACGATTCACGTTGTTCTTATCGCGAATCCCGGTTCATACAACTGCCCCTAACAATCTTCCTTTCTCTCTCTCTCTCTCTCTCCCTCCCTATTCGGTGGAATCTATCAAGCAGGATCGTCGTTTCTCCTGTTGAGAGAGAGAGAGAGAGAGAGAGAGAGAGAGAGACAGTTTGAGCCACGCGAGCGGTGACTCCGGGTGAATACTCTGAGGAATCGCAGAGAATGCTGTCGTTTATCATATTGCCGCGATCGCTTCGAATCGCGTTTTCACGCGGCGTTGCTCGGGATTATTCAATCTGGCCGGGGAATGGCCGCGCCCGTCCGGGGGGTGAAGGCTTTCGAGGATTGAAAAGCGAAACGAGACATCCGGCCAGCACCAGATCCGCTATCGGGTGATTCACTGTCAGAATGAAATCCGAATTTGGAAGAGAGGACTGGCTTGAAAGCTGGATTCCTTCTCGTTTTTTTTCTTTTCTCTTTTTTTTTCTCTTTCTTTTCGTTTGCTGAGATTTTTCGTTTCTCCTTTTTGTCCTCTTTTCCTCCTCTTTCGGTTTGCTTGCAGCGCGAGCTACAATATCTCGCGTCACGTTCGCGGAATTTCGCGCAAAGACAGTCCCAGTTTTGTTTTTCTCGTTTCGGTCGAAAGGCGAAACAGCGATAATTTACAAGATTCTTTTTCTCTCTTTCCATCTCGCTCTCTTTCCTTAGTATTTCTTTCGTCGAGATTTCACGATTTATCCGTGGCCTCCTCCCGGAAGAGAGATTTTTCTCGTTTCGGAGGATTCGACGCGCTTGTACGCTGAATTTTTTCTCAGCCGACGGACACGACGACGATGACGACGACGACGGTCTTCGTCCGTGGCGTCGTGTGGCACTTTGCGCGGAACGGGTTTATAATTAAAGGGTCTCTGCGACTTATCTGCTCCGCGGTGGACATTGAAAGCAGTGATTCATTGCTTCATTCGCGTGCACGATCGTTTGCTCCTTTTTGCGACAAGGTTCCACCGAAGCTTTCCCTTCGTACGTGTTAATTACGAGTAATAACCGTCTCGTGCGACGCTTCGCCTCGGATGGAACAGATCCAAATTGCTGAGATTATTATAACAAGCGTCGTTAGAAATGAAATTTGCTCCTTTCCCCGCATAATATTCAACGGGGGACGATTCGTTCAAAACTGCACAAAACGATCGATCGATCAGTTTCGACCGGAGGAGAGAGAGAGAAAGAGAGAGAGAGAGAGAGAGGAAGAAAGTGGAGCACAGAATGCAAAATTTTCTACGCTTTAAAGAGCTAAAATTATCGTATCTCGAGGAAGGAATCAGAAGAGGTTCCGGAGAAATCCAGAGCAGTCCGGAGCCGGTTATTTTATCATTTTCCTTCGCAACGCTCCGCCGATTCGCATTTCGTGCCAGCGTCCGGCACGAGAAATCCGTAATTCCGACATAAAAATTCCGCGCGTCCGCGCGTTCTGCCCCGAGATAATCGGATTTTTCACACGTTCCTTTCGCGTGCCCGCGCGAAACGCGCTCCTGATAAGGCGGGCGCGGAACAAAATGAAATTAGCTATTAATCACATTCCGCGAGAATCTGTCGCGCGCGGATTGCTCCGTCCGTCTACGTGCGTCCGGCGAAAATTATAAAGCCTGATTCACACCGGCGTGAAGAAAAGTGTGGCGGTCAATCTTGACCTGGTCAATCCAGGCATCGATCGATATCGCTCGCACGTAATCCGATGACAGCGTTCACGTAGATGTAGTAGGCGATTCGATCGAGTCGAATAAAAATCTGTTAATTATGTTAAGTGTTAATTTGTTGACTAGTGTGTATCAAAATCGATTCGATCGTTAACCCATTTGCGTATTCCGTAAAACTCAGATTGCACGACTTAATCGCACATATCTCTCCACGTGTATTGTAATTTATCAAATATCGATTTAAATATCATTACCGATCCTTTATGATTCTATCTTGTTTTAAAACTAACGAGTTTCATATGATTATTAGTATTATAGCGATTCCAAGTAAATAATCAATTGAAAATGCTACTTAACCGATTTGAATTGCAACGACATGTTCATGTGTGTTATAATTTGTCAAATCACGATTTAAATATTTACTATTCTCTATTAATATTAATTGATTACAAATATCAGAATATATTTCAGAAACAGAGTGCAATATTACACGAAGAGCTCGTGATCTAATCAGTGCAAGTTTGATTAAGAACAATTTATGCTATGAAAATATCCTTTTTTTAATATAAAATCTACAATCAACAGTTCACGTATAATAATTACTGTAACATAATTATATTAGGAATAACTACAATAATTATCAAAAATATCGTTAAAATAACATTACTATATAAATTATTAGAAACAATAAATAAATTGATAATTTTAATGACAAAAGATATTTATACGATACAAGCAGTTTTTAATAAAAAGTCACTAACTGATTTTTGATTAGTTATTAGATATCAATAAACATAAGATTCTTAATTATTGCTCGCGAATTATTCCACGTTTTTATAATTTAATCGTGGAATATTTCGCTTCGTGATGCAAATGGGTTAACTGACATGACAATGAGAACGATAAACGATCGATAAGCATGGATAATGAAAATTTAGTCGAATTTGTAAGAAATTAGTAAACTGTACGACTTCAATATTGCAAAAAATGAAATAATGAATCGATATACTCTTTCTTGCTGACTGTTCTATAGCATGCGATATATCCAACATCTTTTTTGATCGTGATGCAATATATTTCTCGTTTCAAAATTAATGTAATTTTTATTAAATCATATTTGGGAAACAATGTTATTTCTTTCATAATACGTTGATGGCTATTCCTATAAATATTTTAGAGTAATTAAAATGGGATGAATACCATTAACAATGAATTTTAAACAACATAGATAACCAGACAATACAGAAGAATCTCCTTAATTACATGAACAAATTTTTTATAAATTTTAATTACGTCTTTGTTCGCAGTTACATTTGTAATTACCAGAAATTTTCGGAGTAAATCTTTTTTGCATAGATATTTTAAACACTGAATCACTTTCTGATCCACAAGTTGTATTATACTTGTAGCTGTATATTTGGAAAAGATTTTACTTTAATAAATTCATCTTTTTCATTGACAAACAGTATCTCGCAAACAGTATGCCAAAATTACATCATGTAACTAACTGTACACCACGTCAACTGATACTACTCAACTGATATTCAATTTCGAACTGGATCATTCTGAATTGATTTTATCCTACGAGAAACACATTTATTATAATATGTATATTGTAGTAGGAAATACATAGTTCAAACAATAGCACGTTCATAAAAAATAACAGAACGCTTGTATATAATAAAACGTTCACATAACGGATGTTTATAACGAAGGTTCTACTGTATTATAAAACGAGAAATACTTTCGTTGTGCTTTATTGTAATATAATATCTTATAGAAATTTAATATTTTATCGTATGAAAATTAAATATTTTTTCCCTTAAACAAAACGAGAAGGTTTCGCATAGCAATGAACAAAAATGAAAGAGGTTGCGATGAGATTTAATTTCTAATCTAACTGAATGCCTATATAATAAAATTCTAAATATGACTGAATACGAACGCCTTTCCTATATAATAGAATTCTAGATGTGACTGATCGCAATTTGTGTAAATCAATGTTAAAGGCGCAACGACAAGGGAGAGATAAAAAAAATGGGAGAAGAAAAGGAAGGCGAATATGGGTACGTCATGTTTTACGATTTATCGCCGTAATTTCGGGGCTGAAGCAATTACGAACGGGCATTTATAAATATTAGTGGTGAAACTGCGTGGTTTCGCGGTGACGCGCTTTTTTCCCCGCGGTGAAAAATCAACATCCGAGAAATACGCTCGTTTTAAGCGGATATACGCCTCTATCTCTTTCTCTCTCTCTCTCTCGGCCAGATTTCCGCTTGTCGCGACGAATCCGCGGACTCGTCGCGGATCGATGCTTCCTGTTCGGTTTCCTTCGCCTTCTGGCGAACTCGACTCGTCGAATTTCGCGATTTTTATCCGCCATTTTTCCCGCCTCGACAAATGGATCCTGCTTCTGACGTGTTCGATATTATCACTTCTCGTTTCTTTGGATTTCTTTTTTCGTAGCGTGATCTTTGTTACGTGTAGACTGAGGAACAAGTTGATCACAAGGTTTAGAAGGATTCGATTTATAGGTATTCGCAGGAGGCGACGCTTCATTATCTCTGTTTATCATAGGCTCGTGCATATGAAGCGTCGTTTGTCAAGAAGTTCGAGTTTCACAGATCAATATCTGCATATCCATTATCGCGCACTTGTCTTGCAGTTGATTATCGAACGCACACGTTGACGAGGAAGAAATTTACTGTAAATCATGCTTGATGGGATATTAAGATTTGACGTAAGATATAAAATGCTGAGAGATATAAAGATTTAAACAACTTTATTAAAGACTCTATTGAATTGGTTATTGAACATTGACAGAATACGCGGCTTTTTGTAAAAATTTGTCAAAATATAAATTTGGAAACAATTCGGAGAAAGTCGAGGATACTTTCTCCATTTGACCAACTTTTTAATGCTTAAATTACTTAAGAATTGAAACTGATAATTTTCATATACATCGTCCGCGAAAGCAAATGAAAAAGTATATTAAATTACATGAAAACTGCATGATTGAAAATAGTGATTAAAGTTTCGAAAGAACGACACTATGCAAAGTCCTCATTCCGTACAAAATATCCCGCAAAGTACGTAATAATACTAGCTATTCCAGTATGAAAAAGTACATGGAAAAAATAGAGAATGAAATATTTTTAAATTACGCTTCATTTTCGAGAAAATTGGTTTGAACGAGAAGCAACTAGGCGCGCGTTTATCTCCGACTGTCATCATGGGCCCTTTTACAGTATTTAAGTAATTGTCGAGCCACTTCGATCGCGTTTATGTTCATATCCATTCTAGTTAGCCGTGTACGACGCGAATGATTCATCTAAACATCGTCGAATAGTTTTTCTCTTCACGTCGATTTAAGCATTATCGATACGATCCGTCGGTATCTATCAGCTTATCGATTTCGTTTGGTCGATATCGCGGTTAAGCGCACGGACACTCGGTATAATTTTCGAGCGCCACTTAAACGCTTTTCTTTTTATCCAACTCGAATAACTTGAAACTTTTCAATCAGATTCAAAAGCCTATTTGCAATATACGCAACGAGGCCAGGGATATTTATGCAAATTAGTCGTATTTTAGAGAAACGAAACACTATTATAACGAGCACTACACTTTGGATATTTTACATAATTTTGCATATTACGTGCATTCTCTGTATCTTTGCATCTTTAAGCTTCTCATAAATGCATAAATATTCACGGTCTACGCATAATTCTATTCTTCGCCTTTGAGTTCGACGGTGCGCTTTTCCCGACTGACGAACAATTCCAATTCTACTTGACTTTACAAGTCTTTACTTTTTCTCTCTTTCCCTATTCTAAGTTCTGTATTTACATTATTACTTTCATTGTTCTAAATATTACTATACTATTTATGAACTTTTGTTATTTTAGAATATTACTATTCTTTTTTATTTCAAATATCTTTTTTCTTCAATATGAATCTTTTATCACGTTATTTTCGTGTAGTCAGAGCAATTTGAAATAAGTTCAAAACTATCTTAAAACGATTCAATAATAGTCGTTTATTTTTTTTCTTTTCCCATTTTAAGTTATACATCCCCTATATAATCCCCTTAATAATCCCCTATATAATGTAAGTTATACATTCCCTATTCTAAGTTCTGTATTTACATTATTACTTTACAGTATTACTTTACAGTATTATTTACAGTATTACTTTCATGTTTGTTCTAAATATTACTATTTATAAGCTTTTATTATTTTAAAATATTACTATTTTTATTTATTTCGAATGTCTTTCCTCCTTAATATCCACGAATCTTTTATTATGTTATTTTCGTGTATCGTCGGAGCATTAAAATATATTCAAAAATACTTTTCAATAACAATTCAATAACACAGAGTTCGCTCGCAATGAAAATATAATGCCTATCGTGATTAATTTCATGCGAAACAACAACAACGTGAAAATGTCCGTATAAATTTCGTAACTGTTCGAACGTTGTTATAATTTAATCCCTATTTTATGAGTGTAATCTACTTTCGAAATATCTCCGGTATTAAACGGGCCGCGCTAAATAAAAACAACTTAGTTGCGCGTCAACGTGCAGTTGCTTTCAGTGATTTATTATTCCGAGGCATTGCGTCCAGCACCAGTTTTTATATCGTTAGAGTATATGTACAAATGCGAGTGACGGATAGTTAAGATAAAATAAAAATAATTGGACGAGCGTACGGGATATATAGATCCCGAGTGCAGGAGTAAAATATATGTCTGAAATAAACCTTGGATGCGATGCGCAGTGCATAGAAAGGTATGCATATAATATAACTGCATGATGCATGTGCATGAAAGAGATTTAAAGATGCAGTGAAAGCAGGTCAGCATTTCAGCTTTAGCTTCGGACTTCATTGCTAGAAGCATTAAGTCAAAATAAACGTGGAAAATGCTAAAAGCAACAAAGGGGAAAACGATGGAATAAGAATTGACAACAAAATGGTAAAAACGTAATAATACGGGGACAAAATGTGTTTCAGTCGGACACTTCGAATTAGCATCGTTCGAGCTAGTTTAAATGAAAGTTTTACACATTTCTCTTCCCCGAAGCACGGAATTTATGTCTAATTTTACGCGTATCAATATAATTACGCTGAATTATTATCATTTTTAGCCACGAGACATATTTACAACATATTTATATTAGTATATATTATTCATTAGGAATATAGATGAAGTGAATCATCAAGAACTCATAAGAAGTGAATATATTATTCATAAAGAAGTTAATGCGCAGCGTGATTAAATATTTCATACCTATGGTTAGCTGTTTGAGTTTGAATTTTCTAATCTGTACGAAATATACGTTTACATTAAATATCTTGAAATTTATATTTAGATACAGTGAAGAGTGTATCGATGAGAGACAATGACGTTGTCGATAATTTAAATGAATATAACTTCGTAGAAAAAAAGGCACGCATCGATCCGCTTGGTTTCATTTTGAAACGCGAAGCTTCTCTACATTTTGACAGTCGCGAGTTCGTTCTCTTCAAAGATGATTTCATGTAGCATGGGTGGGGAAGTACTTTTCTTTTGAAAATTGTAAAATTTCGAACGTTAAAAACCTGTTTTTGTAATTACATCTACCATCGTTTTGAAGATTGAAGTTTTCCCATAAGATTCGCTGTATTCGACTTCTTTTTTACCATTTTATCAAACCTCAAACATTAGGATTGAGATTAAATGACGAAATGCTAAGATTTTTAGAGCTTTTGCCCTTTTACCTTGATATTCGACGTTCAAGAAATCGTAAGGAGAGACATTAATTTTATAATCAAGTTTCAAGCGGAGACTTTAATTTTCAAAATTATGGTGGATCTAATTACGAAAACAATTTTTCAATGTTCTCAGAGAAATTTGATTTTTCCAAAAACAAGTACTTTCACTTTCCAACTCGTTACGTAACGTAATTTTATCTTCTATTTGACGATGAACTTCAACTCATTCCATAATAATGACTTTCATCTTTGAAAACAACGAACGGATTAGAAGATGCTTAACGCTTTAAAATAAAATCGAGTCAATCGTCGCATGACCTTTTACGAAGTTACGTTAGTTTCAGTTATCGATTCAGTTTTTCATTGCTATTGGTACTGTTATACTCTTCGCTATATACTTATATTTAATATTCATTATTCACATAATACATAATATGATATATTCATATTTTCGATATATATTATATAATATATTATATATTATACAATATATATAATATATATTATTGTATATTATATTGTATATTACATATATAAATATATCAAATATAATACATACTGCTATAATATATAATATATATTCGATATTCAACTGTGTAAACATTCCTAAATTTATTTCAAACTTTACCGATATAACCCCCAATTTCGCTGAACGCATGTAATAACAAACTCCTAATAACGAGAATTTCTACAAGTACTCGAACGCCTTCGTGCACTCCAGTGCGTAAGAAAAGCCGGGGGAATCCGCGTTCGTCGGCACTCGGGTCGATATCGACCCGAGTGTTCGCGATTGCCCGGGAAAGAATTTCGCGCGGCTCGTTAAGATCCGAGATTAATTACGTATACGTATGTGCGTCGCGAGGAAACGCGACGGTGAATAATTTTCTGCCGCGTCTATACGGCTATGCAAATCGCGCGGTGCGCGCACACGCCATGGCAAACTGTTTGAGAGTAATTCGCCAATAAGAATAACAGCTCGGAATGGCGGATATCGAAAACACGCCATCGGCGAGCGTCCTGCAATTTGCATTTCTGATATGCTCGCGATACACCGCGCGATGTAGCGCGGCAGAAAAAAAAAGAAAAAAAAAGGAGAAAAAATGAGAAAGAGAGAGAGAGAGAAATGAGAAATTGGAAACGGTTACACCCCCGACGTCCCCCCTGCCCCGGTGTAATATTTTACAATGCCTCGCCGGGGACAAGGTGTTCGAAGTCTATGCACGTTCGCACACCACCGACGCACAGAGAAAGAGAGAGAGAACGCTTTGGTTTTAAATGAGAACAGTACCTCTTTTCGATCGCACTGCCCTCTGCTCATCCTTGTCCTCGCCCCTCCCGCATTCGACTGTATGTATTTTAAAAAATGATTTCCATTTATCTGTTGACGCACTGGCTACGCGGGAAATGGATACCAGGGCGTGAAATATGAAAATTGATTTTTCCCACTGGCGTATATAAAGCAACTGCATGGTTATAAAAAAATTCAACGTAATAATTCTATCGGAGTGCGCGCGTGTATCACGTATTTTCTGAAAAAAAAGAAAAAAAAAAAAAAAGAAAGAAAGAAACAAGGAAGGTGTACTTCATCGGCGCAGTGGAATGTAAAGGAAAAAACTCCGAGTTTCCCGAATGTTGGCCGTGTTTCTTCTCTGGAAACTTTTTAAGGCCTCATTTTTAACGGAGACCTTGTTTCTTATTTATTCTCCCCTTCAGTCCCGTACATTATTACCCAGTCCCAATATGGCCGTTTCGAGGCATAATAAACGGATTTTTCATACTTTTCGCCCCTTCTGTTCCGTTCTTAGTCTAGAACCGACGTGTATGCGCGCGCGTGTGTGTGTGCGCGTGCGTGGGTGTGTGTCCAATTTTTACAGGATGCATCGCCGCCTCGTTCGGGCAAAAATTTTTCGCGCATACATTGCCGAATATGAGGCGCGAGAACGAGGGAGAGGGAAAAATGGCCGGCAAGCCGGGCCATTTTTGAGTCCCGGCAACGAAATGAAATGTGTAACAACGAGAGAGCTCGAGCTCCTCTTCGAGCACCGTGCTCTTAACACGCCTCGTCCCCCGCACTTATTTTGTTTGTTCGTAACGAGGGAATTTTTCATCTTGAACAACTGTGTAATAAAGTGGACTCTTACGAACGTGTAATAAAGCGGACATTGTGTAATAAAATGGAATTTTATATTAATAAAATGTCACAGCGTAACAGAAAATTATGGTACACGGCATATTCCATGAAGATCCTGTGAAAAATACTTTATGGCACTAAAAATCGAGTAAAATAATTGGTTCACATTAATGAAGTGATTTGAAATTACTTTCAGACAACTAATAAACCAAAAAATACATGCTATAAAACCATTAGCTTGGCCAAAAAGTAATCGCATTTGTTTTTTATTTTTAATGACATGTTTTGAAATAACAATTTCGTTTTAAACTGCAATTCATAATGTAACTTAGTGATAATTAACTGTTTAAGGTTTTAGAAAAAGAAAGTGCACAATTTTGTTAATAGTTATTTGTACCATAAGAACTGGTGTATATAATAAAGGTATTGTGTCAACACTAGACCATATACGTAAAGTTTGATCATTTGTCAAAAATTGTTGCAGATTACATATATTCCACCATATTCGCTAAACGTGATACCAGAGTACCGTTTGTTTTATTCTTTAAAAAAATTTGAAGAAAGAACTGCTGAAACCATAAAATCACTATTGTTTTGCTGAGAAATGTAAGAACTTTTTTGACCGATGAAATCATGAAGTTGCATGAAAAATGGCAAAATATGGATAAATATTATTTAATAAAGTTTTTATTTTTCGTGAAAAATGCACCTTTGATTTACACAGAAAAAAAAGGTAGTTACTTTTGAGAATTATTTCAATTGTCAAATAGAATTATTTTAATTGTCAAAGTTAAAATCAATCAAAAATAATCATCTACACAAAACGTATCTAAAATGAACCAAGCAAGAGAATTAAATAATAAAAAAAATATTCTGCAATTGCAAACATTCATACATTCTCAGAAAGGAGAAAATTTTATCAATTTTTATTCAAACGTTCAAATATTATTTTTATCAAATTTCATTCAAATTTTTATAACAAAAGTTCCAAATATATTATATATGCTATATACATATATACATATTGCACGCACACACACACACGCGCGCGCGTATGTATGTATGTATGTATACAAAAATATAAACGAGAGTTTCAAATAGCATCTCAAAGAAGATGTCGAAGTATTTATCAAAAAAAAGTATTATCAGAGGGCGTATATAAATTTCTCGTGCAACTACCAACAATAATTCTGCGGGCAACGATGCCGTATTTCCTTCGACTTTTAAAGTGTCTTAAATTCGGCATTTCACGGGAAAAAGCCTGTCGTTCCTCAGAACCGTCGGCGACAAAAATTGGAAAGGTCTACGGCGTGCTTATGCTAAAGTACCTCCACTGGCGCCCGGCCAAACAGCGGTGGTAACGATTGTTTTTGCATCGAAGGAATCGATTCTCACCCTCGAACATCGTGCAACCGTCCGCGTGTCATCGTTTCAATCACCGTTTGCCCTTTAAATTTGGAACCCATGCCAGAAGAACAAAGGCGCGGGTAATCGTTTAGTGTTATCAGCGAAATTGGAATGGCGAAGGTTCAAGAGGAGAGCAAAAGTTTCTGAAACGAATCGATATCACTCGATGTTAATTGGCTCAGGTATTTATCGAACGACGATTTCCAGTTGGCATTAAAACAAAATCATTTTCACCCGTGCGCTCGACAAGATGGAGTAGTAATAATGACGCTGCGCGATTGCGTTTCTGTGTCAAGTTCATCGTTAGCGGTCTGATTTGTAGTTTTATATGTGGTTTCAATTAACGTATACGGAATACGGTGAAAAAGAAATAAAAGAGCCAAAAAAAAATAAAAGAGCCAAAAAGAAATTTCAATTATTAAATTGAATTAGATGAGCTTTTGAATTGTTTGCAATCAATTGCTTTGCAAATCGTTTCTACGCTGTCGGCAGCCTGATTTTAATTAATATGGGCCATACAATATGAAAGAAAAATAAAAAAAAGTCAAAAGAAATTTAAATTAGCTTCGAATTGCGTTGAGGTCTGATATTCATTCAAATTTAGTTTACACCCTGATTGTTCTTATCGTATAAAATATAGGGCATTAATTGAAAACAAAATGAAACGCATGTATAATGTCTAAATTATGGATCATTCGAGAAACACAAACATTGACGATATCTAATTCAAACGACGCACATAATTAAATACTTCGTTCGGTGGAAAAACATCGACAAACTACGTTGCGACAGTGAAGCGAAATTCTTGAAAAGGAAGATCCAGCGGGTAAAGAGAAAACAGTCAAAGGGACCGAGCAACGGATAAGGAAGGAATGTTACCGGAGTTAGAAATACGCGGTGTTCGAAGAATCTCGAAGCAGGCAGAGATCTTGAGAACAACTTATCAGCAGCACGTTACACTTTATCTCGTTTATTCCGGATGCTTGCGTGCTCCTCATTAGAATCTCCTCATAGTATCGATAGATACCTCCAGTTATCAGATTCCTGATGAACCAGTTATCTAACCGGTAGATATTCAACTTGACAACTGGTCGTTACAGGGAAGAAACACGCGACCAGATTGATACTCGCGACCAACTCGCGAAGCGACAAGAAAGAACGAAAGTAAACACAGTTGTCATTACGTTTGTCAGGAACGAACATTTCTAGAAACGCGTTACGTCTCCATTTCTGCACGCCGGTGATTTCTAATTACGCGTAATTGGTACTTTCTGATCGTTATCGCCGTTCGTGTCAGCACTTTTTTGCCGTCTTTCTTTTTCATTTTATCTATACTATACTACAAATACCTATACTATACTATTCTATACTACAAATCTAATACTACTATCTCTATTATACTATAAATACCATACTATCTATATTATATTGTACTATAAATACTATTATTATCTATATTATACTAATACCTGTACTATCCTATACTATCTATACTATACTATAAATATTATAAATACTATACTAAATTTTTTGTCTATACTATAAATGCCGTGGAAATATGAAACTACGCGGACTAAATATATTACGTCGTTCTTGGATGAGAATCGATTTTTATAATACAATTTTTGAATTAAGTTTATTTTAAGAGAATTATAAAATAAAATTTATATAACTTTTGAATTAAGTCTATTTTATAATTTCATTTTTAGAGTTCAATTTTTGAGATAAGTTTGTTTTAAGTTTATTTTGAATTAAGTTTATCAAGTTTATTTTATTTTACGCTTGTAAAGAAATTTTAGAACGCTTATCCAGCGTGAATCTTCTTTAATTTTTAACTAACCTTTCACGGCGTAGTACAGTGAATGCCTATAGTATCATGGTTTCAATCTTGCACGATGAATTGAAAGCAGAGAACAAAAACACACACTGCAGAGAATACTCCGGAACGAGCCCTTCCTTCGTGTAATCATTTTGCAGAAATCTGTGTAATTCGAATCGTAATCAACGTGCATAGAACCCAAATTATGTAAATGGGTAATCATACGGATATCATCAAAAGTACTTTTACTTTTCAAAAATACATCAAAAGTACTTTTACTTCAAGAAATTGGAAATCGGAGGAGTATAAAACACACAAAATACACAAAGAGTCCTTTGATCCGCATCAGCGGAAATCCTCTTCCATTTTCAATCACCCTTCGCGGCGCACCATGGACTCCCATGGAACGATCCTTTTAATCTTTCAGGATGAATTAACCCAGAAACGAACGTTCGGAATAAAAAAAAACAAAAAATGTAAAGAAATGTATGGGATGTATGTGAATCGAAAGGAAAATACCATAGGATTTTTATTTTATTTTTTTTATTTGTACATTTCGAAGAACGATCGAACGAGAAACATCGAGATACGATGCACCATGAGAAAAATTTCGAAGTGTCGAAATCTTAAAAAATTTAAGATATTCTGAAATATAATGCAACGGAAGGGGGCGGGGACCTTTGATTCTTTTCCCATTTCCAGCTCACCATAGAGCATAGCCTTTAATCTCTTCTGATGAATTAATCCACGGAGAACCGCAAGGGACAAAAGCACGCGCGGGAAAGCTGAAAAGCAGGATGAAAATATCGTCGAAAAACGAAGGGAATCCTTCGCCGCGCGTATTTCATCCGCAGTGAAAATCAGCAGTCGATGAAAGGACACGCCGGGGCGCCGGGTGGTAAATAGGATGCGTGGCTACCAGTCCGGCCACGGAGGAAACATTTTTAATCGCGTTAATTAAATACCATGGAGCGAGGATCGAACTCGTATTTCGGTTTTAATGCAACTGCGCCGGTCTAATGGGACGAGAGGGAACGAGGCTGACAGCAAACATTACCAGACATTTACATTTCAATGGGAACCCCCAGTGCTCGTGGCTGGTTCCTTTAATTTTCCACCCTCGTCCGCTTGTGTGTTACCTCCCCGGTGCAGGTTTGCCAGTGATAGCATTAGCCCACCCCTCCCCCCTGCTCCATATTCGTTTCAACAAATAACGGCGCCGATACACCTTGCGCGGAATTAGCGGCGACGTCGATCGTCGACACCGGGTCCGGTAGGGTAGATCTGCGCAAACAATGGAAAGCACGCGACCAACGGCGCGACCAACACCTTCGATATCGATAGGGCCACGTGCATCGAGCTGGCCTCGATAAACACCAAAGGCGCTGTTATAATGAGCTCGAACAATGCTGCAAACACTGTCCAGTCGACTGAGATCGTTGGGTTCGAGCTGGTTCGGGCTGTTGCCATAGGGTGATTTGTGAATTGCGTGTCATGGCGGATTTACGGTGCTGGTATATATTTTGGCTGACGGGAGCGAGTTGAGATACTGGTTTAGCGTACGTACTTTATTGCAGCTGTTGTGTTAAATCAAAAGTTACGCGTATCTGCAACTTTCGTTTGAACGAAAACGAATTAATGCCACGTAGCACAAAAATAGTTTATCTATGTGGATATTATAAAAAAGAAACATCAATTGCATTAAGACTGAAGATATAAGTACATGATTGTTGTATGAATGTCAGTAGATATGTCATATACATAGATGTACGTGATTGTTATGTATAGATTATGTATATTATAAAAAAGAAACCTCAATTGCATTAAGACTGAAGATATAAGTATATAATTGTTATGAACAGATGTGTCATACATATATAGACAGATGTATATGATTTTAATGTACAAGTATATTCATGCATAAATGTGTCATAACATAGATAGATATATATGATTGTTATGTACAGATGTATAGATGTATAAATATACACACAGGTATATATGATTATATGGACAGGTGTATATGATTATTAAATAATTATATTTTTTTAAAGTCATTTATTGAATCATCTTTTTGATCAAATATATCTATTTGAATTAACACAATAAAAAGTATGAAATTGAAAATTACAGAACAAATATATGATATGTAGAATTTCATTAATTTTCTAATTCTAATGGCTTTTTAGATTTAACCCTTTAGCACACGTGTTGAATCCAAGGGACCTATAAAGATATTAACTCATATCAATTATTATTCATCAGTACTTTGGAGGGTTAAACAATAATATTTTAATACGAAATGTCTAAGAGCGAAAAGCTTTTTGTGTTCAAAGATGTAGTCGACAATGTCGTTTTAGAAATTAAATCCATAATTGTATGTAATTATTAAGATGAACAATATTTCAAAAATTTTAAATTTTGAAATAGAAAAGATTTTTATATTTTGAAGATTCCTGGAGAATTCTGGGGGAATGAAAAACACATATTTAACCTCGAAATCAAATACAGATAATTCTACTGATCATATTTATTAAAACAAAAATGGAAGCGAGCCAATGAAGAAAAAATCAAAAAGTGTAACAGGATTCTTTTGAAAAACAGAATTTTGTGATGGTGAATTGTATCAATAAAAATTGGAATTTTTTAGAAGTTTCGTTTTCGTTCCATAATTCAGAAATGAAGAATTTGCTTATTTATAGCTCGATTAAGTGTAGGCACGTATTCCGTTGAATCTCGCAATGGCAAGTTTATCACGAACTCACCAAGAACTGCAATTTTCAGCGGCTTACGATACACCTTCATATTCCGTTCCATTAAAGAACGAAATCCGAACGAATTCAAATCAATTCCACGTTCCGCCAAAATCCAGGCCCCGAATTAACCTAGATTAACAAAATTTCAAAGTTGTCCAGTTCCTCCGACTTTCCAAATCCTCCTTTAAACCATTGCATGCTCGCCTTTTTCTCGGAATAAAATCATCCGGCGAAAAAGCAGTTCAACGAAGAATAGCTTCAACTTTTTTAATTTTTCCTCACCTGAAGAGAAGTTCTGGTACATCAGCTGTTTTTAATGAAGTTGCCAGTTATTTGGTTCCTTTGATTACTTTGATTATATATATTTTCACCTCTCGGCTAATGCATTGGACAAACGAAATGTTTCTTACATTTTTTAATGGTTTCCATATTTTTGGATCTTTAAATAGAATTACTAGAATAGAATTAATAGAATTAATAGTACACAATAAGATTAATTATTTTACCATTATTGTTAATTTAATTAGAATTATTAAATAGAATTAACAGAATTATTAGAATTACATGTTTCAGTATATAATAAGATTTAGAATTATTTTTATTATCAATTTATCAATAATCACAAGAACGTTATGAATATCTCGGAGATAATTCCATAAAAATATTTGAAACTGAAATTATTTCCATATACGTATATGAAAAATGAAGCTTTTATTATGTGAATTTCACATGGTATTTTTTTTCGAGATTACTAAATAATACGTAATAATTAATTATTTTATTTTCATTGTACTATTTAACTGAAAAATCGAACTTATCAAAATGTAACAATACTCGAGTCTCAGAAGTTAAATTGATCAACTCCAATTTCGATACAGTTGGTAATTTTATATCATCCCGTTGTATAATCAATATTCAACACACTTTATTCATCACGAAGAGACATAGATGAAAGAAATTTTAAAAAATAGAAGAATATCCCTTGTTCTATTCTTCTACGAAATGAAATGAAAATTTCAAACTCTGTCAAATTTCAAAATTCTTCGTTGTCGACGCTGCTCGAATCTAACTTCTCAGACATCCCGTAGAATCGAGCGAGATCTCACCACATGGAACAATACGCACCTACGGCTTGTTAATGCGTACGTAAACGCATTCACGACCCTCGATCCTCTTTTACTAGTGTTAATAGACGCCGATGAGGCCCCACGCCGGCGAAGAAGCCCCTCGAGCTTGAACTTTTATTTCGCGCCCCTCTAGATTAGCACGATGTCATTTATTCCTGACGACAGATGGCGGCCGAGCGATCCCGTAACTCTCGACGACCTTCATTGTGAATCTTGAAAGGAGAGAGGGCAAATTCAAAATTCGTCGCTTCTCGAGAAGGGTGAAGGACGTACAATTAGCTGGCCGTTAGCTGGGTCGTTTCTCACACTCGCAAACGACTCGAGGAACGGACAAGTGTCTCTGCGCTAATAAATTAATTAGTATGTCTGACTTTATACAGAATGTAGAGTCAAGAAATTGATAATTTGATAATATTTGGTTGATCGTATTTTTAAGTGAATTTATTTATCATTTACAGTCGCGTTATTACAGCGAGTTAAAAGTAGACTCACGAACAGGCGTAAGAAAATAGAACAGGAGATTTGTTTCACCATGATATAATGTAATTAATTCTATATTTTCAATACTTTGTGTATTTCCCTTTAATTTCAATTTTCCGTAAATGCACAGAAATTGCAAGGTACTTGATTAAAATCATAAGTTGTATTTTATAATTTTTTGGGGAAGATCGGTCTTCGTTTAATAATTTCTCGCAGTCGTAACGTTTAATTGGCATTTTTTTCAATTGCTTCCTGTAGAAAAAGAATTAATATTAAAGTACGATTCAACGCGTGGTTTTCGTACATCGATATTACATTTTCGTTCTACTTTTTTTTCATGAAACGTTTTGTGGAAAAGGTTTGTTAAAAATGTTACACATAGTTCGTATGATACCATCCTCGAATTCTGTGCAACTCCGCGAATGAGATTTCATTTTGTCAAGCATAATTAAATATTTTCTATAATTTTCCAGTAAATGATACTTTCGTAATTAAATTGTTAACTTCTGAAAAATGATTCAATGTAGCGTATTTATATTTATTTCTTAGACGTTCATCTCTCTAGAAATTCATAATTGAATTCGAAATGATACATTCTCATTTATTACAATAAAATAAGTATCACTATTTTAATATTTTCTCAGATGCGCTTAAAAGCGAGAAATTCATAGATATATTAAGTATCATTAGTTTTCTCAGTATCTTCTCAAATAAATGTGCTTAAACATGAGAAATTCATATATTAAGTTATTCATATATTATATTCATATACTAAATCATAATTCATATATTATCATCAATGCTTTAATATCTTTTTAAAATGAGAAAATTATATACTACATCTTACACAAAGAACATTACATATATTATTCAAAGAATGAGCTTCTCAAAAATTGTGACATCAAACTGAACCAAATCACAATCTCCACATCGAGATATCTGTAAAGCGAGACCAAAAAGAAAAAAAACACTTTCATCTAAATATTCCTCCAAATTATCTCAAAAACACTGCTGTTACCCCTAGCAAAATGTTTCAAATGATCAAATGCAAGTATTCGAAAATGTATAAAAATATGTATTCAGATCTTTGTAAGAAAGTTCAATTATTGACATCGCTGATTCTACCTTTCTAGTAGTAGTATTCGTATATCAAAGATTTCCCTATAATCTAACCTACTTCAAAGGCTGTTCCAACTAATCGAAGACCTCCCATATTATGCGCACATATATAGATAAATATCCTAAAAAATTAACTTCTCAGAAATCACATGACGTAAAAATCACAACCCCCACATCCAGACACCTACGAGACGATACTAAAAAAAGAACGCTCTACTAGATTCGCCCCGATCCACTTGCGCGACACGTTTTAACTCCTTTCCCCCATCCAACGTGTTTTAAATCCAAAATCATGTACCATGTGCCGGCAGCCTGGCAGAAAATAAAAGAGAAAGGAAGGAATACGAGGAAATTCAGCGGATGGTGACGGTCGTGTCCTCAGGCTGGTCGAGTATATGGGTGCAGGTTGCATCTGGCGACGTCGCGCCCCATAGAAGCCCCCCCGAAGCAAGAATTCAAGGGTTCCGGTTGCTCTCGGGCGTGCTAAGGCATCTTCCGCGTTCCCCTATAACGTTTTCTTCCGGTTGGTTAACTGTCGCGCGGAAATACGTCCAAGTCTCTTGGCACGGAGTGAACTTTGTCGGCATCGCCACCGGGAAACCGCTGAACTCTACTACCACTATCTTTCTATCCAGGATTTATCGTCCTTCGTTGTTGATTCTGTTCTCTTCTCTTTTCAAATATTATTCTTTCTCTTGGTTTTCTTCTATCGAAGGATATATTATAATAACATTGTCTTAATATTGTCTTAATAATTATACTTCGAGTGTTGGATTCCGCAGGTAAATAAATGACACTTAATATTTCCAAGAAAGTTTATTCTATATAATATTGCAACCGTGATCAAAAATAATGTTACAAGGTCTTGAAGTTCTTTGTTTCTTAGCATGTTTTTTTAATAATTTTGTTTATAGTAAATCGATGGGAGGGGGAAAGAAAGAAAGGGTGGATAACCAACTACTGGAATTTGCCCTATAAATAACTATTTGGTCGCTTTATTTTTAGGAGATTATTACTGGCTCAGTGTTAGCACTGATTGTGAAACAATATTGTAGAACTTGATTGGTCATCTAAGATGAGATTTCAAAAGGAATTATTATTTAATAAGTATTTAAAAAATTATTGTTTAATAAATATTAATTATTAATTAGTAATTATTTTTTTAAAAAACCGGATGATCTTTATTTTCAATCATTCGATTACGTGATTTTTTTTGAAATTTTTTTATTTCGTGGTATCTGAGGAAACTGGTAGGTACGTATCTTGTTTTCATACAAAAGTGATCCTTAATACATTTCTCTTGCATAATCATAAAAACAAGATCGTTATTGACTGGATACATCGTATTAAAATTGAATCGTACGATCAAGCCTTCAGGACGAAACCATGTATATGTAAATTTCGGATTTTTCAGCTATAAAACGTGCTGAATATTTCGATGAACGTGACATAGTCGCAAGTAAATCACTTGTTGAATTATTTAACTATTTCACGTTTAATTCTGAATTTTTATAATCGATCGAATTTACGATGTTGACATAAGAAGAACGATGTAATGTAGGAAACGAACGGAGCGTACCTCTCGGGAGTGCGTAACCTGAGATGAAACTCCCCGACATTTGCATATCAACTCTATTCATCTCGATATATGGCAAGAAAATAGGGGTTGATTTTAAAACGGTTACGAAGCTGATGAACGATAAGAAAAGATGAGAATAATAATTAATGCTTGTTGCATAGAAATTGTAAAATTGAAGAGGGATTGAAAAAATTCAGTCGGTTAATGGAATTCGGATCTTTTTAAGAATTTCACTGGAGGATTCCGAAAATTCCAAGAATCAGGTTCCATTTGTCTAAGGTTCCATTTCTAAGAGAAGTAATACAGTCTACAACAAATTCGAATTTGTCAATATTTATTTGAATATTTATTGAGTTGAATAATTTATCTACATTAAATATGAAAGTTTCTCTACATTTAATATGGATCACATAAAAAATGATCATTTTAATTATTTTTCTTGTTACTGGATCGACTAAATACTTTACAATATTATTCAATACTTTTACTTGTTCAGTACTTTACTTGATTGTCGAATTAAATACCAAAGTTCAACGAACTCAATAAAAGTATCTTTCAACCTTCCATCGAGTACGCTCTTCCACGAGATCAAAATGAAAGAATTTTTTTTAGCAATACACGGCAAACCTCTAATTTGTTCATCATAGAAAAACGTCTTAAATACATATAATGTTGCACGAGGCGTGCACACGGCGGCGGGCTAACTGCAACTTTAAAACGTACTTTAAAACGGCAACTAATGTTTTGCATTTAATGCTGGTTTAACATGGATCGCGCGAGCCGGAGGAACTTATTCAAGCTGATTTGTGTACTGGCATGAAGTAGTTGAATTAGTCGGGCCATGTGAATTCATTTGGCCAGGGCAGTCAAACTGCGGGCAAGTTTATTTGCCCGGAGCAACCAGAAGGTTAACCTACAGAATCTCTCGAGCACTCGTTGACCCAGCTTTTATATATATATGTGTCTATTTTTTATATTTTCGTCAGTTCCCGTGCCAGTCAAATATTTTTATTTGCAAAAAGAACCGACAAAATATGTAATGGTAAAATATTCTGCAATTTAGAACAAAGTTATTCTGACAAAGTAAAATAATAAATAGCAGTGTGACGAATGTCGCACAAGAAATCGAATGATAGAAGATACGAATAATTTTAATAAAATAAAATAAAATAAAATAAAAATTTAGGATTTAACATTGAAATGCGAAGAGATTTCTTTTTAATTTCGGAAATTGAGAATCTAATGTTCCACGGTGGCATCTTTCAAATTATAGAAATTATAGAAATTATTATATCTCGTTGTGCGTTCGATTACTCACTATTTACTAGAATGTTTTCATTTGTAAGAAAAATTACGTTTCTATCTATGATTCTATTTAGAATATCTTGGAATAGAATGAAAAAAGATAAAGATCTACGAAATTTAATATTGGAATTTTAACGTGTAATCCTAATAATTCGTAATTACGGTAATATATTGTAATATCTGTCAAATCGGGAAAACGCTGCTTCTCCGAAAAAACGTAAACTCTTATCTCTAGACGCGTTTTAATGAATTGAAATTTCAATGCCTGCTGGAACCCTGCGAGCTCCCGTGTATTCCGTGTCGGAGAAAATTGCAACGCGTTTTAATCATAACCGTATCCTTCAACAAAAATGAACTGTTTAACGGTCGTTTAATGCGAACGACACGTAATCACGGGCCGTTCAATTTTCCAAAAACGCGTCGATAGAATCTCACGCGACTACCGCGAGCGCATTAACGTCTCCTCTGCATCGTGCCGCTAGTAATTAACTACCAATCAACTAATACCCACCTCGAAAGTATGACCTGCTTCCAGATAGATTCGAAACCGCGTTAACGCTGGCTGCATTTAATAATGAACGTTCACAGAACATTTCGCCGAGTTGAATGCTAGGCGTAAAATTCATTTCTGTTGCAACTTCATTATTAATAGGGTCACGCTGCCACCCTTTCATTAACGACGCGTAGTCCCTCCTCCCCCCTCTTTCTTTAAAGCAAAATTATTTTTCAATTAGTATTTAATTAATCTCTGGCTCGTTATTCTTTAATTATTTTTGATAAATGACAAATTACACAGGTTGCGATAAATTATACCAAATCCGAATTTCGCTCTTTGGTTGAGTAAACTCCGGTTGTTTCGTCCGATCGATCATTGTTTCATTAAATTTTTTCTTCGTTTAAAATTTTTCAACATTCTGTTTGAATTTAAAAAAAAAATCCTCGTTACAGAGACGTTCTCAATTTTAAATAAAGGATCGTTTATAATTAACGATCGTAGATTACACAAAAATTAATTAATGTAATTTTAGTTCAAGAGAGAAATTACTTCACCAAGTAATTGTTTTTGAAAATTGTTACGCAATTTCTTTTCATTTTAATCGATAGTTATCAAATGACTACGTGAATTACCTGAATTTACGTGAAGAGCGTACAAGAATGTTGTATAAAATTGATACACATTTTATAAATATGTTTTAATATTATATATCTGTAATATTAAATATGTCCATTTTTAATATAAAAATATAATAATAATAATAAATATAAAAATATCTAATATTATAGATATAATATAATATTTTATAATACAATTTGCTATTAAGTCTTATACTGATCTTACTCAGGTTTGATCTTCGAACGAACTTCGCCCCTACGCGAATCCTCGATTTAAGAATCAGAGGTGCTGAGATAAGTTCGATATCGTATGTTTTAATAGAACGGCTTCGGCGGAAAATGCGAATGTTGAGATAACTCCGTCAGTATTAACCCTGACGTGACATTCAATTATCTCCGCACGGATCTTAAACGACTACTGCACGATCTCAAATGACCTTAAATATCCTTCAGCGATTGACGATCCAATTATTTCTAATAATCTCTACTGATACAATTATCCTTCCATTTTTTTTTTTTTTTGTCTCGCAAAGCTATATAATACGATGGAAATATCGGAGCTTTGAAGAAATAGCTCCGTATTCTATATTTAGAAAATTTTTAAAATTCACCACATCGTCATTTTTCATGCAACTTTATCTTTTTTTGTTTTACTGTTATCGAAACAGTACTTCATTGTGTGAATGATCCGCCAGTTAATCGATTTTCGATTAATTGTTGATGTTACGGTGTATTTCGGTATGACAGAATGCTTGAAATTCCTGACAAAATTTTTTAAATTAGGTACATGGTTATTTCCTTGAAAACCTTTCATGAAACCCTCCATGTTTTGGAAGCGATCAATGATCCAATTATTTTCCAATAATATGTGAATGTATGTGCAAGAGCTGCAAAGAGCATTGCCAAACCGTGGTATCAATTATCAATGGTACTTTTTTACGTAACCACAAAAATTTTATACCACGAGGATGAAATGAACTCGATTAAAAAACGTTTTATTGAAGAATGAAGAAGTATGCCAATGTTTTTCATAATCACTGCAAATATGTTAAAACATTTCGGACAAAACATTTCTAGTTATTAAAAGTTATTACCCAGAGTTGAAAAAAAACTGAATAAATACGTTATGATAAATTGAATAAGTAAATCACGTCGTAATCGTTCATTTTTTAATTTGATGTCTCTCACAATCGAGAAAATGTACACCACATAATTACGGTAGCGTTAGTGTCAACAATTTTATCAAAAAATTCATAGAGCTTAAAATTCACAGCCTACATTAAGTAGTTAAAATTTTATTAAAATTGAAAATTTTAGCGTAAACATAAAAAATCTGAAAAAGTTCTCTCAATCCTTCTCTGATGTCTTATACAATTAAATAATCCGTACAATTCAAAATTTACAGCCTGTATCAAAAATATTGATCAATTTTGTTATAATAATCAGTTTTATTAAAATGATCAATTTTGCATTAATTTTGTTAACATTTGCATCAAATTCAACAGCATACATAAAAAAAATCTAACGAAGAAGTTCTCTCGATTCCTTCTCGATATCTTACGCAATAGAAAAAGAGTACACTACATAATTAACGCGATAGAGTATCAACAATTTTATCAACAGCTTAGAATTCACAGCCTGCAATAAATAGTTGAAGTTTTGTAAAAAATCGAAAACATCCTAACTTCCAACATACATAAAACTTTCGAAGAAGAAATTCTCTCGATTTCTCTTGAAGATCTCCAAATTACAAGCATACGTTATTTCCGGTTTTATCATTTACTTCCCCTAATTATTTTACGTCCTTGGCGAAACTACGCGCTCTGAAAAACACCACGCACGCCAGAGTCATCGATCACCAAGATCACTTGCCATCAGGCTCCGTCTCACTGCGTCGAATTTCCGTTTCGCGCGGGTCTAATTAACCGCGCGGCCAAGCCGTGTTTCCACGCTTTGTCCGTTGCGGAACGATGCGACGTTGGAAATTACACCGAAACACGACGCTGTCCTCCTTCGCTGCCCTGCATGTATACCTTACTCTCGGTGCCACGGTATTATCTCGCCACTCCCTTTTCGCAACCCTCGCACGGATACGACCGGGGCACGCGAGAACGCGCACGTTGTATAGGATGGAAAGTTTGTTCATTGCTATCGTAGATGAATTCTACAGTATCGATTTGTCGAAAATGCATGTAAAGAACCTGCCGCAAAATTGCGGTCAGGCCAATTTCAAGGCCAAAAAATTTTTTTTCTTGCATTGTATTCTTGTAGTCATCACAAAAGTAAAATTTCTCCAAGGAACCATAGGTCGCAACCCGATAGTTCTATTGAAAAATGGCAAAAAATCATTTAACACTGCGAACGCATGCATGCTAAAAGCGACTTTATAGCTCTGAACGCGTGGATGTCTATTTTAAATTCTCTTTGATGATTATTTTATAATTCTCTTGAAAAATGGCAAAAGGTTCTTAATTATTGCGGACGCGTGCGTCCTAACAGCGACTTTATGATTCTATATTAAGTTTCACTAACATTTGATTTATCACAGTTATAGCATCAGTGTGAGTCTAAATAATCAAATGATAAAACTAACTGTTAACATTATTTAAAACATAAACATTACATCCACGCGTCCCGAACCATGAAGTCGCTGTTAGAATGCACGCGTTAGCAGTGTATGATTAAGAAACTTTTTTGCCATTTTTCAAGAGAACTATTAGGTTGCGACCTGGTTCCTTAGGAAAGTTTTACCTTCGTGATGAATAGAAAAAAAAAAAATTTGTGTGAGCTTGAGATTTAAAGTCAAGGTTAATTTTGCGGTTCTTTATATGTATTTCCATCAAATCGAAGGTATAGAATTCATCTATTGATAACCACGGACAAACTTTTTTCTTCAGCCTGTACAGTAGAGTCCCTACTTAAGTGTTTCCCATTTAAGCGTCCATCGATATCCCTACTAATTCTTGGAATTGAAACTATCTCACTCTAGGCTACCTTACCTGCCGAAGGTCACGTGAAACATGATACTTGCACAATACAAAGCAGCTGATACTTTATACTGATATTTCGGCACGATATAGCTCCGCAAAATATATACCTCCCCACGTAAGTAATACTGATATTTCGGCACGATATAGCTCCTATATACCTCCCCACATAAGCGTCCGTTTTCAGTCCCAACTATGTGCTCAATGGGGAGGTTACTGTACTTCGTCGAGGAGAGACGACGACCCTTTGGTCCTCGCACCCTCCTGTGAGTGAAGAGTACGCAAGAAGGTGTATCTCGAGATGACGTTTTCGCTGCGAAGTTTTCACCGCCTTGTTCCGTCTGTTTGCACGTTGCGTGAAGAGAAGAATCGGAACTGATTGCGTTACCAAGAGATAAAGGGACCTCTTCTCGACTTAACCTTTATTCGAGGCGAAATCGACACCGGGGAAATCCGCGGCACGGTTAGTTGCTCGCGTCAGCCGGCAGATGTTGAAGGGAAACGCTTGCTAACGATATTCCTACGGTTTCGCGAACAGATTTGTAAGAAGAAATGTTTCCGAGTGCAGATTTATAGAACTTCCGTGAATAATTGGATAATTGTATGATTGAAGGGAAAGTATCTAAGAATCACAATAAAATTGGAAGAAAATTCAAATATTCGAGAGAAATTGTATTATTACATTTTATAAATATCTCTCAATCGATCTTTTTGAAACTCGTGTTTATGCATATTTCAAATTTTTTGTTGTATCTCCGTCTTGCAATTTCGTTATAAAACGTTATAAAAATTTATTATAAATCATAAGATCTATTGTGATTTATATTAAGTTACTATAAAATTGGTTTTTACTTTTATAAAAAAGTAAAAAATACTTCAAATTTTCTAGCAGAAAGGACACGTTTTTTATATTTGAACTATTTCTCTTTCATCGATCTCATGAACAATATTTAGACCTTATAATTCCTTGAACGATATTCAATTATCTTTTTTCTCGTTGATTTTGTCAAATTTTATTGAAATTCAACGAATATAAAGCAGAACAAAATTAATAACTTCGAATTTTAGTATCAAATGCCCGTGTTATGCTGGCGGTATTTTTTTTAAAGACGTTTAAGAATTTGGGACAAGGATTTCAAACGAACAAAGCTGTAAACGCGTCAGTTCAACCTCGTTCGAACTTCCGGGCAACGCGCTTTTATTTAATATTTACCATTTCCCGGAGAGATTCCGCGCCGAGTTTATAGCGAAACGGTTTAAACCGACAGATAAGAGAAAAACGGAATGAAGTTTGAAAATGTTTAAATTGCCGAAACATGCTTTCCTCGAAAATTCTTTCTTTCCACCGCTCCGTTTTCCATCCTTCTCTCTCTCTTTCTTCCTTCTTTTTTCTCCTTTTTCTTAAAAAAACCTATTCGCGCGAGTTTTCACGATTTCTTATTTGGTATTTACTGCGTATTGCGTTTCTAACAAGACGCTGTTGCTATTTCCCGGAGCTTCGCAGCGGGGATTTACCAAAGAGATTTAAATCGAAGGATAAGGGAATAAAACTCGAAAATCAGATTGCGAGAAGAAAGAGGAACGAGATTGCAATTTTTCCTTCTCATCCCGTTGAAAAAACAAAAGCCTCTCTTCTTGCACGTTATAACTTTCTCCGACAATATTCTTTCGTCATGTTTTCAGAAATTTTTAGCCAGTTTAGTTAGTGTCACCGACACATGGACGCCTCCAATGTTGTTATTCGCTCATTCATATTTTTTGTGGCTAGTATAAAGCAAATTAAGTTCCGTAAAAGTAAGCTGGATTTATTGTCCCAAGTGTCTATAGGAAGTTCAAACGTCATCGAATGGAAAGAAAGAACCAGCTGTGTACTTTCACGAGAAACGAATCAACTTCCACAAACGTTTGACCTCCACAAATTCTATACTCTCTATCGACACTGTTAAAACAACTACTATTTACTATTTAAAAAAATTAAACATTCTTGTTAATCTGACTATCAGTTCAATTATAAATTTCTACTATCGTTATTGAAAAATGCTACTATGTATATTACTTTTGTATGTAATGAATTAACTGTGAAAACAGATTTTACTAATTATATCGTTTGTTTTAAAACTTAAAACTCGTTTGTCATAAAAACTAAGAAACCAGCATTGTGCCAATACTTTTTAGATCCACCGTATTTGTACAAATATTTAAAAAAAAACGAGTATTTAAAAGAAAAAAAATTTAGAGAATTTGCAACGAAACCCTTAAATCACAAATAATTACTACAATATTATGTATTTTTGCATAAATAATGTAATTACGACTACTTCAAAATAATTCAAAAATTCAATATATTATTGTTATATCGTTATTTGATATCGAGTTTAATTTGTTTGATTCAAAAATGATTTACTATTAAAAACTCATTTTTCTACTAAATATTATCTACTTATCTATTGCCTATTAAATATTTCTTTAAGATTTAAAAATAGGATCATCGCCCAAAGGAAATATGGCAATCAACGTGTTAAAAGAGAACGTTTTTCTCCAAACTATTAAAAATATTTTACATTTCAAAAAAAAAAGCAAATGTGTCAATATTTCTTTGATCCTCGAATTTTCATATTACTTGCATCATTAATTACTTCTAAATTCGAAATTGCCATCATGCGCTATCGTTACTTTCGTACACCGTGGAATCATTCACGGAAACAAGCTCTGTTAATGCGTCATTTCTTTTCGCAAAAATGTCGCAAATGAAAAACTAGATAGCGCTAGGTCTGGTTTTTCTATCCGCTGTATTTGTTCAGATGTATCGACTGCAAGTATCGTGGAGTATGACAGAGTAAATATTTCTTCAGACAGATAATTTTATTCAGGGGAGAGGAAAGATGTGGGGGAAGTTCAACGAAACAATTTTGCTTGGTACGTAGCTGCCGGCCTTGTTTCGCAAAAGGTGACTACGTGACTACAACGCGAGGATGAAGCTTAAGGGTTTAGGACATGGATTAAGGATAGCGGAAAGACTTGGCCGTTCGTGCGAGTAATCTAGGGCAAAAAGGACGGTTTTAAATGAATACACGTACCGATGGAACGAGGCGCATCGCTCTTCCACGGGCTTATAAATTACTAATTGCGAAGAAATGGGAGATACAATTTTCCCCGGCGATTCTGAACCAACGGAGGAGTATCAATTTCACGTTTTAATTAACATTCTTTTCTGCCAGCGAGAGAAATTATTTCGGTAGAAACGCGTCATGGGATTGCAACACCCTTGCCGCGTAATTTTTACTTTTTCATATCGCCGTTTACGACCTGGTATTCGGATGTAATTTATACACGTTCGAGAATCAAGGAATTTTTGCGATAGCTAATATCCGGCAACGTTCGAAAATATTCGACGATTAAGGATGAATTTTTTGAGAAACTGTCGCGAACCGTGATTTGGGTGTCTTAATTGTAATTTTTGAGGTAGATTATGATTTTCTTAGTATTCGCCAGCAGATATTAGACCCATATTCAGATGAGGAAATTTCATTTCCAATAAATAATTAGAAGCGGGCTAGTATCGGAAGCGATAGAAATTGGAAACTTTCAGAAGGATACGATTGAATTCCTCGTCGCAATTAAAAAACATCACAATTTATTAGATTGGACAGAAAATAACTGGAATGAAAGATGAATTTTTCGTGAGAAACAAAAACTTCATTAGACAATATCATTGATAATATATATATCGAATATCTTTTGTCATCTTTCAAGCAATTTCGTGATTCCTTAATTTAAAAAAATTCTTGTCTTTTTTTGACAAAAGAAAAAGCTCCAAGAACGATTTGATATCTTCAGTAGTGGATCCTAAATTTAGCAAACCAATTCTGACATTGCCTTAGTTTGAAAGTTTCTTTACCATACGCGTCAGATAATTTTTTGTGAATTTGCACAGCGATTTTTCTCCCCTTTCAGCGATACAGTAAAATATGAAAAAGAGGTCTCTTTTTGATTTTTCATTTTGAAATTGACGCCAAACGCACAATTGTTAACAAAGTCGTTTTCTTTTTCTTTGAACAATCAAACAACTTTGAATAATCAAGTATTAGGCATAATAAATCTGCGGTTTAAAATGAAATTTGTTACAAGATATACGTATACGTATAGAAAAAACGCAATTACTATTAGAAAAAACGTAATTACTTTTTGGCCAATTCGATACAATATAATTATAACAATATAATTAACAATATAATTATAACAATATAAATAATAACATTATAATTTTCAAATACCATGCTTAATTTCTAATAAATAGTAAGAAAAAAAGTTTATATTTTTGAAAATTAATCGTCAAATGACAATGAAATTATTTCAATGGTACTTTCTATAATTTGTGAAATTTTTATTTTTAAATCTCAATATATTTCAACTTCCAGTATTTATGATATAATGAATAAAATAATAAAATATGAAATATAATATAATGAATCAAACAATAAAATGTAAATTTTACAACAAATTTTCCTGGTCGTCGAATCTCTTCAAATGAAATCAATTCAATAATGAAATGCCGAAACTTGCAAAGCACAGAAAGTTAAAAAGTTAAAAAAGATTCTTATATAGTGTGTGTGTGTGTGTGTATACACACTATATATGTATACACACTATATAGTTATATATATACACACTTATATAATTATATATATACTATATAAGAATCTTATATTATATATATATATATATATATATATATATATACATGAATTATGGAAAATATCTCTCAACCATCGCGATAATTTCATTTCCTCCGCCAAATAACATTTGGCGAAGATTCATAGAGAATTCAGCCAATATCTCTCTATATTTCAGCGAAAAATCGACAGCCATTATTGCGGACGTGTCTCTTTCTTTGCTCTCGATTCGAATTTAACCTGCCATGTAACTTCCGACGTTTAAAACGCGCAAAACAATGTACAGTCACGCTCCGTTTAATCGCGTATCGAGAAACAACGATTAATGGCGAACATTTTTCCTCTTTCTTCTTTTTTCATTTTCTTTTCTCTTCTTCTTTTTTTTTAAACCACAAAAAGCGTCCTCTGTGCGTGCGAACAGATAAGGTAAAAATATCGTCGCGGTTGGCTCGCGTCGTCGGTCAAAGGCCTGTCAGAGACAAAGCTGACAAAAGAATATTTGATCCTCCTCACTTGTTTTCTCCCGGCGATCTTTTTGTTGAAATTCATCTAGGCGATTGAATAGGTCGCGGTGTGGGTACTATTGCGCGACAGAGATGTTCAAAACGTCGGTGAACCGGTGGCGCAGCGTTTTCGATCGCCACGCATTCGATTACAGCGAATCGAAGCTCGGCTGACAGGACAGATTCTTCTACATGTGTTTCAACTTTCGGTTGAAAAATTTTGTAAATTTTATGAAATATCCCAGTCATCGAATCCTTTCAAGCGAAATCGATTCAGTAACGAAATGCCAAAACTTGAAATACACTGAAATTAACTTTCTTAAAGAGCTAAAAAAACTCGTGAAAACTGTATTAATCGTAGTTGATTCCTAACACGAAATGCTTAATTTTATGAAGTAAGCAGATTGATGTCTCTTAGGGGGTTGATATTTTATTTCGATCGAAAAGATTTTTCGTTGCTCCAGAGCTTGATTTATTTTCTGAGAGAATTCGAAATGTCTTTTACAAAGAAATCACTAGATACTCTTCTACGATTAAAGTTATATAGAATACTGTATATAAAGTTATAATGTATATACATATTTATTGTATAGATAAGATCACCTTTCACGTAGAACAAGAATATCAATTATCGAGGATGATGCAAAAAATATGTATAGCCAACAATTATCTCACGATTCTCTACTTCAAAATTATTTCCTCGTCGAGATGATTTTTCTGCCGCGTCCACTCTCATACGTTCTCCTCCGTAAAAGAAAAAATTTTGTAAATTCTTCCCTTTTCAAAATATTTCTTCGAATCTCCCGAAATATTATCCAAACACTAACTTCCCGATAAACAACGTCCGCCGACGATCAAACAAACAATTCCTCGCAAAAACACGAGCGAAAAACCGTGCAACTGCTTTTTTCCCTCCACTTACACCAGGGGGGACGAACGCGGAATAAACGGGGACGGCGGGACAGCCGCGCGAAGATTGATTAACAACGCAAAGCAAGCCTCGTTTCACTTCTTTCATTGGCCTTTTGTCACGCGTTTGCTCTGTCAAATGGAAACTCCTCTCGTCGTCTGGCCTCTCGAGCGTTCTCAGGTGTGTGTTGGCCTCCGGCCAGTGTGTGGATCCGTCCATTGAATCAGCCGTGCCTCGGTGACGAGCCTCGAGAGCCTGTACAGGTGTATGTTTCATCCCCCTGGTGTATACGCGCCCCGCCAACCCTCTTGGCCAGCACCTGTGACGACGATGCGACGGTCCGACACGTAGATATGCATCCGTTCTATACGTTTCCATTCAACCGTGAGTGAAGTTACACGTGTTAATAGCGAGGAGATAGAGAGAGGTTTCGCGCAAGACAGAGATGCACGAATTACTAGAAGCTCGATAGAAATTTCGTTAAATCAACGTCGTGGTTGCCACGTACTCCTAACTCCGTGGTCTAATATTTTTCTTCTCCATTGAGAGAGAACTGAAATGTTGACAGACAGAGATGACAGACCAAACATAACCAGATGTCGACAGACATCGTCTGTACAATTTTAAACCATATTTATTGTATATTTCAAGCAGTCTTGGCAAGACTTAAATATCTTTGGTAATTTCGCTATATTTTAATGTTTTTCACTCCTAATTAGAAAACCTCAATGATCTTCAATGATAATCTTCAATGATCTTCATGTAACTATGACTGTCGCAATCAGCAAGATATTCTTTAAATAACTTCTAGCGACAGTGACACGATTTGTCACGATCTTTGAATCGCAATTCACGACACTTCACATTGGACTTTCAAGTATCAATGATTTCAAGTATTAATGACACAATTTGTACGATTGCCCGCTAAGCTTCGTACGACTCTAATTCCTAGTAACAGAATTTTGTCGATCCTGTGCAATCTTCTTCGTGACCCGCGAATTCCCAAGTGAGGAGCTTCAATATTCTCTATCTAACTGTAACACGATTCAATGCGTGTTTGCCTAGCTGTTTGAAACATTTAAGAACGATTCTTGGCATTCGCTGTCGCGTTAAAATAATTTTACAAAAAAAGCAGCTTCGCGTTAACTCTTATGCGATTAATTATGTTAATTAATAAGTACGTTGCATCCTGAGACTGACGAGTACATATATAATAGAATATACCAATCCACGCTTACGACTTATCACCGGCGTTAATTCATTCTGGGCCCGTGATTAATCTTAATTCTCCTGATTTCGCATTCGGTTTCAATTCGGCAAATTCGCGCGTATTCCGACTATCGGAATACCGTTTACAGAAAACGTCAATTACGGAAACATCTAATATGCGAGATATCGATTATTCGGGACGCGGGCTGCTACCTGCACGATCGTACGAATTAATTCACGAGCCGAGCGAGGGCGTGTTCACGCTCCAGAAGTAACTGCCTTCCGGTATTTCGATTCTCGGTACGAATCAGGAAGGACACGACTCGGTTAATTAAATCGAAGAGGAAATATTCAAATTTAGCCTTAAATATTCATAAAATCTAAAACCTAATAATTTGTGAAACCTAATAATTTCTTGATAACGCAGTTAGACTACCACGTACGCACATACATACTTGCATACTTACTACGTAGAAATATTTCCCTCGGTCGTCGATATTTGATCGTACGATTGTTATCAACGTGAGAGAGGAGTTAATTAATCCCTGTAACTTGTTCAAAAATCAGATACGTGCCAGCGTTTTTCTCATAGCCGAGGACGCGAGGTCGAATCGATAGCGTTTAATTAATGAGAAACAAAGAAGGAAACATCTCATAAAAATGTATGAAGTGCAATAGTGAAACATCGGATCGACGTTAATACGTACACGCACCTGAATTGTTCGTGCCGGCTCCATCGTACGTGTGCGAGCGATTATGCAAAGTAATTTGTCTGTTGCTTGTTGCCGGGGCAACTCTCAACGCTCGGCGATATTTCATTTACGAATAAATTTTCGACCAACCAGTTTCGTGTTCTTGCTTATCAAAATAATACTCACTACAATTTTCATCCACATGAAACGAGGACCTGTTCTCTGGAACACGAATTTGATGGCACGCGGGATAAACTCGTGTTTCAGATCGCGATCGACAAATCGAGGAAAATCGATTCCGTCCAACTTTTTTCGTCAACGAAACATCCCACGTGGTGGCAGCGTCACATTTGCATATTTCATCAAAAATTGAAGAATCACGATTCGATTCCGTCGATTCTAGCATTCTTCATTTACTTGTAAATTTGACGTATGTATCCCATTAAGAGTATCGTGCTAACTTTGGAATTATACAAATTTTTCTGTTTTGTCTTTCGTTTTCTGCAATATTTGTCAATCGCAGAACGACAATTTGCTTTTCAAAGTAAATGGAACGGAAATAAACGCAAGATCGCATGATTTATACAAATACGATATTTAAATACTGCACAGTGGCGAATTTTCGATATTTTCAATATGTTCCCTTTCTCTCTCTCTCTCTCTCTCTCTTTCTCCCGTTTTTTTGAATTTTTATCTTGTTTTCTTTTTTCGACCGTCGAAACAGTTTACACTCATTTACAGATGTATTTTCTAGCAAAATGTTCCAAATAAATATCCGATTTTATCGCGGCGGTATTTCCACAGGGACAAAATCAAATTAGCTTTGACAAGATCCTTTGATATATAATATTTGCCTAATAACGAAACCGTATCCGCCTTGGTTGCCTAGTTAACGCGTTCAACGCTATGATGGACACCGGTAACCAACACGGAAATTTCCGTTTACGCCCCGTCAACCACTGGCGACCATCGTCCCGGTAACTCTGTCAAATTTGTATAATACGCAATTATTTCGAGTTGCGAGATCACGTCTGTTTGCGCGACAATGAAGAAGCTTAATGATAAACGTAAACTTAGTGACAACGTAAGATAACGTCGTGTGTAGATTGCATTTCATTCGACTCGACATTCTAAATTTTCAAAATCTGCTTCGACTCGGTTTCGATCGGTATGGACAAAAATCCATGCGTAAATATGACTTTTGCGATTCGATTCGATTTTATTAACAACACATATAATATTATAACGACCACGCAATTTTTTGAAGTCAATTGAGATTTATCTTCGATCAATCACTTTTGACTTTTGAATCATCAAATTCGAAGATGAAATGAAAAGTTTTTCACACTTTGTAATAAAATTGTGAATTTCACGCAGTGTAAAGAAATTTTTGTGAGTTACAATCAACAATGTTGAGAGGATGAATAATTTACAAAGTTATCGACGTTATTTGAAACATGTAGTTTATGATTCTCAAATATGAAGTGTGTCATCCGTATGTCGGATAAATTTGGAAAAAATCGAAAATTTAAGTATCTCCATCCAAAAATAGGTCTGCTCTTGTTATTGTATATTATATTATTAGTTATTAAATTTCTAGTACTTTGGTTATTTTGTACTGGAAGTTGAATATTATATATTATAAATAATAAATTTGTAAATATATTATTTTGTATTTATTAAATAATTTTATTTTTAGTAGATGTTTTTATAAGTTATTATATATTATATTAATAGTCATTAAATTTTCGGTATTTTGGTTGTTTTGTACCGAAAGTTGAATATTATATATTGTCTATTATATAAATTTCATATCAAATCAGCAGATATAAATATTCTCTGACGTATCCATATAGAAACTTTGCGTTCCGTGTACAAAACGAATAATATTTATTTTCAAGCTTCATTTCTAATAAACACTCGTATATAAAAAGAGATGAAAAATATTTATGCGAAATACTTTACGATCGCAAGTAAATTGGGATAAAATTAACCTAATCTAACAATTCAATTTTTGATTCTAATCTCAAAAATCGGAATCTTTCCAAAAATCGTAATCTCGATACATTCATTGTTCCTGAGTTTGCGAGTTTTGATAGAAAAATTTAAAAAGAAGAACAAATCCTTTACAATGAACATTACTATTAAACCGAAGATATTTATTTGCTATTGTTAGAACAAGCGAAAAGAAGAAAACAGAACTGAAATCATTATCAATCCTTAGGGATACTGCAAAGTATATAATTGTCAAATAGATTACAATTGTTAAAATAGAATATTTCAGATCATTATAAAATATTATACGTAAAGTGTTCTGTAGCAACTGAAAAGTAGAAGTAGGGGCTGATTTTTCATAAAAAATCGTAAACGTAGAATAAAATGTTTTTATCGGGAAAGTCGACTCTAAGAATTTATCAAGTACCAAGACAAAGTAAAAGCTTTTAACAAAACAGTCAAGGTCTATTTTCTTGAAAATTAAACTTTGAACGAGAAAATTTGTTCCACATTTTTGATCAATTTTTGCAGAATATATGTTGATATAATTAGAATAGAAGTTGATACTATTTTATAGAACAGATTATTGAATAATTTTGTTGAATCTAAGTTCGTAGAATTCCATTAATTATACTTTGTTGTTGCGCTTTTGGCTAAACTCAAGTACACTCGATAAATTTTCAAACTCGATTTTCTCGAGAACGAAGCTTTAAATTAAATTAAATTTAAAAAAAATTTAATTCCACGTATTCGATTTATTTATCTATTTATTATTATTTTTTTTTTTTAATGAAAGATCACTTCGTTCTCGTTCTACACATGTTACAGAACACACTGTATTGTGCATTGTCGTTCAAGTAGACTAAAATTCATATCTTCCATCGATCCTGGGAAAGTGTGTTAAAAACTCGCGGAGGAAATTTTTTGGAGAGCGGGTCAAAGGGAAAGAGCGACCAACAATGTTAACTGCGCGCATTGGTGGCAAGCCGGGGTTGGAGAACGTGATTCGACAAACCACACTAAATTAACCATCGAGGAGAAGGATGCAAAAAGAGCTATTACATTGGTCCTCTCTATGACTTTCGTAACCAGCGTCACGAAACAATGCGTAATTCCCGCATAAATGCCGAGTCTAACGCTCGATCAGTGCATGAATGTGAATTAATTGCGCGAAATAGGTCTCGCGAGCTCGCTATTTCCTCATTGGTCACAAACGGCTAAGTCTGGAGTATAAAATTTGAAACGGAGTATAGAGCGGCGCAGTTGGAACAGGATTAACAAACAAACGCACTATGGCGAGGCAAAGCCAGGCGAATAAACAACCAGATCTCTCTCTCACTCTCTCTCTCCCGTTCTCTATTTCTCACCCTTTGTTCTTTCTGTTTTCTGCCTCTTCTTTTGTCTTTTCTCCTTCTGTTTTTTCTTTTTTCTTTTTTTTTATTTTTCTTCCTTCGTCCATCTTTTGTTCTCTTTTTTTCTGTTTTCCCTTCTCGACAGTCAAGTTAGGTTGGAATTTTCAATTTCGAGATGCTTTATAAATTTATCTTAGCCCCCACCCTCACTCCGTCCACTTTGTACTCTCTAGAAAAGTTGTTCCAGGGGTTGTTTAATTGTTTGATGCTGTTCTCGAAGCTTCTTTGCCTTGTGCAGGATTCCTCTAAAAAATTTACTCTCTCCTTGAGCTTTCATTTCAATTTTGTAAAGTGCTCCCGTTATTTTCTTGTTAATTTCTTTTCTTATATTATAAATTGCTTTTTTTTCTTTTTTTTTTAGTACGAATCACCATGTTTATAATTAAGTTGTTATTTTGTTCTTTCGATATTTTGTCACAATTTTTGCTTGTTTCGTAAATTAACTTTATGTTGAAAAATAAAAACGAGTTATTGCAATTTAATTATTTTGTACAAGCTCTGGGAAGAAATCTAAAGATATTCTTCATTCGCGTTTTATTTTCAGAAAGATGACCCTCTTCCGCTCTTATTTATCTTCTACAATCAATAGTATTGTTATTTGTTTGCCCCGTTTTGTCCGTATGAGAAACTCAATCCGTTTATCAAGGTCAATAATTCATAGCCTTCTGACATTACATTATAACTTCATTCTTGTCTCAATGCTCACATTCTTGATCTTTGACAGTGTTTCTTTCAGAATATTGCGTACGAAATACATTTTACCCATAAATCTGAAAAAAATTTCATTTTTACTATCAGGTAAACTACAATGATAATAAATGTTAGACAGTAAGGCGATATGTTTACTGCAGTATTCAAGAATGAAATGAAATTTTCATATAGGACTTTTTAATTCTGATCTATTTATAATTTTTCTTTTCAATTCTGATCAAATGATTTCAATCATAATTGTATTAAAGTGGTTTACAATATCTTCTGTATATATATTTTGTAGAAATTATTCATTTATTATTTGCATCGTTTATTATTTCTCAATGTGCACAATTCTATAATTTTATCAGGATGTTTCTGCAGTTAAAAATCTTATTTATAGTTTTTTAGTCGTTACTGGCACAATTTTCTGTATAACTTGATGAAGATGGACACTAATGACAAACTTGAGCGATCAAAATCTTGAGATTTTTGTACTAAAAATAAATCAGAGAATTATAAACTTCAACGAATTACTCTAAATTCAATGATACAGATACTATTATACGGCAAAAATATTCTCTCTAGTTAAACTGCAAGCGGTTTAATAACAACATTTAATTGGCTAGTACAAATCTATGTGATCGACATGTTTGAACGTGAAGAAATAACACGTTGCAGATCGTGATAAAATATAAATTAATCACTCGATGATTTGGAAATCACCGATTAATGAGTACAAATTACAAAAATCAATCGAGACTACTGATTTATTTCAGCAATGATTAATTGATTATTGATTTCGATTGCTACATTATGACTGTTATTTAGAAATTGATTGCAGAAATGATTGCAAAGTATATGATTACCCGCCAAAGTAATCAGCCCCGAGATAGGCTATTATTTCCGCATTTTCCACGACTAACAATCCTGCATATTCGTTAACGTTCACATTCATTAATATCATTATCTGCCACTGTTACATTTTCCTGTTACATCTCGCGATACTCTTTCGCAAAATTATCTCGGCCACGCGAAAGGCAAATTCGGAGGCCGACAAAGCAAGCAAAACATGATTAACCACCAAAGCACCACTTAAGTAACTCGCGAGCCCATCCAACCGACTAATTCGATTACTTATACAGGGTGAATAAAAAGCGGCGCGGCCCTTGAAGGAGGGCAAATTGTGGACTTTACCATCTAGTTAACTCTAGACTGGCTCGTCCTTCGTCGTTCAACGAAATCGACATCATCGTTTGCTCTTCCGCCTGTTCTTTAATTTCAATCGAAACAGAATTGCGGCACCGAAATTGAAATCGCGGAGTGAGCATTCCTCACAGCGAGTTCGCTCAAATCAGATTCTTGAACGAATGCGCCGCAACCCTCGACGATTTTCTTAAATTGCGCGAGCACCACCCGTCCTCTGACACTCGAAGAATTTCTCTTCGAGAAGGAACGTGAAGAAAAGAAAAGAGCAGTTTGACATCTCGAAAGTGTCACAGCTATTTATTCAGTATTAATTTCTCACGTATTTTAGTTTGGTATTTTAGTATTTTTGTCACGTTAACTCATAACCGATGTGATTGGGTATATATTGGAAAAATCATAAACAATTCAAAACAATTCTAAATTATCGTTTTAACAAATTCCAACAATTCTAAATTACTTGAAGGCTACTGAGAAAGTTCGATTAAATTGAAACTATGTGAAATACAAACCAAATTAAACTCTAAATATGCTGACACATATAACGAGTCATCTGAAATTCGATTGGTAATAATCAGAATAATTATAATATGTTTCAATATTCATATGATACTGTTTAAGGACCAGTAATAATAACAACGAATAAGATCGAGAAAGGATGGAACGAACAGTGGAAGAAACTTTCGCGCCAAAAAAATTCTAATAATTCTAAATTACTTAGAGTAATTAAATTCAATTGAACTAAAACTATGTAAAATATAAACCAAATTAAACACTCTAAATATGTTGACACATATAACGAGTCATCTAAAATTCGCTCGACTGGTAATAATCAGAATAATGGCAGTATATTACTGTTTGAGAACCAGTAACAATACGAAAAAAGTGGAAGAAACTCTCACGCTAAAAAATTAATAGGAGCAGAGGGGTGTTCGTGACGAGTGACTGGAGGGATCGTAAATCACGAGGAAAGCCTGCAAGTGCTCGAGCTGCACGATCGCTCGTAAACACGTGGAAGACACGATGTTTCGCGTGTAATCGCGAGCTCGAAAAGCCACGAAGCCCTTCTTCTTTCACTAGAAGAAGAAGGAATCGCAAGAACGTGCCGATCGTAACACGGGCCACGCCGAGGAACAGCGTGTTTTCGATGCATCCCCTTTCACGCTCGTGCCTTCCTTCTTCGCCACCGCTTTTCTCTTTTATTTGGCTCGTAGCTCCCAACTCGTCGAATAGATTAACCTTACGAACGGATACGTGTTTTCCCGGGGGAACTGCCGACGTTTCCTTACGTTGCCTCCAACTTTCTTCTGTAAATCTGCATCCAGCAACGATTTATGACCGTTTTATTGACTTTCGACGAATGGACACTGTCCGTGGTACGCGGAGATTTGATTTGTCGTTATCGGATCGCGATGGCGCGCGTTTCGTAGTTTCATTGCGGATGAGATTATATGATTTATCGGTCTGATGCATGCAAGGAAGAGGATTTTGAAAGCCAGTGCTTGCGGAAATTTGGACGAGGTGATAGTTGATATGAAATTGAAAGGGAACTCTGACTGATTGCGATTGCACGTTGTTGAAAAAGAACAAAAGTCCAATGTTATCAATATAAGAAGAGAATTTCGTGTCTGTCATAAAGTATTAATAATATTGGATAAAACTCTATCGTTATTTTCTTTTCTTTTTCTTTTTTTTTTAGACACTGTAATTTTGTAACTTATATCACGTAAAATTTTTAGAAAGGTGAGAGTTGCAATTTGAGGCGAGTTTCATGCTAAAACAAATTTATTGGTTTTCAACTTTACAATAAGCTGCAAGTGCGTTGCAAAGTTCGGTGAAATCTATAACTCAATGAGGTAAAGTTCCTTTATGGATATTCAAGTTGTGCTTAACTTTTTCAATGTTACAGTAAGTTATAAAGTCTGATAAAAATCTACATTTAACATGCACGATGTGCAGTGAGTCGAATATGTTGTGTAAAATTTTCAGTCTCTGCGAGAAAATCAAGTTTGAATACATTTAACCAAAAGTTAATCGACTACACACGTACTCGACGAACTTTTAAACTCAATTTCTCTTGGAGTTACTTTAAATTTTTTTTGCTTATTTATTTTTTAGTCGCTTTTAGACTTAGAGACTTGGAAAATTTTCTTCACGTGGAGTGATCGATCTAAACTATTAAAAATTAATCGACATCGATTGAGAATGCGTATGCACCATCAAAAGTGTTTCTAGTTAACAAATCACATCGAATTGAAAATACGATATAAAGAATACACGAGGGAACAGTTTCCAGAGTAGAACGTAGAACAGTTTCCGTAGATCTGTAACGATCTCTATTTTTATTCGCTTTCTACTCTGCGAGCTGTTCGCTGGATCGATAGAACGGTAGAAATTAAATGCGAAACAATCGTCGGGAACGAAGATTATAAATATACGTCCAGAGTTGAGAAGAGAAATGAAACTCAAATTTCTTCCCCTCTCTGTCTCTCCTTTTCTGAAACCGCGGCGCGCGTTTGGAATTATTGAAATTTCAGTTGCGCTTATTAATCGTCGACGTCTCGGCGACAGAAGCTCACGCGGCTTTATAAAACGAAGAATTATACGCTCCTATCGTATGATCGATGAGTATCGCAAGTATTGGAAGCGGAATTATTCGCAACGACACCAGTCAAGGAAATTAATTAAATTCAAATTAAATTTTAGTTTATTTCCAGTTGTGATTATTCGTGCATTATGTTGGCAACTTCATTAATTATTGAAATTATTTCTAATTTTATTTATTCGCACATATTTGTACATTGTGTCATTAGCATTTTCAAGTTCAAAAAATATTCATTGAGTGAAATATTCGAAACACGTAGGTAGGTATAATCTTGTATAATCTTTATACAATCCATTCTACGTGAGGACTAGAACAAAACATAATTTTCCATCATATTTATTTACGTAAAGATATTACAAGATAAGAGCATGAAAAGACTATCTTTTTATTTGATTTGGATGTAAAATAAATATTTCTTCGTATATTAAATTCTACAAAATTTTCGTCAACTTATCTCAGCTGTTTTGAGATTATCTACATCTTTTAACCAAATAAACTATTTTCATTTTCAATTTGCCAAATTGCAATTCATTTGTTGAATCATAAAATGAGATGATAGTTAAAAGAATAAACAAAAAACACTAGAAACTTGTCACTAGATTGCGGATTTTTATGGATCTGTGAGAAAATCAAAAGCATAAAAATTCACAGAATGCATAGAATATGCAAGACATATATATTCATTATGGCATTTAATAGGACAAACAAATTTTTACGCTACTTTCGTCCCTTCAGATCAGTTGATAGAAATGCGAAATTGCGTAGAAAGTCCGCAGCCTATCTCGTCACGTTCCTCCTCTGTCATTTTCACCGTGAAATCCCCGAAAATCGATCATTTATCGATCAAGCTACTTCACCCGATCGACAGCATCATCAGTCGAATCCAAAAACCAGTCGAGATTAACATAATCACAGCTTACACCTGTTCATCTCCTATTCATGCGGGTATCAGAGTCAAACACAGTCGGTCGATGATCGATACTGCGAGAGGCGCACAGCAGAGGCACGGATGACTTAGGCAGACAGCAATCGTGACGGATGCGTCAGTGTTGATGCGATGTGTCGGGTCTCTAATGAAGCTAGCCGCGGTGGAAAGCGTCGAAATGCACTCTCTCAGAGAGCGAGAGAAAGAAAGAAACCGGCTGGTTTGCAGACCGGAAGTCTGAGACAGTGCCGGTAAGAAGCGGAGGCGTGAAAGACTCGAAAATCTTAGAGCTCCCTTCGTTACGCTTGCTGAATCCATCTCGAGACTGGCGGAAAGATAAATGAAAAAGTAGACGCGAGGTTTCACGAAGAAAAGAAAAGAAAAAAAAAGAAAAATGAAGAGAAGGAGAAGCTATAGCGACCTGATGAGGACCCTACAGGCGTTCCACAAGCAGGGACGGACGTCGTCTGTTTTGAATTATTCGGACGAAAAAACAGACACGCTGGAATTCGTCTGGTGAGGAACGGAAGATGAGTTCACACAGGTAACCATGAAGTTAAGTTATCAATCGTTCGTGCAATGACGGTCAGAGATAAAAATACTAATTTATCAGCTCATTCGGTTGACTTCGATATCTATTAAATGGTAAAGAAAAGAAAGTTGTAGTGTTACACAGGGTAGTCGGAAATTTATCAGAGATCCAATGGTTCAAAATAAGACAAAAACCAAGAATAACGAAACTTCATTTCCGAGAAGGATCAGTCGAGTATGCACGTATTTTAATCTGTTCCAACTAGTTTTGTACAATATACAATGTTACACGAAATACAATTTTGTACAGGTTACAATATGATATTGTTTACCATCAATTGTTTACGATTATCGTTTATTACTGTTCTCGATTAATCTCGTAATTTTGAACTCGAATTGGAGTTGACAGTTTCTATCAAGGTTTCCATCAAAGCGATCAAAGTCTCTAATCAAAGCGATTATGGCGCAATACACGTACAAAGAGTACACAGATATTTTTGCGCTGAGAGCATGCAGTAGATACATAGCAAGCAGTGAGAGAAAATGTATTAATAAATAGTTATTTCGTTATGCAATTATCGTGTAATTATTATAAAATTATTGCATATGCTAGTAAATTATTGCGAACGCATGCCACGCATTGTATTTTGTGCAAAAATAGTCAGAACAGCAGTACATAATGAAATATTAATTAGTTAAATACAACTTCATTTTATAACTCCCACGTAATTTTATTATTTTTTATTTTCGTCTTATTTTGAGCCATAGAGAATTTTCCTGCCCCGATTTGTACTACTAATTTCCGACAGCCTGTATATAAAAAGATTTAAAGAGAATTTTGAAAATTTGCTTTAAAAATCAAATTTCATTGTTTCGAAGATTTTAAATTTAGATTAGGTTTAGATCAGATTCTGTGGTAAGAATGTGACGAGGAATTTTGATTAATTGAGGAAGTAATAGTTTTATTTAACTTCGTAAGGGATGGATTATGTATTGGTACGTCAAAGTTTCAGTAACCATTTTCACAGACAATTTCTTGTTTACTTTTATGGACAATGTACCGATATTTCAACGATAATTTCAGTGATAATTTTCGTATACAAATCTCTAACTCCCTTGATCAATAATCGATGTAGATAAAGAATAAATGAGGAAATAGGAGAAATAGATGTATTAATAACTGTAATATAATATTGATTGGAATATTACGGTGGATTAGAAGCAAATATGTACTTAGTCAAATCGCCGCAGACAATACGTGAAATTTCATCTATTATACAGACCCGTCAGAAACAATAATTCCAACAATTACCATTAACAAAAATAAATCAATATCAGTTAGATCCTTGCCAACGTAAATATCAGTCGAAATGAATCGAGAGCGCAGAGAGAAGAGAACAGAGAACATCCCCCCCCCTCCCGCCATACAAAGAGACAATTACATTTAATATATTAACAATCCGCGCGAATTCTCGTTGAAAATTTTCAGGTTAAAATTGAAAATCCCAGACCCGCAATAATGATCACCATTCGCGTTCAATCGAAAGGCAGAACGCCAAGGAAAGAGAAAACGGCAGAGGAAAAAAATCAGAATTAACGAAAAACAAAGTAATAATCGAAATAGTAACGCGTGTATCTACGAGCGATATCGGCGTGCACGTCACGAAAAAAATTCCACGGAGAAAGGTGGAAACTGGTGGACCCAGGACTCGTCGGAAGCAATATCCATAACCGCGATCCTCCATTCGAGAAATTAAAACACGCTATTAAGTTAATTACGCGAGCATATTAATACGGTAACAACGAAACGACCGGTAAGTGTAAGAGAGAAGCACGTATCGGCAACACGATCACGGGGAAGCTTCATTAAAATTATTTCGCTGGTGAATTTCTGCCGGTCGACGGATTTCCAGCTAGCGTTTCTCGTTCGATGCTTCTCCGCCCGTTCGTATTATCCGCGGCGAGTACAAGCTCAAAATGAAAATTAATTAAAACTTGCCATTTTTTCTTTCTTTTTTCATGTACCCGTTCCTTACTTCCTTTTTTCCCTTCATTTCGATACGGCTATTCTGACGAGCCGAACCGTTGTAGTTGCGCGCAAGCGTCATTAGACCGCGTTATACCGTTGACCAACGCTACTTGCGAGAATGCTATTACGTACTTCTTCTGTACGTATGGATAGAAAACACGCGAAATGATACATCGCGATATAAACAAGAAATATACATCGGTGTGTCTATTGTTGATACATTTTAATATTTTGATGAAAATATAGTACCTTTTTTGATATGAGAGATGATTACTGACAAGGGAACATTACCGAATCCAATGAAATTTGACTTCTAAATGTAGTTTCCGGAAAAATACCTGACAGGTATTTCTTTTTTTTTATCGACAATCGTCCATGTTTAAGGGGTGTAAATTACACTCAAAGTTGGGTCTCCGGAATTTATTTCGTCAAATATTTCGGAAGTGTTCGAAGGTACAGTTTTTGTGTAAATTGGTGAAATTAGCGTTTTTTAACGATGAATTCAACAATATGTACTTTAGCAAAAAATTAATGTGTACTTTTAGCTTCTTTTAATCCAAAATAATTATACCAAAATTCATTTCATTTGAAATATCATCAAGATAGAATTTATTGATTGTCAGACGTTCCAAGATATATTATCATTGTATTACATACTATTCAATATTATTAATATTATACCACTGTATTCTAGTATTAAAATTTATTATACATTAATATATATTGTATTCTACCTGCATAAACTTTATACGTACATAAGTATTACATAATTTCATCTTCAAATATTTATAAATGCGACTTCAAAAATGACAGCGCGTTTGAAAAAAGAAATATATATATATATATATATTATATATATATATATATATATATAATTAAAACAAGGGAATCTTATCCCAGAGGAAAGTATTTTGTCTTAATTTTGTTCTGTTTCTCGTCATATACAGCTTAACAAAACCGACGGAAACGGAATATATAGCAGAACGAAAATAGTAGAAAATAGGGGCAGTTGGAGATTGTGCGCGGTTAGGTCGCCGTTTAAGGACTCCCCCGAAGCGGAAATCGATGTCGTGCCGATTGCAAACCGACGGACTAACGCGTATTTATTGTAATTGTACGCGATTCCCTCTCGCGGAGACGCGTTTACACGCGCGACACAATGCGGCCAGATAATTAAAGACTGATAAACGCGAAGCGGCGATAATATCGTTCCGCGAAATACCTCGGTGAATGCGGCGGAACCACTGCGGTTTTTACGGATTAATGATGAATTAAACACGTCGCACCCTCCTACCCCTCCGCCACTGTCGTTTCACGCCTCTGATTTGTGGCGGCTCGTGTGCGGATGATGGTCTCTCGCAACAGAGGGGAGGGAAGAGAGCGCGAAAATGAACCCTCGAAACACAGGGATCGAGACAGATCCCGAGATTTCGAAGGGCGACCGTTTGTAATCGAAACGAGATCAGTTAGCGACGCGGATGATTGGCTGAGGGACCAAGTTTAGATGTTCGAAATACGGACAAGGTACGAAGGATGGTTTGAAGGATGGGAAGGTGGTGAGTTTTAGAGGGTTGCTTTCCTTCCTGAAACGAGGTGTGAGTGTGATCGCGTTTTGTGGAATTACGTCTGGTTGGCAGAAAATTGATTTACGTTTGTGAAATGAATAGATAATTATATATGTTCGAATTAATCGAGAAACTAATAGAGAATATGTTTAGAATTAATTTGTGAATTAATGAAGGTAATGGAGAGAATGTTTAGAGTTGATTTGCATTCGTGGAACTGGGTCCCCGATTAATTTGCAGTCAAGTCTGCCGTTCGTCATCGAACAGAAAAGAGGAGGATATTTTTATCCGATGAAACTGTACATTGAATATCTATACTTGAATGAAGACCGACGTGACGACGGGTGGATGTCGAAAATTATGACAAGAACACAATTCATTTGAAACTTAAAAGAGTATTGATCAACTGATAAACTCAGAAATTTACTGAACCGGAATTCAAATAGTAGAATTCAAATTGCTTGTCGAAGTACATCCTAGAAAAACCTTTCAAATAAAACAATTCGCCATTAACGAACAAACTGCGCAAGAATAACTTTCCACAGAGGTTTCCGTTAAGAATAAACGTTCAATTAACTCCAGTGAGAAATCTTCGACAATAAAAATCCAGGGGAAACGAAACTTTCTTGATAAAAGCTGGAATTACGCGGAAACCATGGAACGCCTATTCAGGCATTTGTATCCACTTCATGTGATACTTCTTTTAAACCATCGTGTACGGCGTGCACAAACGATACTAATTCAAAAACATTCGCATTAAAGAGAGTCTACGGGAGAAACACAGAGGAAAAGAGAAAAATGAAAAAATCAATCGACCACGTCTGGACGTATCATTACGCGTGATAACGTCCTTTCTCTGCTATCCTTTCCCCCCTTTACTCTTTTTTGTTTCTTCTCTCTTTCTTCCCTTCCTTCCATTTTTTTCTTTCTTTCTTTCTTTCTCTTTTTTTTTCTTTTTCCTTTCTATTCAATTGGCCTCGGTGGGAACGGTCAAAGGGTGGAAGGTTGCGCAACACCGAAGGAAAAAGGGGTGAAACTTAACGGGGAACGTGGGCAACGAGCTGAAGGGCTTGATGGATAAAAGGGTTAATCGAAGGTCGTTAACTTTCCGTCAGAGGAAATATTCATTAATCGTGGAACACGAGGCTTTCGCGAAGTTTACGAGCGTACGAACAAATTATCGACAAGCCATGGGGGTGAGGATGGGAAAGGAGGAGGAGGGATTGTAGGGAGGGTACGACGCGCATTGTGTGTTATTTAAAACGCCATTTGCTGTCGCTGATTCCGCGATCGGGCTGATTCGCCGCCCTGGCAATTCAATCGAACAACCTAAGAGGATATCCACCCTGTTCCCGGCTTTTAAATATTTATGACTCGATAAAAATCGAAGGCTCTCAACGCGATGCAGATGGAATTACCGACACGTGAAATTGTTATATTTACAAACGAGCGACGAAGCACGGAAATTTTTGATCCTCGAAGCTCTCTGCGTTTGCCCCTTCGTGTTCGATCGTCCCGCGCGTGTAACGATTTAACAAGTTATTGGTTAATCAAAAGTGGAATAATAAAACTTTGCAAAGGCGTCGGGAGAGGCGTGTTTTCGTTAATTATTATAGATTCGTTTCGATAAAGGGAAAATTTGTTTCCTACAGATTAAAAAGCGTTCGATCCAGAAAGGAGTCAATCCTATTAAGCTGTGTCAAGAATGGAAACACTTTTGCACGTCAAGTTGCCCTTTAACGAACGAAACGTATTCAAAAAAAGTATCGAGAGAAAAATTTGCGCGAAAAATTCGCGAGAGATTCGCAAAGTCGGCCAAATACGAAAAAGAAGCACGGTTCGTCGATGTAAAAACAGCTTTCTTTCTTGCATTATTAGTCAAAAAGCGAAAGAGTTTCCCGCAGGTTAATTAATTTTTCGCCACCCTCGATATACCAAACTTACTTCTCTGTTTTCCTTTTTCATTAATTAATGATTGATTAGAAAGCCGGCTGCTTGGCCATTTAAGTCAAAGCCTTGATTAAACTTGGACCTTGAAGAGTTCTCTCGTTTCACTGTCAGCCATTAAACTCGATCGTTAAAAAAAAAAAAAACAAAATGAAAAAGAAAAAAATGAGAAGAAAATCGTCGAAGATCCACGTAAATCCACGTTCAACACGCGCACATGGTTTGAAGCGGCGAAACTTGAATCAGAGAAGGCGATTAGTTTTTTTTTATTGGAATAAAATAGACGCGCAGAGAGGGACAAGGATGGAAAACAGGACGAGTCATTTTAAACGCGAAAGTTTTCGAAGAGTTCAAGGCTACAACGCGTTGACGCGGTGATTTCCGTGGATCATCGCCGGGGAACGCTGAAGAACACTTTTTTTCACTTGGAAATCTCGTTTAAACACTTTCATCAATTCGCCGGCAGACTGGAAAAAAAGTTACACAGGTTCCCTTTCATCGTCGTAACAACCCTCGAGAAATATTATGCCTCGATTTGGTTAACGCGACGTCTCGGGTCGCTCCAGACTTTCAATTAATCAGCCCATTTCTTCCCTTTTCCCCACTCTCTTTCTCTCTCGTTCTCCGCGCTGTCTGGCGCTTTTCCACCGGTCGATTTTCTCGTTTCTGTTGGTGGTTGACGGTCTAAATGCTGCTGCAACAGTTCACCGGATAAACGAGCCTTTTGCAGGACCAGAATGATCAACTCTGCTGTTTAAATTCAGAGTTTTATTGTTTAAACGCACGATCTGTATTTAATCCTCAAGAAAGAAAACATTAAATGTAAATGTCAAATATCGAATCGTTGTAATGTAAATATCAATATCAAGCACATAATAGTAATAGCAATATCATTTTTCTTCATCAATTTTGGATTTGTCCAACGTAGTTTCTGAATAATTTAGATAATGATCAGATTTAACGATGACAGAATTGTTATATGAAGATTTGTTACCTTTTTTATATATTGGAATATCTCGAATTTTGAATTGACATGCCATTCAACGGATATTTCCTTTTTTCTCATTTATTTCCAATTATTTCACATTACGATTAATCTCTTCGCGACGAAGTGAACGATTTTGCAAAGGAAAGTACGAAAATTGTTCATAAGCTGGAAAGTTTGAATGTATGTCTAATTGTTATGACATTCTTATCGATTTTCTCAAATACCAAAGTACTAAGTAAAATCAATTAAATCTACTAAAATTATTGATTTTATCAATGTGTTGAAACAGCAGATAGCGGCGGAAGAATCAGTTACTGCTCCCAAAGATCCAGTTATTGCTCCCGGAGAGACGTAGGAAAAACGAGGAGAGAACAAGCCGAAAGGCAACTATCTCGTCGAATGCATCCCCAGCCGGGAAACAATCCTTCCGACGAGCCAAACAACAGCAACAGGAATCAAACAACTTCCAGCCGAAAGCCACTCGAGCCACTCAAACTTCGTTACTAGTCGAAAGTCCTCGAGGAGCCTGTTAAACAAGATCGCCTCGTCAGAGTGCGAAATTTCGCGACTCGCCGGCGTATTGCATACGTCGCCTGCTTAGGGATCAATCCCGCACCCCTAATCGTGACAATAAGCGTTTGAAACCGTCGAACTAAAAGGAGAAAAAGAAAGAAACAAGAAAATTAAAAAAAAAAATAATCTAGCGTCGAGAGATGTTGCATTCGTCGCAGGACATCCTTATTTCCTTTCAACCCTCTCTCGCTCCCTCTATACACTCCCGCTTTCACCGGTGCACGCGCGTGCTGTGTTCCGTTAATCGAGGCAACACGCGCCAGCGAATGCCGGATAAATATGAATTACTCGGGCAGGAGTGCCACCGCCGGTGAGTTGATGAAACGGGACCCGCGACGTGACGCTGTGATAACATTACGAAAATAGATATAAAGAGCGAGTGAGCGGATGGAAGAGCGAGATGAACGATATACGTACACGATGGACAGATTGTTGGTTTCTCATGCACGGCGGATTAAAAACGGACGAAAATGTCCAGAGGAGACACCAGGGGAACGAAAAAAAGAGTGAGCGCGCGCTGCAGAGGGGAGGAGGAGAGGGAAGGGGGAGGGGCGTCAGAGGAACGCAGAGAAAAAAATGATAACCAGAGAGAGGGAATGCAGATTTTTCGCTGATGTCTATGCAACGCGCGGATTTGATACGCGCGGAGAAAGGGGATAAGAGGAATTTAGACGGTGCGACACTATCCAGTTATGTTTTCGTTACTCCGCGATGCTGCGCAACGCATCGTACCATCTCGCTCTCTTGGTCTTTCGGTCTCTCGCTCTCTTCTTCTCTCTCTCTCTCTCTCTCTCTCTATCTCTCGCTTCGTATTTTTTTCTTTTGAACGTTTCCTGTAGCAGCGAACGCGGACTTTCCGCGCGCGATAATACGAGCCACGCTTTTAGTGGCTGCCGTGTTCCTGCGATGAAATTCGCCTTGATGGCCTCCGCGTGCTGCTGGCTCAACTACGCTCCTGCCAGTGTCAGGTTGTTATGCGTGGCTCGCGCAAATGGCTGGTTTCGGATGGAAGAAATTAGGGTTTGCGTCGAGTTGATAAAAGAAGATACTCGGTTCATAGAAGAACAATTTGTGTTTGCAGAGTCTTTGCCTTTTGGCGTTAGATTTTATGAATTTCGTGTCAGTTTGTCTGATAAGAGGGAACGGAAGAAAAGAATTCTTCAAACACGGAGAGTAATTTGCTTTGTAAATGACATTTCGCTTGCACGTATACTTGGCACATTCTACTTTATGTAGAATATGTAAAAAGAATTTATTTACTCGATTGTTGTTAAAAAGTATATCGACCATTTTAAATTATTCCATCAATAGTAATTACATGCAATAAAAGTGCAACGGTTGTATTTTATAACTTTTCAATGAATTTCTCAAGTTGTTTGTTGTTCGATTTGCAAATGCTTGAAAATTTATTCATATCACGTAATTACAGAGGGTGGTTGTTGATCATTTGAAATATTTTACAAAGACTCGAAGACCCTGTGACTATATAACATTGCGTCCGCACGCATCAACAACACAATTTTGCGGTTGTTGTTCTCAACAATGGCGATACGTTTCATTGCAAATGTTAGTCAAACGCGAAAAGAAACAACAGTGAAAGCAGGTGGTGCAGTTGGTTGAACGTTATAAAATAAATCGTACAACCACGCGCCACATGAAATTAACGAACAGAATTAATTAACGAACTTTAATGTAGCTGCTTCAATTCGCCTGCCGGCAGCTTTTGGAGAACGTTTCACGCAAAAATTATACGTTCCTCTAATTAACCTTTTCAGATCTAAACTTCTGGTGGGGGGGGGGGAGAAAAAAAGAAAGAAAAAAAAAGAAGAAGAAAATTAAACGTCTTTTGTCCGCGCGAAAACTCGAACGAAGATCCGCGCACCGTTTAAAACGAGAAAAGAAAAAATGAAAAAAAGAGAAAAGGAAAGAAGAATGAATGAAACAAATCTACAAAGATGTTCTTTGCAATGAAATGAGCCGCGAAACGATACACCTGTATCTTCGCGTTCTTTGCACATATTTTTGCAAACGGTATCTCAACATCGCAGTCGAAAATTGTTTAATTGCGATCACAGCCATGCATGTATGTGCACGGACGTTGGACACGTACGTGTCATTAATGAAGATTTAATTTCTTTGTCAAACAAAGCAGGTCGATGGAACACGTCGAGCAAATTAACCCTGAATCAGCCATTACGGGAGCCCTTTGGTCAGTGAGCTACGTTTACACGCATTTCGACTCGTTTTTCGATCGATAAACTACCTTGACCTCGATGTTAGAAGCTTGTTTAATAATTTAGTTGAAAATATTTTTTGTTCTCTGTTCTCTAAAATATTACATTCATACAGTTTTCTTATAAAGGTGAATTTCGTTTGTTAGAATTTTATGAGAAAAGAAAAAACGTGTGTATTTTGAACTGGTTATGAATAAGTAAAATTTTTGTTTTTCTTCGCACAGAATAAAAAATATGTGTAATATGTAGAATAATTTAATCAAATGTGTGTAATAGATGAGTAACAAAGCATCGGATTTCAAAATTGTTTTAAAAGTTTTTTTTAAAACTTTGATCCTTTTCCAGGGATGTATGAAACGATCGTAATGTAAAGTAAAATTACAGTTTTCATTAAAACATAGATAATGCATCGAAATTAAAAGATACACCAGGATAGAAATAATTTAATATTTAATATTAATGTGATAAAAACTTTCATTGAAGATTCTGTCTTGTAATCAATTCGTTATTTTATCGACTGTTCCCTTTATTTCTACGCAGAATTTCAGTAGATTATGCAAAAATATTAATGTTATACATTATAAAAAATTATATACATATACATGTACATATACATTTCCAGCAAACTTATTATTTCTTTGGAGATTTAGCTTTTATTCGTTTTTATACTGAACAATTTCATGGTAACACTTTGTTTATTGGAAATAAAACCAAATATTTATTCGAATCATTCAATTCTCATGGATCATATGTAAGAAATCATATGTAAGAAATCACGTTCAAAAAAAAAAAAAAAAAAAAGAAAAAGAAAGATACAGTGAAAATTATTTCGAATTTCAATAGTTACATACAAGTATTTAACGCGAAGTAATAACAATAATTAAACTAACGATTATCAAATAACGATCGAAGGTAATTCGCTTTGTTTCTCCATTTAATAATAACAGGATTACAATCCTTCGTTAATCTTTCCACGTAATAGCATCAAGACTAAATTATTCACGAAACCTTTCTGAAATCCATATTCTCTTGTTTACGAAGTAAGTATGAGTCGGAAAAACTGTGCCTGCTCGTTTGAGAGGAAGTTCAGTGGTCGACGAAATAAACCTATTTCCGACTGAAGCACGGATTACGCGACCATAATGGGTTAACATAGTTTACGTGTCGAGTGGTTGACGAAAGTTACATCATTTCTGCGGACAGGGCACCTCCATCAGACCGCTCTTAAACCTACGCCGGACTTTGCAATATCGATCTTATCTACGGAACCATGCTGGCGGTCATTAGCATCTTGGATCATTAAGCTTGAGCGTATTTGACCGACGTTACAAATTGATAACGCCGCGATTTCTCGCCTTCAAATTGCACAAAGCCACTGCAAGCGTGTGAGAGAATCAGAGGAATGAAATAGTCTCTAAATATCTGGGCTTTGGGCCAACTAACACCTGGCCAGAAATTTATTTCGCGTATAAAACTGACGAATTTATGGTAAAATTCTCTATTCTCTATTTCGTCTGTAATTGTAAAACACAATGTTTTTCTGACAATGGCTTTTTTTCAGTTCAATTTGTGTAAATTTCAACGTTGTGATTGTAAAAGACTTCTTCAAAGATTCTTCTTTTTTTCTCATATTTCTCCTTTCATGAAAATTAGAAATTACAGTTTAAAAAATTAAAATTATATTCATAATACTCACGGTTATTATTATTTCTTCTTTAATAATTAAAAACAATTCTTTTATAACAGTAAATTTTGTAAGAAATCAATGTCTAAATTATCTTATCGAGATTTTTTAATAATTTTGTGCTTTACACAGTGATATGTTTACACTAGTAACAAACAACATTTTCACATTCAAACATTTGAACCTGAGTACACCAGTAACATAGTTTAATTTCACACCCTTTCTTTTTAGCAATTCAGGAAAAATTTTCCTAAATTACACGAAAAAAAATGTCCATCGGCAAATCCAAAGAAGTGCAATCATCTCTCATTCGCTCTGTCTTGCCTGAAAATCGTATTTTAATTCCAATTCCATCGTTCTAACTCCCTCTCCCCTCCCCTCCGCCATCCCCCAAACATTTTTCCCAAATTTCAAAACACCCCAAAGCAACGTCACCCTACTGACAATACTTTTCACTCGCCGCTTCGCTCGAAAGTCAATTTTCACGAAGCATGTCGCGAAAATAATAGCTTGTCCCCGATTGCCGGCTGCCGGACTTATTGAAACGGTATAGGGTATAGAGGGTTTGTACGTACACAAACGCGCGACGAATCTCTTTTTCTCCTTCTCTCTGACTCGCGTTCTCGTCTCGCAACACGATTATCATCGGTCGATCGTAGTTCGATCGGTGGTTTTGCCGGGAGAGATTCTCGGATTCCAGTAGGATCGGTGCCGCTTTTGAGAAAGCCAGATCGCGGAATAACAAAGGGATCGAATCGCAGACAGAGAGAGAGAGAGAGAGAGAGTTCTCCCCGTTCTCTCATCCCTCGAAAAATGGGAAAACGGAGGGGGAGGGAGGGAGAGAGAAAGTGCACCAGGAGAATCAGAGACGCGACAAGGAGAGAAAGGAGAGTCGAATCCAATATCAGTTGCCTCGAATTTGCCCGATTCTCTTTTCGCGTACCGAATGATCCACTTAAAGGCTCGGTTTCTTATTTATTTACGAGCGGGCCGTACAAGAAATCGTCGAGATCGATCCCCGCCAATCTGTCGCCTCCGGAATTATTCGTCTCACCCTTTCATTCTTCTCACCCTCGCGACTTCTTCCTGACTTCCTCACTCTTTTTCTTCTTTCTCGGCAATCTTTCTTTTTATTTTTCGCTTCTCTTTTTCCTTCCGGACGCCTCCTTCCCCACGTCGCGAAATTTAATACTTGAACAAGGAGCGAAAAAGAGAAGAGGCAGAAAGAGGGACGAAGAGGTGTGTTTGGTCTCCGGGAGCGTTCCAGTCGGAAAAACGAGCGGAATTTCGTTTAAGAAATAAAGGAAATACCGAAGATAGAAAGGCAAATACCGGCAGGAGGTATTATGCGGCACGATATTTTCTCTTCCGTTCATCGGGTCGTTTTGCCGCCGATAGAGCCATTTGTCGTTGATATTAAAGAAGAGGTATCTGTTCGCGAATTTTGTTATTAATGCTGTGATTAAGATTATTGACCAAGGAGAACACCCTCGTTCGACACGACACACAATACGACGGGAGTTTCGAGATGTTTGCCGGGCGATATTTTTGTGTTGGACACGATCGAGAGTCGAGTGCTGGAATCTTTTCTCGTCGTGATTCGATTTCAGCGCGAGATACACAGCGTTTTCACTCGGAAGAACTTTTTTTCGAAAATTAATACACGAGAAGATTTAGATATTTGCGACGAAGCTGAAATATAGTTGAATAATCGATTATATATTTGATCGATTCGCTGATCATATTTTAGAGGCTATTGGGTCGGCGCAATAAGACTGATTGTAGACTGTTTCACAAAAAATTGCGAATAATTGAAAACACGGAGAAAAAGGAGTCAAGTGGCAAGATCTTTAATTTGAGAGAACTGGCAGATGAAATTACAAAAAAAAAAAAAAAAGGAAAAATCTGTATGCTTCCAGAGATTAAAACGAATTAATATGCGTACTCATGCGTACGTAGCAATCCTTGGAAATTCGTAATAATAATTTCTAGACATAAATTAGAAAGTACAATTTTCTTTTCTCGTTCTTGGAAAGAATTTATTTTTTCTTTCTTGTACTATAACGTCAATTTTAATTATAACTATAACTGTCAACATTGTAACTTTAATGACCTGTCTAATCTTTTACACCTTATTGTAAAAAAAAAAAAATGATGACTGTAAAAATATCATGGACAAATGGAAGCCCGTTTAAATAGAAAGTTCTCTCCAAACGAGCTGCAACATTCACAATGTTACGATTTATAACATGACTGACAATGTTGGAAAATATCATAGTCAGTTTCGAAATAATTGTTTACAGTTCGAAAGTTCGACACGACGAGAGACCACGCACAGAGTGTTTGTTTTAGTCTTAATTAATCAGGCTTTCCGAAATTTACCCGGACTTTGCAAAACAACACTTTGTCTAATTAAAATATGATTCTACTTACATCGGTGCGGAACTTGCGACAAAGTTATAACTCACAAGCCTAGACCTATTATTTTCGTGGCTTTGTCCCTTTCATCACGAGAGATTACACGTTCTTCCACGTAAAATTTTAATTACAAGTAATTATATGAAAAACAAAAATTAATTCTTTTCAGTCTTTTTAATATATATGTCGAATGGACATACGAACGTACTTCTCTACATCATATTTTCAGAGTCGTCGTTCGAAACATTATTGCATAGCAATAATTTAAACACGACACTGATCCCAACAAACGAGAATTTTTATTCTCAAATCGTTAAACAAGTTTCTAAAAAAAACTCGTGAATGATCAAAAAAATCTTTAATAATATTGTTAATTCTTTATCATTATTAATAATTCGTTATATTAAAAAATTTTAGTATTGAAACATCCCTAAAAAGAGTTTCGTACGATTGAAATGCTTGAATCGCTTTATCGTTAAACTGTTTAATTTACGGCACTTCCGAGCAATTTTTATCGTTCTGAACGTTCGTTTCCTTTGAATTCTGACGGCGAAAGAAATTCGCATGCAAGATGCCAGTAACAAATGACACGGACGATATTCGAATCAATAACACGTCTGGCCACAAAGCTGGTTTACCCTCAACTCGTGATAGATAGGAGATGGGTGGATCCTATGTACAGCAGTTAACTCAACTTCCCTAATCTTCAAACTAATTTCGAGTTTAATCCATGGCCGCGAATATTTAGTTTACTTGGAACGGATAATGTTGCACATTTTCCAACAACGTATCGTAAATTACGCCAACTCGTTCGATATCGATTGTCCATCGTCTCGATTTTTGAAAACTCACCGACATTTTTGTAATTTTCTGTTTTCAATCCAGAAAGAACTGCCTCTTTCAAATTTTCTGTAAAATTATTCGATTTCAGTAAGGGCACGAGAATTTCGAAAAACTTCCTGAATTTTCATTTTTTAAAATTATTAAAACGAAATGCGTCCACACTGAATTACGATGGCAAAAGAAATATATACGATAAATGAAATATTTAATTAATATTCCGTGTTCCTTCTGGACAACCTGTTTTCAAAAATGAAACGTAATATCTTCCATTTTTGTATGTTACCGTTCCCGCGTAAATTCCACGGGTAAGAATTTTAAAATATTTTTTTAATATTTCATACGCTCGATACGTAAATTGTTTAAGAGAACAGGGAATATTAATTAAGCATTCTACTTTTGAATTTATATTTCTTTCAGTAATCTCTTCGGTAATCCATTTTCCCCCCTCGACAACGTGAATTATACATAGTTTTATTGAGTAATGAATTACGCGCTTTCGTTTGGTTTTACTTCGATAATTTGATGCAAATGCATCAGGGAGATTGTATCTAATCTATAAATTAAGTCTTTCTTTTTCTGCTAGAAATAAATATTTATTATCGTATTAAAACTCGTTAATTTCATAATTGAACTCGCGCGAAAAAATAATCAAACAACATTCTGAGTATTGAGAAAATTATAATTAACGACAAAGAGTGCTCAATTAGCAACTACACAGCGTGATACGAGTTACGAGAAGTAGTTAGAACTTTTCTAATGCAGAAAGAAGATGTATTCGTTAAGATTACACAGAATAACGCATTCGTTTTTCAGAACCAAACGTTACACGATTTAATTACTTTCGCGAGATTCTCTACACATTTTCTGAAAACGATCCTTTGATCCTCAAAGGAACTTTGACCCTCAAAATCCTCAAAGTTAAGGAACTTTGAATTGAATGGGCAAGTACGTACAAAAACTTTATGCTCCAATGCTGATTCTCAGATCAATTTCAGTAAACTTAATTAAACGTTACGTGAATTTACTACTTGTTTTATAGACAGTAAAGAACATTTTATTCAATCTTGCGATCTGTTTCCATTTTCCATAATTACAACGAAAAATTGCCAAACATTAATTTAAATGCGGAAGTTTTAATGCAAATCTCCAGAAAAATTACGAAATAATTTTTCTCTATCAAGAGGTTGGACCACCGATTAAAGCGAACAATCAATATTAATCTTTTACGTTGTTTTTTGAAAAGGAATGAGATTAGAATGAACTTTGAAATAGCCTTTAGATATAGGTTTAGATATAGATAATATCGCTATTATATAATGTATTTTTTTTTCTTCTGTATATTTGTAGCATCTTGAACAACTCTCTTTGCAGTGGTATAAGTTTAATTTTATTTTTTTACAAAAAGAAAAGAAAAAAAAATTAATCTCTTCAGGAACACCGGCAGTGTGTTTAATTTTTTTTTAAATTAAAATTATTCCAAGTAAAAAAAAAAAAATTAAATCCATCGAAAGACTCAACAATGGAAACGAAAAACTTGCGATATGAAATGATCGAAACGCTATCGAACGAGAGATTGAATCATCCTTTCTTTCATTTCAAAAAAATTCGTCTGCGAGAAGAGACTAATTTTACACACTCAAGATGTAAAATTAAATACCCAAAAACTCACCCAGAAACAAATCCCTCTCAAACTGCGATCTATGCTTCACATATGAAAGCATGTAACGTCAATGAAAAGTCAAAGTGTCGAGTAATCGACAAAAAGTAATTAGACCAGGCCATTTAACAAACGTCAGAGAACGGAGGCACATTTAAAAGCGAGGGCGAGAAAATATTTGAATCCACGTGTGTCGGGAGATTGAAGATCAGTGCAAACGCCGGCCAGGTTATAATCAACGTGGCTGCGGTATGAAAAGGCTCGGGTGAAAAAGTTAGAGAACAGCCATTTAAATCTCTCGCAGTTCAACTTTCACGTGCGGTGCTGCGCCCCGATTCTTCCGATTCGCTTTATTTTTTTTTTATCCTCTTCGGTTCAAATATTGCGCTCATCCCTCTTTCAGTTTATTCTATTTTATACACTTTCTCTCTTTCTCTCTCTCTCTCTTTTCATTTACCTGGCGTAGATATTTCTCGTGCATTCGCGAATTCTGGATTTCGAGTTTGAACGGGCGTGCAGCGCGAGTCGATTTTAGGAACGCAGCCAGTTTTCAAGGGGTACGCGAACATGCATCGACCCTGTCACGAATATGTATCAGGCGCGAACAATGCGCCTGCGTCACGTGGCAATTGCTGTGGAAACTTTTCCGATCTTCTCCGAGAGAACGGACGAGACAGATAAGCGCGCATCAGCGTATCGGACGCTCTTTTCGGGCGGAATGTTTCTCGGGCGCGTCTCGGAGCGTAGTTTCACGCCTTAGCGAGCCGAGCTGTCGTAGATTCTGTGAAATGTACATTTCGTTCCCGACACCTTCAAAGTCTCCTACGACTCTTCACTCTCTCGGATGGATTTTTTTCAAGGCTCGTTCCGAACACTGCTATCGTATCTTTCTCCTCTTTCTTTTCGTTCTCTTCCTGATCCTTTCGTCGAATCAGATTCTCTGTGATAATTCAATTTAATAAAAAAACATTCAAACGTGGCTTGATGTTTATTAAACAGAACACGCAATTGTTAGAACACAAAAATATTAGAGGAGCCATTATAGGAATATTTATACGGAGAAATATAAGTTATTTTGAAATAATATAAATTATTTCTCGATGAGGAAAAAATTAAGAAGAAATTTCTATTTCTACGAAGACTGAGTTTAAAACTACCGTAGAGAAATTCGAGAAAAATTTTAAAACATTTGATACATTAAAAAAAAATAGCGAATTTTTAGTGAAACACGTTTGACAGTAACAATTGTTGATTAGAAGTAAGTTTATTTAATATCATGTAGTAATCTTTCTAATTTTATTCTCTGTTCCGACGTCTCGGGGATAGTGCTTTGAAAATGCGCACGAAAGCTTGTGCAAATTATATTGACAAGAATGTTTCACTGACTCACTCGTGTCCTCTCCTGAGAATCATAGTGCATCTTAAAACATCCCGCGGGAGCACGATTGGAGCCTCCACCGCTCGAAAAGCGGCGCGCCTCGGAAGAAAAATTCGTGTCTCGACGAGCGGAAATCAAAAAATTCTGCGAAACGTTCTACTTCGAGGAGAAAATTGTTCCTCGATTCTCCTCCGCTCCGGTCGTTTATTTTCTTTCGCCTAGAAAAGGAGGCGAAATTTATTTATGAAATCCCGTATTCTCACGTTCGATGTATTTTCAGATCAGAAATCACGTTACAGGATTTTCTGTGGATCATATATGATCGTTAAAGCTTGTTTCTTGTAGAAAATAGTTCGGAACCTTGCATAGAAATTGCTGGGAAAATTTTTAATATTTCCCAATCGTCTGAAATAAATGTTCGAAAATTTCTCTTCTTATTTTAATACATATACAGGGTGCCCCTTATTGACAGTACAAGTGGCAACGAGTTGAAAAGAAAGAGTAAAATTTCTTTTATTAAAGTCTTCGTTTTCGAGAGAATCGAGTTTGAAAATTTATCTGAAAAGTATACTCAATTCTAGACGTAGCTAATTCTAGACGCGACAGAAAAAAATAATCAACAGGAAGTTACTTTACATTCAAAAATAAATAAGAACCTTGAAATAAAATTTTTTTGTAAGATGCTTCGTTTTCGAGGCAAATCGAGTTTGAAAACTTATCAAATTGCACGTGTATCGAAAGGCAATTTTGAACGAAGTAATAATGAAGTCTATTTTCTTGAAAATAACGTCTTAAATGGAAAAAAATTTCATTTTACGTTCTTCATTTATTTTTCACGCATGGAATACCCTTCAGCGCGGAATTAACTTGATGAACTTTCAAATTCGATTTTTTCGTAAACAAAGGCTTTAATGAGAAAATTTTATTCCTTCTCGACTCGTTTGTTTTTCACGAATTGCCTCCTATTTGGTTGCACCACCAATAACGAGACACCCTGTGTATGTATGTATTTGAATACGTGGCTAAAACAAAACATTTTAAACGTTGCCTCGTCTAACAGTAAGAAACAATTTCTATTCCATTTCGTAGTTTGTCGCCATATTCGTACAGAGATACACCTACAATATGAAGAGAAACGAAATTGAAAAGCTCGAGTATGCACGTATATACATGTACAATTTTCATTCTCGAGGGAGCAAAGTGGCATTCTGAATTTTTCTTTGAAAATTAGTAAGAATATCGCGGCGAAAGTTTGGTGGAGGCTTAATGCAAGATATTTCATTTTCGACTTAATACAAGAGTGTCGTCGTTAGAAATGACGGTCGTTCGAAATTTCCGAATTTTTAGACTACTCGAATTCTGCACCGATCCGATTACTAAGCATTCAAATTTTAATTGTAAGTGAAAGTAGTTAAACCATTCTCCAAATTTTTACCTAACTAATTTCAAAGATTTTCTAGACCTTTTGTGTTAGATCTTAAAATTAGTCTCAGTGTAACAAAATCATTAAACTACTTAAACTATCATCGAGTATACAAATGGTGTTCGCCAAATCTACTCACTCTCGACTCTATCTAACGATAAGCCGATCCATTCGAACTACTTGGACTTACATATACGTTCATTCCTTTTCAATTTCTCAGGTGTTTTACTTCTCAAGCAAGCAGAATACTTAGCTCAATTTTTGAATAATTTTTGGACAAATAGTTTTATGCTCATCAGATTATGGTACTAAAATTACCAAAATAGTCAAAATAACCAATTTAATCAATTAATGACCATCTAATTTTTGTTGGAAATTTTATAAATGTAAGAGATTTAAATGATTTTCCGTAAAATATAGTTTATAATTCGTAAACAAAAGTTTATTACAGTATTATCGTAATACTGTATTATATTATTACTTTACTGTATTACACAGATTTTCTATTACACAGATCTTCCTTTTATTTTAATGTCTCCGATGGAAATTCAGTGTTCTAGTATTAAATATTCGAACTTTTCAAGTTATCTCGCCATATGTAATAATTGAAATGAAAATATATTCGCATACCATCACTATACATATGCAATTGTTCAATTATTCCTAATTTATTTTGCAATTGTTCAATTATTCCCCTTCCAAACCCGTATCCCATACCACCGTCCGTGAATTAATTCGAACAAAACGTTTCCTCTGCACAATGCAAACGATCAGTTTTATTTCCCACCGCGCGGGAAACTCTTCGTTAAACCCTGCAGCATTAACTTCCTTCCTTTCTCCCACTCGTTTTATTTCTGTTGTATTTTTCATTTTTTCCCTCTTTCTCTTCCTTTTTTTTTTCTTTCCTTTCACTCCCATCTTTATAACTTGTTTCCTACTTAACGAAGCCAGGTAAGCGTGGAATTTTACACGGTCTGGTTGTATGGGCCGAGGCCGAGCTTTAATACAAATTTTATTACGCGAACGAAAGTTCGACGGACACGCGTAACTTCGAATAATCGTATCGTAAATAAACTTATTTGCAAGCGAATTCCTTTCTTCTCTCGCGGCGGCCGGCTTTTTATCTTGGCCAGTATCACGCTGTTTACCAGCCCCCTGGTAAACAACTTCATTTATCGGCCGTAAAAACAGGTATTATCCCCCTGGTGGAGAGAACCGTGCCTCGTGTACTTTGTTCCAAGACCGCGAATGTTAAGATCGGTACTTCCGCCCTGCTTCTATTCATTCGAGATACAAAAGTGTTACAAAAGTATTCACTCGATGAAAAATCATCGATAATTTACACTGTCATAACTTCATAAAAAAAAGTCGTATAACAATTGTCAAGTTGGTCTTGTTTTAAAATGCAAACTCTTCACTTTGATGACGGCTCGACGTTAGTTTTCCTCAATGATTCCACGGTTAGTTTTCACATCGTGTAGCAAGAGTAGGAAAGCAAAGATACTTTCGTTCTCGGAAATTGCAAAAATTCAGATGCCTTTGAGAGCAAAAATTTTTTCGTGACTTTTTCACCACGGTCTTGAAGATTGAAATCGACCTCTCGAACACTGGACGTTAGAGTTGAATAGCTGTTAGAAATGTTAGGATTTCCTGAATTTTTGATTGTTTAACTCTGACAATTTTATTTTCTGACAATTTAAAATGACGAAGAAAGAGGAACTAGTATAAAAGGGAGACTTCAATATTCAGGAAGATCTAGACGTGAAAAAATTTTTACAATGACTTTTTGAAGGAGTTCAAATTTTTACAGTTTTCGATTACGAAGATCTCTGCTTTGTAAAAACATCTTTGAAAGAAAGAGATTTCATGGTTTAAAACGAGAAACTGAGATCAAATGAATTTAGTCGTATGATTCTACAATACTGTAAAAATAGATAGGCAAATTATGTAATATATAACCTATAAATAAAAAAATTTAAAGAAATATATTATAATTAATTCAAGTAAATAAATAAATACAATAAATAAATAAATACAAAAAAATTAGATGAGATTAAAAATTGTATTTCAATAATTATCAAACTGGATCTAACTTCCAAAAATAACTAAATGTACTACTTCAATTATACTATAATTAATTATTATATGATGATAATAATCATTTTATTAAGTTTATACTTTTGTCCACCTTTATACATAATTTCCACGTAGAATTTGAATAAAAATATTCTCTAATATTTGTTGCTGCTGTCGAGAGAATACGAATTAGGATAGGCGTATAGGTAGTTCAAAATACTTTGATGTAGAATAAGAACTGGGATGAAAATAAAGATGAAAATAAAAATAGAAATAGAAGTAGAAATAGAAATAGCAGTAGCGATGGAAACAAAAATAAAGGTAGTAGTAAAAATAGTAATTGGAATAGGAATTGAAACAAAAATAGGATAGGAACAGAAATGGAAATGGGATAGAAGAATAGAGAGACGTTTTTGAAAATGAAATTCTAATTACAACTAGATCGATGACTAAATTGTACGAGAAAACTTACAAAAGTTAATTATTAAATTGTAAAATTGCTTGAGAAAGATTAATTGTTAAATTATGGTGTTGGAGAAAGTTAATAGCGCAATAAATAATACAAAGCTTTTAGTTGTATATCCGACGAAAAGTCATTCAAACATTTTGAAAACATACTACGTTGCAATTCTGTAAAAAAGTAGAAATACGAAATGGAAATATGAAAAGTACTCTGATCGTTTTGATCATTTTGGTGATTCCAACGTTACGCATAAGCAACAAGAAAGCAAGAATAATAAATCAATTGAAAGTAGCAAATATTGTGAATATTTAGGCAAATTCATATTTTAACAGATACAATTAGAACAATGAAACCTGGATAGACACTGGCAACATGTTTTGTGAAACGTATATTCCACCCTCTATTTTTGAATTTGATTTTATTTTCGGATACATTGAAAATGCATTTTTCATACCTGCGCTCGCGCCTTTGTATTTCGCACAAAGCATAAACATCCGCAATCTAGCAGTAATATTTCTGCATGCAACAACCAACACAAGGAAATTGCGAGTTTTCGCGCAGAGAATGGAGAAAGAGAAAAAAAAAGGTAAAAAAAATTATTTTCGATGAGAAACTAACCCATAACGTGTCAAAGGGATCAATGAAATCGATCACCGTGGGGATCAAAAGTATAATTCCACGGTACGGTAAAAAAAAAAAAAAAAAAAAAACGTACGAAAGGAATAGAACAGCATTGCAGATTGCAGGTTTTGGAAACGCGATTTCGGGTGAAAACGGAAGCGGACAGTATCGGTAACTCGATTTTCGTCGAGTTGAAACGACCTGCGCGCATCTTTGTCAAACGTTCCCTACTACCGGATGCCAGAACTCGATTTTGACTCTCAGTGTTTCACCATGTGTCTTCGTCAAACGTTCTGCGGTTGGTTTGCTACACGTTAATGCCGAGTTAACTCCGTTGGCTACTGCAAACTACGCTCGCTACAATGTTGGCCAAGTGCCGAAATGGCCCTTTCACGGGGAGAACTTCTGCGTTCGGCGAGGGTTGATGATTTCAATTTATAACGATATTGTAGAAGCGATCTCGAATATTTGATTATTTGTTATTCTAGGTAGGGAAATAGCGTAGAATTCGCCATTAGAAACTGGAAAATCAGATAACACTCTGTGTGTGTGTGTGTGTGTGTTATGGTTGCTGCAGCATTTACCGCTAATTGATCTTGTGTTTCTCAAATTATCCTGTCTCTGTCTCTGTTTCAATTTTCACTTCAACGGAGACAGAGAGACTGCTTGCTTTCAACTGCTAGTGTTTCAAAGTTAAGCGTCTCTGTTAAATGAAAAGTATCGATGACGATTCCTCCGCTTTGCTTTCAAAGCCAAAGCGTCTTCTAGCGAACTAATGAGAAATTACTTCAAATGAATTCGATCGAAAGGTTTGGAGCTAATCCCAGAATTTCAAAAATATGAAAATCGGTTTGGTCAATTAACAGCACCGAAGCTTACTACTACGGATTAAATTAATTAAAGATTTACGTTCACAATTTATCAAAAATACATCCCATACGCGTGTAAATTCTAAAAAAGAAAAAGATTTCCATCTAAAGTCGAAGCTAAAGTTCAAATCGTAATAATTATTTGATCAGACTTTGGATTCGTCTCAACCTCGCGGAATGAAATTATCCTCTAAATATTAGATCCTCCTGTTATATTTGAAAGGAGCTATGTTGTACTTTCATTGATGAAACGGGGAAACGCTCGGGCAACGCGTAACGCTGTCGATAAACCACGACATTCAACATGGCGGCGCTTCCGGATTCACGCTTCCCAGAGACGTCTGCTAAAAAGATTAATCCTTCCATTGCCTTCGGGCCCAGCCCGCTTTCATTTCGCGTGTTAATAACGCCACGGTTCGTGCTGCTGATCGTCAAATAGCACCGAGGTCGTCGAACGTGGATCTCCCACGGGACCAGGTATACACACACATACACATATACACACGTGCACGTGCATTGATATGTATTAGAGGTTGGCTAATAGATTCACGGACAACTTTGAGCTTTAATAACGTTTCAGGATGGTAGACGCATCTTTTAATGAAATTTTCACGCGATTAAACGTCCTTTTGCGTGGCGGCGTACGGAGATCGCGCGGTAACTAATGATTTCGCAGCGGATTATTCCCGCGAAATTGTGGGGATCCTTCGTACAGAGGATAAAAACGTGAGGGAAGAATTTTCGAGATTTATGTTTGGGATGTTACACGATTAAATTTGCTATTATTTGTGTTATTGTTATTTCTATGTTGTTACTATTATTTCATTATTATCATTATTTGCCAATATCGATTTTTCTTTGTTAAGAAACAAAGTTGCGACTGGTTGTCATTTTTCATTCTGATAAGAACTATGTTACAAACACAGGGATTGTTTAACAGCCGTGCAATAATTTGATGTTGGAGAAATATTTAAAAAAATATTTGAAAAAAATATATAAATAAAATGATAATATATAGAAAATATAGACATATGATTCTGTATCATAAAAAGACAGTGACAAACAGTTCAAGGCATTATCATTTCCGGGAATTTGATCTTTCCCGGAATATTTTAAACGACGTAATCCCAACTAAAACGCAAAGTAACGAGATTAAGATCTTCACTGTACTGAGATGTTACTCTGAACGATGTATCAAAGGAGAAACTGGAAGGAAATCCAAGTGGCGATAGAAAACAGATCGTAAGAACCGCAGATAGCTTTCTAGAGAAGAGAAAGAAAGGAGGGGGAAAGGGGAGGGAAAGCGAACAGAACTAAAAATCTCAGCCACTCGAAAAACAGTCTTCGAAGTTGCTACAAGTGACCTTTTACCGCGGATGTACAACTGGAGTAACTTCTTCAAAAGTTATCGAGACTTTTTAAGTACAATCGAGTGCGTGAAATATAGGTAACCGAAGCGCTACTGAAAAATTGTAATAAAAAATAAGAAGCTGAAGAGTAACATGAATATTCTCCTAGCTTCAGATTCGAAAAACGAGAAGATGGAGTTATATTTCTGCTATAAAGTAAATTTTATTCTTTTAACATTTCGTACGGCAGCGAGAATAGAATAGATTTTTCTCAGATTTATTATGTAAGAAGATGGAATCGCATCTCACTAAATTAATTTTCGTAAATTTTATCTTTTTATTCGAATTTTATTTTATACCAGATAGAATAAAATCCTCGATTCTTCTTAAACTTGTTAATACGATATAAAAATTACTAATATATTAGAAGTTTTCTTTCAAATTTAATAAACATTATTATAATTATAATAATGACATAATTATAATAATTATTGTCATTAATAATTAAAAAATAATAATTTAAGTAAAATAAAATTTTGTACACTATCAAAAAACGACATTACTTATGGGTACCTCTACTAATATAATATAATATAAAAATTACTAATATAATATAATATAAAACCAGAAACTTGATTCAAAAGGATTGGCTATTTTACTTTCAAATACTTTTCACCTCTAAAATAATCCTACACTCCACCAAGTTCCTACACTCAATACCTACCCAATATTTCCTTCCGTACATCCCATTAACGTAAAAATACGAAAAAAAACAAATATACATAAATATTCCTCGCAACAGTTCTAAATCTATCCCAGACTCGAGCAATTTCTACGGCTTCGAGACGGAAATTTCGGAAAGATGGAAAAGAAAGTGCAAGAAACATTCGGAATCACATCGAGGCAAATTTTTCCGTGATAGTTTCAAATACCACAGTCGCCAATACTCTCTCTCTCTCTCTCTCTCGCGCGCGCTCGCCCTCCGCCTTTCGACTTCTGTCGCAAAATAGGAAAACGTGCGACTTCTCCGTCGAATTTCATTCGCACCTACGAGAACGCGAGGACAAGCAATTTCCTCGACGTGTATGTATAATCCGCTAGTGAAGCGTGGCTCACGAGCCAGAACCGGAAGCGTTAAATTTGACTCCGGGTTTACCCTGTTCAATTATTCGGCGGAACGCCGCCGAGCGGGAAAGCCGAAGTTTGAAATTCACCGACAAAAATGAAATATTGATAGATCGGACTCGATAATGCGCCAATGCTCAAAGTGAATATCGATTAGAGCCGGTCGGTTTCCTTATTAACCCAATTAATCGCGCCGGTCGACTACGGTCGAAATGCAGATCTTGTCACCGTTCCAAGTGAAACAGGTCGATGAAAACACCGACCTGGCTCCGATCCACCGGCGAAAGGAATCGCACTCTTTTTTTCCCCTTCTCTCTTGAAAATTTCCTCGAGAGACTCTTACCTGAAACAAAAACGAATGCGTACAATTAGATTAATTAATTAATTAAGGGAATTTGATTTTAAGACTGTTTTAACCTTCGCGATCCCGTAATGGATTTCATTCTTGATCCAATCGGTATGTTTGACTCTATATTTAATCTAATATTTTCAATTCTAATAATTTATTTTGAAATCTTTGTAAAAACAAAAATTAATATTTTTTTCATATTATTCTTCAAAATGTAAATGAACAATACTCCGATAAACTCGTCCGAGAGTTGATGAAACATGAAGATAAATTGTCCACCGATTCTTTTCTGGATATTTGTAATGAATTTTAATTTTATATTTTAATCTTAATTCTTTTACCACGAAGGAAGAAGTATTTTTTTGGTTATTTTTATTCTATTTCAACTTCTCTATTTTTCGTATGTATGTGATAAATCTCAGAAAACAACTTAAAAAAAAAGAATTTCGATTTAAGCTTACTATTTAAGTTCATGATAGATTAATAATATCAGAATTGCAGAGAATTAATTAAACGGCTCAGGGGATAAGTGACATAAGCGTATTCACTCCCGAAACCGGAATAAATGTGAGAAACGATTCTCGTTTTGAGACTCGTTGCTTTGAATTTTCAAGCCTTTGTCGATGTCGACGATGCAATGAATTTTAATATCTTCAGAAATAAACTTTTCACATTACCCGTGAATTTTCTTTCAAATTAAAAATTTGATACACGCGAATTGCTTTCCCTTTGACCGCGCTTTAATTGTAACATAATTCGTTAATGATAATACAAATGGAAATTTAAAAAAAAAAAGATCCTCATAGTTCGCAAGTTCAAAAGAATTCTGAGCCAAGAGCCAAAGATAAATGAGATGTAGGTACTTTTTTAAAAGTAAACTCAGATATAAAAGTGCAAATAAACAAATAATTCTTTAATAAATCTTGCTAATTAATTATTCGAAAGGAATATTCATTATTGTGATTAAAATAAAGAAAAGACTTCAATAATTTTAATAATGAATGTGGAATATTCATCTTTATGATTAAAATAAAGCAAAATATTTCGCGTGATTTCAATACTATTAATATTTCTACACAAACTATAATTATTTATATTATTATTTATATTATATTATATATATTTGTGGTTTATATGTGTGTGTATATATATATATATAAAATATAAAAAATAAAAACGTAAAATATTGAATATTAAAAGTATCGAGATCACACAAAATCTTCTTTCTTTATTTTAATCACAAAAGATCAAAACATTCTTATACGAATCTTTCATGATATATTTGTGTATGATGTATGTGTGCGCGCACGCGTGAAAGTGCAAAATAAACGTGCACAAACACGAAGAGCACTATTTCTAGGGTAAAAAGGGGTAAATTGGATGGAAACGACAATTTTAGAAATCTCAACCAAGCAACCGCGCTTTCAAAGCAATGCAGCACACGCGGCTTTCTCTCTCGAACTTTTCTCGAGTGGTGTGTGTGCACGGATAAAAAATAAGTCGGCTCTCTCTCTCTCGCTCTCTCGATCTCTGTAGTATTTTACACGTCTATCGGCTGCCAGCTCTTTACGCCATCGACGATCAAAGTTGGATGCACGCTAATGACTCTAAGCGACTCACACTAAGCCACTCTCCCGCTTCTCGTGTCCGCGAAGTTTTCAAAGCTACCTTCTGTCGCCGGATTATTCGCCTCTTCTGTTTCCACGCTGTGTGAACTAACTATACCACGCTACAGCGATTACGAAGAACGATCATTTCAAATTACAAGACATTTTCGTACATGCACGTCTAATATTACGTCATGAATCGTGAAGTGAAATTAACGCAGTTCGATAGCTGGAAATTGATTTTTTTAACTTCGACATATATATGGTATTGCTACAAACCAGATAATTTGACAACGATGTATGAAAAGTGAATGAAACATGATTTAGAAAGTACAGATGTCTAAATAATACTGAGAAATTATACAATCAGCAAATTTCTGTTCTAACATTATTATTTTAACATAACATTTTAATAGTATTAACATTCATGATAGAATTTAACATTATAATATCATAAATTTAGATATAAATAATATAATATTTGGATAGAATTTAACATTATCATTCAATTAGCGAGGTTAATGCGATAAAGCATTACAAAGAAGAATAAAACAGATATAATAGGATTAATTCTACTGTTATCGTCGGATCTATATGTTACATTTCAACATCCTATTAAGTATAGATCTATATATTAAAACACAAACCATCTTTAAAACACTTTCACTTTCGTATTCAATATTATTTGTAATACTAATTTCTGTGCATTGCACGTTTGTCACAAATAGAATATTCCAGAGACAGATGATGACAAAAGTCCATCTACAAATTTTTGAAGAACAAGTAAGAACAATACTTTCATCACTTCCAATTGGCAATTCCAAACTATGATAAAAAAATCTTCTACGCAAACAGCAAGGCAGCTGTGGACACGATCCGAAGAAACCGAAGATTCAAAGTTCCCCAAGGAAGGAATCCCAAGAATTCCCACGAACGAACCACGCAGGGAGAACAATTCTTCACCGACCACGTTGCTGCCCGTCGCGTAAAAACAGTTTCGTTTCTATCATCTTACGACTCCGGGAAGGGAGCATGGTTTTTCAATTTATACACACCGCGAGTTCGCCGAGTTTACGACGTAAGCGAGACAGTCAGCGATTTGCCAAAAGCAGGGAGAGCGTTAGTTGGAATTTCAACGCAGGCGAAACGGACGTACGCGAGGGAAAGGAAATTTTTTTTTAACAGTCCTGTATTTATCTCTACCGACTCTCTGCCGGCTCGCTCCTCGTACTTTAAATACACTTAACATCCCGGGTAGCGACGCGACTACTAATTTCACCGGCGCGCACAGCGGCGGTGAGCTTCGTCTCTCGCCCGGAGCGGGTGGCAAAACCTCGCTCGTTCTCAAAGCAGTCAGCCTCTCGAAAATTCCAGTCCTCCCACCGTAACCTGGTGGTTTATCGCGGTTTTAACTGGCGGAGCCACGCTTTTTCCTCTTTCGGCCCGCGTTTTCATTTTTGACTGCACGCTCTGCTTACAGATCGATACACGCCGCGCGCACCGGCGGGCCACAGAGATACGCGAAGGAAAATGTCTGTTCGCGAAGCCGCACCCACGTTTCGCCACCGGGTCCCGCGTTCTCTGCTCTTTACCCCTCATCACTCCTTCCCTGACAAATCGTTTCACTTTCTCCCATTTTCTCTCTCTTCTTCCTACTTACACATTCGTTCCTTAGCCTTTTTTTCTTTCCGAGAGGAAGGAAAGCCAAGCGTACATCCTCGTTCGTAAGCGTCAAGATGGAAAACTGGATTTTGCGTACGCGATGATTGGTTTCTTGATTGATTTGTCGATTATTAATGACCATTGTTCTAAATATGATCAAATTCAATTAGCAACGTATGATGATGTTATAGTGATCGATAATTTATTAAATAATCAATTTAGAATGCTAGTGGACCGATTTGCATCGCGATTTAAATTGCACGTGTTCGTATGTGTTATGATTTATCCAATCTCGATTTAAATATTTTCTATTAACACTAACTAATTGCTAATGAAATATCAGGATACGAGACTGAATACATAATATGGTATATATTATATAGATAGCTCATAATCTAATTAACGTAAGTTACGTTTGATTGAGAAAAATTTGTATATAAAAATATTCTTTTTTCTTTTTCTAACAAAACCTTGACTCAGTTAATAGTTGCAGTTTAGCCACTATTATATGGTCACTATAATTATTGGAATATGATAACTAAAACTATTGAAAATATTATTAACTCTCTATTGCGTTCCATTCCCAATTGGAGACTTAAATTTCAAATGTTCTATAGTAAATTAAGTAAACAATTTATTGGTAGTTGTTTGCCAACATTTATAGTTACTGTTGTTTGGTGCAAAAAATTGTGTTGTAAGTTTTTTTCGTGTAGAGAGCGATTTATTGGCTGAAATATTGTATTGAGGTAGGTGTTTTGTTTATAATGTAATATAAATTGTTATACTGGTATAATGTATACGTAATTCAGAGAAATTGTTCTTTAAAGACTCACACGGAGATTTTTTTGTTTTTTTTTTTTTTATTTGATTGATTTTGTACCTGCATATGTATAAAGTTGCAGGTTTTTGTACCTGCATATGTAAATATTATTAAAAGTAATAGCTAAGTTATTTTATCGATAGCTTCAGTGTTAAAGGATATTTATATGGTACAAGTGATTTTTAAATGAGCAGTCATTTACACCAATTGATTTCCGAGTCCAGCATATATTAATAAATACAAGACTGCTCGGTATATTAATATATACTACATATCAATAAATATAAGATTTTTATCGCTGCTCACGAAATATTATTAAAATACATAATTTATAATTACTTTATAATTCATTTATGCTTTTCACGATTTATTCGCGGAATATTTCGCTTCATAATGCAAATGGTCAATTAAATATAGTCGAATCGATGCTTTTTAAATAACGCAAAAATTTGTCAAGGAAACTGCGCATTTTTATATGCTTTTAATTTTTTATGAATTTTTACGATTCTAAATAGAACTTTGTTTCATTTATTACATATCAGATATTAGATATTTCTTATTTTAAATATTTTATAAATTTTTCTGTACTCTCTCTATATATAATATACATATACATACATATACATATACATATACATACATATACATATACATATCATATACATATGCATACATACATCATACATACATACATACATATATACATACATACGTACGCACGCACGCACGCACGCACGCACGCACACATTCTATACATTTTTGCAACTTCTAATTTCCTCATTTATCTTTAAAATAACATTGAAGCGGAAGAACGAGTTTAAAGTTCTTGCTTGCTGCAAGTGTTACGATACTTATGAACGGGACTGTACACGAGCGATTTAGTCGCTCGTTTTCAACTGTCGCTCTAGGCTTTTCTATTCTTCAAAAGCTCTGTGAACTCTTCCGAACTTTTTTCAACCGCGAATCTTCGGTCGCTTTCTTCAATGTACTTTCAACCTTAACCACTTGCTGGTAAATACTTGGACGTAACAGGCGGGAGAGCGTGTAGTTACTTTAGCCTTTTTTCGCTTGCGGTCTCATAGAGATTGATTGGAAATGGGACGAAGCGATGGATTGGAAGAACGTGGTTTCTTCGTCGTATTTCGAATCACTTGTGACGGAAGTATCTCCAAGCTTTGAAGTTTTAATATATTTAATCCAGATGAGATGACTAGGAACCGACCGATATCGGAGGAACGTCGAACTGCAGCATTTACATTTCGAAATACGGAAGATTGGTCGAAACCGATTTATAATATTCATTAGAAATTTTGTAGTGTATTTTTAGAGATTTAAGTGACTTTTTGTAAAATATATAGATCAAAGCTATATATATAGAACAGTTTAGTTATTATTTTTAATTTCGTTATTTTACATTTATACTGTGATATAATTAAATATGACATACATATAGTTTAAACACATTATGTTTTCCAGTATATTGCAATATAAAACTGTATATCTAGTTTAATAAATAGTTATAGTACATGTTAATATTGTTGTATATTAATACATTTATGTATACATCTATACTTTTTTATTCATATATCAATATTTAATATATTCATGTGTTATAAATTGAATTTAAATATATCTAATTTGTTGATTATGAAGCTTTCCTATTTTTTTATTTTAATGTCTTTGATGAAAATTTTATATTCTAGTCGTCGGTTTTAATACTAATAATAAGATGGAGACAAAACCAACAATAATAATTCAGAATAGCTCTTAATTCTTTCAAAACTCTTACTGATTCTTCAACGATTACTTATCGAATTTTCTTTTCAATTATAATCAATTAATTTTTAAAACTTCTTAAATTTTGGAGATCTTACATCCATACATTTTTGTCATTTGCAAATTTTTATGCAATTCAATATTTTATTTTAATTTATTTAATTTAATTTTTATTTTAATTCAATGGAAAGTCCCCTACTTGTTATCGATTATCAGTCTATTATCAGAACCCTCTGCTTCGAGAAAATAAATAACAAAAATAGGACAAAGATATATTTCGAGTTCCTCAGGGATAAATTTAGAAATTTCCACAAGCTTTTTTATTTCAAGATATCAATAACAAAGCAACGTTCTGATAAACACAGTGTTTAGACTAATTACATTTGGACAAGACAAGTGTAATTAGGTTATTTCCCTAGTGAACGACGTATACATAGATGAATATGCGAGTTTGGTTTACCAAGGTACACGTGCAGGTCAATAAACAGAAAACGTGTTGATTCTATTTCGTATTATAATCAGAATATTACACTAATTGATAAACTTCAATTATTCACTTTTCTCCACTGCAAATTGAAATACAATTTTCGTCAAAATCTATGTCCCTAATGATTTTCAATTTCCACGAAAAGAATTCCGATCATATTTTTACCTAAATTACTAAATTACTAAAAATTTTACTACATTACTAAAAAAATTTAGGTTGGCCAAAAAGTAACTGCAGTTTTTTGCATATACAAGAAAAGTAAGTTTTTCATGAGAAACAAAAGCTTTGTTAGATGCTACATTGTCTATTTCTTTTTTGTTCTTTAGATTACTTTTTTGCCATCTTTCAGGTAACTTCATGATTCAAGTTTCTTCACCATGTACAACAGATGATATTTTATGAGCTTGCATTTACAAGTTCTTTCTTTCCTTTTACAAATAATACAGCAAAATGTGACGGAAATATTTCTCTTTGATTTTCCATTTCGAAATCATTCGCCAAACAATCGTGCATTTTCTCTTTCTAAAACAAGCTTGAACAATTATATATTAGATTGCACGATAAATTTGAAATTGAAAATGAAGTTAATTAGATTTCAAGATACACATGTATATTTATCAAAAATTAGAAAAAAAGAACACAATTACTTTTTGATCAACTCGATATTTACTGTTGAACGTTACTATTACTATTATTAACGGCGAATTGCACCGAATACGAAGAAGAAACGTTCTATCAGATTCTAATTTCCTTTGTCCCTCAGAAACACGAGCAAATGGAAAACGTCCGATGCGAGAGTCGCCACACGTAATCCGCAGACCCATTTTCCTTATTAGAATTTGCCCCTTTATCTGCGCAGATGGAAAACAATTCGCATCAAATACTACATAACGTGCAACTCCACAAAGCTAGAGCTATCTGGAAAACGTAAGCGAGCGCACGGAGGAGACATTTCGCGCAAATGTTTACAAGCGGAAATGCTATCGGACAGGTGCAACACCGTTTGATGTTTAAGTTGCCTGTGTAGTCAACGAAACGTTTGATTCCGGTTCGCCTTGTTAATTTAAAAAGACGCGTCTCGTAAGCGCGTTTTACTCGTCTATTTTCTCTATTTTGCTTTCCTTCTTCTCTTCGCGATGCACTTTGTAGTTTTCCGTCACAAAACCACTGTCACGCTGCTAAAACGACAAAATTCTTTCAGATATGGCAACTTCAGACACACCATATCAGCGTTTCCATGACACTTCCATGCCAACTCTGTGAGAGAAAATGATTTTTTATTAAGTCAATACTAAACATTTTTGTCTTCAAATCATAAAGCTTTGACTGACGAGATGACATAATCCGTAATTTTATAAAATGAAATTACGACATTTAACAAGAACAACGAAATAATTTTTCAGAAATTTAGTGTGCCATTCGTTGTTTTGGTATTTATCCTTTGAGAAAAATACGAATATTATAATTAGAAATCTCGTTTTTGAATATAATTAATTACAGCCTGAATACCCGAATGATAATTAATATTATGAATGAAATAATTGTGAAATCCTAATATGCTCCGAGCTTTTGAACGCGAAAGTACACGTCTGCAATTTATATCATTAAATGGATAATTAATGTTAATACAGAAGTATCTAGTTATAATGAAAGTTACAAATCCTCGTATACACGTCAATATCATACAAAGAAACAATTTTAAACTTCATTTTATTATTATTTGATCGAAGTGATTTTATAGTTACTTGATCCATTCATAATCCTACGTTTGTGAGAACTATTAATAAGAGAATTTAAAAACTACTTTGGATGCTAAAAAATTACTCTATGTAATGGAATAGAATAATATATTATTTCAATATTGGCATAAAAAAAGAACGCTCGTATAATACGAAATAACAGATAAACGAGAGGTTCTAACGTTTGCAAGTCGTTCGATTCCCCAGAAACAACCCTAATCTCAATTTTGCCGGGTTCGAACGGCCGGAACGGGATTTTCACGTTTTAATTGCAGTGACAGTGCGATCGAAACGCATCGTTTGACGACTCCATTCGTTCGAAATCCCTGTCGAAACCCATCATACTCGGTTACAAGATGATGGGGGAAATTTAGTGAGCTCATATAACGAAGCTCTCGCACGTCAGCATCCATTGATGCGAAATGAAATAAACTGGGGAATGTTATTGTAAATTGTAAAGCAGTCTTTTATTCTAGAAAGTCTTTCAGGTTTGGAATTCTCAGTGAGAGCTGAAGTTACCTTCAGTCGCGAATAATAATTTTAATTTCCACAAATCTTTCGAATCTTTTACTTTGAAATCACTATAGGATGATACAGAGTTCAATACTGTAGGGATCTTACAGAAAAGTTTTTCAGAGAAGAAACACAGATATACGCGTAGTAAATAACACTAATAACGATAATATCGGTCTGTGTAAATAATCGCGTTTCGACGAGGAGGAAAATGATATATTAAATTTATAATGTCGTAGTAAAAGTAGAACGTTGTATTTATTTCTGCAGATAAACATGTTTTGACGAGGAGGAAGGCAATAAAGCAGTCTCGTAACGAAGTAGCAAAAACATCTCGAATTAAAATTTTCATATTTCTAAGATCGAGTGTGCGCGTGATGTTTGAAATATAATACTTCTGTGTATGTTAACTGTTTTAACTTCGGAACAGTTTTTGAATATAAACTTGAATTTGAAGGAATCGCGTTACCGTGTAAAATCGAATTGTGAAATTTGCCTCGTACGTTTCCTCTGTCATTCTTCAAATAAAATCTTCTTATACCTTGTACTGAAGATCAAACGGGAAACAAAGCAACGAGAATGAAAGTGAACGAAACGGCAATAAATACGTATGGCTATACGTTTCGATGAGATCTTTTAATCTTTTGCTGCAGCAATCCTTTCTTCGTGTTTCCGTGCTTCATCGGACGAGGAGGAACGTCAACGGGGATCCATAGATCTCGAGGAATCGCGTCGGAAAGCGTTATTTTCGTGCCTCGCTTCACAGGATCACACGGTCTTTTGAACGTCCTCTCTCCACTGTCATTCTCTCTTATTATACTACACGCTGTACTTATCCTTTGTTTCGCGGAAACCAATTGTCCCCTTCAGATTACATTTTGCAAGCGAATTTTCCATTGGTGCACTTTGATTCCTCGTGCTTCTGACTCGCGTGTCTTTCGAAAAGTATTTTTGCAAATGGAAATCGCTCGGCACTTGATATTCGTTTTTAGAACCTTTTGTTGAAAATAGTTACTGTGTAGTAGTTAAATTTAATTTTTTTGATATTTTAAGGTTAAAGGAAATTCAACTCTGCAAAGGTGATTTATAATCGTTAGAAATTACTACATTTATATATATTGTACAGAAGCGATTAAGGACATTTAAACGACACTAGTTTAATTGATTAGTCATGATAGATTCAACATAAATAAATAATAGTATTGATTGAACAGTAGAACAAATAATAGTATTGATTGAAAGATATTATTGCCATTGTATTTATTTCAAACACAAATTACGTCTGAATTGCAACTTGTATTGGAAAAATAGCTGGAATAAGAAAGATGGGAATAAGAAAGAAGTAAAATATCTTTCATATTTCTCCATTTCACAATAATACGAATAATTATTTGTCATAATAAAGAAAAACAGGTAAATGATATATATCATTCCCATTTATCAGTCACGTATCAAAAAATTAAAGATAAAGAACTATTTGAACGTTGCTTGGGGAATATTTTTACAAAATATGGCGTTCGTCGAAACCACAAAACACTCAAAAAAAAAAAATAAAAAAATAAAAAATAAAAAAAAAATAACCGAGATATTTTTCACGATTCAGCGTTCCTTCATTAAAGAACCAAGAGGATATCGAGCAAACGCGCATAACCGAGGGAAAGAAAATCACGTTACGCCGCGCGGACATCTCGACGTTTCGTGGATTAAAAACCCCGTGGCTGATCGCTTTACGATATGATCGGTTGCAATCTCTTTCCGTATCGCGATCCGCGTAAATAATCGAGGAGATCGGGGAGAACGCGTCGCGTCGCGCGCAGCCCGACGTGAAACGAATTCATTGCGCTTCCGGCCGCGTTTTCCTTTCTGTCACGGCCCACCTCGCCGTAACAGCGCTTCATTTTTCCTCGAGCGGTCGATTCAGCGTCGCCTGTAACTGGCAAATTAATTCCGAGAGCCGCGCGAAATTTATCGAGGTACAGTTATTCCGGCAAATTGATTCGCCCGCGTGACTGGTCAATTAAAGACATGCTCGCGATCAGCGAAAATCGCATCAGGCTCGGATGGAGGTTCCCATTTGTCCCGAGAATTAATTAGGAGCGATTGCTTTCCTAAGAGAGTCGTCTCGGAATATGATCAATGGGAACGTTCTTCCGAATTTATTTCTGTATTATCATTTCATATTATTTCGGAACTTTTTTTCATTGTTGAGTTCTGAAAAATTTTGGGTCTTTTTTAATTAAATGGTACTTGGAAGATGGAGTTATAGTTGGTCAACGCTAAAATTAATTTCTTAGCCACCTTTAAAAGTGTGTATTTATTTTTTTATTTAATTAATAATTTCACTGTTTGACTTAACCCTCTATTGCATTCCGTTCCCAATTGGGAACTTAAATTTCAAATGTTCTATATTCTGTATAAATTAAGTAGACAATTTATTGATAGTTGTTTGCTAACAGTCATAAAATGCAATAATAAAAAAACATTTTCTAATAAAATTTTATTATTTATTTCTTGACCACACTCATTTTTAAGTAGACTAACAGCCATATGTATTTTTTTCGTCATAAAAATTCATGCAATAGAGGGTTAATTAATATTGATTAATAATAATAATTAATAATAATTAATATTAATGGCAAGAAAATATTTAGAAATGATCAAGTCTGGTTTTAAAATATATTCTAAAATGTCTTGCAAATACGTTTTATTTTTCAAAAAAATTAATTTAAGTAACAAATTGTAATTACTTTTCTCGCTCATGACGAATGCACACAAAATTGCCATTTCTTCACGACGAGTATACTCGTCATTCACAGTTAAGAGGTTAATTTACACACGAGTGAACAAAAGTATTCGAGTATTTCTGCGGAAAATACGATTATCAATTTTGAGAAATATTTCGATCGATTGTCGGAAATTGAGATTAACGCGACAATTATCAGATACTGATATAATATATTCGGACACAAAAGATACCTTTGTAAATTACAGTCAAACGTATATATCATAATTGTTCGTTAAACGATATTTGAATAAGAGAAACGTGTTACGGATATTCTCCAAGGTTCTCCGGTAGAAAATTGTCGAGACAAATCAGCTCTGTTCACGGAAATATGCCCAAAGTGGGCAGAATGGCAGAAGCGTAAATAACTGCGTTCGAGAAATTTATTGCAACGCATTGTTCGCGAAAATTTGCAAAATAACCGAAATGCAGATAACAGCGCCCAGCGTTTGAGAATTTCGTTAAAGCAGATTGGCCGGTGGAAATTTACGAAATAACAGAAACGCAAATAACCGTGGAACCGTTCGAGAGAAATTTGTTAAACAAAAACCGTGTTTCCCCGTTTCTTCTCAAGAGAATCCCAAAATGCCAACGCGGGGAAAAAATCCGTCGTTCATTATTATTGAGCATTGTTAATGCTTACGAAATTTGTATTTTCTCAAGTATAAAACGAATAGAGTTCCGTGTAATTAACAGTTTCGTAGGAATCATCAATTTCGATACGCGAAATGACGTTCCAAGGGATAATTAAATTTATATTTCCTTCGAGGCATCAATGTAATCGTTGATTAACGTCGTACCGACTGTTGCAGAAAGATCGAGTATCGGAATTAAACAATTCATTATGAACACCGGCTATCGATTATCGATTAACGTCACGGCTACAATGTGTACTTGTATCCCGAATTGATCGACCGTGCACACTGCTACATTGAACAAACAAGCAGAGCTAAAGGTGTTTGATTGAATTAGGTATCGCGACCTACACGTATTTACACAACCTGCGTAAGTTTGTAAGTCGGTAAGAAATTTTAACTCTCTATGTATTTTTGTAACTGTGTCAAGTGGAAAAGCGCGTTCTAATTGAATGTCGACATCTCGAACGTTTCTCTCGACTTCTCTTTTTCTTTTTTCTTTTTAATCCTCTCTCTTTCTCTTACCTGTTAATTTTGCTAAGTTCCATATCACAGTTTTGCTCTCGTGTATTTTATTCGATAAAAATAATGTATTTTCTCTTTCTTTTTCTTTTTTTCGTTTCTTCATAGATTCGTTACGTTACAACGAAAAAAGAAATGTTAATTATTTAACGAAAGAAATTATTGTATCTCCAATCGTCCGGTTGCGAAAACTGAAATGAACAACTCGGAATGTGAATAACGAATGATTAAATTTTATTAAACGAAAGAAGAATGTGCAGCCAGGTTTCGATTGAATTGAAACACCGAAAATGAGCGTCGTGATGATCGTTGCGTACGCGCAAGTTCCAGCCAGTTGTTAATTTACATCTATCAATGTTACGCGACTGTACTGTTACGTCGAGTTGCACGATCGAACGTTCAATTATTTACAAACTCGATTCTTCGATCAGAGTCGAAATTTTTTCAAACATAATGCAACAATACTTTTAACTTGTTCGAAACGACACAACCATTGGAAACGAAACGAAATGAAAATTTGTTATGATTCTTCACCAATTTCACGCGATTTTGTTGCATCAAGATCGAAAAAGCCACAGCGCGACAAGTCCTAAATACCTCGGAGGAAACAACAGAAAGAGAGAGACAGAAGCGCTATGATAGTGGATATCGAGGGAGGGATGGGAGGGGTGAGATTCGGGAAGGCAATTTTTAATAATCCAACCTTGTGGGTGGAAGCGCGCTCAAAGGAACGAAATGAAACGGTTCGAAACGAGGCACGATATCGGTGGACCGATTTTCTCCCTCCCCACCCCTCCATCGATCGAAAGGTTTCGGTTCGACGCGAGCCAGGCGAACTGAAACAAGCGGAGCCAAAACCGAGCCACCGGTCCTTTTTGTCACGCTACCCCCTGGTCGGATCGATAACGACTGTTTTATATCGACGACGACGACGACGACGCGGCCGTCCAGGAATCGTTTGTCAACGTCCAATCAACGTCGCGTGGAGATAAGCGAGCGAAAAACCTGGAGGAAAAACGGCTGGCCCGGTTTCGTTCTACTCTCTTCTCTTTTATTTCTCTCTCTCTCTCTCTCTCTCTTTTGCCCTTCCTTACGCAGTCCACTACTTTAAAAAGAACCCAGGCTTACTCTTTCGTCCTTCATCCCCAACCTCACCCTCGTGGTCCCCTCTCTTTCTGTTTGTTCGTTCTCAGTCAGATTACCCTCACTTGATCTTGCAACGTCGGTGTACGCGGCTAATCTCCACGTTGTTCCGCTTCGACGGCCCGGCTGTCGCTCTCGCCGAACCCTCCACACCCCTCTACCGACATTTTTATCGGTCGATCTCCCTCTCGCCCGACTTGTCAACCCGCGCGATTCCTGCGCGACTGCCGATCGACTCGTTACACGTCCGCGGTCGGTAAGATAAGTGGCCACGCCAGAGGTTTTTCCTCTCTCCCATACAACTCGCGAACGTCGCTTTCACGATCACGATCACGTTCACGTGTACGTTCTCTCGGGATGAGGGGGCTGCATTTTCTTGGGCAGTCGGTGAAGGAAAAGTTTCGGTGTAGGAAAGGTGTTGAATGACGGAGGTGGAAGATAGGGGTTGAAAATGGTGGTGAGTGAGTGAGTGAGTGAGTGAATGGGTTTTTTTGAGAGAGAATGTAAAGTGAAGTAGGTGATGATGGAGAGTAATGCGAATCGTAGTAAAGAATTGAGTAATCCGATGATTTCCGCAGTGAATATTGTGAAGTATTGAATATTGTCAGTTTTCTAGAAGTTCAGGTTATAGTTTTTCTTAGTTTTGTAGATGTTAGACAAATAAAAGTTGAAGTATTCAGGGAGATAGCGATTAAATTGAAAGAAATCTAATATAAATGTTTCTTACTTTCTTAAACACAATTGTACACATTTCCTACACATCATGTCGTTATATTGAACCTTTCAGTTATGATGTAATGTAATAATATATTACATTTATCACATACATGCAATATATTAATAAATGTAATACAACACAATACAAAATAATACAAAATGTATTATACTTCTAAAGTATAAGTGCGGCACAATACAAAAAAGTATTATACATATTTCAATTATAAAAGCATAATACATATAAACTGTGTATAATACTTCCTTGCAATTATAAAATTTTTAAATACACCGACTGCTATCTTTTCCACAATGTAATATTGTACCAATGATGATTGAAAACTGACTCAACTGAATTAGAAAGGAGATTGGAAAAAGAGAGAGGCTTCTCGATTGTAAATAAAAATTCATAGGAAAGAAATATTGTCTTCGGAACTAAGCTTTTACTCTAACATAATAAAACTCCTTGGAATTTTATTTCCATTTTAACGTAAACTCAGAATTTAAGAGCTTACGACCTCGTAAAGCTCATATTTCCTTCTTTAGTTCTTTTTTGTTTCTTTCCTTTTTACCACGAACAAGCAGGAATTGCAAATAACAAGTACATCCATCAAGATGGAAGGCCTAATGTTTCCCTCCTATCTCACTATCCCTTCGGGACCTCCACTTCCACGTCTTGACAATGTCGTTAACGTGCCACCGCTTATCTTCGTTCATGTGTTATAAATTTATCGTGCATTCAGGACATTAAGACGAAAGGGGAACCTTTTTCACCGAGAAATATCGATTTCCAATTAGATCGAAGAACCCTGGCAGAACCTCTCCGTCAGTTAAGATCAACGCGAGTACATTTTTGCGAATTACTTTTTGATTTAACGACAGATCTTAAATACAGCTGTAATATTTATTAGCTATATTTAATCTTTATTTAATATTTATTAAAAATAACGATAATCTTGAGATACAGGGAAGATAAGTTGGAAATTTCGATCGATTATTGCGACTAGTAAAATTATTTACTAAAGAAAGCGATCTCTTCCAAAAAATTGTAAAACAGATATGAGCCGTACGAATACAAAATCGACCACTATCGCACGAAATTTATTTTTTAAATTTCAGATTATTCACAATCACATCAACTACTGATGATGAACTACAAAGGAAGTTGGAAAGTTTCTTTGACCGTATTATGTTCGTAGAATGCACAAAAATCCACGGGACTTGCTTGAAATTACAAATTGAATTTTATAATTTTCCACTAGCCAGATAATCTATTGTAGTTGTTTGATGAAAAAATCAATTTGAAAAAGAGAAGAAGGAACCTTGTGATTCGTAAAAGAAACAAAAAGATCGTAAAAAAAGAAGTACCACGCGCAGAAATCCCAACGATCGATCGAATTGCTAACCGAATTGTTAACGTCTTACGATAAAAAATTTGTTCAACTGTCGAACGAGATTGTTAAATATTCATCTCTTCCTCCCCCTCCCTCTAATTCTCCCATCTCTTCGCGTTGAAATTTAAAAACGTCAGCTATTCGCGTTTAAAAACGAAATGCTCAAATCCCCACGAGTGAACATGTCGCGCACATTTGCCGCATTGTAGCAAATATTATTCGAAACATCATGCGTATTTGCGGTACTATAACCGTGAAACATTATTTATTGTTACAAAAATTCATTTATTATAGGGGAGTGAACACGCGTTTCGCATTTAACGTTTCAAAAGATTCGTTTTTTGCTTGACGAAATAATAAAAAAAAAAAAAGAGAGAAAAACGAAGGAAGGAAAAGAGAAGAAAAAAAAGAGGGAGAACATATTTCCCGTCAGCTTTTATATCCGACGTAAAATGTTAAAACCCGAAAAATATTCATGGAAAATATTCGATACACAAGTAAAATGCGTTAAGTATGATTACGCCCGCAGTGAACAGAATATAACAGAAAATCCCACAAATCTGTAATAACACATTATTACATTATGTCGTATGTCAAATCAAGTTCTGTTCAAATTGATTGACAAATTATTCATGCTAATGGAAAATAATTCTATTCGAAGTTATATCATGCTGCGTCGATATAATTATTACATCGGGACGTATATACTTGTCTAAAATAATCGAACGATAATGTTCGTTAATTGTTGCAGTCTTTTAACTCGGACGTTGCAATAGACGCTCATTATCGTTAATAAACCGTTCTGTCAATGTACACGCTGCCAACGTTACCTTCTCGTTCATCATCAATTCGTCATTAATTCACGTCACTGGCTAATTGACGTAGAAAAATAAATTAATTATTATAGACTGACAGAGGCTGTTGATCGAAAGGGAATTGCAAATAGGACATCGGAAAGTGCAACTGCACGTGACAATTATCCGCCGCGAATTATTACGAAAAATGATCGTAACTAAACGAACGTAACGAAAAGAAACTCTGTTCGAGCTAATTGACAACTTTCAGAAACGTAAAAAACAGATCGAGATGAAAATGATTCGAATACTTTTCGAAATTCGCCTCCAAGTATCTTAGAAAGATTCGAACCCTCGAACTGAAATATCTTTCGATTCGAAATTCAAACGCGACTTTGATTCTGAATCTCAATCTCCAATTCAAAATTAAGACTCGAGTTCGATTATTGCGGTTGAAAGTGAAAAGTTTAAAGGTCCGAAAACTAAAATTCAAAGAGAGAATTATCACAAAGCCGACGTTACGACGATAGCGGATCAAGCAGATCCCCGCTGCAAAGGTAATTCGCTCATCGTTCATTCGCCGATGAGTGAAGTTGCCAACCCCGTAATTCTCCTCCTCTCGGAAGATCTACTCTCTAAATCCCACCGCTAAAAACCGGAATTCGCCTCTAAGCAACCCTAACGGATGCACGTAATCGCAATCCCTCTTCCTGTGAATTTATATAGTCGTCGTTCGAGCAGACAAACCTGCTTCATTTGAATAACAGACTCTCCGTGGGGAGTGGGGAAAAATTTATTAGAAAAATATGTACATGAGTGGCAGAAAGTGGAACGAAGAAGCAGAGAAAGAGAGAGAGAGAGAGAGAGAAGTGCGGAAAGATAACAACAGACGGTGAAATACTCGCGCTCTGTGCGAGGAAACCGCGAACAAAGTAGTCTCGTCTCCGTGAAGCTAAAGCGGAAACAGGAATCTTAGGACTCGCGCGAGAAAATATGGCGCGATGTACTTAAATCGAGTCGAGGCAGAAACGAAAAGTCCAGGTTTTCGTTTCTGCCACGCGTCCCACAGGGAATGCTCCTCCAGCTTGCTATCCTCCCCTCTTCACACACACTACACACACACACACACACACACACACACACACACACACACACACACACACTTTACCTATCCGTTTCCGCATCGTCGAATTTCTATTTGTTAGACCGTCTGTTATTTCACGCGCGCGAAGGCTCTTCTTTCGCTCGCTCGAATTCTATTTTTCATTCGTTCTCTTTTGATCTTTGCATGTCTTGCGATATGAGACCGAGACCCTCTTTTGCGCCATAATTTGCCAACTTATTGACCAACAACGTTCTTTTTCTTTCTGATAAATTTGTCGTTTCTCGTCTAGAATAACATATTACTTAGTAATATCGTACTATAATTATTTTGTGTACATATATATCATAGTTCCAAGTATTACAAGTATCAGATTAAACGTTTTATGATAATATATTTATTTATTATTATTATCATGCTATATTTTATGTACATATATATCATAATTCGAGTATTATAAGTTTCAATGATTTTCATCGAGGGACAGTTCAAAGCACTAGATATTTACAGTTGCTGAATAATTTTTTGCTGAACACTGCTTGGTAAATATATAAGATGTACAAAATACATGTACAATAGAAATATATATACAATATAGAATATATTAAATATTTTTTATAAAAGTTTCTATTTACAATAAGCGTAAATACAGTACAACAATAAACACATAGAAAATATATGTTAAACGTAAGATATTAAAAAAATAAAACGGTACTTATCAGTATTCGTGAAAATATTAATTCAAACGTCAACTAATGCAACGAGCGGTAACTCTAATTTTTAACGTTTTTATTTTATTTCTCAGAGCCCGTACTTTTCCCAATACTTTTCAACTCCTTATACAAATAGAATGCAATCAAAAGATCCATGCAGGACATGTCGTAAAATACACACTGTGTCTATTAATTGCTAAAGATTATTTGAAGGTCTTACCACCCCTGTACAAATACAGTGAAATGTATTTACACGAATAAATCAACGGGGAAATAGAATGGATCTGTGCTTGTTTAAATGGTCGCGCAAGTAGAACAGGACCGCGCCTGGTCAGACACGCGGTCAATTCAGGGGAATGGACCCGTGTTTTCTCTAACACGTGTGTTCTCTCCTCTCCCCCGAGTTTAAATGCTCTCGGATAAATTACTCACAAATTACTCCGCAATTATTCTCCACCGTGCTTTATAAAACGCTTTTCTTCATATTATGACAAACTTTTAATCCCGGTTATTTCACAGTTAATTTCGTGGATTTACTTAGCCCGCTCTCTCCATGTAACCCGACCGAACAGAATTTTCCGCCGGTTATCAACGAGTCACGCGGGAGAACTGTATTTTCAAGGACGCAATCTTTTCCCGCCAGGAGTGCCGGATAAAGATAAAAGGCGGGCGCGCGGAAGAAAAATAGACAGTTATAAGTTTTCGTTAGAAATTGTTGAGATAACACCAGCTTAGATTAAAATACTTGTTGGGAAGCGAGAGTTGGAACGTGGCAGTTCTTTGACTCGAGTGGTATTAAATTCTTCCTCGAAGCTTCTCCCCAGCTTTTAATACCGAATTTTTCAGAATTTGAAAAGAATTCGAAATTAAAACTAGTACGCTTGATCTATTGACTGGAAATTCTCGAAGAATTGTTACGACAACTTCTTAAAGGTTGTTTGCTTCGAGTTAATAAAAATTTCTAGCTTTGACGAGATAAAAAAATATAGCGTAATAGTAGCCACGTGTATGTTTTCTTTGCGAAATAATTTTCTTGTCCATATATGTGACATTTGTTGCTATTTTATAGTTAAATGGATTTAAACGGTAGAAATATTTGAAATTGTGAAGGAAAAACGTAAACTTGTACATCTAGAACGTCTCTCGAGAATGCTGTCAATACGCGTAATATTTTAGAATTAATTTATTCCAGGATTATCCGAGAATTTATCGTGACCTAAATATTCACAAAAATCGCAGGAAATCGGCTTTTCATTCCAAGAGAAAACAAAAAAATTACCAGCACCATTTTCGAAACATCGAAAACATTTGCCAATATTAAAACGTTCGAGAAAATGGAACGAACGAAAGCTGCGAAAGATAGAGAAAGGAAAACGAGAGAGAGAGAGAGAAGCAGAGAATAATGGAAACGAAAATCGAAACGTCTGTATCGAAGATCGAAAGAACAATCGGGGAACGGCGTAATTCCTCGGGAAATCAGTAACGCGATACGGATGAATAGTTGCTGGTCCCAATGCTCGTTTGCTGGCGGTGGAATGCCGTTGAATTCGTTATATTTCCTTTCAAAGCACACCATAAAAACAGTGGCCATCTGGGAGAAAACAGAGAAGCCAGAGAGAGAGAGGGAGAGAGAGAGAAACGAAAAAGATGCAGAGAAAACGGTCTTTTATTGGTCGCCCATGAAAATTCGCAAGCGAATCGATCGATCGACGTCAAAACTGGTTTCTCGGTGAATTCATCGTCGAATAGTGTTATATTCTCATTCATAGAATTTTGAATATGTTATATCCAATACGTCAACTACAGTTAGCTACTTGATTTGTAACATCTGCTCAGAGAAAAAATAATTATTATTATATCTTTGTTGCTCAAACGTTTTTTCATTAACAAACTGTGAAGCGAGTCTGATAATATGTTGCTGACAATATCGTGTGTACTTTTATGAACGAGATCAATTTTTAATCGAAATCTGTATAACATGCAAACAACTTCTAGTAATGAAACGACAGTTGTTTTATATTCTATATAATTCTCACGTGTAATCTATATATGTAGAAATAAAAATGTATCGCACAATGTAATATTCGTCTGAAATATGACGACGTTTAAAAGATACGAATTCGTTATATGGTATACATACTACAAAATTGATAGCTACATCACTTACCGGTTGTTTTCATTGGTTGTCTACGAGGATTATTATCGCCAGTGGAAATTAGAATAAGTTAGCAACTAAGTGAAAAATAGAATTCTATTTTTACGAAAGAGAAAGATTAAAAATCACCTGAAATCGCGTCGTGAAATCAATCCTCAGAAATTTCTGTCGAACGATCGGATGACCGAGACCGAGGACGACGACTCCCATCATCCCTCGAACGACATTTCTCGCGACTCGATTACGTAAGCCGGCTCGATCGTAAATCCGCGGGAGAAACCGCGGATCGATGGTAGTGAGGATCGTCATTACGGCGCAGAAGCGAATGCGAGAAGGAGAAAATTCAACGGAGAGGAAGAAAGGGGGGAAAAAAAGAAAAAAACAAAAAATTGACGCCTGGTCGCGTTCTCTCTCCTTTCTTTCTATTTTTCTCACTCTTCTGCCCTCGTCTCTTTTTCCCTCTCCGGAGGATACCACGTGCAAGCTGATAATGAACGACCCTATTGAAAACGTTCTTGCGCCACTTGAGCCGGGTCGTATCGTATCGACCATGCTGCGAAAGAAGCGTCCTTGATTTTCGTTGCATCGGATCTACTTCACCACCATGTCGATTTTTCATCGTCCATTTTTTAACGGAATTTTTCTTTTTTTTTTTTTTTTTTTTTTACCTCTCCGCTGCGAATAAGTCATGTTCGCTTGCACGGAGGACACAGGGTGGGAGAAAGATATCGGAAAGCGAAGGGAGGAACCTTTAAATTAAGGGGTTTCTGGTGAGATTTCGCGGTGAAGGTTAGTTCGTTTGAACACTAGAACTACCGAGGATCGAAATATAAAATTTCTATTGGAAAAAATTAAAATAAAAAGAATAGAAAAACTTTAAAGAATAGAATACAATTACGTAGAAGTTTACTCTTTAATTAATAAATATTACGAGGTCTAATATCAACACAACAATTATTTATTTAATTTATATACAATGATATCATTTTCCCGAGTACTTGCTTTAACGACCTTTTCACGACTGAACGTCTAAAATGTTTATTACTATTTTATTTTCTATCTTTTATCTACTATTTTCCATCTTCTTTTGCGAAGATCATTTAAATCTCCACGAAAATCATTTAAATCTCTAATAAAATTTCTTGCTTTACATGTATAAAATTTCTAGGGAAAATTATAAATCGATCGTTTCGATTACTTTGCTGAGTCTGGTGTTAAGGTGGATGCGATTTTACAATGCCGATGGTGTAAGACGCTCTGTTCGCTGCGTTGCTCGTAAAGTTTGCCGGAGAGGTTTCACCGGAGTGCAAAATGTTTCGAAACTATAAGCAAAATTATAAGTATACGCTGATTGACAGAAAGTTTTCTAATTAATTTTATTGGCACGAGTAGGGTACCGGTCCTGGCGTGATCGCAAATATTTATATAATCCTTTGCACACGGATTTTTCGTCTATTATAGCTTCGCACAGCAACTAATCAACAACTTTCAATTAGATTCCTTTTGCGATGGAAATTTTTGGAGGCGGAAGTTCTCGAAAAGGAACAAAGAGATTGCATTTACGAGGTAAAGACCGAGGTAAAGATAAACTATGAATGCGACTGAAACGATCAACGACTTTGCTCTTTGTATCAATTCTGCAATTTCGTATACCTTTCACGCTCGATACTGCGCATAAGTGACACTATTATTTTAATATGACGTTATTTAACCAAATGATAAATTTCTCAAACAGTGTGTTGCACCTAGGACCATCAGAAAATATTCGTAAGTAATTGTTTTTCTCACAGAAAAAATTCTCTAAAAGGGAATTCCATCTTCGAAGAGTTAAATAAAGAATTCCATCCTCAAACAGTTAAAATGGCGAATTGCTTTGCACAATTCTATATTCACTTACAAAAAAAAAAAAAGAAGAAAAAAGAGAACTCTACGTTTGTCAAAGCGCGAAGAATCTCCACTGCGAGAGGCTAGAATTCGAAACAACAAAGTGTTCCGCGTCGTTTCGAGTGTACTCGCCAATCCAACGGACAGTTTATCGAGCGATTCCATCGGTGACAAGATCAACATTAAAAACAGCGATGGACAACCGCGCGAGCGAATGCATTCGCGTTTTTATCGTCCGATAAAAGGAAAAAGGAAGCAACAACAACAACTAGCCGACGAATAACAATGGCGCGCGATTTGATACACGCAAGAACTCTGCAAATATTAAACAAATCGGCAAACTAGGAATCTTTTTTCATCTCGAGCGCGCATTACTCGGTGAAAAGAAGAATGATGTACGGATTGTCCGAGAAGTCATTAATCCGCCATCTTAATCATGTTCCACGTTGTTGAATTTTAACGTTCAACGAGATATGTTTTGTTGAGGACGAGAGGAGAACGACGTTAAATTATTAATTAAAAAACTCATAATAAGTAGATATCACTCATCATAGAATAAGTGGAGAATTGAAAGACATTTAGATATAGATTGTTTGTTATAATATTAGCGAAAGAAATCTTTATTTAGATTATCTTCACGTTTTCAATCTAAAATGAAATATTCGAATACAATACAGTTCATTTTACGTATGTAAAATATTGGAACTAAATTGTATTCATTATGTAGGATTTACATGTTAATTAATTAGGTTAAGTGTGTTAAATTTGGTATCACTTAACAGCAATTAACTTCTATATAATTATAAAAATTTAATATTATGAAAATGAATGAAGAATGTAAAATCTGATAAAGAAACACCATCGAAAAATAAAGTATGCGTAAATACTCCTTGTAGCCATTCTGTTAATTCCAGAACTAGATACCTAGGTAAGAAATTACGTCATTCCTATAAGAATAAAAACGAGTTACATTTTAAAATTGTTTATCTAAAAAAAAAAAAAACAAAATATCTCGATACAACTCAACTTTTAACGTTAGTCATCAGCTTCACAATCTGTTCATTGAAACATTAGTCACTGACGAATACCAAATTCAATCTTTTTTCTTACTTAAAGCTGTTCGCAGATACGTAACCATTTGCAATACACGACTAATCACACAATTGACGTTAACTATATATTTGAACGAACCCAGGTTACTGAGGTGTTTAAACCAGATCGACGTTCGTATAATTAACCGAAAATTAGATATGATCCTTTGTTTCGATCCGACATGTCAAAGGTAATGGCTAATTTTCCCCTCGTTAAAAGACAACGCACCTATGTCATCGTTCTCGTAACCATGAATAATTTCTCGCGTACGATAGCCCCGTGGAGAGTTCCGCGAACAATGCCGCGGCTATTTTTCCTCGTTAAGCCACTAATCCCGCTTTCGGATTCTTAGTTCTCCATCCAATCCCAAGTTACCACGCCGCAGAGCTTTTCTTTTTACTCCCATCATCCCTGGGATCCCTCGTTTATCTGAGAGTACCAACCGCTCGCGTGGTTCTCTACAAATTTCTATCCGGCCGCGATAAATTAAATACTCGCGGATGACTCGAATGCTGATGAAGAAAACATTCGTAGAAATTTTTTTTCGAGACGATACTCTGCGACTACCACTCTGCCACTTTATTAAATTTAATTTTCACGGATAATTCGGATGCTTGAGGAAAAGATCAATATCCCGTGTACAGGAAATCAGAAACAATTTATGAAGTTATTATGAAACTAATTTTACTGTTGGATGCAAGAATGGTTGCAATTGCACTTTAGCGTCAGTGCACACTAACTCAGATCGTGTTAAGAATGTTATATTTTTTAGAATATTGTAAACAGTCTTGCAATAACTTCACTGAGAAATATTTCAAAGTTAAATGTTAATAAATGTTGTATAATTGTTGAATGCAACTGACGCCAGTTACATCCAACGGTATAGGTATTATACTACCTTATACTTAATATAACTTTGTACGCATTGTGTTAACTTTACTAAGTAATAATAACAAAATTAATAGAGATTTATTAATAAGTTAATGCAAACTAATTACTTATTTACTATTGTGTTTTACTGCCTTCGTAATTTAATATTTTCCAATTTCAAATGGCCGCGGATTGTTCTTTCACGCCATGATTTGAAACATCGACGAGAAATTCCAATTTTCGCAGAAGTTAGATTAAAAAAAAAAAAAAAAAAGAAAGAAGAAAAAATGAAACGAAAATCGTCGTTCTTTTCCGAGGAAAATACATCGAAAAATTTCGACTTTTTCTCACAATGCATATACTTTCCTTTCTTTGAGTTTCTGGAAAACGAGTCGAAACTCGAGCGTGGAGCGGCGCGAATTTTTACGCGATGCTCCATTTTCAAAGGAGCTTCCGGATCGGCGGACCCGTTCGGGGGACGAATTTCGAAAAATCGTGTCTTCGCTGGTTTAATTTTATAAAACGAGCCGGGCACGAGCCACTTCAGAAACTAATCTCGTCGGTTTCGGCGACGCTGGTGGAGTCGTATTAAAAAGAGGGAAGCGCGTCAGCGTCGATTTCACGCTGCCAGGGTAGGGTGAGAAGAGAAAGGGAGGGAAAAAAGAAATTCAACGACACCAGATTATATTAGCGTGAATTTTTTGGTCGGGTGTACGCGCAGGAAGAGATGAAGTTCGTGCTAGCGCACGAATCGGTTTACCGGTGCGCTTCTTCGTATCGTATTGCAACGATGTCAAAGTAAAACAAGCTCGTTGAGGTGTATCGACTGTATCGAAACTTGTTAACAAATTTGCCCCGGTTGCCGCTTTGTGCATGGCCATTTCAACGTTTTCCCAAGGACCGAGTCAGACAGTTTTGCCAGAGAGTTTATCCTCCGCTTGTTCTTTATTCGCAGATTATTCACGCAGACGGAGAGGAAGAAACTTACGAACGATTTGTATTACGTTCGGTAATTACATTTCGTGAATGTAAATTTTTAATTACCGAGGAGGGGGAAGAGGAGCGACTTTTTCTTACGAAGGTTTCTGAGGAAGAATAATTTAAAAATTTAATGCGCTGTCAATCAGAATTGATTGTTTATTATTCAGCTTCAAGATAAAACACGTATTTTCTGTGGAATATTACAAAAATTTTCATTACTGTAACATTAGGTGCTCTTCTTTTTTAACCAATTTCGTAGACTCGTTATTTATATTCAAAAAGAATCTCGCTCTTTCTTCTGCAAGGTCGATTTTCAATTTTTTTTATACAATCTCCAAGTAGAATGAAAAATCAACAAGAATGGGAACTTCCCCCCTGCTGCTCTTCGACCGACGTGTTAAATATAATGTAATTTAAACTTAATCTTTCTGCAAAATTTATTTGGAACAACACACGATAATTATTAATCAGCATGGAACCGTTATAAGCGTATAATATAACTGTATTATAATATATATTCAAGTACGAATCATACGATCGCTTTGCGCTCGCATGTAATTATTGGCTGAAACAGAACTATTCCATGTCCGCTGTCGGATGTGGAAAACACCCACACGGCAGGTGAAACAATTGCGCTATTTTTCCTTCCTCGCGCATACTCGAAAATAATAGTATTCCGGACGAAGTTTCCAGAGAATGTTTCCAAGACGGCGTTACCACTTGAAGCACTCAACAGGGGCGGCTTTTAATGATGCAACGCAGGCAAAGAGGTCAGTGGATCATGCTCATTGGATGGAGTACGTGCGGTCACAACGTTGCGGTGACAACGTGCCTGAAAAGAACCGGAGCGCCTTTATCGGATAAAAACTCGTTCACGTAATGTCGCTTAATTAACGACGCTGCAGTTTATTATTGCATAATACGACGCTACGTGCGAAACATTCCCTTCAGGAATCAGGAACACAAAGAGGATGGAATTATTGTGAAATTTATTTCAAATTAACGCAATGCTGGCGCGCGCTGTTTGTTTTAACGAATCTTTGTGTATTTGATACCGCGATTGTTAATAAATTTTGGATACGTATTGGATACGTGTTTTCAATTCCTACCGGCGGATTAAAGTTTCACGTATTCGCGTGAACAGGAAAAGATTATAGCGAACTATAGTTCTTCGCTTTTCATCTGGAATTATCGTTGTAAAACGATGATTTGTTACCAATAATAGTAGTAATTTAAATGTAAGCAGACAATTCGTGTATAGAGATTTATACATCCGTGTTAATTCAGATCAATAAACATTCGACATTACGTTCCTCCAAATAAACATTGCCAAATGTCTCTTTTTACATTAAAAACACTGTATCTTTGAGCACATTGCCAATCTTCATTCAAATCTTTAATCTTTGAGCAAATTACCAATTACCAATCTTCATCCAAATACCTCTTTTAACGATTATCACTAAAACTACTAAAATAATAAAAATGATCGATTTTTCCTTGAAATTATAAGTGTAAAGCAATGTGTTTTTAGAGATTTAAATGATTTTTCGTACAATGTGCGAAAATAAAAGTTTTTGTACAAGTGTTGGATTCCGCGTAAAGAAATAGCACTTATATGAGATAATTTATTCACGTAGTAACCATTGTCAAGGATGATGTTGAAAGGTCTTGTTGATCGAAAAAGAATGTCTGTTTTCTTCCTAGCACGTATTTTTATGGCTGTAAATTGGTGGAAGGTGGAAAAAAGCGTGGATGATTTTGAAAAGACGTGAAATTTTCCCTATAAATAACTATTCGGAGGTCTATCATTGACTCGCAATCAGCTGGACTGAGTTAATATTATGAGCCCTAGTTGGTCATTCTACACAAGATTGAACTAACGTTTTTCTATTCTTTTCATTCTAAGGTGACAGGAATTCTGATCTTATGTTTCGATCGTCGACCGTAGTTCCAGTGTTAAACCTACCCCGAATTAACCTCTGATTAACCCCGTTCTTTCGCTATCGCCAACAATTTCCTCCGACGCAACGTTCAATTACAAATTCTCTTGACGCTTGACACTTGACGGCGAGGAACAGGAGGCAAGAGAGGAGAAAAGGAGAGATGCGAATCGTCGGCGAACAAAGAGAGAGAGAGAGAGGGTGAGGAGGTATATATCGCGAAAATAAGACGGTTGGCTTTCCCGGGGGCGCGTCTGAATTCGGAGGCTCGGAGGCTTGAAATTCAGACGGGTATGGCATGTGTCACACGCGTTAGTCCCGTAGCCCGCGGAAAATTCTTGATGCTCGACGAGGCGAGAATAAAGTAGACGGGGCTCTGTCTTTGAATTTCTTCCGGGTCGCTTGTAACGCGTCCTGCGGGAAAGCCTCGGCTTCGCGTCGAATAAATTAGAACTTTCGCGTTCGCAACAAAAAAAAAAGAAAAAAAAAGAAAAAAAGGCAAGCTCTGCTCATCGCTTCTCTCCTTTCTTTACCTTTTTCTTCTTGTTTCTCTCTGTGTATTTTCTTTTTTCGTTTCTCTTCTTCTTTTTTTTTTTTTTTTTTTTTTTTACTTTTAGAGCAATTTCTCGGACTCACGCCATCGGTGTATCCGCTCCCCGTTTTAAAGGGCAGAACGCCCGTTAGAGAAAACGAGAGAGAATTGATACTTTCTTTTATTCTCTTGCCTCTTATCTTTCCCTGCGTTTTCTATTTCTCTCCTGATTCGTCCCCGTTTCTCCTTTCTCGTTTTGTTCCTTCCTTTCGCGTTGCGTTCACGAGGTTTGCCAGCCTAGAAGCTATTCTGTAATTACTCTGTCAATCTTTCTTCCCCTTTTAGCTTACTCCCCTCTCCCTCTCTTGTATTTTTCAGTTTCCTTTCTTTATTTTATTTACGATACTCCGCTTTTTGAGAGATCGGCCGTCGCCGTTACTCTTTGCGTAACACTCAAAACTCGACTGCATCTTGCCACGGTTTACGTAACCGTACGTCGAGAATCGAGAAACGGAAACATCGGTACCGAATACGAGAATTTTTACGCGATCGCCTCTTTGATGGAAATATTTATTGACACGTATCGAGGTGTATTGTGCGGTTGGTTAGCGTCTCGACGCAGATGTTTGTATAGCACGATGTTCTTTAACAATGTATGCATTTCTTTAGACAGGAAACGTTTCTTCCGCTTCGTTCGTCTTATTCGTCCTTCTTTGTAGAAAACGCAGCGAAAACGTCCCATTTCGCTTCTCTGTTTTCTTCTAAATTTTTATAAAAAAGAAAAAAAAACTAGCGAACTCATTTCAACCATTTTCTCTTCAATTTTAAAGGATTACTTATTGAAATTGTAACATTAATTTAGAATATTTAAACTATCGAAATACTATGTATAATTTTTATTCATCAACGTTCAGTAAATTAACAGTGAAATTAAATCTAAATTTTGAAATGGCAATTCATGGGTTTACCATTTACTTTTTCGAACGAAGTATCATCGATGTAACCTCCAACAATTAGAAATATTTCAATTTCTTTTCAAATATCTCGATCTCTTTTTCTAGGTAGAGATTCTCAAGATGAAAATATGTAATCTTAATTTTTAACCATCTATGGACAAATCATTTCTTGACTGTATTATTGAATTGAGATTAGAATTTTAACATTCGAGACAAAAAAGTGTACTGTTTTATGAAAATATATTGTTGCAATTGAACATTATTATATATATATTAGAATAATGCAAACTAATATAATTTTTTTAATTTTTCAAAATAAGAAGTAATTCTGAGTCTTCTAAACCTAATACATCGCTCTATCATAAACTACCGAACGGAATTGCCAAAGTGTATTGTCAAATTCTACCCTGACTACATCGAGATCTCTCTGTTTCAACAGAGTAAAAACGCGTGCAAGTTCTCTCTCTCTCTTTTTCTCTCTCTGAAACACGCTTGCAAAAAATGTCCATCATCCGCGCCATAAATCCATCCAACAGTGCCCTTCCGAAACATCGCAACTACTCGTCAAACGATAGAAACGATTCACGTTAAAACGCCAGAAACCGAAAAGCCCGTGCTCGTGTTCACCCGCGAACGGGATTTTCCCCAAAAGCGAAAATAGGAAACGACGCGGAAGTCGATTCGCGAATGTAAACGCAACGCGGCAGCTAGCTTCTAAATATCGCGAAGGGTGGTTACGAAAATAATGGGGTGGAGGGAAAAAGAACGACATCATGGCACCGTGAGTTGGCCCTTTCCTCCCCGACGATTCGAACCCGTCTAATTTTCTTGCGCGTCCCCCTAAACCCGCTTACGTTCGCGTTTTCCGATTGAAAACAATCTCGCAAGACGCTGCGTTCCGCTACGTTTTGTCCAGCGGCCCCTTTAAGTTTCAGCCCCGACAAGGTGAAATGGATGGCCGAGCGTTGGTGACATAAATTGAAAACGCGGACGATTGGATTTGAAAATCGAGACGAAGTCCGAGAGAACTCGAAGGAGATTTCGAAGCCGAATGTTGTTGAAAGGAATTAGAGGTAGGTAGTGGAACCGATTTCTAGAGAATAATTAGCACTTTAGAGATTATGCGTTTTATACTAATGATCTCTTTGTAAAATGGAAACTTGCTTGATACGAGACAAATAGTATATATAATTGGTAGTGATGGGTTCGAGTACGTTGCAAGTAGATTCGAACATTGATGAACTAGGTTTTACAACCTTTTGCAAGTATTTCGGAAAACAAATAACTGTTAATTTAAAAAAAAATAATTGTTAACATTCGAACTTGAATCTACGATTACTCTGTGACATTAAAAAAGTACTTTTACATATATTCGAACACGGATCGAATAGATTCGAAACCTTATGAATATATCTTATTCGAAGTTGTTCATTCTGAGAATAGCATTTTGTTAAAATTATTTATAACAATGCTTATAATCATTTTTGTTGTAATTTCGACGCATAATTTAATTTTTTATTCAATTATTGACTCGAGAAATATTGAATTTTTAATTTAATTATTGATCCATTTTATAAGTACAACGGTATATATTTTCTCAATTTTTCTAAAAATTGTGTTTTAATCCGAGCCTAATGACAACGTCTATACTCAGGGAAGATATTTTTTAAAATCAAGAAAATGATTTATCATAAATAAAGAAAGAAATAGATTACAAGTACTGTAAATCAAATATCATTTCTAAATAGTTGAAAATACATTAAACATTAAACTACAATTTATCAGATGCAATGCGCTGTTTTGTCATTCGTAATTCGATTGGTACTTTATTATTATTAGTAGTACACGTCTAAATTTGGCTAAATTCAAGTATACTTGAAAAATTTTCAAACACAATGTTGTTAAAAACGGAGCGTCACATGGGAAAATTTTATTTCTTTTTGTTTCAACTTATTTTCACATATAGAATCACACTCTGACAAATTGTTTTTGCGATTTCAAGAACACTTCGTATAATAGAAGTACAGATTCAAACAATAAATCCAACTAGCAAAAGTATTAACTTAGCTTAAACGAATGGAATTCATACATATAAGCGCAGTTTTGTTGTATTAGCGATTTGGAAATTGACATTTATGCTTGAGTCCTCTACTTAAATTGCGACTAGATTGTCAGAGTGCTTGAGTCCTCTACTTAAATTGAAAAAAGTTTATAGGTATTGAAAACCATTTGATTTATAAATGGCACAGACAATGTCAATATCAAATATTTCATAACAAAATAAATCACAAGAAATCGCCAGATTGATTAATTCGAACGAACATGGTCATTTGATTGTCGAAGTACTCTCATAAATTTTGACAGCGAGATACGTACGAAATAAATTCGTTAATTCGATATATGCGTGTGTAATTAATTGATTTTTACACAACGTTGATCATCAATGCTCCCTTCAACTACAATTAAAAAAGTTTTGTAAAATAAAATAGAGTTTCCGATTGGTTTTGATACGTTGAGAAAATTGTTGTACAGGTTTTCTTGAGGCGAACAATACAATCCTTGGAATATTAACGCGTTTCACGGGAAACGCGTGCGTTTCCTCGCTTCGTTCGTTCCTTTCTCAAACAAAACGCCCATGGTTGCAGCAGGGAAGTCGACATATTCTCATGAAAAGTAATTGTGTGTTTACGAAAATGCGTTTCTCGTGTAAAAACGTGGCGCCAGTCTGGTGATTGTCAGTTAACGTTAGAATCCCACGATAACTAAGACACGGTAAGGGCGGCTGTTTAATCTCTCGAGCTTAGCTTGGACAGCGTTGCACTAAATACATGGAAAATTTCCATACAGAGACCGTAGTAAGCTGCTTGCTCGTTACTTTAAACAGAACATCTTTACCTTTCACAAGACAATTCAAAAAAATCTAGAAAAATTCGTTCGTAACACGCATACATTTTAACACTGTTTCATTTTATATTTTATTGATGGAAGAATCACAATCAACAAGAGAACGAACTTAAAAACCTGCTCAGAAAAACACCAGAAGTTAAATTTCTTCGTCAATAATCATTTAGTAAATGATTTATTTCCAAAGTCAATAGTGACGTACAACTTGATTCCATAAAAATCGTACCCCAATGGTACAAGAAAATAGTATATTGCAATTGTAACTTCATTTGTATAACTATCTGAAATATTTGATTGGTAGAAGAATCACAGCCGAAAGGTGAACGAACTGAGATACTTGAAAAATACTAGAAGTTAAATTTCTTTTCTCTCAATAATCATTTAATATCTTATTTCCAAAGTCAGTAGTTACAGTGATGTGCAACATAATTTCACAAAAACTGTAATCCAACGGTACGAGAAAATAATATATCGCAGTTGTAATTTCGTTACGCTTATAAATAATTCGTTCGGTAATGTCCAACTTCATACGTAATAAAAAAGATGCCAAAAAGACAGTGGTTCTAATCAAAAATAAATATAATTATAGAAATAGAAGCAGAGAACTCGTTTTGCAGCACGAGGCACGTCCGAGGTCTCATTAGAAATTACACCAATTACGGCTCCCGTTTTGAAGCAACGTACGATTCCATCGCCGATGCTATTGAATTTTTATATAAAATGGGAGAAAAAGAAAGAAAAAAAAAAAAGAAAGAAATAGCGAGGGAAGGTTTTTAAAATCCATGCACGGTTAAGAAGCCGAATTGAAGTGAAAATTATAAAGCGGGATTTTCTCGAGCAATTTTTAAGAGCGGTTAACGATCCAAGAGTAATCGCGCGGGATTGAAGGCACGACGACATTAATCACGCTGATGATACATTTATATTCAAGCGGATTTCAAACTCATTCTGCTTGTCCCTCTCTCTCTCTCTCTCTCTCTCTCTCTCTCTCTCAGTCCCTTTTTCTAGACACTTTTTTACGCCAGTTATTTTAATCATTAGGTTCCCGCACAACCAGTAAGAAATCGTTCCGGAGGCAAAACTCGGTTTTTGTTTATAAGTGAATTTTGCCTCCCTCTTTTCTTTATTTCTTTTCTTTTTTTTTTTCTGTTTCTCTATTTAATCTCTGTTCAAACAAGGAAACGCTGAGCGCTGGCGAATTCGCGATACTTTTTTGCGATTCACTTGTGAAAAAGATACATTAGGACAAGAGGAGAGAGAGAGAGAGAAAGAGAGAGAGAGAGAGAGAGAGAGAGAGAGCGCTTCAAAGACGCGACAGCCAGATTAAATTGAAAAAAGAAAAGGAAGAGAGATAAAGATCAAGTGTGTTTTACATTGCTATACGACGTTTTCAGATAATTCAGCGGTGTCGATGAGATTTAATGGACGCTAAACCTGTGAAACGAGGCGGTACCTTGCTCGAGTATACATGGCAAAGGCTGAATTGCTCGCAGATCGTCGACATCATTTGTTTTACATTCTTACATTATGACAGCATGGGAACTATTATTTCTCAGAAATGAGTTTTAATCTTAATATCTAATTATATGGTTATATCTAAAATGCAGATGTCGTGTGTGAAAAAGTACAGATTGTTTCAGAAAGTTCAATTATCGTGTTAAAGAACAATTTATAAAAAACAGTTAAATCCTTTTAAACATTAAGTAACAATAGATAATAAGTTTCTGTTGATTTGAATTCTGTATCAGATCAGTTAATGGTTGCACGTAATTAACCTCAAAAAAGCGATATATTAATACAATTGCATTCTGGAAATATATATTATTTCCAAATTATAAAGACTACAAATTCAAGAAGTTATTATTTAAAACAATATAATCAAAAAAGAAAAAAAAAGAAATATAACTACAACGTAAAATTTTACAAATATATCATAATTCGATCAAATAACAATTCATTCAATGAAAGTACCATCGTACTTTTAAAATTCCCAAAAATATATTCCATCGAAACCATTCAAAATATTTCGTGCAATTCAAAGAACCATTTTAATTCCCTCTTCTAACTAATGTATCGTATTATTGAAAAAAAAAAATTTGTACACGACCACGTAAATTGTTTGCTATAATTCCTATCTCTAGCTACGGAACAGAACGACGAACGCAGAGCGATACGGAACGTGGAACAACCGCGAGAGGCGAACTTGGTTAAAAACAACACAACGCGCAAATGAACACCGTTCATAGACTAGTTCCGTGCAGTTTCAATGCAGTTATACTTTCTTGGTTGCGAAAACACCGGAAACCCGTCCCGAACCCCATAAACAGCCACCGATAGCGTTGGTACAGGTGTATTGATCGGTGGTCGGTAGAGCGGCACGCTTCTTCTCCCACCGCTGCCATTCCACCCCATCTCCCTCCACCGTCGAATCCTTCTTTTTCCTTTGTCTCTATCCGCGACTTCGCGCTGCTTCCCACCGCCGCGCCATTTCGATGATAGCCGGTGTCGTTTCGAATTAATTTCAAACGATCGTTACAAGCGACATGCGAATAGAAATAATAGTCTGGCGCACTGGTGTGACGCGGATTGTAAAATGCAATGGAACGTCGATTATAAGAAACGTCGATCGTTCGAATTTTGATTATTTGAAACGTCGATCATTCGAATTTAAATTATGTATGTTGTATGTTATGTATTAACATACAGCTTGATGCAAGCTTAATTATGTGTATATTTAAACTATATGCAACTGTACGTGTAAATTCTACTGAAAAGCGAGAATCGAAATGAAGAATAACAAATAAAAAAATCATCGCATTATTAAAAACATGTCTATGCCAGACTTAAAATTAATACCAGATAGAATTACCACCATCTTGTTCCATATTACTATTTACAGAAATCACTGTGAAATGAAAGTACGTTTTCCATAAAAGGAAAGCACACTGCAATTTTTACACTGTCGTGTTACATCGTCTTTCTCTTTTCAATACAAGTGTCGCGTTCACTCGAAACTGAACTAATTTACTAGAACTTCAACTGAAAAACAGTTCGCAATACCGCGTAATTAAACGTTCTGAGGTTGAAAAAACTTGTTTGCAAGAACTCTTAACTCCCGCTTCCACCGGGACTAGAAAGCCACGAATACCAAGAAGCGACGAAATAACGAAAATAAAATCTCGCGTTTTTCTTCTTCTTCTTCTTTTTAAAAATTTGCGCCAAATAACTATTTCGACACTCTGAACGAAAAAAAAACTCGTCTACACGGCTCTCCCCTCTCGATAGGGAAGAAGTTGCTTGAAAGCGAAGGCTTTCCGACTAAAGCACGACGTGGCCCGAGCTGATATTTTTCTCCAGAATTTTTGCTTTTCTTTTTCAAACCGACTGGGCGAACGTTCGCTCGATACGTTCGGGACGCGTAGATACGAGAAACGGAAGAGGTGTTTGGCAGACGAGCTGTGAAATGGATCGGCCGCGCCCGCCTACTCGTTCGCTCGCCAGACGGAGACCCCGGTTTTTCAACTTCGAACTCGATGACACAGTGCAGAGGACGGGACGCCGAGAATCGGTTAACCTGGTAACTGGCAGAAACACTAGCTTAGCTGGCGTATCGGCGCGGCGATCGATATTCTCCGTTTTAATAATTTACATATCGAAGCAATTCTCGAAATTGTTTAACACGCGTGTTATTTCTTCATTCTGCGACGTTGGAATTTTTCAAAAAGCTTCCGAGTTCTTAAATTTTCGTTTGTCAATTTCTCGAATACTAGGATTCTGCCCAAATTTGTAGACGTTTCGATTTTCGACGTTCTTCAACTCTTAAATGCACAAGAACATTCACGTTCTCACAATAATTTACGTATCAAAACAGTATTGAAGCCTCAGTTATTTAATACGTGCATTTCTTTGTTTTACGACGCTAGACTTTCTAAAAGTTTAAATTAAAGAACTTCGATTTTAATTTGTCAATTTCTAGAACGCTAAAAGTTCAAAGAATTTTAATTTGTTAATTTCTTGAACTACCTAGGATTCTTAAGTGTCCAAATTTGTAGACGTTTCGATTTTCGACGTTCTTCGACTCTTAAGAACGTTCAGGTTTTTACAACATTCGAATTTCGAAACGTTTGAAGCATCGAATGTTCAAAATTCTCAGGCACCCGAAATTTCGAGCGATCCAACTCTCGTGCGTGCGAATTTCCGAAAGCCTAAATTCCAATATCCAAATTCTCGAGTTTCTAATTCTCGGTGAATTCTCGAACTCGTGAATTTTCGAATGCCCAAAAGTCTCCAAATATCCAACCTCGAGATTCACGAACAATTCCAATTCTCAAATGAAGAGCCGAAATTTTCAAATATCCAAATTCTTTTCAATCACTTTCGAACGTCCAAACTTGTAAATTCCAACTAATTGATCGTCCAACTTAACAAGATTCTCTCTTTTCGAGTCTCTGTTTTCTGAAATTCCCCGAATTCGATCCCCAACGACTCGAATTCCCAAATTGCCGAGATTTCACGTTTCGCCGCTGGCTGAAACTACGTACGTACCTTTCGCGACGATCTGTCGTATCTAATCGCCAAACTCCAGCGACTTGCTCGCAACAATTGCACGCGCGAGTCGCAGTCGTAATGACAGGACGGGTACGAGACACTTTTATCTCGGCGCCTCAGGAATATCGATATACATGACACGCTCTCCTCGGGAATTGTTCCCGGAATCACGGCCCCTACGTGTTCTACGTGTTCCAGAAATTTCATTAAAATCTGAAAATCGTCGCCGACGTTATCGAGGACGATTTCTACGATGCTGGAATGTATATGTGTGTACATACTACAACGTGTATGTACACAGACGTACGTAATGTGAAATCGCGCGGTGGCGAACGACACGTGGAAATTATAGAGAGAAATTACGCGGCTACCAAGAAGAGATATGTACGCGAACGCGCAATAAAAGTCACCGTCCTCGTAAATTCACCTGTTACGTCGGCTCAGGACCTGTGTAACACTTTAATCCGCACCCTTGGCCTGTCCCATGAAATTCCTTCCCCGAATTAACACCCGAACGAGCCCGCAACATATCGATATTAAGGGAACATGCCGCCTCCCCTCGTTGTTAAGTAATTCACTTGTGAATAAGTTTGCGACACTCGAACGTGGGTTCTGTTGTTCGGTTGTGTCATAAGTTTAGGGGTAATATGATATAATGGAAGGTACGTGCAAAGGTTGAAAGGGGAAATCTAGATTGGCGTAGCAAGATTTTCTTTTTCTTTTTTTTCAAGGTTTACGCTTTCTTGTGCATGTCTACGTAATTTTCTACAAAAGTATTTTGGACAAAGTATTAAATATATTAAGTATTAAATATATTAAAATATATTAAATTATAAAGAATTAAATAAATATCAAAACCTAACGAAATTTATGAAGATTTGGAATGGCAAGACTCTTCTTTTTCTTTTGAAAAATATTCTTTTTTCATGTAATTCTTACCTTCTTTATTTATCTATTTATATGTATATATTCTATCTATTCTATCTATATGTATGTATAAGAAACTATGAAAATTATATATATAATTTTTCATTATATATATAATGAAATATATAAATATAATAAATAATTTTTCATAGTTTCTTATAATTTAAAGATTACTCTGCGTTTTTGTAGTTTAAAGATTCGAGTGATGTTAAGTGAAGTTCGATTTTAACGAACCTATACGATTTCCTGTTTTAAGCATCATTCAAATTTCAAGTATCTCTAAATAATATAAAAAGTTGAATAATAAATAGGGGGGAACTTCGATCTATAAAATCGTCTTAAAAAACATAACTTCTAAATATCATTACAAGAAATGCATCAAAAATATTCGTAGCTTTCGAATATTTCCTTTTTCGTGAAATTTAATATTTAGCTTGTTCCATTAATCAATAGTTTGAAAATCCGTATCGTAAAAACAGCTAAACAAATAGAAGATTGTAAACATATTTTGATGGTAGTGCAAATAATCGATTTTATTTATATTTATATCAATTTCTGTATCATATGGTGGGTTTCAATTATATATAAACAACGTGCATTTACGATATTAAACAATTTATATTTACAGAGACAGAAAACTAAGTTTTTTCCAGAGACGTGGTTACCCAGTCGCGTTGCAATTATTGCCGTCGAAAGTAATATAAACGTTCTCGAATTTTTCATCTTCCCTAAAAGCAATCGGCGGTTTATTTGCAAAAGCGGAAAACTGATTCAGCTTCAACGCGGGAAGAAGCTTTCTCAAATATTTAGCGAGTTTTTATTGGAAATCGAACTACAACCGACAACGTGAAATGTTAATAAAAAAGAAAAAAAAGAGGAAGAGAATTAACCACGATCAATCGCGTTGAAATTCGTTCGAATGGAAAAAGCTAAATTTCTCGAACACGCTTCGCGTGTATTCCGTTCCGGTCGAACGACTTTAAGGGAATAAATAAGAAATCACAGTAACATCGATAGAAAGATCTACCCGTGGAATTTAAATAGACGTTGTTCGAAATACTTTGCAATTGAGTTCATCGGTTATATTAGTTTGAAAATGTACCGTGACGTATCAGATCCCAGTATTTTCGATCAATCGGCCGATTAATCAAACTATTCACCTCCACTTCGAATGCCAATTTATTCGAAAATCCGCAACATGCAAGAACATGGTGAAAATTCGTGTTTGAACTATTATTTTGTTTATAAAATACATATTTTCACGAATAATATCAATAGTAATTTCCTTGCCTCGAATATAAATTTTAATATATATCGTGTACAGAAAACGAACGTGTCTGTCGTACATAGTATAATCAAAAAATATGTAGAAATTAATATATTTCACTATTCCACTATACTGTAATCGGTCAGGTCTTTTTACGAAAGGAATATACAGATAATTGTCAATATAAACAGGAAACAATGCGCAAAAATAACTTTCGAGTAATAAGGAAAAAAATTAGAATCAAATGAAAGAATGCGGAATTTAAATCAGATTTTCAGGTTCAACCGGTTACTTGACCGGCACCTTTAGCGTTAAGAAATATAAATGCAATAAAAAAAAAAAGAATCACAAAAATCAAACTTTCGGCCAATTGACCGTACATACGTATTTAAAGAAAACTTTCCTTCCTAATTGATGCGAAAATCAGCCTCTTCGACCACTTAGCAATTATTCACGAAACTATCGAATTCCTCTCTCTCTCTCTCTCTCTCTCTCTCTCTCTCTCTCTGTTTGTCTGTCTTCTTCCTCTCGCTACACGTTAAAGACATAAAGCACTTTGACCATTGGTCAGGAAACGGCACGAAACACAGAACGTTCAAGTCTAGGCCACATCTGTTTGCTGGCGGTGGCCGCGTTATTTCTCCAGCTGGAACAAAAGGCGCGGAGAATGGGGTCGAAAACGAGTGAGCTTCGTCGCATTTCTCTGTTTCGCGAAATCGGGACGAGCGGAGCAATAAAAACCAGCAACCCGCTCCGCGTGTCTTCGGGCTATCTTTCATCCATCCAGTGTGTTCGCGCGTGCCGCGCCCCGCCAAACTACCCTCCCTCCCTTCCTCACCTCTCCTGATAACGTCTGGCGAGAGGGATGAAACGTCTAACCCGTTTTCACCGTGAAATTGTTTCGCATAACCGGCTGCTGCTGCTGCTGATGCGGCAACCACCGGGCGAACTGCCACTTTGTTAGCCGGAAAAACACCGCCACGGGACCATCCTCACCCCATCGCGCCTTCCTTTTCCTCCCTTACGATTCGCTACACTCTTCTAACGACCTTCGTTCCGAGAGTATTACGTGTTTGTGGAAGACATGAGGGTTTAGCTTCTCTTTTCTTTTTCTTCAGGGACGCTTTTTATGTTGACTCGAGGTGCATGTTTTTGCGCAATTTTACGTAATTCAAGAAGTGCAGAGTAATCAAGAAGATAAGGAGTAGATTTGTCTGCTAATTGTAAAAGTATTATAGTTGCGTGTTTAAGTACGGAAAGATATGTAAGTACATAAATACAGAAAGATTCACAGTCTAATAATATATGCAAGTGAAAATTATTACAATTAACTCTCGTGTAAAAAATTATTACAATTAACCTAAATTGTAGTTAACTGTAGAATTTGTTCTCGATTGTTGAAAGGTACTTGGTACTTCGTGAGAGAGGTTTATAATAAAATGAAAATGAGAAGCGCACAAATACGGAAAAATTCAGTCTAGTATTATGATAAATATGCAGGCGAAGATTGTTATAATTATTATAATTGAGCCTCGCGATGATTATGACAAACCTTTCAGTGTCGTTAAATTGTAGATAACTATAGAATTTATGCCAAATTATTGAAACGTACTTGATAATTCACGATAAAATGAAATTGAATTAAGTATTCCAGAATTAAGTAATTCGAATATCAATTAACAACCCATTTTTATTTTCTAGATCTTCACGTAAACAAATTTACTTTCCTTGGGCATTTCCGTATAATTTGTACATATATATATTCTTGACAACAATATAAAATTCACGAGCTCGTTCTTTAAAGTGAAGATTTATTACAATCCAGAAAAACACGGAGAATACCTTAACGAGCATGAAAGTGCCATGGTGGCTACTAGATTGATAATTTCGTAAAAATCATTGCACGTTTTTACAAACGTAATCAAAGAAACGCGATCCAAAATTGATTATAACTGATCGTAACGATGTCTCCTTTGTACGTGCGCACGTGTCACATTTCCGCGCGTACATTCCGTAATTAAAGGTTATACGTACTTTTAAATCTCTGGTAAATGTCTGCAGTTTTGGTGCCAACTGGGATGCCCACTGATTTCCAAAGGAAATTGAGAAAAAACAGAGAAGAAAAATAAGGTGTGAAAAAACGGCGAGACACGCGCAAGGACACGGCCTGCACACAAGCTTTAAGCAACAATATAATGGACAACGAGATTAATTTGCCGGCGCAATCAGGTTAACGTAATAATGCAGGACAAAGTAGACGTTAGCCCGTTAATTCAGAAGCTGGCTCAGAAGCGAGAAAATTGGGTTAGCTTTTCGCTGATATTTTTATCAAATTAACGCTTGCCTCGGTGTTCGCTACACGCCGAAACGAGCGGCTTAAATTAACGTCGCTACATGTTTTTGCTGTTTCCTTTCTTTTTTCCTCTCTCTCTCTCTCTCTCTTTCTCACTCCTCTTTTTTTTCTCAACTGGATGCACCCGACATACCTAACTGGATTTAATGACGAGGAAAGAAAAGCGGATCGGATTATTGGCTTGAAATACCAACTCGAATCCTGGTTCTCCTATTTCCACGCACGAAAATTAGTCGAACGCACCCACGTTTGTAAATACCAGAACACACGATTAATCCGATCGTTGAGAGAACGATTGTCAATCAAATTTTATTGAAACTGGTTTGCAAAAATCGTAATGGTATAACAAATTATAATAATTATGTAATAACAACTTCTGCCAAGTTTCAAATAAATTGAGTAAGAAGCTCGAAAATGTGTAGTCGAAATCTGAATCTGCATTGTAAAATCATTTATGATAAAGTAAATAATATTTTAAACAACAAAACAACAAATTCAATTTAATTAAGTAAAACAGCAATGTCAAGTTCTAAGTTCAATTTAGTCGAGATACAAAATTTAGATTCTAAAAAGTGACGCAAAGACCATAGGTAAATAAATAAAAACTATATTCTAATATTCATTGTTCGTAATCCAACATTTCCCGTGAGATAATTATTCTTAAATATTGAAATATTTTCCTACAATGATTTTACAAGCTTACTCAATTTCTCCTAAGTGCCTTAATATTTCTTTTACGAACGCGATTGTAAAATTTCTTTTTTTTTCATTTCGACAATTTTCGACAAAACGCTTCGAATATTTTCTAGTTAAGGAGATAAAAGAGATGGAGCAAAGATAGTTACGTTTCGATACGATATCAGTATAACTGTACCATCATACGTTTCTAAATGGGTACAACTATCTCTCAGATCTTATCGGTAATAACTTCACTCAGAGCCATTGAACTTTCGTTTCGACATTGGTTTAACAAAAAGCGAACTTTTAACAAAAAAGTATTCAAATAATCAGAAATATTTTCATAAAATGATAAATAGTAATTTTCATTGGATAAGATTTAAATTTTACTATTAAATTTTACGCTTATTTTGAAAACAAACGACTTTCCAATTCTTTCATTTACTTTCACGAAGAAACGTTTTCCGCCATTTTTTCCTCTATTTCTCAATTTATATAAACCGAATATAAATATCATTCCCAGACAAATAGATCAGATCGTGATACGTAAAATATCGGATTTCGTTCTGTCATTTTCCTAAACCTTCACTTTCCAATAAATATTCTCATCCTTTTATAGGTCATCTTCCACATTATTTTAACCCTTCGCGGACAATCTGGGTTGTTTGTAATTGCGACCAATTTTTTTTACCGTTCTTGAAAAATCTAAAAAGATTTCGAGATATCTTACTGGAGTCTCTACTTTGATGTTCAATCCTTCAATCAAATATTTGAAAAAAATTGAAAAGTGACACTCAGATTGCCTGCGAAAGATTGAATCTCACAATTTCAATTTTCTTAACTTTCATCCGCATAAACGTACTCTTTTCACAATTTACTGATACGCAACTCGTGAAAAATTGGAGATCTCGCAAACCAGATTGGAACTACATTACCCATTTTTATATCTTCGTAGCAAAAATTTTTAAATGCGAGATCAAACAAAATGTTCACAATATGATTATAAAAAAGATTATATAAAATATTCAAAATATAACGTTTTCTATTAGTATGTAAAATCTCTCGTCCCGTTTTTTAAATTATACTTCCAAAAATGCGAATTTGCAAATAAAAATCCTATGCAGTCTACTCACGAATATCTCGTTTAAATGTCCCTTATCTTTAAAACAAATAATAACAGCTTTTACATTTTGAAATTCAGTTGAAAATTTCGCTAAAACGAAACGCGTATAATATTTCCATCGAAATGAAATCAAAGTCAATCGCATCCTTTTGTGTTTTCAGTCAGTCGTCTGTGATAAACGTACCCTTCCTACAATTACTAACGGAATTCGTTAAAAATTGGAATTTTTCCGTGTCTAGATTAGATTGGAGCTAGACTGCGGATTTTTATACCTTTGTAACAAAAATTTTAAAATCCGAGATCAAACAAAATGCTCGCATACGAAAAAAAGATTATATCCAAAATATAATAAAATAAAATATCCAAAATTTAACGTTTTCTACAGCACGTAAAATCTCTCGTCCCGTTTCTTTTTTTTTTTTTTTTAATTATACTTTCAAAAATGTGAATCCGCAAATAAAAATCCTATGCAGTCTAGTTACGGATATCTCGTTTAAATCTCGTCCCTTATCCTTAAAATGAATAATAACAATTTTTACAATTTGAAATTCAGTTGAAAATTTCGCTAGAACGAAACACGTATAATATTTCGATCGAAATGAGATCAAAGTCAGTCCCTTGCGGTCTCTCCGTGTCTTCCATCACAACACATTCACCCCGAATTTCACTTTCACAGCGGGATGAAACGAAATTTCAATGAACAATGGATCAAATGTTACGCAATGGCCAGTGTCATTAATGCCTATCAGCTGCCATCCCTGGACTCGATATATCGATCGTGCAACGAGTGGCATACGAGTGTTGTCCGAATCGGCGACCGATAAACATAATGTCAATTAATCAGAGGCATCCTGGCACGTGGGAACGCTCGTTTGTCTCCCGGGGCTACGAAAAAACGTCCTTCTGAAACGCGGCTAGAACCACCGATAACGATTGCTAAAGCTGTCAGAGCTAATTAAATCGCTACGGTTCTTGCTTGACGTCGCTGTCACCGCTATAGTCTCCTCTGCGTGACGAACGAATCAGTTAACGATATTCATCATCTGTCTACCTAAACAGCTTCTGCGTGCTTCGCTAAAGCTTCGATAATAATTACTATTCTGAAATTGAGTCAGAGTCAGACGAGATTACCGATCGTCGAAATTTCTCGCGATCTTATTATTTAATTTTGTAGAATCCACGCGTATACTTCGACGTTGTGTGCTTTGTCAGTTTAGTTTTGTCATTTAGTTATATATGTATTTTCTGTGTACCTTTCAGTTACTTAAGTATTTTTCAAGCATTTTAAAAAAGGATATAAATCTTAGATCGGAGCATTTGAACGAGAGGTGAAATGGGATTGACCTGATTGTCAAGTATCCCTATTTTAATCAACAATAAATTTCGACTGCTGTGTTTCAATCATTGTATTTCAATTATTATTTCAATAATTATTTCAATCATTATTTCAAACTATATATTCTACCGCATATTTCAACCTAATTGTGCACATTATATAATTATGTGTATTTGTTGCGTATAATAATTAGTATAATAATTATAATTATATATATTAATAATAATTATAATTATACAATAATTTATTATATAATTTATTATGTAATTAAAAATATCGGTAACGATATTTGTCGAAACAAAAGTTTTAATATTACACAGCAGAGGAACTTGATTATCATCAACAAACAGAAAGACCAAATCAATTAATCGTAAGTATGAAGAAAATGGAACGTTCGATTCGTAGCTGGTTTTGCGTATTCAACATTTGGTTCAACGTTCATTATTAAACTGCTCTGTTCCTTTGCAAACAGAGAATCGAGAAATCCCGGTGAAAAACCGCGACATTCATCAGCGATTTTAAAACGTTACCTCATTCGTTTCCTATATAGAGAGGGATATTACACGCAAAACAGGCAAGTAACCCGAAAACGTGTAACGAGCGGGAAAAAGCGACCGGGGATCGACGAGATTTCTCTGAAAGAGAGGCGAAAAAAAAGAAAAAAAGAAAAAAAAGAAAGAAATAGATTAATCCACCATCGGGCTTCCACCTGGCTATCCCCGCTTGACCGGAAGTAGGAATAATGCGAGTTATAGCGAACGGAAAACACGTCGAAGCGAACAATTTTCAATCGGGTTCGCCCCGTGTGTGACCTATTAAAAATCGAAAACTGAAAATGAAAAATAAAAAGCATGAAAACAAAAACAAAAACAAAAAAGAAAGGCTAATCCCCGAGGCTAAAAAAAATATACAAATTTTGTTTCATCGAAAAAAAAAAAAGAAAAAAAAACATGCAATATGATAAATACAGAGCTTTCGAGAAAGATCTTTTCGGGGATTTTTTTCGATGCATCTTTCTGATGATTATCGATAACTTTGTACTGGAAATGTCACGTAAAGAGACATTTTTCACAAGAGAGTGGAAAATCTCTACACGCTTCGGGATAAATTAATTCTTCGTCACAATTAATGACTAATCTCTGTAAGAGACAAGTTCGGAAAAGTGAAGAAATTCTACATTATGTTTCTTGCACCTGATCCGGTGCAAGTCTCGCAAATTTTCAAACGACGTTTATAATTAATTCCTCTAACAAGACTAATATTTGATAGGGTGGATAATTGACGTTAGAGTGGGTGTAGATTACACTTCGATTAAAGGTGCACGTTTTATCGAGCCGACGGAAAATATTCTTCTCCGGAAATAACTTCGTTACCGTGCTTATCAATTAATTTGAGCGCAATCGCCGGGTATCAAAGCGTGTGCGTTTTGTTAAAATATTATACACACTGTTCAGCCGATACGAGTTATCGCGCGTGCGGTTATTGGATATTTTTCTTGGTTCGGCGTTCTTACAGTTTATTACCTATTTACCACTGGGAAAATTCTTTTGACATTTTTCTCTGTTTAGCGGAATTATGGAGGGCGGAGGGCGATCGGACTCGCTCCTAGTTGTTCACCCCGAGTTGTGTCGAATATGGCGATACACGGCCATAAAAATAAATTCCCCGCGATATTTTAAGCACACGCGCGTGGGGTGAAGCAATTTTAAAACATTATTAACGCGGCTATAACAGAGCGGAACGTTATTTTTAGCATGAAAAAGTGAAAGCCCGGCGCACCGGGTGAAAATCGATTACCTTTAATAATTGTGTGTGCCGAGCATTCTGACATCCGTTCGGCCGGATAATTGTGCAATTAAAACGGAAAAATCTCCGGATTTCAGCGGGAGAGAAACGTTTGCGTGATATATCTCACCGTAGCCCCCCCCCTCCCCGCGCGTTTCGTAAAATCCGACGAATTTTATCATTAAAAGAAAAACGTGTTATATGTTATACGCCTTTCGACGCGTGGTTACCATTCCTCGGTGATAAAATTCCTGATACACCATTATTACATGACGCTTTAATTGTTTCAGTGCCACGAGCTGTTTCAAAAACCGTGTTGAATAGTGCCATGCGGCGGGAAAGCGCTTCATTGAAAAATGTCGATAAAGTAGAAATAAAAGTAAATACAGTAAGAATTGCTTATTTATGCATTTACGTTCAGGTTTAATTGAAGAGAAAGGAGAGGAAGTTTCAATATAAATGGCGACGATATCGTGCTATAATCGAAACCGAGCACATTGTAAGAACATTGAGCATCGCGGTGGACATTATAACACGTTCGAGACGGAGCCGAATGTGTACTTTTTATATTAATAAAAATCAAGTGTATTTCTCAAACTCGATAAAGTTTCCACCAAAATGGACGACACCGGCTAAACGTCTCAAGCACTGTTCGACATGAACAGCGCGATCATGCTGCGTGGCACTGAAACGCGTGGTTAAACACATTAAAAGCATTATTTCATAGAACAATGATTTATTTCAAATTTATCTTCTTTGTTTAAAGTATGTACGTGCCGAGGGAAGGAGTATTAATTCATTTGAAACATTCTTGGGCTATGAAACACGTATATTCTGAGAAAGAAAAAGGAACGAAAAGAGGGAACGAACATCGGTTACGGAAACAGTCGTCGTTGGCAGAAACTTCGATACCGTTCGACCGCAGTTCGAACACATTACGTAACCTTTTTGCTCCAATTGTAAGAGGGACCTTCGAAAGCTGTTCGAAACACAACGAACGCGATCATTTTCCTCAAACACGAAACGACTAATCGAGATGGACAAGAAGATGATTTTTTTACAAGATTAAAATGATACTATGATCCGCCGATGCTGTAGAAAATTTTAATTTCGAAACACTAACAACGGAGACTGTTCGTATCGATTTTTGGAAACTGGGTGCAAGTTCCCGTTTGTGCGAGATTGCAACATTTAGGATTCTGATATCCACCCGAGCGTGCGTTACTCGATCTTTCGTCTATAATGAGGGATTTAGAAGCTTGTTGAAACAATTGGGTAATACCTGCAAGATTAACAGTACCAAGGCTTTCCAACTTTGGGAATTCTGTGGCAATAGCTGCTTGTACTGAATGTCTTAAAAACTTGCGATTTAACGAGCAAATTAATTTTGTAAACTAGTGGGGTAAATTAGTTTTATAAATTATTATTACAAATTAGTTTTATAAACAATGCAATAAATGGATAGTAGATTAGTGATAGTAAATTAAATAAACTCTATTCGGACAAGTCTGCGACCATATTATAAATCGTCGGTATATAACTGATTCATAGAAAATTTTCAATATGGGTACAATATGAATTATAAATGATTGAAGTTTAAATAGATTAAATAGTTCAAATCTCACAAATTAAATTACATTAATCCCTAAAATTTAATAGTTATTCATTAAGAGTGTATCTGGCTTTATCATTCAAGTTTTATCATTCATCACTAATTATAGTCTCGTTTATAGAAATTATTTTTAGGCAAGATCGGCATGATATATTATAATTTAATTCGATGTAACGAAAGGGAACTCGTAAATCAGTCAAAATATCCAACCTGTAATAAATTGAAGCTATTTATAGCATAATTTCTTGAAAGGTAACTACTATATTTATAAATCAAAACTGGTAAAATTAATTTTTATTTTCTATTAAAATAAATTCATCGTTATTACCTAACCCTGTCCATGCTCATGTCAAACAGACAAATATCTTTGAAATTATTGAAAAAATTTTGAGTTTCCCCGGAGTGACCTTGCCAGAATCCAAGGCGACGTTTCTTGCGACGCTTCTACGACGATCTCGATAGGATCTTCCGAAAAACACGACACCGTTTAAGCACAATCCCAGTAGTCTGGAGACCATTTTCATCTAAACAACCCTCTTCCCACGAACAATACGAGCTCGAGCTCCATTCAACTACTAAACTCGACAAACATCCGAACGTGCGTTTATCAACGAACATCGCATTATAATCTTTCGTGCAACGGGAGCACAATCCTCGGACAACAACCTCCAACCTTTTCTTACGTTAGTGTCACGACTGGCAAAAACCTCGGTGATAGCCGAGAGCCGTTTGTAGCCTCGTGCTGTAGAACCCGTGTCGATAATTAATTTACCATTCGACTAAAACTTTCTTGTTTGCTCTGAGCTAAAAGGCGCGCCATTCGAATAGCTAGTATAAGATGTATTGTCCTATTGTGAAAGTAATAAGTAGTGAGTCATATATCTGCTCAGTAATAAATTAGAAATGCGTGTGACAGTTTGAAAAGTAATTATCAAGTTCTCTGCTTTGTATCTGTATATATCATGTGAAAGGCCATTTTCTTGTAAGTAGAAGTACGAGTGAACATTCTCTATCTAATTTTCTTCAAATTAACCCTCGTAGTATCGCAAACATTGAAGCCTAAAATTCAATTCAAGCTTCAACTTCTCGCTTTCAAAGAGATTCTTGCAAAGAATTCCAAGAATAATTGAACCATAGAATGTGTATTAAAAGAAATGTATTAAAATGTATGAAAAAGAAAATACATGTAGTACTTAAAGATAAGAACATCGTCATTTGTATCACTTACGTGATAGTTATTTTTGATATTCATGATGTTCGTGACATTTCAAAAATATTTGGATCATCAAGTTGTCTACTTTTTATCTGTATATTTCACGTGTTAGAAAATGACTATTTTCTCGATAAAATGTGCAGGTATACGAAACGTGAATTTCTGTATGTGTCCAACTTCCCTGAAATTAACCCTCAAGTATGACACATATTGAAGTTTTGACTTTCGTTATTGCTTTCAAAGACAAGATTCTTATAAAGAAAGAATTCCAAGAATAATTGAACTACAGCAAATATATTAAACGATCTAACACAAAAATATAAAAAATATAAAATAGTGAAAACAGTGAAAAAATATACATATACAGATACGTGTTGTAGCACGTAAAGATTGAAAATATCATCATTTGTATCTATCACTTTTCCCAAGCACCTCGCAATAAACTACGGCCGATACATCAACGCTAAATGGAGACTCAAATTTCCCATTGAAATCCATCTTCGCCGTCCAACAAGACTATACGTCAGCAACTGGCTAAAGACACATCCTTCGCGAGAAACTACCACCAACCATCAGATAGCAAGCTAATCCAGGTCTGACGGTTTGAAGTTTCACTTTAATCCGAAATTCTCGCAGTATTTCCCTGATGGGTCTGAGGGAAACGGAGGTGCACGAACGAACGAACGAACGAACGAACGAATGGACGAACGAACGGACGAACGAACGAAGGGGAGAGAGGCCGTGTGGATCCGGCGGAGAGATCGTCGAGGGATCGTCGATCAGAGAGGCTCGGGGAGTGTGAAAAAGAGGTTGGCAAGCTCACTTCGATGAAATAGAGTGGGTGCTGGCTTCGTAACGCGGAACGTCGACGGTCAAGTGGAAAAGAAATCGGATCAGCCGGATGAAAGTGCGCTGGAACCTGTGAAAAGTTCCCCTAATTAATCGTCGCTAATACGCTCGACACGCCGGCGTGTCGAGCGTTATGACGTATTGAGTACCCGAGTTTTTCGAGCCTTTCGGCCTCTTTTTCTCAAGCATCACAACCGATTCCCAGCCTCGTTTTGCTCTTATGTCGGGCGAAATCAACCTGACTGAGCTTTGTACTCTCTTCCGTCGACTTCGGTTGACTCTGTATTCCGGCGGGAGTCGCGAGATAAACACTCGGTTTCGACGTTCGTTTCCGATCGCCGAGTCGTCGTTTGTCTGCGTTAGGAGTTCGACGAGTGGGGTCTTACGTGGTTTTAAGGACCGGCAGAATCGAGCTTACACACACGGAGGATAAATGAAGGAGTTGCCGCCGTGCTTAAGGAACCAAGATCCGCTCGAACGATCGGATTACGACTTGTCAAACGAAGCCCGAAGTTTCGATCCGAGGGTGTTGATTAAAGCTAAAGCGAGGCTGGATCGGATTTTTGTCGATCGGGCGTGGAATGTTTTATTTAACAGAGGTGTTTTACCGTGAAAGTGTTCAAAGAGATAAATTTGAAAAAAAAAAACAGAATGCGCGGAAAAATATAAAAATATTTTGAAACGTAGGACAATACCCAAAATATGGATAGTTAGAGTATTCGACAAACGACAAATAAATTTCTAGTTTTTAAAAATACTAATTTGTATAAATATAAGTTATTTAGCGATGATTAAATTTCTTTGCTTATAATGTAAGGAATGTCAAAAATAAAACAGGGGAATGTTAAATTAAGCAATCCGGCTTGAATACCGTGAATTGATTTTGCAGAGAAAATAGTTTCGTCGTAAGGTAATCTGGTATTAATTTAAAGCGACTACAGTGGTGCAGTTTCGAATTAATCCCATCTACTCCAGTTACGTAACGATTCATTGTACACGTTCTACTCTGTTAGATCAGTGAGCCGACAATTAATGTATTACAACGGGCGTAATAATACTGGCTGGCTATCCTAGTGTGATCTTTCTCGGTAATGATGCGGTGATATAGTTATTGTTACTAAATTTCAAACAATGTAAAACTCGTTTACTGAAGGAATGAACGCGACTTCAATTGAAGTATCCACATAAAAGAAACGACAAAAAAATTATAATTATGAAACAAAGTTACAATTTTATATCACGTTTGTTTAAATTTACAAACTTCTCGCAATATTACTGAACGTCTAAATCTCTCGTAAATATGCTTCTATGAAATTCCCGTATCAGACTTTGAACATATCGTTCGTTTTCTTCAATGTATCGAAACATGTTAAAAATTATAATTTGTTACTGTAATTGTAAAAAAATTATAAGTTGAAAGAAAAAAGAAAAATTCAGAAACGCCGTCAATTTCACAAAGAAATTAAATATAAGAAATATAATTGTAATAAAATCAGCAGAATTATCGTGCAAAGCAAATGTGTCGAAAAGTAATTCCAAGTATCGTACGCCGCGGCACTGAATTTTATCGTATAATAGCAACAGAAATGGAAACTCGGGAAGATTTAGTAAGTATCCAACGCGGTCCCGTTTCCGGCAGTCTTTATTCACTGTCATGCCCGCCCGGTTTCTTTCTTGGCAAGCGACAGTATTCAAAGAACGTGTCGCAAATCGAATTATGCGGCAACAATACCCAATGCACCTTCCTTTGACTCTCGACGCGTGAAGTGCAACGATCATCCGATTCTGGTTTCCTCTTTTCCGCGAGACTTCCTTTCAAACGTATCGTCTCATTTTGTTGCTTGAACGGGCATGTGTTTAGCTTGACAATCGTGTTTCTCAAGTATAATCGTATAGAAAACGAAATCAAAGTATTTCCCGTACTCTGTGGAATTTCTTTTTCTTTTTTTTTTAATTTAAACGAGATCGAACGAACGTTCCTCGACGCGATGCTGGAAAAAATAGGATCTTTAATTTCATTGAAAGAAAAAAAAAAATAGCTACGAACTTTTGCGTATTTATTGAAAATTTTAAAATTTTACATTCAAAATGTAGTAAGCTTTTCATTTAGTATCTAAAAAGAAATTGAATTTGCATACGAATTTGCATAGAAATCCGCAATCTAGAAACTTACTTCAACAATATTTATCCAAACATTAAATGAAATAGTTATTTCATATTTATGTTTTCTAAACAATTTCAAAAGAATTTTTAAAAATGTAGTATATTTTTATTTAACTATATTATTCCATATAATTTACATCTATTATGTAATAATATTATATATCACGTTATACGTTTTTAAATACGTAATATGTTTCATAAAATATATGATGAAAAATAATCTTTTCCAAATATCAAATAAATTGGTCATATTCGCGTTTATATTCACGTTTTTTGAATAATTTCGAAATAATTTTTCGAACGAGCGATTTCACAGATAACAGATGACACGGATGACGGATTTTTTTTCATTTAGGAAGACAGATATTTTCCGCTTGAAAGTTAGGTCTGCTCCAAAGATTATCCGTCGCGGAAATTACTATACGCGCCACTCTCTATAATTAAATGCACAATGAGAATAGTTTCATCCCCCAATTCGCAGGAGACTGTAATTGCGTTTCAGCATAATTATTTAACGATTGCATTAGACCCGCATCAAACTTGCGCCGGGAACGTACGCCATCCCTTCAAGTCGCCTCTCTGCCGCCTGCCGCAGTATTGATCGATCTATCGCCATTTCGCTCGATTCTTTAAAGCGAGCGCAAACAGCCCGAATAGTGACAATCAACATCATTAGCATGAAAATGCTTCGTCAATGATTATTTATTTACGCAATTGGCACTCGAAAGAACTCGAATCTCCGATCGTTTCTCGAAAACCTCCAATGTTTTCTAACAATTCTACTCATCACCGTTGGATTCTCACTTGCTTGACAAGTAATTAGACAATGAAACGTGGAATTATCGCTTGCTCGCGTCAAGTCAAGACATAAAAGCCTGGCAATTTTCGTACCAATGTATTCCTCGGTGAATTAATTAATCAACAAATCAATAATCAATAAATTAACAGGCTCGCAGGAAGAATGGCGTACAAATGACGTAGAATACAAATCTACGTCTTGTCGAATACTAAAGAGAACAGGCATGGAAATTTGTAACAAAATTCTCTCCAGGTAAACAGAAACGCTGGACAGAAGCTGCGTCTTTAGTGACACGAAGCTGCTGAATTTCCATATTCTTCGAAATCTGTAGTAAAACCAAAGTGCCAAAAATTTTTCTCAAATTCGATCAATATCATTAAACAATCTTAAGAAACAATCTTACATCAAAGACCGTAGCTTTTCCTTCGTCACGAATATAAACGAAGAGAAATACATACTACAACCTCGCGTAAGATGTAAAGATAGTCAAACGAAGCGCGCTAGAATCCAAGCGAAAGCTACCTCTAGAGATTTACCTGGCGACATTATTTTCAAATTTTCCACGGCCCGAAATTTGGAGAAAATTGAACGGCGCAACACCGTGTTTGAAAAAAGAAGGGGGCTGCCCTCTCCCTCTCCCTCTCCCTCTCCTTCAACCGTGAAACACACCCTCGTTGACCCACGTCCGTTGACCCCACTTCGAGCCCCACATAAAACACAGTATAATCGTCGCGAGGATCGCTCGTGCGGTTCGCTCAGCGTCGCTCACCCTCTAATTCAGCGAATTACGCGGCGAACAAAGAGTGGAGCGGAAATAGACGGAGGGAGGAGGTGAAAGAGGCTACGGCAGGATTATTAAAGACCGTTTGCATCCCGATACCGTGAAAAGGAGGGCGGCCCGCCACCGGTCGCCCTTTTCTTTCTCCCGGTTACAATCGGTGCTACCGAGAGAAGAGAGAAACCAAAACGAAAGAAAGAGAGAGCGAGAGAGAAAGACAGAGAGAGAGAGGGGGAGGAGGAGGACGGAATACAGCATCGGAGAAAGGATGCACCGGCGGTGGTTGCACGACAGCCACGCCTAGTTGCCACCTATGGCGGCGCGGGAGCTGCAGTCGCCCGTAAATCGCGGCCTCCTCGTCGTCGTCTAATTCCAAATAATTCTCACACCCTCGAGCGTGTGCTCGCTACCTACCCCGGTCGTTCTACCTCGAAACCCTCCGACCCTCTAAATGCTCTTACTTCGCCGCACACCGGCGAATGGCTCTGACTGGCTGGCTGGCTGGCTGGCTGGCTGGCTGGATCGCTCGGCAGCACGAGGTGCTCCGTGCAGATGCTGCAAATCACCGAGACAAAACAGTCGTCGTTCTATAAAGTTTTCCTCGCGCTGCCGCGCGCCGAAAGCGATGCTCTCTTCCAGGACTAACGACAGCCGCATCTCTTTTGATTCTGGTTGACCCGGAGCACCGCTATTTGGAACACCGTGCAGCGCATAACCGGAAGGCAGAATATTTCCGATTTTATTTCGGGGAATTTTCTTTGTTTATGACGAAGAAAGGTGGATTATGTGCATATATATGACTCTGACTTTTTAAATTGTACAATCAATATTTAATACTTCAAGAGATTAATATAATTTTTGACTTTATTGTTTATTGACTGTATGTAACATTCATATTCAGTGAATAATATATATGATAATATTGAAAATTACAATATAATAATATTATATATTATAAATGTGACAAAGTCAATTTTTGAAGGATTAAATATTGATTGTGTAATTTGATGTAAAAATTAAGAAAGGGAAGATATCTTTCTTCAATTTTCGGGGAATGTTCCTTATTTATGATGAGGAAAAATGGATTATCTGGATGTATAGTACTCTAATAAAATATATATATATATATATATAATGACTATTATATTAAATTACACTAAAAATTGATTTGTGTGTGTGTATACAACAGATTTTATATAATTGATATATATAATTTTTAACTGTATTATATTCTATGATGATAAATTCAATTTTTGTAGAATTAAATATTGATTGCATAATTCGATATAAAATTCAGAGAAAACTTCTAGAAAGCATCAGTTGCAAGGAAGAACAATAGCTTGCAGCTAATTGTACAAAAAAGATCGCTGCATGCAATTTGAAACGCCCACCGTTTGCTTTAATAAGATATTCGACACAAGTTTCTGAGAGGTATTCGACCAGTTTTGTCAAAGCTTTCCTTCAGCTGTTCGAAACGTCTATGGGAAAGTTCTTCTAAAAAAATATACGACTGACAAATCTCTAACAAGATATCGATCAACGAATCGTTAGAGGGACAACGAGAAGAAAATGGAAAAATAATGTCAATTAATTCACTTACGTAGAATACTAATTACCTCGGAAACTAGAAACCGTATGGTGTTGCGATGAAGAATTTCGCGGTAGAGAGATAGAACGCGGTCCCAGCTAATTCTATGTTCGAATTCGTTTGACGCGCTTCGAAGCTCGAGCTTCCGCGGGGAACGCTCTTGACGACCTCTCGGCCGCAGTCGAGGGTGTTTGTTCGTGAAACGCGATAATTAACCGTTGAAAACGCGGTTAACTCCTACGTTGGCGCGACGGTATCGCTTGCTATGAATCCATGTAATAGAAACGATTATGAATGCCTTCGTGGATTATGTTTATGGTGGAATTATTCCGTGACGCTCCAACTGAAATCTCTCTAATACTCTGTAATCGGATATTAATTATCGTTTGTCTCGTTTGCACGTAAACTAAAAAAAGAAAAAAAATTAATTACATTTCATTCTTAATAATTATTATTTATCGAGCTCCTGTTTCAAATTCTTATTTCTATTTAATTTCTATTTCTAATTAACACTTTCACGGTGTCACGTATGTGCTCGACTTTGGTTGTTCCATAAAAATATTAATATAAATAAACGAATGAAAATATCTGTCAACATTGGAACGACCGTAATAGAATATTCTAATTACATGCAGATCATTAAAATTTAAGTGATGATTAAAATAAATAGATTTGTACAATTATGTCTTTGACCAAACAGTTAATATTAATTTTGACAAGAATACTCTTCTAAGCAGTTGTAGAAAATGAACGTCTCAACTCCGTCAAATTGTTATAGTTAATATTGCTCAGTTATAGTTAAAGTAATAAAATATTGTTGTAGTGTTATAAATAATAAAATTGTTTAACAATTATTTATAAAACTTCTATACAGTCCTAATGGTTCTCACATCAATAATATTTCTCACACGCAACTGTCATCCTACAAACATGCTACCGAAAAAGAAATAAGATCTAACTTAAATTTAATTTTATTCCTTGAAACTGCAAGGGAATAATTCTCCGTCGGTAAATATAAACGAAAAATTTGAGAAGAAAAGGAGAAAAATTCTTGCGTAGAATGCAAATTTTCGAACTGCACAGAGTATTCGCTTCGGGAGTCGTTTACTTTGCGTCGTAGCTGATCTTCCGGAAGCAGAAGTTTATTACACGTTTGTCGACGAAGCCCTCGGTTTGTTACTTCGGGCAACAAATTATTTCTTGCCGGTACACAAAGTGATCCACTTTATCCATATTTCACATGCCGCGTTCTCCAGACCGCCCGGGCTGGGCGTACAATGAAATTGAGGATACACTCAGGCAAATTTATTTTCAACTCGCGTATATACGTTACGTAATCTGGATGCCGGACGTTACAACAATGTTCAAGCATCGAATAACGATATTTCACCTGTTTTTTTTTCTACCCTATTTCTCCTGATTATCATCCAAATCTCTGGAGCAATTCCCTGCTCGATACATCCTCGTTGCAATTAAGCTTTTCCCGAAAAGCTTCCCATTCGTTTCGCATATCGTAATATTTAAACTCTCAGCATCGAAAAATATCCATTCGCTTCGGCGTTTCTAAATTTCCGAACTTCCGGCGTTTGTCCCGAAAAAATTTTTTTCAAGTTCCCGGCTCTTTTGAATCAACGGCGGCTCGAGGATCGATAAAAACTCGCCGAGGGAGGGAGGAAGAGGGGGGAAACGCGATACAGATACGTTTCGCCGTGATACGTGGCTTATACGAGGGTCATAACTCAACGCGGGGAATGATTTAACGCAACTGCGATGAACAATGATACTTCTGAGGTGCACGTTACTTCACATCCGAGTAACAATTTCGCCGTTAATTAATTCTGTCCGTGGAAATTGAAATCGCGGTGACAAAGTGCTACGATTAATTCAGCACCGTGATAACAATCCTACTCCGGCAGGAGGCAGACTGATAATTTTAATTATTAATTACACTTGTTCTTGTTCTCAAAGAGCACGCTGACAACCAGATAAAGTAACCGACCAACTTCCGAATTTAACGCGTCATCAATCAAACGAATTCCGAAACGATACCACGCGATCTTTTTAACAGTGTAAGTCACGCTACAGTTACGAAATGTAATCTGATAACCGAAACGACGTATCCGCAGAATGACACGGAAGTGGTTTTACAATTCAAATCAATCTCTCTCTCTTTCTCTCTCTCTCTCTCTCTCTTTCTCTCTTGTGAGAGTAACAAACGTATAAGTCCGCTTCAATTTAGCGTATCAGCATGAAATGACTTTTCTCAGAGAACAGCGCGGCTTGGCACGAGACGAAGAAAAATTCCTTGGAAACTACCTTCCAACCTAATTTCTTTCTTCGTTTCCGTTCGTGACCTACATTTCTAGAAAAAAAGAAAAAAGAAAGAAAAAGAAGAAAAGAAAGACCCACACAACTTTCACGAACTTCATATTCATAACTGGAGTCATAACATAAGTCGGAACGAAAAACCAACACGCATAATCACTGCGAAACTTGCAAGTTCGCGATTCCTTTCTACGGTTGATAAAGTCCATTGCATATAACAAACGTTCTACCTGCATTCTGTATATAACAAACGTTCTACAGCATTTTGTCGCTGTCAGGCAAACTTTCTAGATATTTTCCTGTTTTCGATTAATTGTTGACACGTTGACCATTATCACTGGCAGTGGTCTTATAAATATTTCGAGATGATGGTAATGATAAAATAAGATCAATATCATTGACAAAAATTTTAAATGACACAAATAACTGTATAATATTACACAATCGTAATAGATATCGTAGTTTTGTTGTAACATACTATATTTATTTATAAAAAATAAATATTTTTTGTAGTCAATACGCGTGTTTAGCTTTAAATACTATATCTTGAAATTTTTTTTAAATAATTAGGGCCATAATTCTTAGATCCCTATAGAGCTCTTTTAGAATTCTCTTTCTCTTTAGAGAAGAATCTCCGTACGAACTAATCGGCAGACGAAAATCCAAGTAATTTTCCAATTAAGAGAATTTTCACAAAGGAAGAGGCAAGCAATTCATGTAACAGGTGTTCATGTAACTGTACTTCAATTTCTCTTTTTACTTCATACTACATAGCCGAAGCTACTTGCCACCTAGCTGGTAGAATCGAGTCTAGGTCCGAATTGAAATTTTCCATAGCCGCAAGAATCCGTATTTTCCAGCTATTCTTTTCGGGAACAGGGTCGAATGCGTCGTTGACACCAGGGACGGCCACTTCGAGGGCGGCACAGCGCGATAGTGGAGGGTGCAAAGCGCGCAAACGGAGGAAGAAAAGCGACGTTCTAACGGTTCGACACGCGCGCGCTCATATATATACATACGTGTATTTACCCCCACTAGGCAGGGGAGAGCAGAGATTCGAGGAGAACAGAGGAGATGATGGTAAGAGAATGGTGGAGAACGACGATGGTTGGAAAGGGGTGAAGAGGGAGAAACGCAAGTGGAATGCATCGACCTGGAAAAGAAATGCGCTTTTTACATCGCAGGTGGAGACAAGGACAGGTGGGCAGAGTGTGGTGAAAGGAAGCTGGCTGTTTGTATCTCCTTTCCAGCAACCCTGCCGGTTAAAGCGGCGCATACCTCCGGGGAGAATTCCGTCGTTTGATCTTCCGTGTCCGACAATGGCTGCCGTCTCGACGATGGGAATGGATTCTACGCGTTATAACGCGTCCAAACGACCGCCAAAGCCGCGTTTCGACAACGTCAGGGATATATACTATGTATAGCCCGACGTTACTTCTACAGTCCCCTCTATGCCTCGTAGTTTTCTCTATATATACGTATGTGCATACGTATATATAGAGAACGTCTCTCTCTCTCTCTCTCTCTTCTTCGTTTCTCTCTACGAACGATGTTGTTGCACAGACCTGCACCACCTGTCCGGACACACAGGTGTGCAAGAGACTGTCGTAACCGAACCGAACACGTTTATATGGATTTGTACTCGTGCTTTTGAGTTCGAATCGGCTCATCAACGACAAGGGGACAAGCGGACGCGATGCGACGACTGGAAAGTGCCATCACAGGAAAACGCTGCTTATCGGAACGTTGGCAAACTGGCGGATGAACTTTAATGCCACGGGAAAATGGCCCGTTTGAAGTCACGAAAAGTGTCGCGTTGCTTCCCCCCCCCCTGTTCTGTTACACCATGTTACGCCATGTACACTCGCTTTAGAGAGGGAAGAGGATTTTAAAATAATGATTTTTGTTACGACGCACGTGGCCGGCCGAGGACGTTCAGATAAATGAATTTTCTATCGAATGGCATTCAACGTACCGTGCAGCGTAAGCTAGGTGGAATATTGGTATTGTGTGTTGAATTTTAAGACTGTTGAGTATATACATTGACGGAGCTTGTCAAGTATTATCTGTGTATTTGAATCCGTTTTTCCTCCTCGTAGATAGAGAATGGCAATAAAGCAGACGACTTTTGATTTTTATTTATGTAACAGTGCTTGTTATCATCAACAATGTACGTTATTATATTGTTATTATTGAACCTTTGGTATTTATGTAGCAAAAAGTTTGTTAAAATTTACTCGAAAGTATTGTTAAAATTACTAAATTAAGCTTACGTTCAAATAACTTTATTGAAAACATTCAGATTCTAAAGAGTGCTCGACAGATAAAAAAGAAATTAATTTCATTGCAAATTGTTGAGATTATTCTTTCTCGCGGCTAGTAAGACCCGAAGTAAAATCATCGTTCTCAAATAACGAATCGAATTCGATTCCATACTCGATTCGAATTTTTAAATGAACGTTCTAATGCCCCTGGTTACAGAATACGCAGTTTACAGAAATACATCGAGGAATTACGAAGAATCAGGAAGCAGAAAATCCAGGCTGCTGGTTGCAGCGTACTGTAAGAGCGGTATTATGCTATAAATCGGCAAGAAAGACACGGTTGGCACCGGCGAAATGAGTTTAAGGGAGATCAGTAATGGTCACATAGATTTTCTGATGCCCGGGCAGCCTTAGAATCGACCGAGGATGGACTTGGCACACAAACCCCTCGTATGTTAATAACTGTAGGAAGGGTATAAGAGCTTTTATAGCCAGGGAGCTTTCTCGGCGAGCGATTTTCGATGTTTTAGAGGAACAGCCTGTCATCGTCAACATTTTTACCGATAAATTAAAATTATCCAGGGAAAGATACGTGATTAGACTTACTTAGACTAACTGTCTATATTCACCGCTTGTAAACTACGAATGTAAATTCATACTTTTATGATTTACAGAAATGGAACTTGCAATGATTACAAAGAGTATCTAGTTCGAATATTAGTCGAAGAACATTAAATTTCGAATTACTTATAATTAGTAATACTCTACAAAAAAGATACGACTACAAAAATTTCATATTACGAACGAAATATAGAGTTTGGTAAAAGAAAAAAAAACAGTAGATTGGAAAATAGGAAATTATAGTAAGCATCGAAGAGATGGATAATGCGTACAAATGCGTAAATTAATTTTTTCGAGGCTTGTATCGTATCCGCGGCTGTTAGTTATCCAACCAAAAGTACAAAGCAATACAAAGTTGTCTACAATATAAGCAGATACATAAAATATAATTCTCCTGTTCACTCGAATAGAAATACTTGCAAGGAACCCGTTAAGAACAAAGGGAACACTAGTAGACCTTGCACAGCCAACATCTGCTGGCCAGGTGACTAACTTAAAGATACGAATCTCTGAAAGCGAAGGTTCAACGATTAACCGTCAGTTATGCCTACTGTAGTTGAGTATACCTCTTTCCAATGACCAATTCCCAAGCTACTATTCGAATATGAAACCTAATTTAGATGCTATGCTCTCCCGCAGTAAACTAGAAATTGCTCCAAATCTTACTTCGTAAAACGTTTGAGTTTCTATTCGAAGATATGACAACAATACTTGAAACTCTATACTTACTCTGTGTTCAAAAGATGTTACATCGAACTTTGCAGAAGCGCGAGTAGTAAAATTCTCTTGCATAGTGATCGTAGACTCACTGTGCAAACATCGTTTCTGATACATCTACATCAAATCCTCGTCATCTATTCCAATTTGGAGAACGTAACAGTAAAGCAATATCCGAGTTTGAAAATTTCACACGCAGCCGAAAACTCATTGGAAACAGCGATGTTCGTCGGATGCGAAATTAAATTTCCTGATTGCGTTCGAAACGAGCCGAGCGGAAAACACGATGCCGAAGAGATAGTCGGTAATTACAAACGACTTGTTCGTAAAAATGTTTTATATAAAAATGAACGATGAAAACAGAACAGTTTGAGCGTTTGCAAAACATTATCGTAAGACTACGTTTTCTTTCAATCGATAGGAAACAGTATCTTCTTCAGATCCGATTCGACTGATAGAAGGATCTTTTTTAGATTAAGAAATATTTGTTAAATAAATAAATATGAAATATGAATTCGATAGTACAAATGTTTCTTTTAATCGACATCTGGAGGAACATTTTATTCAAAAAATGGACAATTTAATTTCAATTTGATAGCTGGAGTTTATATTTAATTGAACATCGAAATGCTAAATGATGATAAATTTTTCTTCGCAGCATATTAGAAACATAATATCACGGTGATATCTTTCAAGTCGTTATTTGTCGATTGCAAGGATTAAATATTTTTTTTTCAATGAAAGTTCTTTTTAATAAAAAAACAAAAAATCATTTACTTGCTTGGATCGATTATAAACGCATTATTTCTCCACAGGACGAGATAATATTCCACTTAAATCGCCCAATCGTGAAACGTTCCTTCTCCAATGACTCGAGGAATATTCTATCCACCTAGATTGAAGAAATATCATTTTTGATAAATCGAGAGACTCCAAGTCGACCGCGAGAACATCCTTTCCCATGCCGATCGGGGGTAAAAATATTCCTCTTGGATCGAGATCGAAGAAGGGTTTCTCTTTGAAACAGAGCACCCGAAGGAACAGATCAAATTGATAGAAATCAATATCTATTTTCGATCGATCGAACAAGTATCTCCTTCAAAAGAACGTTCAATGGTGGTGTACCACCGCTTCATTTCGTATGCCGGATATCTTCCTATCAAGTTCGTCTGGTGTTCGCGAACAGAAGGGTATACTACCATCGAAATCAGCCCGGAGCGGATTGGCGCCATTTTAACGCCGTGAGACACGCACGATTGAAATTATCCAAGATCATACGCTTCTGAGTCTGCACTAGGTGGAAGGCACAACGAGACCCGCATTATCGTCGGTTATTGACATAATTAAAACGTTTCATGCATACTGAAATGATAGGGAAAATTTCTGTGCAAGTGTCTTTCTGGAAACGTAGAAACGTTGTTGCTAACGAAAATTGGATGATTGGAGGATGATCAAGTCGAGCGATAAGCGGCTAGAGATTGGCCACTTAAGTAAAAATACCACGTCAATGGCGAATTATAGATCCTGATTTAACATACAGCGGAGAGAAAAGAGAAGTTTAAAAGAGCGGTAAGAACGGAGAGTCAAGTGGTAACAAAATGTAGCATATTTTCAAAATATAGAATTATACTTGACAAGAGCAAGAGAATTGGACAGACATCCTTTCGTTGATTAAAACTGCCAGTCGACAGAACAGTTTAATCATTATAATGTGATCATTATAATATAATTATTAGGATATCATAATTAAATTGTTATAATTATGACATATCACATATCTATTATATGATACAGAAAATTTGAAGAAAAGAATAGGCACAAGTCACTCTTAATGAAAAACAATTTACGCTGATTGGCTTCTGAGCCCTGGACTTATACTCGTGCAATCAAAATTTGTGAATAAATATTTTCTACGGAGTAGGACGATATATTTTCAATTGGAGAACATTCGTCACGCAAATACCAATGTACCTGCGACACAAATACGACTGATAGTTCATCGATAAAATGATTTTAAATAAATAAATGTTTTAAAAAGTGTCAATGCAAAACAAACTGTCACCACAGGAAACTTCAACACCGTTCCTTTGTCACGGACAGCGGCCAACGCTTTATCTTTTTCAAAAAGCCGCCATACCGATTGCAAAACCATTCTATAGTGACGTTCAATTTGACGTTCGGATTTTTGCAACCTCGAATGACGTTCTGGATCGCGATCGTTTAATTAAAGATCACATTTTTTTCGGCGATACGTTCGAAACGTCCAATCTCTTTCAGTAATTGCTGCGAATAAATTTGAAAGAACATTCAATCTCTTTCAACATATAAATAAAATTACAAAACAATAGTTGAGAAATGGCGAATTCTTTTTACGAAGAATAAATTGAATTGTCCTTTCAGAACCAAAGATTGAAAAATGTTCCACTTCCTAAATAATTACATCTAGCATTTATATTCAAAAGCACTTCAAATCACCTTTTTTTGTTTCGAATCGCCCAACCTGCGATCAAAAATATTTCGATTCCACTTCATGTTGTCATAAATTCGTTCAATAGGAAATGCTCGAGGGCACTCGGAATTTATGTTTCGAAAAAAAGATTGCTGAAACCGCGATTTTTCTCCGACAACCTTCAAAAGCGGTAAAAATAAACCGCAAAAAAAGTAATACATCAATTTTCTTTCAATTCATAATGGAAAAACTATATAATAAATTACATCACAGTACCGTAATAATTATCATTGACATTTAACCTTTGAACGATTCCGCTGTGAGCCCGCAACAGCTGCATTTAACTCTAAACTAATAATTATGTCGCACACGTTGAATGTTTGAAAATTCCTGCATAATCCTCCATATTATTTCGTTATATTTGTGCCTGCAACTCGGCGCAAATGTAAATCAAACGTAAACTCCAGTATCTTTTCCCTCGAAAATATTTTCTGTATCATCTAGTTTCTGTATTACTTACCAGCAATTTATTTAGAAATAGCTAGTGAAGTAACAAATAAATGATACAGTATTGGAAATAATCATTCTGTTTAGATGGTATTTACCATAAAATTTTGTTGACTGTACATTTCTTTAATGTGTAATTTCGTTTAAAGCAATTATCAAGTATGTAGAAGTTAATGATACATAATTTCAATCTCTTGAAAAATTTCGTAACTCTTCGCCATTTTATAAACTTTCGTAAAGAGCAATAAGAAGTTTAGCTTATGCGAATTATCCCGAATTATTCTAATAATAACTCGGTGATTGTATTCAATGACGAGTGTCAATTGACTCACGACTGACTCTATCTTCAAGAATTTCTTCTTTTGAAATGTTATTATTCCTCTTATGTCGTTACATTATATTATACCATATCTATGTTTGTTATAATTATCAGCAATTTTACAATTTTAGTTGTTAGCTAAATTTAAGTACGATGTCTCCTTGTAGCAGACAGTCGAGTTCAAAGTGTTAAATTGAAATAAAAAAATCCACTAAGTAAAATCTAACCTTTCTCCGAAAAATCGTTACAACTACGTTGGACGTGCTAAAAATCACAAGCCGTGTTGTCCTGTAAACAGAAACTCCCTAGCCCAAAATACACGAAGCAACAACAGCCGACAAAGCCTTGGGATTAGTTGGTCTTACTGATGACTCTGGTCAGCAGATCCGTGTCTTAGACGCGGGAACATATGGTATTAGAACAGCTGATCTACTTAAACGGATCGATAATCAGGCTCGTGGCGTAGCTATGCTCGGATCGCCCAGGAATTTCAGCAGGAAATCTCTTGCGATGGTGGTGTGCGTGTGGCCGAGTCAACGAGCCACGACGACAGAGCCGTGGAGCGCGTTCGCGCGCATTTCGTTATAACTCATAATACACGATTATATATCGCGCCGTTTTGAAAATTCATCCTACGCGTATTTTCATGGTCCGTTGGAGGACAAACGCGAATCTATGAATTCTCGGCCAAAGGAACTGACGAGCCATTTTCGCTGACCGGTAAGAGCTGGAAACTAATCGAAGCCTCGATGAAGCCTCGATTCCAGGCTGCATCCAGGTTCTGTATTTTAATTTAAAATGAAAATTCGCATTTATGAACGATGAATGACGATTCATTGCGAACGTGACGACGAAAAACATGGAAACGTGATTACGATAAATCGGAGTTAAATAGCGGTAAGAATTCAAACGATTTTGAAGATTCTCGAGGTAGCATGCGCTCGAGATAGACAATTTTTGCTGTAGTGTTTACACATTTAATAATTTCGCACATTATTGAATCAACAAATCCAATTCATCCAAAAATTAATATTCATAAAATTATTTTCTCAATTAGAGATCACTGGAAATATCAAGGGTCGCTGTTTCAAAAATATTCAGAGGTCTCTTTTAACTGAAAGATTCCACGGTCACGAGATACAAGACAACCTAAATTCTAAATAAACGAAATGACAATGAAATTGAAACACAGACAAATATCCAACGAATACCGAAATCGCGAAATAAGAAAACCAAAAAAAAAAAAAAAGTAGTCTGACTGAAGACAAGTTAATTCACCTGCACCACATAACGTCACTTTTTCTACATTTCGACAAACGAAAGTTAAACGCGAGATTGAAGACCCTCAATTAAAACGGCCATCCAGAGAATCATTCCGCCAACGACTTCCTTCCAGGAGAATTCTTTCCACGACCGTTCCCGGGTAGCGGCTACGCGGTTCGTAAAACACGATCACGCTCGCGCCATCGCGCTCCATTCATCCACTCCGCCGCGAACGAGGTGACGCGTTAAAAAAAGAAAAAAAAAAACTATCCACTAGGGAAGGAAAGTTTATGGAGCAAGTTGACCACGTGAATATATTGTTTGAACGAGTTCTGTTGGACGTTCTCGTTTTCTCGATTTGGTCTGGCGGAATTCGCAGCTTGTGCACGTAGAGAAGAAGCACGGTCTCGAAGAATCAGGTTATTATCTCCCTATCGCGGACTCTGCCCTTCCCCTCACCCGCCTAAAGAAACAATTTGAATGGTCGAAGCGGGAACAGAGGCACTCGGGGGAAAAGTTAAGCCGGCAGGCCTTCGGGGGTTGTCGGCAAGCCGGGACAAGTTCGTCCTCCACGAGTGTCCTCCATTAGTTCGCGTGTCCATCCGAGAAATGATAAATGAACCACGTTGGCAGGACAGAGTTAAGGTAACGTACTAGATGTTTAACAAATGAACAACTCATTTGCCAACGTGACATCTAAGAAAAATTTAGATTTGAAGAAGAATTTAAACGAAGCTCGAAAGTCATAATTTTCGATTCATATAATTAACCTCTAAGCTGTAGTGCCGCTTTTAAAAGTATGTATTTAAAGCATTTAGTGTGGCTAAAACAATGCGACGACAACTATAGATGCTGTAAAATTGAATTAAATTACAAGGAAATGACACTAGTTCTTTTTTAAAAAACAATATCGTTTAATTTAATTAACGTTAATTAACAATAATTAATGGCAAGGAAATATTTAGAAATGAACTAGTCGAGTCTAAATATTCTAAAATTTACAAATAGATATGTTTTACTTTCCACGAAAAATTTAATTCAGGTAATATATAGGCGAATAATAATTATTTATTATTACTTTCTTCGCGTGACGAGTATAACTCGTCGTAACACAAAAATTCACAGTTAAGAGATTATATGATAAATATATGATATCGAATGTTTTGAATTGTAAATTCTTACACATCAATATAAAATGTAAAATTGCCATATTGCTCAAAATGCACGCTAATGTATACGAAATTTTAAAGAAAATTTAAATGAAATATCGAAAATATTTCGCAATAAACGACACTCGGCAAGAGCAAATATGAATTTGTCTAAAAACTCACAGTCCAGTAATTAACTTTCTGCGATACTTCTACTTTTCTCTTCCCTCCCCTTCGCACGAGCATGTTTTATTTTTCAAAAACTCACAAAATTGGTAATAGATTTAATGTGAACACCATTAAACGTGTGGTCTCCATGTCGTCAGAAATATCAAACATTTTCGCAGCTGTCATAAGCTTTAGAACGCCCTGTTCTAAACACAGAGAGCTTGCACGCGCACACACACGCACACACGCACACACGCACACACGCACGCACTATCGTTGGTTCCCTCGTGTTACTCGAAGGATTGCGTACGCGGTTGACGTCTCTATTACGTTGGTCGTATTCACGTGGACACGAGAGAGAGAGAGAGAGAGAGAGAGTTCTTCTTTGAGTAGTCTACCTTTCGCGAGGATTCTAACCTCGAAGATAACCGCGAGCTCTGTTTGGAGGACGGTTAAGCCTGTTTCGCGCTTATATTCGTGAAAAATCGATTGTTCTCTTTTTTGCTCTGGCTTTCGGTGCTCGAGGCTCGACGTACTAATAATACAGCGAAGGAACATTTTTATTACGACCTAAATCGTTACAAGAGAAAGTAGGGTAAGTGTGAAGAAGAATGATTTATATTGAAAGGAGAATTGGATTTTAAGGGTTGGTTAAATTAGAGATAATGTTGATAGGTCACGTCATATTTAGATCAGCTATATGCGGTATTTTTATAATTCCAAGCAAAATGAGGCGTGGAACGTCTCAAGAGAAAGAAAGGCTGACGAGAATCTATCAGGCGCCAGAATCAGTCCTTTTGTTGCATTAAAATTTACGCCAGAACTTGTATCGAGCAATTGCGAATGGAATTATTAAATTAAAATTATTAAATTTGTACGCGTTTTCGATCGTGACAAAGCAAGTTCGAATTTCGTATTTTCTATGTTGAGAGATTTCCGTGATCTCGCCCATGCTTTCCGAGAGCCTTGATTTTACTATATTTTTGAAATCCGCTGCGATATTTATGCCGTGCGTTTTCCTTATGCTAGTCTTCGCGTCCATACCTAGAATCCATTCAAATGTACATCTCGCTCAAAACCTAATCTCATATTCCAGTCAGCCACCTGATCTCTTCCGTATTATCCTAAGCTTGACATTCACATCCATCCGGGGAAGTTCATTCGTCTCTATATTGTTAGTACCATCCCGTGTGTGTGTATATATATATATATATATATATATATATATATATATATTTTATCTCTCTATCGAACTCCGTATGTGTGTTTTGTAGCTTTAAAGCGTGTTGTCGAAACGAAAATCGAAATTCACCAAATGATTTCATTCACGCTTCGCAAAATAGAAACCGAGTACCAAGGATAGTCGAGTAATTTTTCTAAATCAACATTCGAGAAGTTTCTTTCACCTCATAATTTTCTATTAATGACAGATAAGTGTATCAGTAGACAGAAGACCAAACAGTGGCTGAACAATCTTCGTAGATGAAAAAAAAAAATACACAGATGCAAATTCAAGTGTTTTTCTATCTGCGGGAATCTGATTTCTGAAACCGGAGAATTCGTATATACGTCCAATAAAAGTCATCTGCCATGAAACAACTCCAATTAAAGCCCATACGACCTCCAAGAAACCATGAACGAGCGTTAGAAGCAGAGGGGAACTGTCATAAAGAGCAAACGTATAACATAGTAAGTTGCCGTTTTATCACTTTCCGCTATATCAAGCTGCGTTTTCGAAAACAGCAGCAGCAAGCGTGGCTGAGTAACTTCTCGCGCCTTCGGTGTGCATACATCGCATACGTCAGATCAAACTCGAATACGAACTACTTGAATTTACGAGGAGATAGGAAACTCTCGATTCTCTCGAATTTATAATACCTTGTATTTGTTACGTGAAATATGGCTGCAAATACCGTGGAATGAGGAAACCTGAGTCGAAACTTGAGGAAACCAGTCCTGTGTGGCACAAGAGCGAGGCAATCGTCGCCTGCTAATTGTGAGTGTCGTTTGCAATTGTTATAGCGAAGACTGGACTTGGGAATGTGTTTGTTTTAGTCTAGGACTTAGTCTAAGAGAATATTAGAATATGATCCGTGTTTGCATGCGTGATTGAAGATTTTGAGGATGCATGTCGTGAAGGAATTTGATAGAGAATAGCGAGTCGCAAGAGAGGAATCGAGAGAGAGAGAGAGAGAGAGAGAGAGAGAGATAGTGAGACAGCAAAGAGTGCGGATCGAGAGTATTATAGCGAGTAACTAGTTGTGAGAATGTATAGATTTAGCGAGATTTAATATTTTTATCATTGCCGTATTAGGACTTTTATTCTGTTAATTCCTATTTTAATAAACTTTATTTATCTTTGTTTAAAACAACATCTAAAGAGAGTCGATCGTACAATAAGATTCACATTGAAGGTCAATCATAAAACAGATACAGAGCACCCTCCGAACTTCTAGGACCTGCGAGATCCCTAGAAGGAATAAAGATGTTACCTGTAAACTATAAATGACTCGGAAGTGTCTGACGAAGGGCAATTGGGTTTTATTTGAGTTATCGAACGAGTCAGACGAGTTGCAGCGCTTTTTATATAAGCACTAGTTGTACAAGTGTATAATTGTATAAAGTGTATAATTATATATATATATTATATATATATATATATATATATATATATTCTTTACACACGTAGGTAAAATATTCTTCTGTTAAATAGAAAATTGGGGCTCGTCCGGTATTGAACTGAAAGGATTCCTACAATACCGACGTTTTTCATGCACGCAGGCTTGCTTCATTCGCGACAGAGAGGCTCGTTTTACGATTGACTAGCTCGCATCGTTCAAAGATGCAAGAAACTTTCGGTATTATCCTGACGTTTTGAACTAAACAACTTCCTATTACCCTCGATAACTTCGAGCGTATATACGCGGCGGCTGCCAAAAGTTTCCGGCCAAATTGCAATTCTATTTCGGTTGAAATAATGCGCTAATAAAATTCTCCTTACGAAAATTTCACAACGTCGCTGCTTTCAGAAACCAGAGAGGCAGGCACGTACCCCTGGCGATAGATTTTTATTCCCGGGGACTCCCTTTATCTCGACGATATAATTGGATTCCACTTTTTTCGCCGGAAACTTCTGGCAAACTGCTATAAAATACATAGGAACTAGCTCTGTTACAGAGTTCGCCAAGGGAAAATGTTTAACTACTTATTTTCCCTCGTAGCTTTTTTTCACTGTTAATATCGTGGTAAGAAAATCACAGAGAGAAGACGAGAGGGTTTAAGTTTGATCTCATCAAAACTATCTTTATATTAAAGATCAAAGTGGAACTACCAAAATGGTCGAGACGACCAATTTATAATTTTCTGTATTTTTTAAATTTTGTAACTTTTCAATAATTCGAGTGATTTTTTAATAAAATATTAGTAGCAACTTGCATTCTTTGTTGTATTGTACTTGTACCTTGTATTTCTCTGCTACGAATATTGCACTTTAGTTATGAGTAGTTTCTAGTGTATTCAATTATAAAGTCGTTCTCCGTGACTCAAAAAGAATCCTTAATTAATAAATTATTGATATTTCGTACTAGTAATATATACCGTAAATTCATTGTATAAATTTGACTGTAGTATCTGGGAAAATGTCGAGATACATCGAGCATGTTGATTTCAAGTGCCTGCGCGAATATTGATTTCGAAATTATTAATTATCGTATTAATTACATATTTGATACGTGACATACCGTCAATTTTGTGTGAAAGAAAATGCTTGGTAGAAAATATATCTTTACGTAAGAAAATCTTTAAATCAGATAATTGGTGATCATGTCAGTTGTAGATATTTTATGTAAAAATCTACTTCAGTTTTAACCATTGAGCAATTTCAAAATACGCAAAATTCAGACGAAAAGATACGAGAAGGAAATTTACACAAAATTGTACCCTTGGGTCTTAATATTTCAAATTCTGTAATAAATATAAAAGTTAAACAGCGATAAGAATAAACTTTTAATACTTACAGATATTAATTTTAGAATCGATAATAAAATAACTGATTTATTTATTAGAGGTTCAAAGCGGATAACGTACATCAAAAGATAAATGTTCAAAGATGAAAGATCATAGGTGCGAGAGATTCGGTATTAAATATTCAGACTTTTGATAATTTCAAGCGCTCAAAGGGTTAATAACCTACTAAACATCATATTCTTCGTCGTACGGTTGCGAAACTCGTTCGAGAATTGCGAAATCGCGCGCGAAACGTGAGAACTTTCAATGCTAACGACGCCAATGTATTTCAACGAGAGAAGCGACGAGTCCAAGTCGATTACCATTTCGGTTTCAAAACGACCTCGCCAACTGTCCAAATGATTTCAAAGGATTTCGTCGAAACATCGATTTTCAATAAACCTACGACATAAAATTAATTCTGATCTTCGCTCTCGCGAATTGGCACTCTTGGCTGGTGTATTAACTCGATCGTTAGAGTCGAAGAGGGACCCTTTTCAGGGATGGATGAGCTCCATCGAACGATAAAACTTTTGCTTTTTCAATATAGTCGCGATACTACATATAGGTATCTTGCGAAGCTCGTCGAGGACGAAGTTGTCCCTCATCCTGTTGAATTTGAAAATTGTTTTGTCACGAACGTGCTGCGCTCGTAGATTTTCTGTTGCCCGACAGGCTCACGAATTTATGATACTATTGTACAACGAGTGGAGACGTGAAAAATACGTAACCGGCGATGGCAATTAATTGCTACGGTATTTGAAACTGGTTCCAATAATTTAAAGATAGTGCATCCTCGCGCGAGGAAAATTCGAAGCAGATAATTTTGTCTGGCGTAGAATTTGAATGGAATTAAAACTAGAATGTAGAATTAACTGTGAAAATTCAAGGAAGTTTGGAAGTAAATTATTATTTCGGGAATTTGTACTGTGAAACTAACAACTCCAGGTTCGACTGAATTATCGACGAATTTTCCAAAGCGTGAAAACTAGAAAAGGAATACTCCGGCGTGATGGCGATGAAGTGACGATTTAAACACCGATTTCTAATCGAAAATTAAATCATTAAATCAACAATGTGTAATTGCAAACTGTAATAACGAGTCACACAACGCAAAATTAATTATGATTACGTACATGCTCATCAGTCGAATAGCAAATTGTAACTTGGCTCACAAAACAACCCCCTCTATCCACTTATTCACTATCTACTCATTACTCTAATCCAAATAAAGTTCTAAACCCATCGAAATCTACTTAACGAGCTTGTTCCATCCAATGCAACTTGCCCATACACTGTTATCATTCGCTAAAAAATGCCGCGAGGTATGTGAGGTACGTGGTACAATACTAAATATCGAAACTCGAATGAAAAAAAAACTCATCTGCAAAAATGTCGGTCGAGGCATTTTTCCATCAAATTGAAATCTTCACCAAATTTATTTACAGTTTTTAATGTACTAAACACTCTTATCAAACGGGAGCTTATTATTGATTTTTGCAATTTTGAAGACAGTGAACATTTATTTAATACACCAAATACTTACAAGAAAAATAGTCTAGAAAGACTACCAAATTTCAGGAAAAATTTTTAAAATTTCTAAACATAGTGACTAATGGTAAAAGTAAAAAATCCCAAAGAAAATGTAGAGTTCGTGCATCAGGTAACTGTTTCGAGCAATATCACTCTCCAAAGAAAATATTAAATATTTACGAACTCGAAGAAAATCATTACATCCAATTATGTTTGATAAATTTAACGTATTTTATAAACAACTGTTCTACGTGAAATAAATATTACATAATGCTAATATTAATGAAAATTAAAAAATGTTATCAAATTTCATTGCCCAATGAGAGAAAGCAACACTTTCACACGAATATTGATTTAAAAGTTGTAGAGATGTTAAAGTTTCCGCGCGATAGTCGAAATCAAGTCGGTTTTTAGTGCGTAATTAAGTTCAATCACGAGCGGTCGGTAAAGTGTTAAATTACCAGTTACCAACACGAACATAATTAGAAATAAAGAGTGTAGAAGAGGGCTCGTCAGAGAGTGTTAATCCATTAAAATTACCATATTGCCAGCGTGGAACGTAATTATTATTTATAACCTGATAAACAAGCATTAAATACTGGCGTTATTTTCAACGAATTCATAATTTCAAAATTTTAAATCAATCTTATAAATATGCCTATCTTATTAGATAGATCCGTCTCTTCTAAAAAAAAAAAATCGAAGTTAGTGTAGTGTATCCTGCAACGATGCTGCTAACTATAACATGTCAAAGTTTCCTCGATCTCGACGAACGTGCATCAAGAACAGACACAGCGGATTACACAGGAAGCAAGAAGAAAATTGAACAGTGCACAGAGGAGAGGCAACAAAGTTTGCCAGGTTCTTTTATCCAACGGGAAGAACTTCCGGAAACTGGTATTGGTAGCGCGCCGCGTAAAAAGCTGTCTGTTTTAATAAATCATAACCGGCTGGGCGTGCAAACTTGTTTGTAATTAACCGATGCAAAATTAATTGATGCCGGCCGACGTTTCAACAACGATGGATGCTTAAATCGTTCGTGTTCAAAGGAAAACGAACGTGAAAGTTCGCGGAAAGTTTTATGCAGAACAGAACAGAACAGAACAGAACAGATCGTTCGTTCTCCCCGCGGTTGCAATCTCTGACAATGTACCTTTTTACGACGCTGGCAGAAATACGAGGGAGAGCAAAATATTTTTCTTGGGGGTTGGAATATGCTGTTTCGTGTCTGCCAAACGATCTCGCGCAGTCAGTTTTGCGAATCGGTAGATCACGAGAAACACACAACTTACAAACTTTGCTTCCAAAGGATGTAATCTCGGTCTCGCGTAATTGCGGGTTCGCCTTTCTTCGAAGTACGATTCGGGACAAACTTTGAAATTTTAGAAATTCTTCTTGCACGAGTGTTTTCCGTGTTTTTTTTTTTTATCCTCGCAAGATTTGAAAATAATGATTTTTTTTCTTGTGCAAAAATCAAGATTTCATTTTATTCGTAATTTGTGTCTGAATATATAGTTTTCATAAACAAATATTGAAGACAATTTTTAATATTTACTTGTGAAAACATAAGAGATACACTTTTTTAAATGTATTGTTTGAATAAATGGTTTTTTTTCGCAAAATGGTATACACTATTCGTCGTTAGAAAACACTAATTTCATTAATTTACACAAAAACTTAGTATCTTCAATAATTTCTGAAATACTTGACAAAATATATTCCACACCTCTAATTTTCAGAATAGTTTTCATTTCTTCAACATCGACGATTGCCAATAAAAAAAAATACAGGTCAAACATTCTTTTAAAAACTATATTTATTCCAAATTTCATCAAAATCGGTGATTGATATTTCCCCTGTCAGTATATTCCCTTGTCAGTTTATTCATTATTATAATAGTAATGTTTATTCATTATTATAATAGTACTCCAAATAATACATGATTTATATTTTATATTACTTCAGTATTTCAACGTACCTCAAAAATTTATACCCTATATTTATATTACACTTTAACAATTAACATTAAACGTAATTAGTATTAGACGTTGAATTAAATGTAAGCGTAAAATTCACAGAATTTTATAAAAATATCAAAAATCTAGTTAATTTGCATTTTATAACAATTAATATCAAATTTCAGAATTCCTCTCCGATAAATAACAAAAAGGATTAAATGACATCTCCTCTTTTTCTCCTGTGATCTTCACAAGATATAAATGAACAGCCACAATTTGAAAAAAATCAAGTAATCACAGTCGTATCACAATGATAATCGTATGGAAACAATAAAGTCAGCAAATCATAAAAAAAGCAACACAAAGTAATTCGAGAATCCTATCTCGGAAGCAGCTTTAAATCGTAATACCTAATCACGTTCGAAAACTCGATATCCGTGAGGGGGCGTCGGTTCGGACAGCGACGCCCCTGGCAACTTATTAAAAGGCCATGCGGTTGTTATAAACGTTCGTTTCTGTGGCCGCGATAAAAACCGTCCGAAAAATTTATGACGCTCATTCCATGGTCGGGGAACAGAATTTCGGGTGGTACGGGACATTTGCCTCGCGTCGCGTTTCACCGCGTGTTTCTGCTAAATGACACGAAATAATAACGACGACGGAAGGGTGGGCCACGTATACGTACACGTATGAATTTTTATCGCTTCGCCTTCTATTGTGTCGTATTTACAGACGGGCGTTTCTGACTGAAACAAACGTATGCCACGCGTATTGCATTCATTTACGGTCTCTCGTTGTTCTTCTCGCCGTTACCTTTGCTACGTGTACATTGTTGCCACGATGCAAGAAGAAACTGAAACTGAAGGCCACGTTGTTACGCAGACAAGCCACGAGATATTTCGCTGAGACGGACGCTCTTTGAATTGTCAGACATACTTTTTCCTTTGTCTTTTTTTTTTGTTTGAAATACGAAATGAAATTTTTTTTGATTCGGTGGAGAACGAAATATTGATCTTTTCACCTCGGTTCGAACACAGATGTGAATACATTTTGAAACTCTGAATCTATCAAGAACCAATAACGCATTACGTTTCATTTCAACTTCAGTCAATTTGTACTATCGAATTTTATTTGAATTAAAAAATTAATTTCTCCAATGCTTCTTCGTTATTAGATCTAATAATAATTTCATGAGATTTAGAAACATTGATTTGCAAACACGATAAGTTACTGTTCTGACTGTAAGTAACTTTGATTATAAATTGTAGAGTTGTGGGCATGTATTGAAAATCTGAATTCTGTTAAGAACCAAAGGATGCATTAACGCAATGTTTCATTTCAACTTCAGTCACTTTGTACCATCAGTTTTTATTTGACTCGCCCAATGCTTCTTTATCATTAGATCTAATAACAATTTCATGAAATTTAGAAACATTGAGATATTTGTAACATTCCTAACACGATAAGTTACCATTCTGACAGCACAAGTGAACTTTGATTATGGCTTGTAGACTTGTATATGGATAATATAATTCTCTACAATAAATAAGAAAAATGTTCGATAAAATATAGAGATTATTTATGCAAGAAGATTACACGACGAAAATCAAAGATATACCTACGTTATCTTTCCAATTCTTAAACGCAAAATCACTCTTTTCTATACAAGTGTTACTTCAATATCTCAGACTTCAATATCTCAATGTCAAATGAACCAGTTTCATTTTCCTCGTATCCTCGACAAAACTTGCGTACCATTACCATCGACAGATAGTTCGAACGCTCATTCGCAAACTGCGCGTACGAATTCCAGAGAAAGCAAAGTGAAAACTACTTGGAACCATTTATCTATCTCTCGACGCGAGAGAATCCTAGAGACGTCTACGCTGATTGTGAGTAAAACGCCTTCGGAGATTCCAGGTAGCCGAACGAAATCCAAAATAGTGAGAAACACACCGAGCAGCATCCTGGAATAATACTTGAAAAATAATACTTGAAAATTCTTCCGAGTCTCGAAATCGCGGAAACGATCTCCGTTTTTCCAACGGAAGTCAACGTTACAGTCAACGCGTTGGCAGCGCGTTATACGCTCGAGCATCTTTAATTCTCAGGGATCAGAATTAAACAGAATAAACGACGGAATCCGCGACGGAAGTCGATGAAAGCGACGCGAAGTCATTTATATAAAACGCGCGTGGACCAACCGGGCCAACGACGACGTGAAACAGGGGAGGAGCTGGAGAAAGGGGTGGCTTTGCACGCGTCAAATTAAACTAAACGAGTCCCAGAGCACACACACGAATCTCTCCTTTGTCTCCTTCTCTTCCTCTACCATAGCTATCTCGTCTCTCGGTCTTCATTTTTTTCTCTCCTATCTCCTTCTCTCTCTTCGTACTGTGTGTTTCTTTTTACCCCGTGCCTCTCTCCATTTTCTTTTTCTCCGTATCCTCGCTGTCATATGGACGCGCGTGCACACACCAGCAATGTATGTATGTATGTATGTATGTATGTATGTATGTATGTATGTATGTATGTATCTATGTATGTATGTATGTATGTATGTATGTATGTATGTAAGTATACGCAGAGGAGATACGGACACGAGGATAACTGTGCACGGACCTCAGCAGCCTCTCTCTCTCTCTCTCTCTCTCTCTCTCTCTCTCTTTCTCTGCCGCGTTTAACGAGATTGCTTTTAATATGCAGTATACTATAATGCTGACTGCACATCCCCCAGCGGGTTTATATGCTCCTCTCGCAGCCAAAAAGCAATTCTTTCAGCAACCAACCCTCTGCTGCTATCGCTGGTATCCGCGACCACGCTCGCTCGTCCGTGCGCTAGAATCGAGCGACGCGACTAAAATCCTGCCGCGCGCTCCGTTCCTCCTCGCCGCTTGCAAATGAATCGCGCGCGTCACGATTCGTAAATCTAGCGAGAAAGGAGTCGAGCCTCGTTCGATAGACTTCGGCGAGGATACACGCGATATTAATTGTTTTTTTCTCATCTCGACTTCTCTTCTTAGGACGTGATTTATATATAAATTCGCTTTACTTTTCTCTAGGTGAGGAAAGAGGATTTGGAGAGTAACTCGTTATGCGCATTTTCGTTAACACTACGAGGATCAAAGTATAAAAATTGAGTCAAAGAAAGTAGAATGCAACAGGAAGAACACTTTACAACACTATGATAATGAACACGAACTTTTATTCATATATTTTACACAAATCATTCGGATCTCTAAAAAAAAACGCGACATCCATCTCTAAAGAAATGCAAATCCGTGCTAAAGATGAACGAAAAATTGGACTGCGTAATAATAACAAAGGCATAATAGAAATTGTCGCTGAACAACAATTGATTTCGTTTAATGGAATTTATGTTAATGAAACGAGCGAAATAGTAAGATGACAGGATCGTAAAGTGGTGAAGCGACAATATCAAAATCAATGGATAAAAAGCAATTTTCCTTCTAATGAAAAATACCGTTCGTTGCTGAATCGTTTCGTTGCTTAGCGTTATCTCAAAATGGAATTAAAGTGAATTTCACTGGAATCGAAAGAAAATTACGTGATCATCCGACGCGCAGTTTCCTCCATTTATTTCCCCACCAAGTCCACAAATTGATAAATACTTCGCTGCAGATCGACGAACGCCGAAAGTCTATCGCGTTTGAACAATGTTGGACGACCTGAATAATTAACAAACACGTATTTTTTTGCGTATGCTAAAAAGGTCTCGCCTCAGACACTCGCATTATTTACCATTTCAATTCCGCAATTTATTTTCGTATTTAATTATTGGTTACCAAAAGCAACTAAAAACATCGAGCAAGCGTGGCATCGAAATGTTGTCGTTACACAACAACGTGAGCACGATTGAAAAGCGTTGAAATAATTAGAAGATAAATAGTGGTGTCGCGGCTACAAATTTGCCAATATCATTCAGCTCTTTTCTTCGTAAATATTGTTATAATAAATTAAAAAAAAAAAAGAAAAGAAAAAAGAAGAAAGAAAAAAGAAAAAATACAATACGTGTGTTGGGAAACGTAAAATCTCGTAAATATTATGAGTTTATGAATTTTATAAATTATCCGTCGCGTCCGTTGCAAGTAACCGTGCTCCACGATAAAGATTCACGGTGTATTATTGAAATTTGCTCGAGAAGGGTAAAGAGGTTAAGTCAGCTTCGCGGAGCCATTACGTTTTATACGTATGATGGCATTATACGGTATAGTACAATAAGGAAAACGTCTACTCACTGACCTTTTCGCGAGATAGTTTTATCGGATTTAGTCAGTCACAGAACGAATCTCGTGACTCCGCAACTTCGGATGTTGGACGTTTTCCAAGAAGAATTGCCAGTCTGTCTGTTTCTTACCTGCAACAGAAAAAAATGAAACATCGTCACATCGAAATATCGTTTGATCGTATCGATCCGCGTAGTTAAAACGAATTAAAAAAATGTATTTAAAGATTTCAAAGAATAATTGAAAAATAATCCAACGCAATTACGATATAATTACATGGATTTTAAATATTTTTAAATATTTAAGAAATATTTAAGAAATGTAAATCTAAGAAAATATGTAATATAAAATATTAAAGTATTTATAAAAATATTTGATAAAATAAATTTCTACTTAAATTCTATTTGAAAATCTTGGGAATGTTACTTCGAAATTGGAAAAAATTGAATTGGAAAAATGATACCTTGATAATACCTAACGAAGAATCCACGAAGTGTTAATATACAAAAATACACATTCGGTTAAAAAAATCTATCGTCCGCTATCGTCTGCAGAGAATACCGAAAACAACCTAAAGCGTATGTTCAAAATATATTGGAAGCGTATGTGGAAAATTACACAAATATCCGCAATCTAACGATAAATCTCGAAAGAAAGTTCCGCAATTTCAACAATTCGCTTGCCCGCTTCTTCGAAATGATTTGTTCCGCGCGAGGGCTGGGCAAAATGTATCAAACCGAACAATTAAACTTTCATTAGCCACGCAACTTTAATATTTAATCTTCGAGCGTTCGTACGAGAAAGTAACTACTTGGAAAGCGAACGAGTACAATGTTATCCGAGAAAGAGAACAGAGAAAGAGAGAAAGAGAGAAAGAGAGAAAGAGAGAAAGAGAGGCAGACAGACAGAGAGAAAGAAACGCGATTTCCTCTCCGTTTTCTTTTTTTTTCTCTTTTTTTCCTTCTTTTTCATATTTCGACCGATTCCACGAGTTCCGGAGGAGTTGCAAGATCTAGCGAAGATCGCGAAGTGGAACACACCGGACGAAAGTTCCCTTGCGCAACGCTCCGGCAAAAGAAGAAAGTTCGTTTCAACTGTTGCACTTAACTTGCTCGCTGCTTATGAGATTTTCATCATCTTGGATATGAAACTTCGCCCTTCGGTAATAGCGGGCTCTCTCTCTCTCTCTCTCTCTCTCTCTCTCTCTCTCTCTCTCTCTCAAGTGCGGACTTCAGCCTAACCCCGCCTAAATGATGATCCGAACTAGCTTCAGACCCCGAATCTTTCGAAGTACTAGTCGTTTGGCCGTTTGTTAAACTATCGCGAATGTAAAATTCAAAACTCGATTTCCGCCTTTGAGTCTCGCGTCCCGATAATTTTTTGTTTCCTGAAAGGGCAAGTTATCGCTGTACTTTGAGGAGCTGTAATTCCTCTAGTTGGTCTCGAATCGTAAAAATAAACTGTCCACGCGCACAGCAACTGGAAATTAAGTTGTTCAAAAAGTTAATCCCGTGCTGATGGCGAGGTCGCGATTTCATTTCGAGGATGCTTCTTTGAAAAAATATAAAAATATTAAATATCATGTGTAAATATAAATATAATAATACAAATAAAATATTAAATTATATTCTGATATGTATGGGTGCCCCAGTTACTTCATTTGTTTATAGCTTAAATATCTCCGTTGTTTCTGGAAATACGAGAAACAATTCTTTATCAACGAAACGCTTGCTCAGTAAATTATTTTGCGTCAAGAAATTGTTATTTCAGGAGATATTTTAATTTTAATTTTGTGCAATCTATGCATGAAAGATAAGCGTCCCTGTCCCTTCTCGTTTTTTCACATGGTAAATTTTACGAAATTAAAGTTGAAATGTCACTTAAACTAATAATTTGTCGATATACGATATATAAGTTAATACTTTTTTTATAGAAAACGTCGAGTTAACTCATGGATAAAAAAAGTACACTTAAAAAACTAAAGGTGATCTTGAAATCTACCTACAAAAAAGATCATCACTGCCATATTACGAGCACTCCTGAACAACTCTCGTTCATAAAATTTTTTCATACATCCAAAAACAATGGAGATAAAATTATCGGGACATTCCGCGTTCTCAACTACTAATAAAATTTCAATGAAATAGAGAACGTACTCTTTCCTATCTTAGATATTCAAGTCTCCAACGTATCCGATCTTATTCCACACGGAAAACATCCCCCTGATCTGCTATAGAGTCAAATCAGAGTCGAGAGAGTACTCGTTTGCGAGAGATTAAATTGGCCAGCTTTCCGTTTTTTTACAAATTTTTCAATTCTCGATACCATCGAGCGATTTATCTCGACGGGCTCGGCTCAATTAACGATCGTCTCGTTCGTAGAAACATGTTTGTCCAATTACAAGTTAGAGAAAAAACTATCTCGAATGACGATTCAACGTTGCCATTTGAAAAATCTATCCGCGGCAACTAATCTCCAGTCCGTGGAAATTTATCACCCTAGATAATTTCAAATCGTGCCGATTTTCCACGCGTGCCACGAGCAACAGCGTTCAACTCGACTATCCTTAAATGAAAGGACTGGATTTTCTGAAAGGACGATAGCAAGTGAAACTTGCTACATAGCTGAAGGAAACTGTTTTACATACGTGCAACATATTACGCAGTGGTAATTCGCGATTGGCGCGTTAATGATGTCGCGTAATACGCATACAAACACGCGCGTGTGTTACATTCTCGTCGATTGGGTAGTGAAAGATAGCGGAAAGACACAGCGAGGAAAACAGCCGTATAGTCGTGTAGCATCGATCACGAGACGAGAGATTAAAGAACGTACAAACTAGGGAGACAGATAGAAAATAGAGAGAGGGAGAGGAAGAGAGGAAAGCAAAGAGAGCTGTAATTTAGTCGAGATTGTCTCTCGCTGCATTCTCGAATCTCCGCCCTGTGGCTTTGGCCAGAATGGAGGGAGATCGTTCCGCGGATACGGAACATTGTGCAAGAAATATTTATGAAAATTTACATAAGTAGATCGTTCGTTCGATCGACAATGAATTTAAGAGGAAAAAAGAAAATGAACGGAGAGGATAAGGAAGAAAAGCCTCCGTGAGGAAAGAGAGGACTTCGTGGATAAAGGACTATAATTCAGAAGTTGTTCCATCGTGCAGATGTATATTTTGCGAATGGTTGCCGCGATCGAGCGTCACGTACGCGCGAGTTACGATGCATTAAAGCTGCAATCGGAGTGGCGCGTCGATGCAAGGGTGAAAGAAACGCGACGCGGAGGAAACGTGTCGACGCAATCTTATACCGGCTGTTTCTACACGACTTTAAACAGAGCTCGCTTTTCGCGAGCCGGTGTTCGTCAAGATTGTTATACATAATGCAGCGTGACGGCGCGGCCGCGCAACATGAAAATTGATTAAAATCGATCGATCCACGGTGAAAAGTTATCCCGCGTCGGATCCCCGAGACCGATCCGACCCAGTTTCCGCTTCCGAATGCCAGTTTTATGGCAGACTGAATTCTATCTCGAACAACGTCCCGGAGTTTAACTGGCTCGCGAGTTTCCCAACAGCTCCACCGTTGTTTCACTCGAGCGAGAAGGTTACCGCGGTGTACTTTTGATCATACAAATGTTAGGTTTCGGATGAAGTTCGAGATAAGATTGAAACTGAAGAGAATTCAATCGATCGACGATTGAATTGTTCTTGCAAAAGATGGACACGATGTAAGAAACGTGAAACGAATTTAATTGCGGTAAAATTAGATGTATTTTTATTGGAAGTACACTTTGTACAAAAATTGAGACCGAGTCGATTAAATATGGAATCTAGAAAGGTAATGACATTGAAGAGTAACGCATATAATTGTGAAACAATATTTATTTCAAATTTTTAACTCGAATAAGATTACCTAATTTAAATTATAGAGTTTAGATTACGTATTTCAAATTATAGAGTTTATACCATGTATTTTAAATTATTGTTGATTACGAATGATCATAATGAATATTATATCCGTATTGAATACATGAATGATCATAACGTATATTATATCCACATAATCGTCACATCCGCCTAAATTAACTGCATATTGATGCTACAGCCTTCTACTCGGTCATGCATAAAACGAAACAACATGGGCTAAAAATATGAGAAATGAAACACTTGCCAAACGCGATCGAAAGGGCGAGAAGATGTTGGTAACGTATGTACAATAACCGAGAACCAACATCTGGCCCTCAGATGGATCAGTCATGGCACGCTCGCGACATAAATTCTCCCTCCTGGGTGCACCCTCTCCAAACTTTACGCTCCAACCATACTTTAACCCACCTCCCACGATTCTTCATTCGACTAAAATTACGTATCAACAAACGCCATCAGTCCGTGCCATTAACCATCCGAATCTCTCTAAATTTAGCTTTTACTTGGTGCAGCCGCGTTCAAAAATTTTTGCGCAAAATGTCTTTATTTATTAACAAGTCAAGTATTTATCGCAGATGGTAAGATCAATTGCACGTGCGTTTTATAATACACGTTGTGCAAGTGTTATTCTTGCAAACTTTCTAATTGTAAAACGAATACAGTACTTATTTCGAGGCACACGTTCAAACTTCTTCCTTCGTTCTAGAACCTGAAAACGCAAATATTGGAACCACCAAATTGGTCAAAATAATTTATAATTTATAATTTTTCAGAAATCTACAGATTCACGACTCTGTATTTTTTAATGATTTGGATATACTTATAAAATATACGAATTTGTCGTAAATATAAACTTTGCTATTCATTTTGCACTCTAATTTCTTAAATACAATCTTTGTGCTTTAGTCGTCGGTTTAGTAATTCTAGTGTTAAAATATACTTGAAAACTCGAACCATTTATTTATTCTTTTTTTTTCGCACAACTTCATCCCCGCGAATTCCAAACTATGTCAAACGTTGGGAATTCTCTTTCTCGAATTCTCGAAAACAACGTCCCCGAGTCGGCGATCGTTCTTCCGGCGCGATTTAAAAAAGTCGCAAGGTTCGAGGCCGAACATCCAAAGGGAAAAAGAAAGGGGCGACGAAAGAATCAACCAGGCAATATCTTACTCGAGCACCAAACAGTAGAGATGGGATCAAGTCCAATATGTTACATAAGAGTTCGAGTCAAGTTCGACATCCAAGTACCCTTCGAAATTCGTCGAAAAATGTTGCAACGAATACATTTGCGATAGATACAATGTTACTCAATGTTCGAATTGTGCATACTCAGAATCAGTCAGTATAATTGGATTGGGGAAAAAGTTTCTTCGTATTTTAATGCAAGACTGAAACAAGTTCTTTTCATATTTTAAGTGAAATTTACTATTATTAAACCAAACATGTGCCGTTTTGTTCGACCATATTTTGCTATTTTTGAGGTAAAACTATAAACCCGTCACTGTGGAACTCTGCATAATCTCTGGGCGAAAAACTGCGACATGTGGTTTCCACAGGCCCGTTTTGAAATCAACTTTACACCATTAAGACAGTTCTGTAGAGAATATTGAATAATTCAATTGAATATGTCAATTGAATGTTTCAATGAGTATACTTGCGATATATTCGTTGCGATGTATTCGATTCAATTCGTGCTATACAAGCTGGTTTCGAATCTTACAATTGATATAAGTATGCAAGTACATTGCAGTGTTGGGTTCCAAAAGGAAAACGCAAGTTTATTTCGTTTAGTATTTCGTTGTTAGGTAAAATCCTTGCGCTTTTACAGTTTTACAAGTATTTGCACTTTGTACAGAAAAAGAGCAAGAGACGCGAGTATCATGCGTCGTCGTGAATCTTATGGTTTTTGTACTCGAAAATTAAGCAATTCGTTAGAATCCGATTTGGATAAATATATGATTGATCAAGTGTGACTCGCGAAGAGCTCTGAAAGAATATTCATTCAAAAAAAGTTAGGGAGCTCTGTTTGGGTAACCATGTAATTCACAAAGAAAATTCACGAAAACTAGCAGATATCATTCGACGACAGGTTACAAAAACGTACTCGTAAATAGAATTCAAGGAAAATGGCGAACCTGAATGGGAAATCAGAATTTTACACAATGACCTCGCCATTGGTCTCTCGCTAAAAGATCCAAAGGGAGAAAACCCAAAGATCGGACATGAAAGTAACACCGTTTGCACTCGTACGTGTGTAATTTGTTGAAAACGAGATTTACTCCTCTTTCAGTTCTCGCAGACGTACGCGTTAGGCACGAATGATCGATCAGAGGGACTTTCTGCCAGTCGACGAAGAGTTCCTTTGAAAATTGCACACGGAGCAAGAACACGCCTCGTTAAGTCAAGAATCCCTGACTCGCGTATCCCACCACTCGCGAACTACTCGATTTCATCTCCAACGAGCGATATTCGAGTCTACTCGCGAGTACTCTACCACTCGCGCGTCTATATAAATGGTTCGAATATATCCCCAGCGAGTGGAAGATTCGAAACCCATCCGTGAGGTACTCGATCCCATCTCTACCACCAAACAGGCATTCCAGTCCCGTGGCCACGTGGCTGGCTGGTGGGAGAAGCGAGTCGGCCACGCTTCCACATCCTTCGAGGGGGGGAAGAGAACGAGTAGAAAAAGCGTGGCGCGGAGGACGCGAGCGTGGTGCCCCTCGGAGGGAAGGAGAGGGGAGCGTGGACGAAGAAGAAAAAAGGAGCAAAGGCGAAACGAGTCGAGTGGAGCCGCTAACCGGAGGTAGAAAGCGAGATAAAAGAGAGCTCTGATGGGGCGTTGGAGGAAGGAGCCACGCGGCGCGAGAGAGGCGATATATGCCAGGCTTGTTTTGGCCTACCGGACACTGTGGGAAAGTATCTGAATGCGGATCGCCCGTCTCCTCTCCGCCTCATCTCCTCACGGCCACGAGTGAGCTCGCTTCTCTTCTCCACACGCCTGTCTTCCTCGTGGATTCAGCCTGGACCCGGCACACAGCCCCGGGTCTGCCTCCGCCTGGCATAATAATCGATCGAGTCCGGTCTAATTGGAAAACGCTGATGGTCTCCGACGTCTACCTAACTCCTACCGATTCCTCCGATTTCTCTGCCCGTTCGTTCCACTTCCTTTTGCCGCTGCCTCGTTTACCATACGGGCACTTTGCCAGCACTGGCAGTTTTTACCGACCTTGGGATGGAGCTGTTTTGCTCGCGAGTGGCCAAGTTTCGGAGGCTGGGAGTTTTTCGGCGAAATTGTTGAAACGTAAACGACGTTAACTCGTCAGAGATCGTTGCAGACGAATATCAACATCACTGATACATTTATTTTCTTTTTTTTCTTCTTCTTCTTCCTTAAATTTGAAGATTGATGGTAAGCGGGATTATATATATGTGGAATTATCACGAAGCTATTCAACAGGAATTATTGCTATTATTATTTGCAGTGATTGTTACTATTATTTGCAACAGTTGCGAGTACAATCACAAAATTCTAGTAAAATTAATAATAATAAAATTCTTCACGGGATAGTAGATAGTACTACTCTGATCAAAATCATTATTGCGAGGCTACTAGACGAAAAATAAAAAGATCGTTATTTGCAGTAGTTACGGATCCTTACAAAATTAACATGCTAAACGTACCAACAGTTAATATCAAATGATCGGTTTAGAAACGTTGTTATTTCTTTGATTTATTCAACTCTCGTTAAAGAAAATGAAAATTTCCCTCCTTATTATCTAAAAGTTATTTCGTGCATTGTTTTCTATATTAAATTGACAATTACCTGTATTTCTTTCTTACGAATAAAGACCTTTATTTCATGTTAGAAAGGTAGAAAGGTACGAATAGATAAAAAAACAAAGTGTCGATACGTTTAGTGTTAATTATAATAATGAAATTCTTCGCGGGACAAAAGAATCACCACTCTGGATCAAAATCAGGTTCCTTTCTTTTTTGCTAGTTATTAAAACCGCATAGATGCTTTTGGCAAGATTAATGTCGACTCGATGTTAAAATCAGAGTATAATTATACGGGGAAGATCATTCAGCTTACTCATTCTGACTAGCTGCTCAAAGCTCACGCGTTCCATTAAAGAAAATATTTTTTTTACAACAGAAACTGGTTTTTAATACACTCCGTTTGTTTACGAGACGTCGTATAATGACGTTGAACCTTCTAAATGGAACGCGTGAGTTTTTTGCGAAGAGATGAAGTTGATTGAGAAACTTATGATTAACGGTTTGGCTTGATCTGCTTTAGCTTACTCCTTTACGCTTTCGCGGAATTTTTCTGCACTCACTTGGCAAAAAATTTTTACACAACAGGCAGTATACTTAGCTCGGGCTGTGTTACGCCCGAAGAGAACATTAATTACGCATGTTAACGTGTACCTCGGAGCGAACACCTTCTACGAAGCAAGAAGTTGCCACGACAGGTTCTTCTTTCATTCATAAAAGCAACCTAAGAAAAATTTATACGCAAGGCGTGTTGCGTTGATACGCAAGATATTCGTCGATCTTTCTACTTTGGATTACGTATTTGATCAACCTGCTGAGTTAATTCTCTCGATTCGGAAATTTGCTTTACGACATCTTTTTCTTTTATGATTTTGTTAATTTTATCGGAATGAAATTAAGTCTTGTTAGATTGATCAAGAAGTAACTACGTTTTTTTGTTGTGTGTGAGAAACAAAAACTTTATCAGACAATATATTTATTGTTTATTACCTTTTGCCATTTTTCAAGCGATTTCAAGCATTCCGCGTGCAAAAAAACGTTCTTACCCTTCTCGATAGAAAACAGTAAATGATTTAATACTCTCACCAGTAAAATTTAGTGAAATACAGCGTTTTATTATCATCGTCATATCAGATAATCTTTTACGAAAATTTTATACGGTATTTTGTATGGTAATATATATCAGGATATACCAAAAATGTCTCTTTCGAATAATTCAACGCCAAACAACCAACAAAATCGTGTGGGTTTTTCCAACAGTTAGCTGTCAGATTGCAACAATGCAATTTGCAAATATTTAAAATCAAGTTAATTACATTTCCATGTTTATCTAACAAAAAAGCAATTACTTAAAAAGAAAAAGCAACCCAACATTTTCAGTGTAAAATCAGCGTAGAATTCAAATTTAATAAAAATGAAAGAAGAATTTCCAACCAGTGTGGTTGAGATAGTAACAGACGCTTGTCGTCTGTCGTGTCGTACCAAAACTCATGGCAAACAAAACGTGTTTATTAATAACTCGTTAACGGAATACAGCGGCCATTGTTATTAGTTTAAACGAGTTTCGTAATGAAACGACGAGCGACGCATGAGCACGAACACGCTCCTTTTCCGCCAGAGCGTCACGCTCCCAACGATAAAACTTCGAAATTGCGTGCACAACGTTCGACGTCGAATTACGCGCGCTACGGGCTCTACTCTCTCTGTTCCATCGAACGCTTTTTCCGATTAAAAAAAAAGACAGTTCGTTCGAACCAAACGTGGCCTTGCACTTCGACTGACAGTCTTACTTTCCTAACTTTATATGGTTGAAACTTTTTGCATTTTATTACGAGATCAAATGTTTAAATAACCTTTAGCTATATAAATTCTGGGAATGTAAATTCACGCGAACCAACTTTCGCTCTGCATAAAATTTATCTGCTCTCCGTTACACGCTCTCTGAAAATGTCGTATTTCACAATTACAGTTCCAGTTGCTTGGTTCAATAAAAACAAACTTGTAGAGTGATCTCTCGTCGCGCGTCTCCTTCGGTTCAAGAATTTCGGTTCAAGCTCAAACCGATGAAATTGTGATTCTACACGCGCAGAATTTCCTCAAGCTTCCACGTTCAATGCTGTCATTCCCACGGACGAATTCGCTTGAAACGAGTTAGCGAAAACAAGGTTTCACAGATGAAGGACGCAATAAATTTCATATAATGATTCAATTATTTTTGTTCGCTAAGTTTCGAGTATACAATATCTCGCTCTCACGATCTGTGAGCTACTTTCTACCTGTCTACGTAATCGTCAGTTTCAACAATCCAAAGGTTGTTTCTCATTTCAAACAAGTTACTAAGCCGGCGTACGATGATCTTTCAGAGAGAAATATTGAAAAATGTGTATTTTCTGTGACTTGCAGAAAAAATCCAATTTTTCAATTTTACAATTATAATGAAGCGTGTCTGAACCAAAGTCAGATAGACGATCGAGAAAAATAAGTTCATTATCTTTAAAACAACTTGAAACACGCGTACTTTCAATCTTATTTATATCGAAGAATTCATTTATAATTCTCTCCACGGAATTAAGAATGTTCATAAAAAAAATATTTCTTCCATCTCCTTCTTTTCCATTTGTACGGAGCAAATGCCCTTACTGACGATCCCCTTCGTTTGCAATTTGCATAAAACCATTAAACGAAAATCACCTAGTTAGAACTAATGTCCGTAAATGATTAATGCAGCCGATACTTTATCTAGCCTCCTCCCCCCCTCCCCCCGTACGAAATCACTATACATCCTCTATCAGAAACCTTCAAGAAGACCATCTTTCACTCTGAAGTATATTTTCTGGGAAACTTTTCTAATTATTCCTTCAAAATCTTGCTTTACTATAAATCAAGTCGGATTAATTTATGATGTATCTGCTATGTGTCGGTGAATTGTGAATGTTTATGCAAATCTACGAAGAAAACTTACAAGAAAAAAAAGATGAAAGAATTCTTTCACTGATCAAATATATATTTTTTTTTAACATCTTCGCTCGAATAAAATTCTGTAGGTTCCTGCAAGCTTTGGGCAGTTTATTTTCTATATTTTTGCCGTTAGTTTATACTTTGTGGGAATTTTACGTTCCCATCGTACGGATAGATTTTATTCCATATTTTTCGATGCACTTTTGCTTATTTATTTTACTTTAGATATTACATTTGAACATATTTCTTAACCGTATGTGTACACATTTTTAAATTCTTTCCCGCTGCTGGATGAGCCTGCCCTCGATACAAAAATACTTTCGAAACCGAAATCTCACAAATTTCAAGGGGACAAAGAAAAAGAAAAGAAACGCGAGAAATAAAGAAACGAGAAAGAAGAAGAAGAAACCGAGAGGGAGGAACGTTTCTCAATTTTTACGCTCCGATGCTACTTTCTCCCCCTCGACTTCGTTCAACCGCTTCATTCAACCAATCCAGCCTCGGAATCGAAGTTCCCAAACGAATCTTACACCGTCAGATCCGCGACATGTGTTACGCAACGTCGAGCTGGATTTCGAATAAGAACTCTGAACCGAAAGCATCGACGAGGCCATCGTCATCGTGAACCGAATCACGAGTCGATCTCAAACGTGACCAAATTCATCATTCGTGAATATTAGGACATAAAAATTGCAAAATGCAAGTTCTAATTTTTTTCTTCAACTTATTTTCAATTGTATAAAACTAAAAGTAATGAATGATCATCGTACTCGCATGGAATATTGTTAAAAAAATTCAATTTCGCTGTTTCTTGCACTAAATATCATTTCAATATTAACTTTAGAAAAAGAAAGGTAGGTTCTAAAATATCGTAACGAGATATGCCATCTCCCTGTAGATGCACGTTTTGTTACAAAACGAGCGTACACGTGATCTACTGGTGCACGTAATATTTTCAAAAACAAAAATAATGTAATACACAGATGCATGTCGCTGAATATTAACGCTAAAACGTGCTAGTTTTTAAAACGACGGTGAAGAGAATAAACACGATATATTCTTTTTTTTCTTCAAATCCAACCCTGTCGTCAAATCCAACATTTATCAAACAAAACATTGAAGAGAGATTCCTGAGACAAATTAAACCCTCTATTCTTTGCAGACAAAAGAGAGAGAGAGAGAGAGAGAGATTTGCGCATTAGCACAAGATAGAGTGGAAAAAATACACGTCACATGATGAATATACAACGTGGAGAAAAAAATTTTCAAAAACCCACGGAACATCGACGAAATGCTTATATTGATAAAGCTTCATCAATATAAATAAATGCGAAATACACTGCTGTTTCGAGCTCCCCTCGAGCTCCTGAGTACAAGTGGGATGGGTTTTTTAATTGGTCGAGAATTACAACGTCGCGACGTTCCATCCACTTTGAATATTTAATGCTAATTGATGAAACGCGGCCTCGGTGAACGATAGCTGGCGGGAAAGTTATCACCGATTTTAGTCGATAAGTCGAGGAAGCTTGGAGCCTCGAACGAACCAGGAGTCGAAGCTCACCCGATGTAATTTGCAGTTCTTAAGCGCGTTTAATACGCTTTACCGACTCGAACGCTGAGGAAAGACTACGTAAGTGCTCGCTCGAGTAAAAAGGATTTCCTTCGTGGATTACAGACGGAGGATTCCATCTGTTTTTGTCAATCATCCGTTCCCTACTTTTTACACAACAGGAACAAATCCTGTTATACAGTTCGTACGCGAACGCTGAGAATTTCTTTCTTCTTTTTTTTTTCTGGGGCTGATCACTCGGGTTCGATATGATCTACGTTTTTCGCCGCACACAATGCTTTTTGCGTACGCATACAGGCTGCTAGTGCAAAGTTCAACGGATCTTGCGAGCAGACTTGAGCAGATTTTTCTGCCACATCCATACTTTTGGAAATTTAAAAAATTGAATTTTGCATTTTTCGCGTTCTATATCCGTAGCGTAACTATTCCATGAGAATCGTAAATTAATAACTGAGTTTTGTGGTAACATTTGTGGTAACAACAGTAAAATTGATGTTTGTGTACTTTTTCTAATACCAAAAAAAGAAAAAATATATAAGAAATCTTGACACTGTTCCGGCGGGATGTTTGATATAAGAAATATTCATTATTTACTAAAACCATCACTATAAAAATTTTATGAGTAACTGTACAATTTTATCATTTCAACGCAATAACAATCAACCCATTTCAAACTTTTGTTTTTCACAAGTGCTTAAAAGACAATATTCTTATTTTGTCAAAACTTTCTGCTTGGACAGAAATATAATCGCACGAATCTATTCACTATAATTATCATTTAATAAATTACGACGATATTCCAGTGTTAATAATAGATATTTTCATTTATTTGTTTAATACTTTTGTTAACCAACCAGAGTCAAACATATTTACACTCGCCGTAAATGTGTTAAAAAATAAAAAGACAATGTATAATACTGCTTACTAAATACTTCAATCTAAATTCTTCGTCGTTTGATTAGACATCAAATGATACAAACTGAGTAGAAGGTGCATAACATGAATCAAGAGTTTGGTAAAGCAAAGTTCCCTTTGGACATGGAGTTTGACGCGTAATAAGAACTTCATCAGCGAAGAGGTAATTTTCAGCAGCGCTTTAATATCTTCTTGTCACTTGCTTGCTCGCATAATATAATAAATACAATGCAAAATACAAGGCATTCGTAAGAGAGTCAACAATTTGGAATGATTTGTAAGACATTCTGCTGTTGATACTTTACAAAATCCATGAAGAAGTCCGTAAAATTGCTCCGAAATTGCCCCGAGAACGTTTGGATTACAAACGAGTTTAATAAGCGAAGTCGCTTATTAATAATAATTTTTCGTAGCTACGAAAAGGAAAGCTACAAAAGAGAAAATGTTCGAAATTCAAAAAAATGTATATTTGACAATTTAGCAGACACAAGGCTAAAATGAAAAACAATATTACGCATATTACAAAAAGCACTTTTGCAAAAATCCTCGATTCATTTTGATTCTTGACGTTTGGCTGACTGTTCGTCATTTTTACTGATGTTGACTGATGCGTTTTTCTACGTGATATCTTTCTGCACTTCTTCAATCGATACAGGCATTTTTAAACGATATTCAGACGAATATCAAAAAAACTCTCTAATTCTCTGCGTCAAGTGCTGTTTTGCTCATCGTTCGCGTCTCTATTGCTCTATTCCGAACGATTTGTACAAAGCTCGTGCGAATCTCAGTCCCACTTTCAAAAAATTTCTACGTTCAAAGCTACTTTCCACACTGTTGATCATTAATGGACTGCAATAATTTTTGACAATCGAATTCACTTTTCGAGAACATAATGGAAAAAAAAATAGAACCTCGGTTTTACTCAGTCTAATATTATAAAAGAGCACTTTATATACAGTATTTGACAAGAACGAGGACGCCATTTCTCTGAAAAAAAGATATTCCGTTTGTAAAAAATTTTTCACAAATCGAAAGTACATTAATAGTATGTCCTTCGTTAACTAATTATTGCTTTCCACCGCACTTTTCAGCGCACGAGACTGACAAAGTCTCCATATTCCCCGAATTCGACGATTTAGGCTTGCCGTTGTTAAGATACATGTCCCTAAAATACTTTCAAATCCTGTTAAACGAGACTGGCCTTTGCACGGAAATCCAATTGTCTAGAGAGCGCGTGATAATACTTTCAATCTTGCGCAGAATTATTTACAAAAAGAATATTTCTTTTCAAAGAAATGACGTCCACGTTCTTCAGTTCAAATCATTGTACTTCACACATTTGTTCGTACACCACATACAGCGTTCTGCGCAATCTGACACTTGAACGATTACCCGATAAATACGCAAAAAACCGCGATCTAATTACTAATCGAGGTACGAGACGAGGGACTGAATGATCAGAACGATCCTGTTCACACTTGCCGGGGACACGATGGAATTTCCATGACAGCCGGTATCACGTACTATTAGCTGTAAATGCCAGCGAGCATCGACGAAACGTTTCCCCCTGTGGAGGAAGAGGCTCGAGTAGCTGGAGGCTAGCTAGCTGGCTTCCATTTTCAGAACAAAGGGTGGCAAAGGTATAGCCCGGGTCCGCGGGATCGATTAAGTCGAGTGGATTCTGCCGGCAGTTAACGAACGGGAACCCGTTGTCTCTCTATCCCATTCCCGTGGCGTTCCTCTACGTAGGAAAAGGGCAGAAAAGGAGGAACGAGAGCCAATCGAAGACTCCTCCAGCGCGAGCTTCTTGCACGAATGCCTCCGCGCGAGTCCCTCCGCTCCGGTTTTTTGTGCTCGCTCGACCTCCTTGCGATTCTCCTTTTTTCTTCTTCTCGTTTCTTAACGCTGTAACGCGCGCACCAGCCGTCCAGATATCGATAAAAATTCATTAAACACGAACGACGGTTGGCGATCGGCAACTCGTACGGAACAGCGAGTCTCCTTTAGTCAAGGAGAGTAGATGTCGAGACAACTGGGTCCTTCTACTTCAGTTTCAGTTACGAAGGTATGACAAACTTGAAAGGGGTTCGAGATTCTTTCAGGTCAAACAGACTTGAGAGCACGTGCCTGGATGAAGCTGGAAGAGTGGAAGCAGTCTGAAGGGTAGCATGGGAGTAAATTTAACGATAGAAGCTACTAAAACGGTCAAAATGACTAATCGATATTTTATAGATATTGTAGTATCGTAGGTCATTATCGTAGGTCGTTGTTAAGTCATAACCTGTAGCTGTTAATTATGTCCTTAATTGCGTTTAGCAACTATTATAACAGATGGCCTGTAGTGTGAAAAAATTATAAAAGTTTATTTCTTTAAACAAATATATTACGAGATTTAGTAAGAAACTTTCAATTAATGTATAAAAAGATTTTTATAACTACCGTTTGTTTCGATTGATTACAACAACTGAAAATACAATATATTTTCTGCTATCTTATTTTCTTCTCTCTCTTTGTTTTAAATCGGCGTCGCTCGCTTTTTTTAAATACGCGCGCCGCCACAAAATGCGTGAAAGAGAAACAGTATGAATGTGGTGGGAGAATCGCGACATGGGGCATTTTTCTTTTTTTAAAAAAAAGGGAGTTGATCGAGAGGCGAAAGGGAATCGTGAGAAAGCGTCGATTGAGTTGTGAAAAAGTGTTAAGAAAGAATTTATTTGAGTTGAGAACGTGTATATTAACTGTTAATCTGTGTTTATTACCTTGTTTAATTTTTATATTTAATCTCTACGATACAAAACAGTGTAATTTTCGAGACTTAAATGATTCTTCGTAAAATACATAAACAACAGATTGTATACTTTATTGTGTTGTAAAGATTTTGTTTCTTTAACGTCTCCGATGGAAATTTTATGTCGGTTTAGTGTTCTAGTGTTCTAGTGTTAAATGGCAGACTAGATGTTCAGAGATATACCGAAGCGTAGATTTTCTGCAAATTAGAAAAAATTAGAAGCAAGCGCAAGCAAACGAGTTGGATTGCAAGCGAGTCTTCACTTGTACAGGTGAAATAAAATAATAAACGATACGGCAAACGATGATTTTCGTCCCTTTGAATGATTCTCGCTGAACTTCGTTACTTTCTAACAATGCTCTTTGTAAAACTTCGTACGCACGACACATATTCTTGCCACGTGCAATCAAATCTCCACGTGCATGTTTTCTACCTTGAACATTCGCTCGTATTCCGATCGCTCGATATCGACAAGAATTCTTACTTCCATATAAGTAAATCCAGTAATCCAGGTCGAGGATTTGTAGTAGGATTTGCAATGCTATTCATGTTGATTGGTGTTGTTACTCGATTTTTCCTTGTATCTTATGAAGAAGGTCATTGCTTTCGATGTGATCATCGAAATCGATTATCACAAAGATTGTTCAAAGAACAACATTTATAGAACGTCAGTTATTGACCAACAACTTGAAGCTCTCTCGCAAGGTTCGAGTAATAAATCGTCACATAAATTCAATTAATCTTGCAAGATGTTTGATCCGAGCCTAGAAAGTTTCTCGTCATACGAAATCAAAAATACAACATTTATCGTTCACATATATCGAATCTCAGACATCTTACATACTTTATTTTATTTTATTTTATTTACACCGCAATGAACGCGACTCTCGTTCGAAGCTAATTATCTCGCGAAAATGATTTCTAATCAACCCGTCCACTCTTCCCCCGCCCCTATTCTCTCCCTCGTCTTGATCGACTGATCGAACTCGTTTCACAGAACGGAAGAAACGGACGATTCATGCTCGACTCGGAGCAATTGAAAACGTAATTGTTTCCCAGGGATTTACCAATTAGGGGATGGAATACCTCTTAGAGAGCAAATCGGTTTTCCTTTCAAGCGGACATCGATTAAGGATAGAAAAGGCTGGAGAGGACTCTGGTCCTTTTCAAACGGATGGATCCTTTCCGCGCGACGCGGACAAAAGCCGCCGCGAAGTACAGGTATGTACATACTACACAGAGTTTGGTGTAGCCAGCCCAGCCACGTTGAAAAATACCACCTGTCGAACTTCGCGCTCGGATACGGCACGTACTCGGATAAATTTATTCCCGCGGCACGCGACATTCGATATTCGCGATATGTTCGCGAATTGTTCGCGTTTTATCTCCTCTACGGACTGTTTCGAAAAGTTTCCCGTCGGAGAGACGAGTTATTCCGTCACTTGTTTCGATTGCGATTCTCTATTTCTTTTTTTCTTTTTTTTTACTTACAGGTCTCCTGTTTCTTAACATATCGTACCAAAATCCACTCGCTAAAAATCAGTCGTATCGTATAACTAGACTTTGCGGATTTCTATGCAAAATCGTATTTTTGAAAATTTGATTAAAAACAGCGAATTCGGGTTATGAAAAGCGTTAAAACAGCTTGAATATTTGATATATTTTTTTCATATCATATTGTAACATTTGTTCTGTGCAATTGTGTATCTTTGAATTTCCCATAAATGCATAAACATCCGTAGTTTAATCATAATTTACATTTGTCAGAAGTGAAATTAACTGGAATCAAGTGGTCTTTGTTATTTTTTAATCCTGTAGAAGACTTTGGTTGAAAAATGGCCCAGTTAACCGGTTAAGATAAGCAAGAAAATTCAATGTTAGAGAGTACTTGATCGAACAAACTTCTGTCGATTATCCATTTAACTGAATGCGAGTTTCTAATGCGACGAATTTTCAATTTCGGTTTTTCAAACTGAAGATTAATACCTTCAGTATTTTACGTGTTATAATAATTAAAGAAATTTCCCATATATAGCCATTGAACAACTTCTCATCGTTGAAAAATGTACACACGTACCAACAATCGTCCTTCTAAATCGGGCATTCTCAAACTTTACCACTTGGCGATCTCTCTTTACTCGAGAAAACATTTTCGCGACCCTATATATAGAGTACAGAGTTATATAAACTAGGAATACGAATTAAAATATTTGCTGATGATAAATCATATAGAAAATTTATTCGAAAAACGTTTCTTCGGTATGCGTACGAATATAATTTTACCATATATTAACCCTTTTTTTGTTAACCTTATCTACCAATTATTATTTAGCAATTTATTTACGAAGCATAAAATAAAATGCATTGGAAATAATGGTTTAAATGGTATTTAACACGGAATTTTCTTGATTATATTTTTCCAACATGTGATATCATTTAAATTTAAAGCAATCATCAACATGCATTTAAGGTATGCCAGAGCAAGTATAATATACAAGAGTTAATAATAATACATAGTTTCAATCTTTGGAAAAATAATGTTCATTCTTTAAACTTTCATAAGAAGCAATAAGATGTTTCTAATTTGTGTGAATTGTTTCAATGAGTGTCAATTGATTCAGGGCTATCTTGAAAAATTTCTACTTTCTGAAATTCTTTTGTTCTCACGTCGTTATTATAGCTTTCGCTCTAGACCTCTGTTCAGATATTATACTATTATACAGCGCATCGTACCGAACACCAATTGTATACGTTTATTATAATTATCAGCAAATTATGCTGTTGGCTAGATTTAAGTACAATATTCTCTCAGAAGGAACGGTCGAATGCAAATAAAAACCAAATATTCATACTAATTTTTTAGTTTTGCTAAAATATCTGCGACCCCCTAATTATAGTTACGCGACACTATATGGAGGGAGGGGCGAGGAGACTTTGAGAAGCCCTGTTCCAGATGAAAGTAATTTGAAAGTAATTCATGGCCACGCGTAATTTCATTTGTTCTTTTCTAGTCTCATCGATGATTCCTCTATCGCTACCATCCACGGATGATCCTCGATTCCCCTAGAATCGCGTAGCCAGCGTCGTCTCATTTCGCGAAAGGTTCACCTTGTTCTTCGCTCGGTAGTAACGCGTGACTCGGCGAATTCGCGATGAATTGTAGGTTACGTACGACGTAGGAAAGGGAATTACGAGATTGCTACCCGCAACCGAGCGATTATTCCTCGAAACATCTCGTAACCCGTCTACGACCTCAAGACACGCACAGCTCTTCGAATTACAAGTTACGAGTTCTCGCTTTAGTAGTCGCAAGGACGTGCGGATCAAAACATAAGAAAAAATATCGGGCAAAGAAGGGGGAAGGGGGGGGGGAGGTTCATCACGCGGATCATTCGTACTACCTCCGCGCGCTTAAATCGATTATTTTACAGTCGCTTATGCAAATGCGATTGTTATTGCACGATTTATCGGATCGTGTTTCTCTCGCGAAGGAGAACGAACGGTCGAAACCTACCGACACGAGTAATTTCCGACGCGCATGGTCGTGAGTATACTCCGTTATCGTTTTAATAAGCGTATTAACCTACCTAACGTTGCAGGTGTGTATTTTAAACACTTTTTGCACGCTTTTGTACTATCATCAATGTAGTTCAATTTTTTTTTTTTTTTTTGCTCGGTGAACGCAAAGTTGAATCGATAAAGTAACATATTCACGTTAATTCGAAAAAAATCAGGCGGAACATTGTTATTACGGAAACGTCGTCTCTTCCTCGTTATAATTTAATTTATTCATCGTAATCATAACAATTACACCTGAACTGTTATTTAAAATTCAGGCAGCAAGAGAAGCTGAATATTTATATATATATATATATATATATATATATATATATATATATACATATGTGTGATTCGCTTAACCGTTAATCGGACATCGGAGAATACATTAAATCCTGACGTTACCGGGCATCATTATAAACGTATTTTATAATAAAAGTATTTTTGCATATGCGCTTGATTCAATGCGTACGTTTAATAATTTTGTTTCAGAATGTAAGGCTTCGATGTTTTTGTGAAAGAAATCCAACCGTTTTACAGTGGTTTCCCATTAAAATTCGAAAGTTGAAGAAACAACCCTTCTGTATTCAAATGTTTAGTTCAAATACGAACTTGAATCTTGAATTTGAAACAATTGAAAGTGAAACAACTAAGAAGTTCTTTAACTTTAAAATTCCTTATCTTCAAAGAAAGAATTCAATCCTTATTTCAACCCCGAATTAAAATTCAAAATAAAATATTCCGAAAAAAAAGTATATAAATTTAACTCTGATACTTTACTAATTAATTACGTATTTGATTTTCTTTTTTAATAAATATTTGAAAGTAAAGAATTGCCCGCTTGAGATACAAAATATGAAAACTTCGACTCTTGTTTTAACGAAAATTTAAATAACCCTTTCTTTATATCGAAATAATTGACACAAATTCAACAACTAGAATAACTAAACTCGTCAATATGACGGATTTCAGATTTTCTTTTTTTACAATTGCTCAAAAGACGCGAGAATTCTTGTCAGAATTAATATTAATTTCTGTTTAGCAGAAACGTATTTGTATAAATCTGCTTGTTCCAACTATCATTTAAATGGCGGTCGCGACGAAACGGAACTCTCGCAGAAATTTTGCGCGACATCAATCCTAACGGGACTCGGGAGCGAACCGTAAATGCATTGCCGGATCGATAAATATACTCGTTAAACTGGTATGCGTGCTAGCATCGCGCATAATAATTTCCGGCCGCGGCACGCCAAAACGAGCCGAACAATATTTAAAGTTTCGAGCGATCCGCTCGTGAAATTTACGGCGCGCCGCTCGCCGAAATCTGTGCATATTCGTTGTCGCACGCTCTGAACGCGAAGCATTAGTGTTTCCTCTCGTGCGCAGCGGGCGCACGCGAACAGAAGAAAAAAAAAAAAAAGAAAAAAAAAGCTTTCGTGCTTGGATATTAAAATGTCCTGCGCAATTCGCCGTCTTTCGCGAAAATGACGATGTCACTGCTCCTCTGTCTTCCTATTCTTCCTCTCTGTCTCTCTCTGTTTTTGAATTGAGAGGAAAAGCTGAAGAATGACACATGTTGCGTGTATACGTAGAAAAAAGGTGAAGCTATATGTAATACGTGAATTATATATATCTTCCTACAGCGTAACAAATTTTACACTTGGCTGATTGATTTTTATCAAAAATACACAGTAAAATTAAATACCCAGAATTTTAATAATCTAAGATGAATTCTTATAAATTTATTATATTATTATAGAGTATATAGCAATATTATTTAAGGATTAATGCTGATTCATCATTTATGAAATGTGTATATAGAAATATTTGTTGAAAATTAACATTAGTCTATATTTATAAACAATCCAATATACTGCTAAACTATTTTTACATCCGTTGAATGTACAGAATCCTTCAGCGAACGGTGGAAGCTAACAATTGGTTTTACAAATCCCAGCAGTAAATCAAATCAATCAGAACAATTTTATTTGCTGCCACAAAACAAGTTAAGCCTGTTTATACGTAGAAACACGATATCAATTTTTAAAAAAGCAATATTGCGTAAAACTGCGGATATTTCTTTTACATTCACTTTGACTTAGGAAAAAAGGAAAAAAAAGAAACAAAGGTACATTGTACAAATTGCGCTCGAATTGCACTCGTTTATTCCATTTTCCCTTTTTTCCCCCTTTTTTTTTTTTCATTTTTAGAAGGAAACATACGCAGCGCGATAGGGGTGGCAAAACGAATTCAATTAGAATCAAAGAGGCGGAAAAGCCTGCGAGAATGGGATAAAAAAAAGAGAGAAAAAGGGAAAAGAAAACAAAAAAAATAAAAGTTGCAGAAGAAGATAAAGCCGCGAAATTTTAACGACATACTCCCGCAACGCGTGACCTCGGCCAAGTTGGAAATTCCCTCGTTTCGATAAATAAAATCTTTTGTCGCGGTCGTTCCGGTTGGTCCAGTAAACGATTTTATTTTTCCAAGCATTTTTTACGCACGCACACGCCGAATATCTATGCCTCCACGTTGCCTATATGCCTATGCGTTATTTTTTTCTTTTTTTCTTTTTTTTTCTTTTTTTTTTTTTTTTTTTTTTTTATTCGACGTAGAGTTTTAATTTCGAGTAACCGGGTACACGGTCAAAATGAAATTGCGTTACGATGAATATGCAGGCGATGCTCGTGATGTCATCAAAGTACCAGTAGAAAAAAAGAATCACGGGGGAAAAAAGAATCAGGGGGGAAAAAAATTACAGAAAAATAGGATAAGTTTTGGAGGATTGTAGGGAGAGATTATGATGACATTTGTTTAAACCTTTGCGATACTATTGTTCCTCTCGTTCGTTCCAGTTATTTTCTCTCTCCTCCCCCCCCCTTCCTCCCCCTTCACGTTAAATCCCTATGACAATGTATGATTTACAAATCAAATATTCACGTGTTCATGTTTTTTTTTAAATTTCCGTTTTTAAAATTCGCTCTTTCATTCTACCATCGCATTTCATTAATGTAACGCAATTATTAAACTATGAAGGTTTTTGAATTATCGGTGGAAAATTTAATGACGTGCGTAATGCGTGTGATGCGCAGAAAATTACGTAAAGTATATCCCATCTAAAGGATACGCTAAATTCCCATTTAAATTCCATTTCTGTAGCTGCGTTGTTAAAAATACGAATTTGCATAAATATCTGCAGCGTAAAACTATTACGACGCAATAACAATTATTAATGTTTGAATTTTTAATTGAAGTAAAACGCTGTAATAATACTAAATACTAAAACACTGTAATAATATTTAATAATAAATAGTACAAATAAAGCTCACGTAAAATACTAATAACATAAAATAATAATACGACTCGTGAAAAATACCATAATAATATAACCCCTTTATTGTAGTAATCTACGCATAATATCTTCTGCGTATACCAGTATCTGTGGTTAAAGATTTAAATGCTATTCCTTTCGCGAAAAATATTCGACGCTTTAAAGGAAAAAAATTATTTGTTAGTTAAGAAATTTAGGAAAACAAGAAACGATGATTCCGCGTCGTGTTGCACAAAGCACAACGAAGATCAATAATATTCGCGAGAACTATTTCCAACACAAGCATGTCGCCGTAAATCTTCCATTAACCTTTTGCCTTATAACATCGAGTTACACTCGTGGCACAGATTACAGTTCTGATTCAATAAAGACTAGTTGTGCCCGTAACAAAGTTTCGCTTGAACTCGAACTTCGCTCTCAATTCTTCGAGCCGGAAGATTGTTAAATACAAATGACGTTACATTATTTTGTATATCGTTGCGTATACTTTCATAGTTTCCCGACTAATTACGCGATAAGGTAATTGCCGAATTAATTTATTTGCAAACGAAAATTTATTAGATGGATTACAAGCTATTGTTAAACGTGAAAATTGAGAGTTCCAAAGCGCAAATAAATATCTACGAATTACAAACGAGAAACCAGATAAAGATTGTAATTTGATATCAAAGTACTATTTAATAATATATAATTTTGTATATAAAGTGAACGTAACTGTCGCTGTGGAAGAAATAGATTGTCAGAACAATTTTGCAAAAATAAAGTCTAAAATACTTACAAAAATTTGCGAACATTTCTGCAATTAGCTATTTATTATACGACGTATATTTACCCCTTGCATCTACATTCCGAACACGAGAGAGTCTTCTACCAACGTTGAGTTTTCTTCAAGTTTTTCGTTACTCTGAATTTTTTTTCTCATCCAACGGCATATCCAGTTTCCATTTTCCTTCAAAATATTCATTGATATTCTTTATAGTAGACTAACAAGAACAATTGACGATTCCTGTCCAAAGATTTAGCATTCATTCAACTGAATACCTACTAGAATAATCACCTAAATGTTAAATGTTAATGTATCAAAACAACTACATTCCCACCAAAGTTTTCTTAAAATTTTTCACTATTTGGAATTTCCTTTTCTGTCCAATTGTGCATCCAGTTTCCTTTCTATTCTCTCTGTATGATAAACTTAATAATACATTCAAATAAACTAAATGTTTCGACAACAAGCGTCGATATTTTCTATTAACGATTCTTGTCCAAAGAATTTATTCATCTAACTAAATATCTATTAGAATAACCATCTAAACATATTAAAACAACTACATGCCCATCAAAGTCTTCTTTAAATTTTTCACTATGTGGAATTTTCTTTTCTATCCAGTTTCCTTTTTATTTCCCTCCGTATGATGATACATTCAAATTTCTTTCTTCAAATTTCTTTAAAAGCATCAGTATTTTCTATCGTAGAGAACACTTAACGATTCTTGTCCAAAGATTTACCATTCATTCAACTAAACATCTACTTAATGCGTACGAAAGATATTAAAATAACTGCGTGACCACTAAAAAAAAAGTCGCAAGACAAAGAGGATCAACCGCGAAAGCGCGAATAATAATAGCGTTACGTCTTGCGGAGGTCCGTTTCGACATCATCGGAAAATCAGCTAATATCTTTTGTACAAATAAAACTTTATTTACATCAACACTTTCCGAATGTCTACACAGTTCGGTGGTCAGAGAGCGGACTTTTTATTTAAACATTGCCGGTCCGCCAATGAAACGACCGGCTGATCAATACATCGATATTCGTAATCGAGGGAGCGCATCTTCAGTCGATGTATACCAACTTCATCGTAACAATACAATCAAACGTAGCGAAAGTTCGTGTGAAAGAACGAAATGAAATCCGCCAACGAGTCAACTTTTGTTGTGTGCAAGGACTTTTCTTCGCAAGTCGTAAAAGCTTAAAGACGCCTGTCATCATCATCATCATTGTCATCCACGACCAGTGGCCATTATCATCATTACAGGTGACGTCCTACGCTTCGAGCCGTGCGCGATGTCGTCGCAAAAGCTTGTATCCTCGCACGCACGACGACATCGCGCACGACCTTCTCTCCTCGCGACCACTCTTCTCGCGTATTTTATTTTTCTTCTTCTTTCCTTTTTCTTTCGCCTTTCTTTTCTTTTTTCTTTTCAGCCGTGCGGAAATTTCTCGCGGAAAGGAAGAAACTCCGGCAATTTGTACGACGCCGGCCGTCAAAAAGGAAACCGCGTCCGGTGCCGCGTGAAAAAAAAAAAAAAAAAAAAAAGGAAAACCGGTCGAGCATCGCGTTCCCGCGTCGCGTTTCACCAGGACAAAGGGGACAAGAGCGTTTCCGCTGCTCGGAATATGCGAGTGGGTTAAGTTGGCCGTTTCGTGGCGCGCGAGATTGGGTTGATAGCCTCGGGGCCATCCAGATACTTCTCTCTCTTCTTTCTCTATCTCTCTGTCTCTCTCTCTCTCTCTCTCTTGCTCGTTTGCTCTGAATATCTGTATCTCTCTTCTACACGTTTGCTCCGAATGTATGTATTTCTCTCTCTCTCTCTCTCTCTCTCTCTCTCTCTCTCTCTCGCTCGCTCGCTCATTTACTGCGAACGTAATAACTCCGTCTCTCTCGCCGGTTCGCTCTGTATATTCCAACGAGCAATAGCAGCAGCGATGGGCATGAATCGGCGGCTCGATTGCGATCCTCACATCGATGGATCGATGGTGTATAGTCGTCCCTGACGTGCTTCAACGGGGGAACCTCCGTTAATGCCAGCCGCTTCGATTCGTCGGATTAATTATGCCGGATGAGGAAGAATAGACACTCGATGGACAGTGAGATCGATAAACGGGATTTTTGCGCGTCTTCCAAGTGTTTGGAGATTGGTTACGCAGATTGGAGAAAATTCGATGGCGTTTAAAGCAACCGAGTGGATGGAAGTTATACGCGAAAAGGAATTCTCGGCGAATGGGTTATCGACTCGTACAGAGTGATGTTTAGCTGTTTGCAGGTCTAACGAGCTGTGGATGTTCGAGCTGATCGTTTGGCCAAATTAATCCTCGATCGTCTGGCTAATTAACTCAATGTGTGGAATGTAAAGTTGGAAAGTTTTTGATGATAAGTTGTAAGCATGAACCCTTTTCATTTATCTAAGACATTCGTTTGATAGAGATCAAGAACAAACTAAATATCAAGGAGTGATACGTACGTTTATAGATTAAATAACAAATCAATTTTCTGCGAAAATAATTAACAAGCTAAGAAAAGAAGATACAATCGGGCTTCTAAAGAAATTGTCATTAGATACTTTTAAATGAATCTGTTGAAATAATTCCATTAACGACTTTTTATTTAGAAATTTAGATTATAGGATTTTGTCTTTAATATTCAAGTATATAACAAATTGCTTAATAAATTTTATAATACTTCTTTCTACTACAATTTTATTTTTAAATTTCGATCGTTCAACGAAGCATCTACTTTTTATTTCGAATATAGGTACTTTTTTCAACTCTCGGAAACCAAGATAAAGATAAACAACACGTAGCACCTTATCCATCAAACACACTCCACGACCACCCTGTATCTGAACCGCATTTCTCAGTCAATTGAATCCCCTTAACAGAACAAACTACTTGAGCCGTCGTACACTCGAGTATCCTTTAGACTATAGAAAAATCCACCGTCACCCATTAATCATCCCTAAACCCTGCTTTTCTACACCAATCATCCAGTATATCCTCCGCACAAAAATCCATCGAAAATCACGATCCCCTATCTCTCTCTCCACCACACGCTCATTCTCCTAAATCCCACTTAAACCCCTCTATTGGATCGCTTAATTCCGTCAAACATTCGGCAAACAAGTACGAGAACTCGTGGCGAGCTTACTCTCATCGCTACGCGCGATGCGATCGGTTGGGTCGAGAAGACTCGTCGTGGATGACAGGCAACGTAAGAGATGGGATCGAGTACCTCACAAGTAGTTGTTGAATTTTGAACTCATTATATGTATTCCCAGTGGAAGAACTTTCGTATATATTTGTGACTTGATCTGACAATTAGCAAAGAAGAAACTAATAGTAAAAACTTGATAATACATATTTCAGTTCAGGGAATTTCTGAATGTAACAGGTAGATGATTAGAGGTTTTTGACTGCAACAAGCATATATAGTAGAACTTCCGTTGTGATGAACTGATTGGGAAACAAAAGTGTTCGAATAAGAGAATTTTCATACAAGAGAAGCGACTAGCACTGAATTTGATTTTCTAAATATCTTTATATATAGATTACACAAGCAAAGAGACATTGATGTTCAGTCCTCATTTTCTTTAATAAAATTAAATTTCGATCAAACTTGTGGATCCCAAATATTTCTGGCAGCTTTATTTTTACATCATTTTTTTCAACACGGTTAACTCTATGGTATTACATTCGTTTCGAATTTCAAATCATCCAAGCCCTGTTTCTAAAGCTCTAAATACTTCAAGATGAAGTGGTATATCTTCTTTTTATATTTAATATAATTCTTTAATATAATTTTATTGGATTCGTTTTCACTATTTAGTTATATTTAATATAATTCTTTAATATAATTTTATTGGATTCGTTTTCACTATTTAGTTGTTAATTATTATTTGAAATATTTTATAAAATAATTTCGTCGATCATTGTAATTTTTATCGGACTGTTATCACACTCTGTTACGCTGAACTTGTCGCAATCGTTGCATCCTGGTATTTTAACGCAGTGTTCCAGTGTTCTCAGTTTCTTCTACCCCATGCTTTTTTCAGTGTTTCGGCTTTCACGTTTAATCAGACATTTGCTACCATGTTACAACAATCTTTCAAACTTAATTTTTTATGAATTTTAATTACGTTTGCGTTCGTCATTACGTCTGTGGCTAGCAGAAATTTTCAGCTTGAGCAAATCTTTCTTATGTAGATGTTTTAAATATTCAATCACTCTCCGATCCATAGCTTGTATTATACTTGTGGATTTTTACTTTAATAAATTTATCCTTTTATTTAAAATCTCACGAACAGTATGCGAAAGTTATATCATATAACTTTACACTACGTCAACTGACACTATGTCAATTTCAAAGTGATATTATTATAAATTGATATCATCCTATGAGAACTAGATAAACGCTTTTATTATAATGTGTGTGTGTTGTAAAAGTTTGTATAATTTCTAACTAACAGCTGTTCATATAACGGCTGTTCACATCTACTGTGCCTATTTTTCTATAAATGTGCGATTTTCAAGTGCCGAACACGACATTTGAAAATTGTGTATGGGAAAACAGGATGCTTCTCCATTGTGTCGATATAAACGTTTATAGAAAATCCCACGTTTACAGGGCTCAAAAGCAAAAACTATTATCAGCTCAATTACTGTATACACGAAGGTGTAACAAATCTCACTTGAAATGATCGACAATTTTTTCTTTAGGTCCTCTATCGAAAAGAAAAGCGCAATGACACTGTAAAATTCTAATTTCCAATATGTACAGAATACCACTCGTCAAAGTTCTTTCGAATCTTCCAAACGTTATATCTCCGAAAGCTGCAGATACCCATTTTCTATTTTTTTTTTTTTTTTTCGAATACAATAGAGTTCAATCGAATACACCGAATGCATTACAATTGTGCTCGCAGTTATATTAAATCGAATGTTGAAACACAAAAGTACCGATTGAATATTCTACACGCTAAACATCGTAGTCGATGAAATTGAATTGTCGCTCTTTCGAGCGGTATTCGCGAAACGAAACGAAACGAAACTTGCTCAGATACCGAAACTTGATTTAGACTTGATGCCATCCGTAGCGAGCGCGCGGCTCGGAGGAGAGAGCCTGTTGGCTGAGCGGCGGAAGAGGGAGAAAAGCGCGGAGGGTAGGAGGGAGGAGAGAAGAGCTGACGAGCAACGGTGAAACACACGGTTGCAGGTGCACGGAGCCGGTCGCTCGACGTTCGCGTGGCGAGCGACAGGGACAGCAGGCCGGACCGGCGTCCTTCTGGTTGAACGAGGACACCGAAGTTTCGCCGGGGCTGAACGAACCGAGTAGAGTACGAGTTGTGGAAGCCGGTTTTGTCTGGCAGCAGCAGCAGCAGCAGCCTCCTCCCTTCCCACTTGTCGGCCGCCGCTGTGTTTTCTGCTCCTTTCTGCGCGTTGCCGAGCCTCGAAAACCGCGACAACCTCCCGGCCGCGCGTCTCCCGAGCTCTTTCTCGCTGGATCCACGCTTTTCCCGCCGGCTGCCAGTTCCTTTTCGCTTTTCCCATGCATCTGTGTGTGTGTGTGTGTGTGTGTGTGTGTGTGTGTGTCTATGTACGTTCGCTGCGGCTCTGTCGTCCTTTATGTCTGGCCTCTCCTCCTCTTCCTACCCTCCTGGTGTATCTTGATCGTTGGGCCCTTGCTCTTCTCCTTTGTGCTCGCGTTGCGCGGTCGCATGTGGGGAGCATGCGTGGTCAGCCACCCCTCTCCCTCCGAAGCCGCGTTTACGCGGCCCTCTCCCTTTCAAACTCGCCGTTTCAACGAACCCGCGGTGTAGTTTTCACGGACCCGTGGTGTTTTTCTCGGCGAAACGAGCGCACGGTCCGCTCGAGTTTAGACGGATAAATATTGGACACGGCGTGAATCAGCCGTGCACTCCCCTAGACCATTCAAGAGTTTGCGCGGGAAACGATCGTTATTGAGTGAGTCCCAGCGAATCGTAGAAACGATAATTACCAGGGAGAGAATTGGTTAGAGGGCCGTTTTGTGTTAAATTGTTTGCTTCGGTATTTGATAATTCGAAAAATATATGGGGCACGAGAAAGAGAGAGAGAGATGTTTAATTTAATTAATCATTTGAGAAATATATTAGACACAAAAGAGTAAGAAAATGGTTTGTATACCTATAGCGAAGAGATTACGTGAAAATAAATTGGACGTATTAGAAGAAGTCATAAGTAATGCCATTTTCTTCAAAGTTAATAAATACTGCCATCTAGTGACAATAATTTAATTTACTGTAACATAATCCACATTCTAGCTAAATATATCGAAATTTAGTGTGCTTATTGTTAAATTATATTACAGATTAAAAATGTATTAACTTATAAATAAAATAAAATTTTGCACAGTATCAAAAAACATTACTTATGGAGTACCCCTAATATCTTCATTTTCATTTTTATATTTTTGTGCAAAAATAAATCTACGATTCGCGAAAATACTCCGAGTAACTAGAATCGTCAAACATGTTGCTCTTTCATTTTCTGAAATTATTTCTACTGCAAAGAATGAAAAAAAGAAAGTAAATGTAATGGTTTTGACGCTGATCCGTGTAAAAAAAATTGCTTCAAAAATATTGCAAATATTATTTTATAACAACCTGATACGTCTTGCAATTACCGTTCGAAGATCTTCTCTATACGTTTTGAATTTTGGATTTTAGATTTCCTTTTACAGTAGAAGCTTCGAATTCGAGCTGCTGGATTTTCTTTTATGCTTGAATAAACCCGTGTTAACTCGTATCTCGTAGTATCTTACACGAAGAGGAAATTTGACACAGAATACATTCAAATAGTCGGCTGTTATATCAATAAAAGAATTCCGAACGTTGCATTTCAATATCCGTTTTAAACGTTTGAAGATTTCATATCTGCGAGTTTTCGATCGAGTTTCTCGAACTCGTTTTGGATCGAGTATCCGATTGGAACGGCTCACAGTAGAATATTCGGCCGATCTAGCTGGCCAAAGGAGGCCTCGGACGGGATTGGACGGAATTTTTTTTTTACGCTTTCTTGCTTGAAATTCTCAAAAATCTCGAAATTCTGGAAAAATTTGAAATTCATGGAAATCCCGAAATTTTCGAATCACGGCACACTTTTGAGACTCGATTTTTCTCGATAGCACCCGGCCTCTCTAGTGTTGACTTTTGCTACGGATCACTCATCTACAAACATCCACAAAAAATTCTTATAATATTTCAAAGCCTAAGTAACTTTTTAGAATGATTGCAAAATTATAATCGAGAAAATTATAACCATTTGGAAATGTAGAAAATTTCTTCCAATTACGTGCCTCTTCCAAGCGCTCAATTCACAACTATATTTAATTAATATTTCATTTTACGAGATATTGATTAAATATTCGTTCACGTGTCTTCCAAGCGCTCAGTTCGCTATTATATTATATTTAATTTAACTTTTATACAAAGCATGTTGTTTCACAAAATAATATTTGAAAATTTTTATATTGTCTCAAAGTTAAAACCTTCTATTTAGCGATTGCAGAATTGTGATCGAAAATCATCATCGAGAATTGTAAAAAAATTCCTTCCGATTACATTCCCCTTTCGGTGGCACGATTTTCTCATCAGTTGAATCGGTCGAGTGCGTCACTGCGCACGGCGATTAAAATGATATTTCAGCTGTACGCGAAAGTGAATGTTAAAAGTCGTGTCCGATTGACGTAAAAGCGGACTGAGGATCGAGCGAAACGAATGTTGAAATTTACGTAAGCGAAAAAGTGATGGTTGAAATAACCAGAACACGATCTAGGATTAAAATCAGAAGGGAAAAAGAAAAAAAAGAGGAGAAAAAAGAAAGGAAAAACAAAAGACAGAACTATCAAAGTAGCAGCGTTGCATTCAAGTATTTTATAACGTTTTAAGTTCCACGGATCCACTTTCCGGAACACGTTCCGAACCTCGGCGAGAAATCTCTCGTTCACTTTCTGCGAGCTTGTAGAGAAAACAGGTGGAGTGTCCAGGATCAAGTGTCTCTTCTGCTAAGAACAGATTTTCGAGACAGAAACGAAAGAGACGAGAGGATTTACTTGATCCTCTCCGGATCTCTGGATCTTCGCGACAATTTTCGACGAATTATCGACTCATCTGCTGTTCATCTTCCCTTTATTATTATTAAAACAAGACGATACGAGTAAGCTTAATAAAAATTGGAAAATTTCACAAGAGGTTGTCCGTTGAAAGTTTGGCATTTTTTTCAATTATGCACCGATCAATTCCATAAATTGCAAACTACAGAGTAGCAATGATGTTACGAACGCTGTTCTTGAAATTTATCTTTATTGTTATCTATAATTTATGTTGTCTTCTCTTATACGATGAAACGAACTCTTACGAAAATAAATTACTTATTACTCGAGAATCGAACGTTAGTCGTGTATCCGTGTAATTAGGAATTAAAAAATGATCAGGGTAGATTCATTCAGTTGCTTCCAAATATTTCAAATTCCGTGTACCTTTTTAATTACACTGTACAGACTGCTATAAACAATGATGGAATACTTTTAGTAACTTTGGCAGAGAAAAATAAAAAATAAAACCTGAATTAAATTTATTCGGACGTTACGAAACGCAAGAAATGTAAACCAAGGAAGTTGAAACCAGGGATTGGTTTTCAAATTATAATTGCGTTCGATTTTCCTCTGCTTATTGCGATGCCGTTTCACGTAATGCCGTACTCGAGCATAGTTTGCCCTCGAGCGGTGATATAATTCCGCTTGCATCAAGTGGAAATAACCGCGCGCTCTCTTAATACCGACGTTCGCCTCTTTTTATTTTTATCAGTAAGAGTTCATAAAGTGAGGATGACTACGCTGGAACCTAACGAGTGTAATAGCTAGTTGGATCGTCCACAGCGCGTTCTTGCTTCACGTGCAGGCAAGCAAGCACGATTTTAATTTACGATTTGTTCGATATTCTTCTCGGAAGCCGATTAAATAATTAAATGGCACTTAGCCTGGCCGAAATAAATTGTTGGCAAACGTCATCTCGAATCTCGAGGTTTAACACGACATCCTCTAATAAGCGAATCTTTTTTTCAACGGTTGCATTGATGCATCACTTAATGACTTAATAATTACTAAAATTATGAAACGAAGTTACTGCTGAAGTTACCGGAGAAATTAGAAATCTCGTGTCAAGTACAATTTCATCTGGAATCTCGTAATTGATACAAGAATATTGATTATCCTCAAGTTATTGTATGTTGTTGATATTAATCGGGACTTCTAATTACGATCGTAGCAATTTAGTTTAGAATTTTGTACTCGATACTTCTTCTAAGCTATTACTACTGTTTGAAATTCTAATCAAGAAACAATTATGTTATATATTGGTCCAGTTTATCTTGAAATCAAGATTAATCAAATCACTTTTTATTTTCATTTGCTGTTCTTTAGAATGCTTCATCGACTGAATATGCAATATTGATTGTTATCGATTGACAAAAGTTATTATACCGATTCCTTTTCAACCAGCTCTTTCAATTTCCCATTTACTTAATTCTTAGTGTTACTGAAATTTTCTGACTATTTTCGATTTAACCGTATTTTTCTAATAATGAAATATTTCGATTAATATTCATATCATAATTCACAATTAATTATTGCCCGTAATTTCTCGCTTCAATTTCGTGGTGAAAATTTTACATGTCCTTCTGTTAGTTCAAATACACAGCAAGAATATAAAAATTCGAGGTTCTCGACATAGTTGAGTTATTGGATTGGCCAAAAAGTAATTTTTTTCTGATAGATGAGCGTGTGTGTGTGTGTGTGTGTGTGTGTGTGTGTGTGTGTGTGTGTGTGTGTGTGTGTGTGTGTGTATGCATGTGTGTGTGTGTGTGTGTGTAAAATTAACCTTATTTTAAACCGTAAATTCATTGTGTAATCTGATACTTGTTTGTTCAAGCTCTAGTTTTAGAAAAAGAAAAAGAAAAAGAAAATACGCTATCTCGTTATCAACCGTTCGTTTAAAAATGTGAAAACCAGAAAGGAATATTTTCTCCATATTTTGCTGCACTACTTTCGGAAAAAACTTCTCTGAAATCATGAAAGATAACGAAAGATAATCAAATAAAATGGACAATATACTGTCTAATAAAGTTTTCGTTTCTCGTGAAAAATTCGCCGTTCGTTTGCGAATACAGAAAAACGCAGTTACTTTTAATGACCAATATAATATTTCAATGTAGTTCTATAAAAAATATAGTAATAAATTTTTCGCTCGATTCGATTCAGTACTTACCACATTCGTTTTAGGCTGATATTTTCTTTTCCCCCTCGCGAGTCGAAAACGACGAATTTTCGCTGAAAGTTCGCTTTTTAAATCACGTCCCAGGTGAATCCGTAGAATTGTATTCCAGACCCGAAAGCGTGGAACACAATGTCTCACGGCAACCGAAATCCTAAATTCGCGTTCCCCCCTCCCCCCTTGTAAACAATTGAATGGCTGGCCTGGATCTCGAGTTTCCAAGTTGCCGAGCAATCGTCGAGACGTTCGTGTACCTTGAAACTGACGATGATACCAGGATGCTCGCGACTTTCCTCGCTTTCCAGCTACTAGTCTGACGACGCCAACTTCAGAAATTCGGTGCTTGTTACGTTGATACAAGTCGGTCCTGATCTTGTGTTTACCTCTGGCGATATTACACCGGTGAACGAACGGCGGCTCTGATACCTGAACACGAAACTTCCTTACCAATTGTCAAATTGCCAGAATAGAAAAATGTTACTATAAATATCTGTTTCTGGCAAATTTCCATTGCTTACGAAATTTTATATATAACGTTAATTAGCGTTTAACGTTCTAACTTTGATTACGTTGCAAGTGATTTCCTTCTGATTTCCCCAAATCATTTTCTTAAATTTGAAAATTTGAAACTCACTTTCTCTGGCAATCTTCATTTCGGGCAAATTGGCAAGTTTTATTAAAAATTATATTCAGAAATGTGATTGCCATTGCTTGCAGAGAGAACGATGGGTTTGTAGAAAGTAAGAAAGTACTAAATATATAAATAAACTGAAATTTGTTAATAATTCATTTTTCGATGAACAAATAACACGATCACTAAACGAAATTGTAAACTGCTTGTAAATTCTATGGTACTAATCAGGCAAATTTTACTTGCAGGTTCCCTTAATTTGAATTGTATAGTGCGAGATCAGTATGTGCAAGTAACACAAATTAAATTTTTTGCAATACATGTATTAAAGAAATATAATATTTAATACATTTCGTGAGAAATAAAAGAAACGAGTTTGATCATTGGTATGACCTTCTTTGCATTTAATAACTACAGCCAGTCTTTGAGACAAACGTTTATTAATGACTTTTTGGCTTAGTTCTTCTCACTCCTACACAATACATTTTTTTAAATTTATTGACGTTTACAAATTGTCTTCCATTTTAACATACGACCAAATTCCCCTAATAATTTTCTATAACATTTAAATCCGGAGACTTGACTGACTATTCTAAAACACAAACTTTTTTGTTTGCAAAGTATTATTTTGCTGCTTGTGCCGCGTTATCACGTTGGAAAATAAACTTATTTCCAACAATTCGTGTCGCACACATGTTAATTTGCTCGTTCCAATGTATTTTTTACTGTTTAATTTTTCTGCGATAAATTTATTTCCAACTTACCGTAGTGACCAACACCTTTCCAAAAATCATTATACCACCGATTCCATGGATCGACAACTTGAGGTTCGTCTATATGACTTTTTTAAATTTTCTAAATATGACTTTTTGCTGTTTCTTATTCGTGTAGACATGTTTTTTTGCAAATTGTAAACGGCTTACGTTCTTGTTACATTCTTAACCAACGTTTTTGTCGCAATTTTCGTTGTTTCGAATGTTTACAATTTTTTGAAAGACATCGAAGAATATCCCTAACATTTGTCGCAACTCCAGCTTTTTTTCATTTTGTCTCGCAGTCAAGCTTGAATTTGACACTATACGTATTACACAGCATGTTTATCTCAACCTGTTAGACATCGCGGTCGTCCACTAATTTTTTTTTCCATAATTATTGAGTTTTTTTAGTAAATTCATTCTCACTTTACGACTCGCGTTAACTGTTTCGTCTATTTTTGTCACGGCAAAATATTCTGCGTTTAATTTCAATATCACGTGTGCTTCAGCTGGATTTAATTCTTCCCCGCGAGCCATTTTTACAAATAATACGTACTTAACCGACTGTATCTCGCCCGAATATTACACTTTCGATAACTCCCGTGCAACTGAGGACCGTAAATATTCGGATTTGTTTGATTCTGTCTGCCTCGAGGCTACGGATTATAATATTTACATTTTTGTATTTACATTTTTGTATTTCTGAGAAATTATGCATCTCGATGATAACATTCGATGTAAATACATGTGACTAATCCATACCCAAGGATATTGACGATGTAATGATCTACGCATTCTCTCTACTTCACGATACATAATGTAAGAAAATATAGAATTGTACTGCATCTCTTTGCCTTGGGATATATGTCCATCGTTTTTTGCACAATATATGTCCATATTTTCGCACAAGATCTTTGTTGAGAATTTATTTATTTTTGTTTTCGCTTTCGCTCTCGAAATATTAGGAATCTTACTACGAGCATATATATCAACGTCAATTATTAAACAACACGTTTCTTCTATCTCCACGTGGAAATATTTTCAGAAACAAAAGCAGACATGCAAACGCGCAAGAAGATTGATGACCCGATTCGCATACCCGTCAAAATCGGAGACTCGATCATTCTTTTTATTACACGATTCTATCGTCCCCTCGACGTAACAGATGAAACGTGAAAATCTTGTACAAACATTCCTCAAATGTTAAGTTGCACGCCGATGTTCTTTTCTTTTCAGAAAATTTGTGAAATTGTAAACAAAAATTCGTAACAGGATTTGTTTCCGTATGAAAACAGGAAGCAATAGGGTATTTCACGACTTTTTCCGGAGAACCTATATACGCGAGAAACGCGTGTTAACTTTTTTTTTCCATCATTCTTCTATATACACAAACGCATGTACACACACAAATACACGCACACACACGCGAGAAAATCGAATAAAACTTTATACGATGGCACATATATCGTGAAAAATCCGCGGCTCGGGTTTATCTGTCATTTTTCTTTTTTTTTTCCTTTCTCTCTTTTTTTTGCGAAAAAAAATCCTAATGGACTTCCGCAATCAAATCCTAATGCATTTTTCCAATCAAGCGACGGCGAAGAAGGCACACACTTACGGAAACATCCATTAATGTGTCAAGAAGGAACGCCGGGGGGAGATCGACCAAGAGAGAGAGAGAGAGCAACTTTTAGAAACTATGATTCGAGTAGGTAGTTTTCGCTCTGTTCTTTCTGGTATTGGAAAACTGCGGTAAACGCTCGAGTAAATCTTGAATCTATCCATCGATGGAAAAGGTTTCGACGTTCGTGATACCTCTCGTTCGTGTGTGCGTATGTCTAAAGAAGCTCGAGAAGAATGTAAGAATTATCACCAGGATGATGATATTAAGCACCGTAAAGGAAATCTGGTTAAAATGGACAACAGTGAAGTAACGAAAGTGATTACGATTTCAAGGAATTTATTTGTAACATATGTGAAATAAACAAGATCGGATGTTTGGAAAACCGAAATATTTTTACGATCTACAGTATGAAAAACACGTTCGAAGATGGAAAAGTGCGTTTCAAAGAAGGTTTCATTTTTCAATCTGTCGTCACATTCTTTCGTGTCTGCGAGTACGAAAAAAAAAACAAAAAAAACGAAAGGAACAAAAAATGAGGAGATACGTACGATACGAATTCAGCGTATTCCCATTTATATTCAAATGCGCGATTTCAATGTAGAAACTTCGACAAATTTTGCATTTCGCTCCATACACTGATAACCCGACGAACGATTGTTTGGAATGGTAATCGATTAAGCATACATTTGTTAACTTGAATCCTGATTTTAATGCCTGAATTTCGAAAATTGCGGACGGAGATTGAAAATCAACGACGATCAGGCGAGATCCCGCCCCGAATCGATACTGTAAAATGTACGCCTTTTCAAAAGTGAAATTATCATCGTGGAGAAGGAAGTGATCAATCCGAGCTTTTACATTTAAATTGAAAGTCAAATTCAATTTCGTTCGACTCTTCGATCGGAAATTCAAATTCGACTCGTACTCCGCGATCTATGCAAGAACGTAGTTGTAGACTATCGTTCCTGCTGTTGTTCTCGGCGAGGGGAAAAAAAAAATTGCAAAGCGAAATTACCGTATCAACGGGCGATTGCCCGTGAAACCGAAGGAGGGGGGAGGGGATGGGAGGGCGAAACGGGACAAACAGGACGAACGAACAAACCACAGGGGCTAGCGATATTTTAATCACAACGGCGTTGTAACGCAATAATTACAGCCAATAACTAGAATTTAACGGTTATAGTATATCTGACGTTAAATATGCATCGATAATGCCGTGCAACGACTCTTGGAAACAAGCATCGACGGTCGCGTTATAATTGAAAGCAGCGTGCTGATTGTACGGCGGAAGTGAGAGAATTCGATTTTCAACGAGGATGTGTTTTCCTGATTCTTGCGTATCGCAGAGCACGTGACGTGCTCTGTTTAAATTTCAAACGATAATTAACAAATTCGATAGGACGACGCTGTGAAATTGCCACGTGACGAAACACCGCTATTTAGAATATGTATTAGAAATATATTTGTAGTATAATGTATGCGGAACATGTGCGGAATAATTCAGAGTATGTATGGTGTTACTCTGTTGTGTTTGTTCATTATATTTAGTTTTGTAATTTTATTTTATTTTAATATTTTAATATTTAATTTTATTATATTTCAATATTTTAATATTTAATTTCATTATATTTAATTATACGTATTTTATTATTCAGTTACTCTTTACAATAGCGTGACTCGCGAAAATATTCGAACATTAATTTGTTTGGTCAACGATTATGTCATTTGGAAATTTACATTTCTTTATTATATTTAATTACTCTTTATAATAACGTGACTCGTGAGAATATTTGAATACGTATTTGTTACAGTCGACGATTACTGTAAGTCGACTTGGAAATGTACATTGTTTTAATTAGATTTATTTATTATATTTAATTACGTACTCTCTATAATAGCGTGACTTGCGAAAATATATTCGAACATATTATTTGTTACAGATCAACGATCATTTGAAAATTTACGTTTTTCGTTGCGCAAGATACACTCGCGCGTGATTAACGGCACTGATCGTACGTTAACCGTAGCTAATTAATTAATAGCAAGTTCCCTTCAACGAAATACGATAAATCCCTTAAATAATACTGAGATTTACTAATTTACTAATACTAATGTTCTTAGTCAATTATTATTGGCGAATTATTGCGCAACCAGCATCCCGGTTGTTGTTATTTTTGAAGCCGATAAGGGAGATCGATGAGATTAAATTAAAAAGCATCGCGGCCGATTCGCGAAATCGTTGAATAAATATTCATTTGTCGCGGTAACGCTGCATTATGAAATCCTATCCACGGTACAACGATCCAACAATGAATGGATTAATCCTCCGATACCGATTGTTTCGCGTTTCTTTCAACTGTACGAAAAGTGTATTAGTTTTTTTTTTTTTTCGTTTCGAGGCCGCGTTCCTTTGTGCTGGATTGTCTGAAACCTTAACAAAGAGCATTTTTCTGACAAACTAGGGTAACGACACGATTCGATCGCTGGAAAGCACAGAGCCACTCGCGCACTCGATGAGAAATTTATATTGTCAATTGTGTTGTAACTTTGTAAAAAGAATTTTTAAGTGCGAAACCTGCACTCTAACAGCTCCACGTTAGTAGAGTTTCCAAAGATTTTTATCGCATCGTAAGTGGATGCTTTTTCGAAAATTCTCGAAAATTGTCAAAATTCAAATGCCAGTGGAAACGGTAGAAAATTTTTTTTCGCTAACTAAATGTACAATCCTTTTAATGATTGTAGTACTCCTCTTCAAATTTGTTTTATGATTTTCTTTCCCCAATTTTTTTGAACTTTAAACGTTGGGATTAAGTGACAAAATGTTGAGATTTCGTGAATTTTGGTCGTTTAACTGAAACAACGGTCAAGTTTTTTCAGGGATCGATGTAAAGAGAAGAAAGTCTTTAGATAGAAAAGAAGAAATAGATCCAGTTATGAAAGAAATTTTTCAGTAATCTTGGAAATATTGAAACAATTCTTAGAACATTCTTAGAAATTCTTTTGACAACAAAAGGATTCTTGTTTCTCCACTGGCTGCATAATGTGTTAAAAACATTTTTGAAAAGAAAAAGCTCAAGGTTGGTGAAACAGAAGTTTCACTGAACTCGTTAGAATGAGGTCAGCTGGATTGTTGAACGATTTTATCTGAAAAAGATTAAAACATCGATAATTTTTCATCGAGCGGGCGAATATTTTTTCTCCGTCTCTGCGTATATACTTAAAATAATAACGCTTGCCTTTTCGTATTTTTATTCGTGTCATAGATCACGTATGTGTATAATAAACATGTATAATTAAGAAACGAATAAGAAAAATTTGCGAGGAAAATTTCTTTAACGCGTTTATCGAGGATTTTATAAGTTTTATAAAACGAAACGGGGGCGGAGACGACAGGAGAAGAAATATCACCGACATGCATCTACCTTTTTAAAACATCTCTGCGCAACTGCAATCCAATCAATCTCCTCTCAAAAGAATTTCATCGCCGTCCCTAACTATTTTCACCGGTTTTCATTTCAACCTGTCACTCTATACTCCGTTCTACTCTTCACTCCCGTGTCATTCTTTCAAACCGTGTCTAAAGAAATCGTACGGGACATTCGATGAATTCCCAATACACCGAACAGCGACCGACTCTTTCTCAGAACCATTGAAAGAAATTTGCACGAATCATGCTCGAGTAAGTTCGCAGACAAAAGACGCTGGTTAAACGATCGTCTATACTTCATTTACTCTTTCACAGTAATATGTACAGTTAAATGATCTACATCACAATTTTACAACCTTTTTAATTGCAACCAGTGATTCTCCACTTATAGACTGATTTTATTGTTAGATCATGGATCTGCATTACACTGTGTTATTTTGTTCATTTGTTTGTAGATTATACTCTTCTTAAAAATTGATTTTAGATCATAGATTATAATTTCGCTGATAAATCCTAGATGAAACAATCGTATCATTTTTTAAATCTCTCATCATGGACGTCTGAACGATATAAAGCGTGGGGAAAAAAGCGTTTGGATCGAAGTAAATTGTAAAATTATAAGCAAGACAGAGTTCAACTTCTTCCTTATTTCGTTAATTTTCCAATCATAAACCTAACCTAAAACTGACTTAAACCTGATCTGAGCACATAAAGTTCCTTAACATAACCTTTAGTTTGAAATGTAGTATATTATAAATTATATATGCTACAGTACGCGTATAAGTTGTAAAATTATAACCAAAACAGAGTTCAATCACTTCTAATCTTCTCTCAACAATACTATTTCTTTAATCTCTAGCCATAATTATTTGGACACATAAAGGAAAATAAGCTTTAGATTAAAATAAATAACGAAATTGTAAGTTAAAAATTAAAGTTGAATCCCTTCTAGTCTTCTTTCAATCCATACCATTTCGTTAATTTTCCAATCAAAGTTATTTGAACACACGAAGGAAAATATGTTACAAAATAAATTTAGTTCAAAGTAAATTACAAGATGAATTCAACCCCTTTTGGTTTTCTTTCAACCATGTTGTTAATTTTCCAGTTATAACTATCTGAATACACAAAGGAAAAATAACCTTCAGTACAAAATAAATTACAAAATTATAATTTAACAAATCAGAGTTCAACCACTTTTAGTCTCTCAACATCATTTCCTCAATCTCTGATTCGTCATCTGAGCAGACAGAGCAAACTAACTAGATCGAAATAAATTACAAAATTACAACCGAAACAGAGTTCAACCTCTTCCATCCCCTGTTCCCCAGCGAAATTATTATATTATCTCTTCGATCTGCTGCCATCGTCCGAACGATAAATGCGCGTAAAGAGAAACCGTTCAGCCTTCAGAGCCTGTGCGTGAAAGACGACTCTCGAGAAAATGGAAAGTCGAATGAAAGGGTCTGCAGCGGGAGGGAGATCCATCGGTTAAGGGTGAAATCACGCGGGGGATGAAACTGCTAGTAGATAGGTGCGCGACGTGGCTAATCTCCGTAACCTGGTCACGTCGCGGAGCCGCAAGATGCGTGGACTATCTTCCAGAGGCAGGTGGCTCGTGTCTCTGGAACGTGGTTTCCGTTATCCAGCGCGAACCTTCGAACACGCGCGATCCTCATACCGTAACCAGGACGAATTCCCCCGGTCGTAAACGGTCGAAAGCTCCGACCGGTGTACGTACTCTCCTCTGTGTGGTTGTTGTTGCGGGAGGATGCGAGAATCGGCCGGATTCGATTGAAGGTTAGGGGACTGGAAGTGATGGGCGTCCACGGTAACTGGAAGTGGATCAGGCTATTGCTGCGTTATTAGCACCGGGATATTGGGTATTTGGAATTACAGGTTCCGGCTCCTTCGGGATTATGGAATTACGATTAAAGTCGTAAGTTGTCGAAGAACTGAAACTACGTAGTGTAATTCGTGCGTGTGTCTTTGTTATTTTGAAGTAATTGTTCGGAACTTTCAAACTTCGTTTTCATTTTCGTTAGAGGGGAATTTTCGTTTTAATTGGTGAATCCAGTTATTTGAACCTACTATTATGTATGAACGAATTCACATAAATAGTTGTAATTGGACAGATCCATATTTTTTGCGAGAATATAATTTATTGAGTGCATAGAATCCAGGCAAAGATTTGTTTCGTACATTACAAGTATTATATCTTCGATAGTTTATATGTTTTCGTGTACTATGTGCATCGTGCATGATTCTGTATCTTTAAATTTTCTATAAGTTTATAAAAATTTAAATTCTATCTATATCTTTAAATTTCCTACAAGTTTATAAAAATTCGATTGCGATTTACACGTTTGACTTTGAAAAAGTGAAAATAATTCGTGCGTGTATTTTTATTATTGAAGTAATTGCTCGGTCGGGTTAAGTTTCGTTTTTATCGATGCACAATTTTCATTTTAAGTGGTGAATCCAGTTATTTGAATGTGGACTCCTACTATCATATATAAACGAATCCAAATAAATAGTTATTATTGGAGTGCAGATTTTTATACAAATTCCTACTTTTTGCGAAAATAATTTAGATTTGACAGACAAGGTTTGTTTCATACATTAAGTATTATATTTTCTGTGCCTTAAGTATTAAATTTTTTATAAATTCATAAAAATCCGCAGTCTCGTTGTGATACGTGTGACTTTGAAGATATAATTGAAAGCCATTCGCGCCTGTATTTTTATTACTGAAGAAACTTTTTGGCTAATAACAGAGAAGAATTCTAATTAGTAAATTCTCGAACTTCTACTAAATGAATGAAAAATTGTAAAAAACTCAGTAGACTATAATATTTGTTCCTTGATATGTTCGCATAAATGGAAATTTTTTCCAGCAGCTGACAGCGTTAGAAAAACTTGATCGTTAAACTCAGTTTAAATCTAGAATAAAATATACATCTACGGACTGTGATTTATGAAAATTATAAATATTATAATTTATAAATTTATGAAAATTATAAAATTATAAATCGCATTGTTTGTACGTACTCTGAGTCATAACCGGAGGAAATATGATTAATGCGGTACACAATCATAATAAGCGTGAAGTTTTCTCAATGTCGAGTAAGTTGAAGAATTTCTCTCGCGAGTAATCGAGACATTTTTCGATTCACAAAGAGATATTGAAATTCCAAACCAGTCGTTTGATGCACCGAGCCCGCCGAATCCCACAAAAAACTCACTATACTGCTAATTTCTCATGCTATGAAATACAAACCAATGCAAACTATCACGAGGTAATAATAATCCTGCTGTTTCTTCCGCAGGAATTAGATCGATTTAACGAGTTTCTGTTGCAACACGCTACCGAACAATCTGTCTCGAATCAAAGGTAAAATACACATTCGATCGATCTTCTAACCAAAAAAAAAAAAAAAAAAAAAAAACCAACCGAGCTCGCCACATCAACTCGTTGCTCGTCAAGCTATTACACAGCTGGTTTATCCGTGCTCGATCTTCAACGAACCGATCCATAATACTACGTCCTGAGTCGGTTTACGGTATCAACTACCCTCGATCGCATGTGAATCTCTGTTAGATCACCAGCTTTGCGTTACAGTCTCTGATCACTCTGAAATTTCGATGTTGCTCGCCATCAACGCGATCAATTAGTTTGTGAATTTGACTGAGAATTTCAAAATCAACTTCAAAACTGACTGAATATGTTTACAGAGCACAAGCTAGAAAGTATTCGAAAACTTTTAATTCAAATTTAATTTCTTTCGTTTATCGATATTTTTTAATACTTTTTCGTACCAAATATGCATTTATAGCGTTATGACACACATTTCTAGAAATCGTTTAATGGAATTCTGTAAACCTTCAATAAATTTTTTAAACTTATTGTTACATTGGTATTTTTATTATTTTCTCATGTTAAAAATATTTATAGCGTTATAGCATACATTCCTAAATCATTTAGTAGAATTCTGTAAAATACATTGTCGTATTGAGGAAAGATAAAAGCTGTTATATTTATACTAACATTAAAACTATCGAGTCAAACTTCTTTTCAACAACTGCCGAAATGATACGGGTGATGTTGATTTTATCGTTGTCACCTAAAAAGTAATGATTCATACGTAAAATATTTTATGTTCATCACTATTTTATTTTTACACAGTTTTTACACACTACTTTATCGTTCCTTAATGAAATTAATTCGATAATTTTATTAGATTCTTAATTTAACGATCTCTGACTAGAGTATAATTTTCATATATTTCCGAGTCTTGGTATTTCTTAACCACTCGATGTAATCTTTTTGGTACTCGTGGATCGAGTATCCGTTCTTTGATTCTTTGTTCTTGCGTTGTTGACGTTTTTTCGCGTCTGTCGCTTTGAATTATGCAAGGAAAGTGGAAAGTCACGGTTTCATTCGGGGAAAAAAGTTGGAGTGCCTCTCGTTTCGGTAAAAAAAAAGGTGGCAAACTTGTAAAAAAGTTTGAACACCGGTAAATTGCGAGAGGCGAAGAACAATCAAACTTCTGTTTGAAACAGTTCCGCGAATGCAAAGGAAAGCTTTGAATTTTCGTGACAGCGCTCGCGCGAGAAACTCTTGTGTTATCATTTCGCTTCAGTTTACGTTCCAGGAATCAGTTTTACAGGAACAAAGAGAAAATACAACGCTATTGTCCGTATCGAGAAACAATATCAAACGATTATTATCGTCGGTATAATAGATAAATAGAACGGGTAAAATGGCTAAATAGCAAAAGCATTGAAAAAATTCGGATTATTCGGAAAATTCTACGATAATTAAAAATTTGATGTGAAATCAATACAAAAGTTAGTCGAGTTAATTATACTCATATGCTAAAATAATAAAATAATAAAATTGTCATATTTCTACACACCAAAGACCTACGTTTACCCTATAGCAGGACAAGTTGTTAGTCTACCTCAGTTTCAGTTTACGAAGCGCGAGAAAGATTTGGAAAAAAGAGAAAGGAAAGAAAAAGAGCTCTCGACTTAATCCAAGCGATTCTTAGCAGCGTCATTCCCATTTCGCCAAGCACCACTCCGAGGTGTGCTAATTTTTACAAGATGCCAATCGACCGCGAGACAATGATTGCGACTGCACGTGAACCAGGAAGGCAAGAATGCGGCTCGACCGGATTCCACCTTCCACGGTAGTTCGACAAGAACTTGGTTCTTATCGAACCGAGCGCGTGACAACGGTGTTACGAGTGCGCGCGTTACGCCTCATCGATTCGATCCGCTATCGTCGCTACCGTCAATTGAAAGATTCGGGGAAAAATAAAAAAAGAGAAAAAAGTAAATAAATAAAAAGAAACCGAGAGACAAAAGGGGAGAAAGGTGGGGGGGGGAAGCAAGTCACGAGCTACGTAACTCAACGCGCGTAGCAGGTACGTGTGTCCACATACGTGTACGTAACGTTGTTTCCTTTTACGGTCGATATCGACGTATAAATGGTCTGCGAGAGCAGAAACGCAGCGAACCGCCAACCGGGATTTCTGCTCTGTTAAAAAAGGAAGGAATTATTGCCAACAGGAAGAGAAGAAATATGAATTCACGCGAGCTTCCTTTTAAAGACGTAAAGAAACGTGGAAACCTCCGGTGGACCACGATAAATCTCGCGTGTGACGCTCTTTTCGGCCAGAAATTTATAAAAGCCATCGCAATACGTTACATCCCGGTCATATCGCGAACTAAAATTGAGAAAAAGGACCGGCCCGAGAATGGTTCGACAGAACTGAAATGATAATTCACGCAAACGGGATAGTCCAGCGGGATGAATGTAATGATACAAACGCGTTACGCGAATGTCGAACGTAACCGATTTTTGTACCGTGACTGATTTTGTACCGCGCGAGTCCCTTTTTTCGAGGGAGGGCAATTCTTTGGATGCCATTCTCTCAAAGTCGAAGATTCGTATCGTACTAGGTTGCATAAATCGAAAGTGATCGATCGTTTCTTTTCTTTTTTTTTTTTTTTTGTTTTTATGTTCAGCGAAAGAGTACTTAAAATATGATAAATAAACGAAATATAATACCGTTGTATACGATTCTCGAACAAAAATGAAGTTACAGATTGGTTACAGGTTTTTCAGTTTAGTATGAAATCTAGAAGTTCATACGATATTCCGATAATATTCGATAGCGTAACGCTGAACGAAACGAAATTGAAGTTGAGGCGCAGAGATTTGTGGATTTATAATTTCGACTTCAATATGAGAGATTGAAAGGGGGGATTGGAAAGAGGAATTCTGTAAAAGTTAAAATTAACGAAAAATACGAATTATCGATGTGTAATCCTCTGAAATCCCGTGTCTCACGCTAGATTGGAATGAAAATAAAAACAAAACGGAGCAAACAAATAATAAAAATAATTTCAACGCTTATCCCACAATTAACCAACTAACTTCCACTACTTTCGACCAAACTTTTTACCTTCGGATTGTTTAACTTTTGAATTGAAACTCCGGCAGGGAACGTACCGAAATGTGAATCACCGATTTTGATGAAATTTGGCGTAAATATAGTTTTCAAAAAAATATTTGACTCGTGTTTTTTCTTATCGGCAATCGTCTATGTTGAAGAGGTGAAAATTACCCTCAAAATTGGGAGTGTATTGTCAAGTATTCCGGAAATTATTGAAGATACCGTTTTGTATAAATTGATGAAATTAATGTTTTTTAACGACAAATTCAATGATGTATGCCATTTTGCAAAAGAACCTTAACAATATATTTAAAAAACCATATATTTTATAAGTTTTTCCAAGCAAATGTTAATAAGTAAAGTTTCTTCAGTATTTGTTTATCAAAACTATATATTCAAACGTAAATTACGGAAAAAATGGAATTTTGATTTTTTCATCATAAAAAAATTTCATTATTTTCAAATCTTCCAAATCTTTTTCGCTGGACGTGCAAGCCAGACTGTAATTGTATTGGAATTGTTCTCTGTTCGTAAATATGTTGTAAAATGTTAAATGTTGTACATATATTTTAGTTTCGAAAAAAACTGATTTTATTGTTCAGTACTCACTGCTTTTCCTTAAAGCGATCAATATACAATGAATCACTCAATGTAATATTCACAATAGATGTGCCTCCTCGAAGAATAAATATTTTTTACACCATGAACATTTTAAAGTAACAGGATGAAACTGATGATTAGATAGACGAGAACGAAACTGATGAGGAAAAAACTTGATACGTTGCTATTTTTTAAATAAATAATACAAATTTACATGGCCTAATGATTCCATAATGTTGCTTCTAATTACTATTTCATCGCCAATTTCATCACTTTGGTATTTGCATGTTGCAACAACTAACTAACGTGTCCGCATATATATTTACATTGATAGAATTACACATTTAGAAGAGGAAAAAAAAACGAGCTACGACGAATCCTAGCCACGTCACGTTGTTCCCTCTCTCGAATTCGTAAAGCTTTTACTTTCACGCGCGCAGCCGATATATCACGCGGGACGTCGATCGATTAAAATGAAACTCAGAAAAACCGAATGCGACGTGCATCGAGTTAGTAAATTCCGCTTCGGCAGTACAACGTTGGCGCGAATTTCAACCGCCGCGATTTGAATGAATTCGGATTTCGAGGCATGGCGCGCGAGTTGCACTCCAGCGACTACAAAACGCGAAGGGTTATTTATTTATTTATTTATACAGTAGGCATACGAGCGTGGCGTGATCGAGAAACGGACGAAAACAAAGGTAAACCGGCGGTATCTGCCAATGTCCTTATGCCGCGAAGATTTCAAACGAGGGAGCGAGCGAGCGAGCCGCCGTGGCCTCCCGGGGATTTTTGAAACGCTGCCAAACAGCCTGCTGAAACATTAATTAAAGGAAAGAAAGAATAAAAAGAGCGTCGACTGGTTTGAATAATAGTCGAAGAAATTACGGCGCTACGAATTGATTACGAATTGATCCTCTGGCAAGGGTTGAAATTTAAGGGTTGTTTTCGGTACGCGTTGTCTCCAAGTAGATTTGAAATTCTTTTTTTTTTATTTCTACACCTTCGTGTTGCGTCCTTTTTTTTTGCTACTTATACAAAACATAATTCCATTAAAAAATTGTGTTAATATCGTTACGTAACTTTAACGAAAATAAGATGAATTTTTTTTTTGTATATCCACGATTTAAAATTTTATTAAACTTAGCATACTTAGGACATAGTAATTTACATCAATTTCTACCACGAACTTGAAACATGCAAAGTCTGATCATAATCGAAATCAACTCGACACGTTTGACACGTTAATGCAATGAAATATATTTACATCGAACAGAAAGATTGTCTACCTGAACGGTGAAAAAACCTTCAATTAAATTCTCTAATTTATCGATTAAATCAAGCTCTTTGGGGCAAGACGCTTAATCTTAAGGGGAAGCGAGGCTGGCAGTCAGCTGGTAAAAAATGGTCAGAGATCAGACAGAAGCAGGCACCGAATACGCTTGACTTCAAATTACAGTTATGAAACTAATCCCAGGATTTTCACGCTCCTTCCTCGCTAGTTCTTCCGAGAGCCTTTAAGCTTAAAGGAGCTCTTCGAACTCTTGACTTCTACCGCTCTTGACTTCAATCACGTCATCGTCCGAATCCGCGACAAATTTCAGTCTAAAAATTTTGCAATTCACGTTCTTCACGACATAATTTCCATCCGACAATGTCCGTTCGTAGAAATCTGGTGTAACTTGCACTTCGTATTAACGTGATATATTTCTCGCAATATACAGAGTGTTGAGAGAAAAATTTTAACATTTCACAGATACTTTTCCTCGGATAGCTGTATCGAAGAATGGTTGTAAGAATCATTCAAATCACAGAATACGTAGCATTCGTCGTAAATTTATATAGTAATTTTTATGAAAAGCTACAAATTAATCGTTTTGATCAATTCGATTATGTCCTGCGTAACTGTGTTGTCTTCATCTTGTTGAAAAACGAAATTTAACTTCGATTTAATTCTCGAACCTATCGATCCAATAAAAAACCCAATAAAAATTCATACATCCTCCTGCAACTCTACCGTATCATACTCGCAATCGAAAGTACTTCTCGAACGACCCGATGCATTTCAAAAATTAAATAGATCCCGTAGTCAGTGGAGCGCACCGTAAACGCCGAAACTTTCGAACCTGCTTTTCTATTTCACCGTTTCGCGAAACCGCAATTCCAATGACAAAGGGGAGATATTAACAGAAAGAGTTACCCCTTAGAAAAGAGTATCGACAAAGGCAGCCGCGGGACACGAAAAGTCCGCATACACATGCCACATGTTGCGCTCGCAGAAAACCGCGACCCAAGAATACCATTCATTCAGCGTTACGCAGAATCCGACGAATCCCTTCGAACTTTCACATACTTGGCCTGGAACCGTGTAACTCAAGGCCGAACCACGTAGAAAGTAATCCAACAAGAGAGAGAAAGAGAGAGAGAGAGAACTCGTCAGAAAACCGATATCATTCCGCAAACTGAACGGATCGACGATCTTGGGACGGTCAGTGAATGGACAGCACAACACGCTGCACAATCCTAGTGTACCTAACATTCCCAGGAATCCGAGACATCCACCCGATCTGCCGATGATCCAGTAGCTGCTTCCACGAGGATCATCGATCCGCGTGATCCATAATCATACCACCGCTATGCGACAGAACTACTCATACAGAAATATATCGAACGAACCGGTCGAGGAGGATTGTGTAACCGTGGGTATGGAAGACTCTATCAGAGTCCGATTCTCATAACAATCGATCGATCGGAGGATCGAGTTTTCATCCCCCCGTCGCCGGTGGTCCTCTTTCTCACGTGTAATTCGAAACGTAACCACGAGGTCCGCGTGTAAGTACGTACGAGTACGTGCTGTGCGTGCACCAAGGGACAGAACCGTGAAATCAATCGAATTTTACTACGGTCTACGTGTGTTTCTAGCACTGTATCGTACAGTGGACATTTGTGTGTGCGTGTACGTACGTTGATTCGATCGAGAGAGGGAATGGTCGTTCGCCCGAGCGAAACGAGATCAACACCGAACGAAAGATGTCAGTATCTAACGTTCGTTTCTGAGCTGGATTTCGCAGTGGACACGCTGATACTGCTCTTTCGCCGCATGTCGTTTAATTAATAATTCTGGTTCGCTGTGTGTTGGTCACGCGGTATAGGAACTACTCGGTCTTGCGTCTTTACGGCCCACTTTATTCATGTACAAGTTACGTGATGGTCGTACGCTGGAGAAATTTCGAAAATTCTCGGTAAAATTCAGTTTGAATAACAGAGATCTTTTGGAAAATCGAGAGTCTCTAAGTTTCTGTACTTTGTCTTATTTTTTTTATTCGAAATTTTAGCAACTTCAGTTGGGTTGGCCGAAAAGTATTGTAACTTGTGTATTTCAAAATGTAACGAAATTCATTTTCCACCGCGGATTCATCGTGTAATCTGATACCTGATTTTGTTTTAGAAAAAGAAAATGCACGATCTCTATGTTGACAATTGTTTATTTGGCGTCGATTTCATATTCATTGATCAAAAAAACATCAAAAGAAACATTTCGCGAATTTCCGAAAAGGATAAAAGCGCTTTGCAATCTTATAAAAAATCGTCTGTTGTGTACAGTGAAGAAGCCATCAAACTACGACCAGTGTCAGAACTGGTTTGCTAAGTTTCAGTACTGATATCGGAATTTCTTTTTATCGAAAAAGATAAGAAGTTTTTCGAGTCACAAAAATTTTCCCGAAAAATAGCAATATGTAATCAAACGATCATCAAAATGATCGATATATTTTCTAATAAAGTTTCTGCTTTTCGTAAAAAATTTGCCGTTCATTTGCACACAGAAAAAAAACGCTACTTTTTGGCCAATTTAATACGTTGAGATTTTGTCGCGAAATTCTAAAATTTTGTTGCGAATCCATAATTTTCTGAAAGTCCACTCAAATATCGAAATCTTTGAATTTTATTATAGGAAAAACACTTATGATCGTTCTCTTTTCTACACATTTAGTAAGTACAAAGCTCCTTTATTTCACAGTTTTAAACAATTTAATCGAGCGTCCTCCTAACGTTAACACTATTCCTAATTCAAAATTTCTAATTCACGTAGAAACTTTTCCAAAGACACTTGAAACTTTAAACTAGAGTTATAACGTAGAATTGTAAAACTATTGGCTGTCTCAACTTCAATTATTTCTAATGAAAATTATTAAATTCCCAAAGTTATCTAAACTTCCCCTTAATTTATCTGAAATTCGGCTAAACAGTTCTTCGGTGCTACACGGTAGCATCCAGCATTTCGAGAAAATCTCGATATTTCGTATCGAGTTGTAATTACAGTCGCCGGCCAATAGTCTCGAGCACAATTGGAGGAACACACTTCGATCAACAGCAGCTCAATTTAACTGTGCTCCCGCCGCTGTGTTCGCAAACTGTGCTCGTTTGACAAAAGTTATCACGCAGAGGGACAAACCAAAGGGACACGGAAGGTCTCCGGAGCGAAATTTCAACTTACTCCGAAACTTTGCGTTATACGAACGAATTACGCTTAAACAGACTAACTGCGAACTCGCTTGCGAATTCTTGCCTCGTTCGTCCACGAGAATTTCAACGGCCAGAAGCTAGAATTTTATTTCTCTCCCTCCCTCCCATCCCATCCCTTATATATCCTCCCATTCGACAGGACAGCCCCCGAAACTTTTAATTCGATATCGGAATATTCGCAGTACGTCTGATTGCCCGTCCATTTGACCGTTTCACTCTCTGGGAAAGTTTCACGCTAGTTGAAAGCCACCGGTCGTTCCCCACCGATTCCCCGCCGATCGATCGATACTGGCCGAGAGAAATCAATTATAAATTAACACGATTCTTCGCGTTGTAGAAGACGCATTGCTACATATATATATATATATATATATATATATATATATATATATATATATATATACACTGTGTAGATGTACTATTCTTGTTCTTCTTTTTTGTTTCAGTTACTTTAATTTAAGAATTGAAAAGAAATTTGATCGGCAATTCGTTCAACGAGTCGAGTCTGGTGTTGAATTCAAGAGCGGCTTTATATGAATCGTTGTTACGGCTCTGACTTCTCTTGTTTATGAGAACTGTTGTTAACACGTAATTAATACCTGTAATTTTTAGCATTTTTCGAACTATAATTGACCAATATCTTTGGTAACGTGGTAGTTTGCGAAATTTTTGTATATATCGTAGATAGTTGTTTTTTTATGAGCTCGTGAAAAAACAAGATTATCAAGATTAACTATTAGTTAAGTCATCTGTAACTACCAGAATTATGAATGTAAAAACATGAGCTTGTATAACCATATCTCTTATTATTTTGTCACTACGTTGTGCAATGAACACAATGAATGTTATGCTTAAAATAATGAAAATTCTTTTGTGAATCCCTAGGAAGGAATCCCTTAGTGCAGACTTCGACGTACTATTTATGACACGAATGTGTTCCAGATTTAATGTGTCAAATTAGGAAATTCTAGGCATTTTTTTACTCAAGGCTGGAATTTCCAGGAAAAACCACGAAAAATCTCCCTCATAAATCTCGGTTAGTTTTAAGTCCGATTTAAGTTAATTATGTAAAATTATATAAAATTGACTTTATTTATCGTGTCTTTCGTTATATTTTCATTTCAGTTGAAAACGTACGAGAGAATACGTTCAGTCTAGTTCTGTCTGGACCACGTGCATCTGTTTATCACTATTGACCCGACTCAGTCTGTTGAACAGAAATTGTTGAATTTCATTGAACTCTAGACTATCGATCGCTACAAGTTCCAGATACGTCTCTGCATCTTCACCCTTTAGTTTCTCATCCTTAAAATTGGCAACCTCTACCAAACCTCTAATTTTTTAATTAGACAGTTCTCACAGTTCTCTCTTTATAATCTAATCAAAAAAATATTGTAGAAGCGAATATTGTAGAAATATTCAAAAATCTCAACTTTCCACTTTCTTTTTTTTTTTTTTTTTTTTTTATTTAACCTAGTCATCTGCTCAATCGAGACGAAATTAAAATTCAAACGTTTCTCTCGTGACTTTCAATCATTTCGTGGTAAAAAAAAAATCTATCGCGTTATCAATCACCAAAAGCCAGGGATGTTTCCACGGCGCGAGAAAGTTTTCCTGGGTGAAGTTTCGTTAACCGTGAATCAAAGTTCGCGAGACCCACGTGGATAGTACTGTACTGTGGAGCGAAGAGTCGCCCGAGAGAATGTCTGAACGTGTCTTTGGACGTTGCTCCAGTTTATTTATCAGGCGAACGGCCATCGATCGCGCTTCGTTTTCTTCCTCTGGCGGCCGAATTCAAGCGAAAAAAAAACACCTTCGAGTTCTCGAGAGCTCGATCGATGGACATCAATTACCATCGCATTCTCTCGTCCCGTTTCGTTTCGTTTCGTCTCGTCTGAAACTCGTCGTACAGCGCCCGGTTTCGGCTCGACTGAACCGAACGAAATTAAATCATTCTCTTAAAGGAGACAGCTGACACGATTGCACCCCAGTCGATTAAGCGAGTTCGATCCCCGTGCGTTCCCCGTACGTAATGAAACGGCGGAAAATTCGATTAATCCGATTCGAAACGACTATCAGGGCATCGAGGGTCGATTGTATCACGGCTTGGGAATATAACGTCGAAACGACGCGGCGCGGCGGTACCTCGTTTATGGCAGTTGATCGTCTAGGATCCTGTCGTTGTGTCGTTAGAATGGCTAATTCCACTGACTTTGATTGCATCTGGATTAATTCGAAGGAGGTATCTAACGGTTGAACGGTTTTCATTAATTCCTAAATAATTAGAGTTTCAATTGACAGTGATAATTATTCGACTCGGCATCCTTTCTGATTAAAAGCACGCTCTGTGTTACGCTCGAACTATGCGAAAATATTAAATTCAGATATGGAGAAATATTGAATTTTTTGACATCTATTAGAAACAGTGCGTCACATGAATAATTATTAACTTTCTCCATTCGTTTTTGTATTTCTCGGAAAACATGTTGCAAGCTCGTTTGATGATGTATTTCGACATTGCTTTGTTTTGTTTGATCTCCATTAATATCATGTTTTAGCGATATAACATAAAGGGAGCTAAAGGGGAATAATTAGTTACAATTGTTTACGACTACGTAGTCATAGCTGTGCCCAAGTTTGACTGTACAATCAAGATTAATTATAATCCACTGCGTAATTCGATTCGATGGACTAAACGAATAAACTTTGCTGGTCAATTAGTTCACTAATCTAATCCAGAATATTGATTCATTCTGAAACAAGCGTAAACTACATTTCTCATTCGTTAGGACAAGTGAATCCACGTGGCAAACAATTGAAATTTTCCACTACGAATTTTTATAAATAACCAAGATAGATCTTTCTAAATTTATGTAAATAAGCCTCTGTTAGTCTCAGAAATATCATTACAGATGAACAGACGCGTCACGGATATGTCTTGTATTTTTAGTTATTACATACACATATTCGTTATAATATATATAATACGTGTTCATTATAATATATTCATTTATTCCGTCAGGAATGAAGAAATTCTTCAATTTATTTGCGTTGACGGAATATCATCTGACAGATTATTATCACATTTTCTATAGTCGACGAAACAAATCGTAAATTATTATTGAAATCCACTTGTCAGGGCCGAATTTTCATTTCATTTTGCGAGAAGAATTATTTCTTTACAAATTATCAACAACCACGTATTTTTGAGATTATGAACCATATAAAGAACCATAGTGTAGTAAGATCTGAATCAATTAACACACTGATTGTATTAGTGATTGTATTAGATTTTATTCTTTAGAACAATTAATGCAAGATGAATTTCATTCGTTGTAAAACGTATGAAATAAATGGCGTGATAAATAAAAAAATGTTTAAATTTGAAAACAATGTGATTCAAATTAAATACTAAATGTTACAATAAAAATTAAATATATTTATACGTCATTGATTGCGAATTTTATATTTTTTTATTTAGGGAGTTATGATAGAAAATTGAAATATAGTACAATTTCCTAAATATTAAAATGAAATATATATAATTCGCAATCAACAGACAGAAATATGAAAAGGAATAATATTAATTAATTACAGGTACCATAGGAATAATGTTAATTAATTATATTTAATTTCCTAAATATCAACTCTTGAAATGAAATTTATAAAATTCGCAAACAGCATATAAAGATACAATAAAATAGAGACAAAACACTCTGATAACACACTCGTACGTAGAACAGTACACCTAACAACTAGACATTCGTAGACAAAGGACACAGTCGCCAGAGAATTTCCATATAAAACGATCTGGTCCGGGCGAAATGCCATCAACCCCAAGAGTTCATAATCACGATTAACTCTAATTCAATCGAGAGACAGCGTATCCGAGAAACCGGCAATCACCTCTCGTTACCTCTTTCAATTCTACGGGAACCACGACGAAAACATTCGACGCGGACGGTTTCTGGCCAGCTTACAAGCTCTCCAAACCTGTCTAACTAATCCAGTTCCACAGGTTCAAAAACACTACATCCGGTCTGCCCGTACACTTCTCTGTTCCGCTCGGCAAACCTCAGCCCCGTGGGTGAGGCAGCTGCTATCCCCTTGGCAGTTTTATCTCTCATTGTCGATTCCGCGCAAACGATCGCCGCACACGTGGCGGAAGAATCCTTCGGGTAATTTTATGTGCCGTTCAAACGTGACGGAAGTATCATCGCGCCGCCACTTACGAACTTTGGGGAACAGAGTTGTTTGCCCTCGAACGGGGGACTCTGCACGGCAGAGAAACGCGCGCGCGCGTGTGTGTATATGTGTGTGTGTGTGTGTATAACACTTCAGTTCCAGCAACGCGACGGGTTTTCCAAAGACAGGTAGGTCTGTGTGTCGACAAGGATCTCAGGTCGTTCAACAGCAGAGTGCTTTTATCGGAAACATCGTTCGGTTGTTTCGAATTATCGAATGATTGCAATTTAATACCAGATTTAAGGTTGAATGGATTTGGTAATTCGAACAGATTTATTAGGCGTTTAGTTTTGGTAATTTAATTTATTATCTTCACGCCATCGTGAATCAACACGAGACAAAAACTATGCTACTGTCACGGTGGTAGGAGGAGATTACTCCAAAAAACTACTGATTAAGACACCAGCGCTGAACAATCGTCAAGAAACGTATTTCGAAGGAAAGCGCGATTATTTCACTGTGGCGTTCGGGACTTATCCACGACTAGCAATTTGTCATAAAAAATTAAAGTATCAATAATTAAAGTATCGCGTAACACTGGATATGAAAATACTGGGAGGTTCGACAAGGTATAAAAAAGAGTTCTGTAAGAGAGACTTTTCATAGCTCAGCTAAACTGTCTTTATTGATTCTTTGGCTTCTTATATAGGATTCTATCTCGAAAGTTTTCCCCGAAAAGGTAGATAATGTTGGTCGTGATACTACGAATGATTTGTGATACTACACTTTGCCATGTCATGTGGGTGTCGCGTGAATATTAACAACAAATTAACGAGATTGGCGAGAGAAAAACAAACTCCTTCTTTCACCTGAAATCCCGTTTTCACGAATTTAAAGAAAGTTTGTCAAACTCTGGAGCGCGGGAGATAGAGGAAAAATACACGAGCAAGATACTTTTCAAATATTTATCGAATTATACTTGAAATTTAATCGAAATGTATCGAATGAAATTTGCCCACTCGAGGCCTTTATAAATTTGCCGACTTTCAACACGGCACGGTTTCACAAGTGGGCAAATGAAAAGAAATATTTATGTCAATGGCTGTTCGAGTAGCGAAAATTCTGCCGTCGATGCAAAAATTTTCAAAATCGAAACGGTTCGCTATGCTTTTTGATACAAATACACTCCACCCGTACACTCGAAATTTGAATGAAAAAGAATGACAAAGTAAATCAAGTTGGACTACGAGGGGGGCGTTATTATCGAATTTTCATAAAGTCGCTTAAAAAGAACGAACGCACGCCTATACTTTGAAGTCATCCAGCCCCTTCTTTATCGTGCTTTCGTACATTTTTTTCTCTCCCCTCTTTTTTCTTTTTTTTTTCTTTCATCTCCTTCTTCCTGTTTTCTTCTTCCTTCCTTCCTAGTATACGAGCGCCTTCTCGTTACCACCCATTATCGTTCCGCTCGTTCACGAGATGTTTTAACGTTAATAATTGAACGAGTCTCGCCCCGGCGAAACAATACAATTTTCGTGCAGCCTTTGTGTCGTCTTTTCTTCACGGACTTTCAGAATCTTTTCCCGATATTCTTTCCAATGCTCCTCTTCGGGGCAATTCTTTTTTTCTTCTTTATCGCGATAATGAACGCGAAAATATAAATAAGGAAAGTTATATAAAGTTAATTTAGTTTCTAATTGTTATTCGAAATGAAAATTTGAAAATCTATATTATGGTGCCAGTGTACTTGTATTTACAGCGCTCTACTAGAGTACAAAAAAAAAAAACGCGTTTTGAAATGATACATTTTAAATATTAATAGCAAGCTTGACTTAGCAACTACAATTGAAATATTTTCTCTTTTTCTGGTATTTATTGAAATTATTATTATTGAAGGGAACGACAGTAACATGCACGTAGACTCGACAGAGTCAGAAATTTTTGACGCACTTATTTAACGGATCGTTAATCTATTGAGAAGTTACACAATGGATCTAGCAGATAAAAAGAAGTAGAAAAATTCAAGACACCACTATCGATAAATTAACGATAAAGGATACGAGTTTAAGAGGACGATAGTTAAGATCTCGGAGACCTTAACTGAACTAATTGGGCTACTTGACATCTATACCGATCGTTTATCTTCGTCGATGCGCACATCTGCGTCAAGTTTCCTCTAAATTCCGGAATATACTCCAATACTGACAAAGATGGCTTATCTGAGAAAGGAACAATTTTTTTAGTCTGTTAAACAGTAAAAGTAAAATATATTTAGGATAAAAAGAACTGCGATTCTTCGATCAAGACACTTTTCTCACAATTTCTTTTTAATTTCTTTTACGAACTTCTGAAAGAAAACTTTTTTCATTTCAACAACGTAATCTCTCACACCGGCTTCCAATACTAGTAATATTACAATATTCGAAGAACCCTCGCTTCAAAGGAGTATAAATCAAAATCAAATTCACGTATCAAGTCACTTTTGATTTTTGTTTAAAAAACAACGAAGACTTTTGAATCAAAAAATCCAAACATAAGCAAGCATCCCCCACTCTCTCTCTCTCTCTCTCGTTTTCGCTCTTGAAAGCTAAATTACGTTTTTTAAATATCGTTTTTAATTAATTTCAACGCTGCTGGGCAAACACCGGGGAGAGAGAAAGAGCAGAGTTCTTTGCATACGCGCGCGCGGTCGTTGAATAGAGAAAGCGCCGACAGGGGTTGGCACGCGAGGACGCGCGTTCCCTTTCGCATTTTACTCATACAAAAGACCGTGTTTTTGCGGCACGCGAATTTCGGCTCTCTCCTTCGTCGACACACCTCTGTCACCGGCAAATTTACGAGTCGAAATTTATCTCTCTACCTGGCCAGACCCGCGTTTCTCCCTTTTTTTTCTTCTTTTTTTCTTTCGCCGCTCCATATAGACTACCCCCTTGTTTGCTCCTTTTTAGCAGATATCCCTCTTTTTTTCTTTACCTTCCATGCCACTTTCGAGGAACGCGAAAATATTTCACGTGCGTGCGTGCGTGCGCGCGCATGTGTGTGTGATCTCACGCTGCGTTTTTATCAAGGGAGATTTCTGTGAATGATCGGCAAATTTGTCTTCGGCGCGGATGTGCAAATATCACGATAGTGTTTCAAGAAGAAAAGACATTTTTGGGGTCGAGAAGAAGAAACTTTTAGAGGGCAATTTAAAGGACGGACCAGAATCATTTCTCTCGGACGAACTGATATTATTTGCTGTATTTTTGTATTCAATTTTTATTCAAGTCAATAAGTTGGTGCATGTAAAATGTTATTTCTTGAAGGTCTGAATTTGTAGAACTGATTACCCGATCAGATTATTAAAAAAAAAAGAAATATTTGGCGTATCAAGAAATTATCAAAAACCCAAAAACTGTATCGAAAATTCTACTGCTATCTGCAATAGCGAGGAAGATGAAATCTAAATTTTTAGATACTCATTCTCATAAAATATCATGTACTTTATACAGTATAAAATAAAATTTTCTAATATAAAACATTGAAGCGTTTTATACTAGATAAAATAATTCACTGACATAAATATCGTAAAAAAAAAAAAAACTGATAAAAGCATTTGTTGAAACGATGGAAAAATAGATCGTTGGCAATTAATAAAGACGTCCCGACAAGATTCAAAGTTTTCCAGCAGCGTTTCATTTCGATTTTACTTCGACTTCGCTATTGGAGAAATTATCGAGTTGTTCAATTAAAACGCTCGAGTGCGAAAGAAAAGTGAAAAATTTCTAAAATTCACAATTCGCGAGAAAAAAGAAGAAATTGCCGTCGCGGTGGAATTTCTTCAGCGACGCTCGATGAAACAGATTACTGGTTCTCTGACGGATGGAAAACTTTAACTTTCTGCGCTCGACAAATCGCGTTTTTTCTATCATCTACCAGCAATTTATTTGCAAAACTCTTCGTCTCTTCAAATAAAATGACATAGCATTGGAAATAATCATTCAAATGGTATTTAATACGTAATTTTGTTGATTATATCTCTCCAACATGTGATATCGTTTAAATTTAAAGTAATCATCAACATGCATTGATTTAAGATTTGCTAAAACAAGTACGATATACAACAGTTTAACGATACATAGTTTCAATCTCTGAAAAAATAATATCCTCCGTCATTTTTTTAAACTTTCCTAAGAAGCACTCTAGTTCATGTGAATTATTTCCGAATTACGTGAATTATTGAGTGTCAATTGACTCGGTTAAGACTGACCACAGAAATTTCTACTTTCTGAAATTTCTTTGTTCTTTTCACATCGTTATTATAGCTTTCATTCTAGGCATTTGATCAGATATTATACTATTATACAAACAACAGCAAATGTATACACGTTCAGTATAATTATGTCAGTAAATTATAAAAACGAGAAGTTGTTGGTTAAATTTAAATATAATGTACCTTCAGAAGGAACAGTCGAGTACAAAGGGCGACCGATAAATCGGAGCACGGTTTAAAAGAGCAGGATTTCGAAAGATCGAAATTGAACGAGCTCTGTAAAACAGCTGGAAGAACAACGCGGAAACACGGTTGATTGAAAACGATTCCTACTGCCCTCGGTGCGGAATACCCACGGATTCGCCCCGCCAAGCATTCCCAGCCGCGTCGTGATTGTTTTAACGAATCTCGATATTTTTTTGTATGCGCGCGATATTTACAGCGGCCGTTTTGTCGGCTCGGTATCAGCAACAAAAAAAAAAAAAAAAAAAGAAAAAAAAAAGAAAAAAAAAAAGAAAAAAAACGGCCAAGTGAATTTCCATTAGCGCGAAAAATACGCGGCTGTTCGATTTAACGCAATTACTTGATACACGCTTTCGAAAATATTGCGTGCTTCCTCTTTTTCTCTCTCTCTCTCTCTCTCTCTCTCTCTCACCTTCCTCTCGCGCGGTAATTACTCAATCAGAGGTATTTTATTCCGTTTGCGCAAGCTGCTCGAATATTTTTCTTGACTGATTCCTCGCAAACATATTCACACAGATGCAAATGCGTGTAACATGGAAAAGATACAATGAATCGTTTCTTTTAATTCGTGATTCTGTGAATATCTTCAAACGCGATTAATTTTTTATTTTTTTAATTTCGTTATTTGAAAGAGAGTGCCTTTGTTCTTGTTTCGTCTCGTTATCAATGACAATGGAATCTTTTAGGAAGGAAGTTCACGTACAAATCTCGTAATTATGTATAATTAATTGTCGTACGTTGTATTATACACAAGGGAACTGGTGTTTCCATGGTACGTTTCCGACAATATATTTTCCTCGATTCATAGATTAAAGCACAGTTGATTCGTTCCCGAGTCTCCGCCATCTAATGAAAGTATGTCTTCCTCGTGGCATGAACTGAATTTTAATTGGAAAATTATAAAATTTTATTTTATACTCGCGTATAAAAAAAAATATTGAAATTTATTTCTAAGCTATAGAGAAGTACGGAAAGCTGGCAATTTCGGGGAGAATTTCGTCGTTACTCTCAGTTTTGCGACACTCCCCGGTGAAATAGGACAGATGCCAGATAGGAAAATCACTCGGGCAGATCTGTTGATTATAATTGTTGAGATACGCAATATCTCAAGTTTTCACCTAGTTTCCTACGGTTTAACTAGCTTAATGCTGGATAACCGGGACCGAGGGCCTCGTTGATAAATCGAGGGATCATCTAATTACCTGCTGCATAACGTACAGTTATACGATCTCCTGACAGACGATATATGCGCGTTATGCCAGGATAAACGAGACGTCCTCCCTCCCCTTTCCACAACTATATACACTCCTTGGCCAACATGACGACGACGACGACAGCCATTACCATCGTCGTTACAACGTGAAACGACATTCGACGCGATTTCACACATTCACGCGATCGATCCACGGATAAAAACGTTGATCGACAGCGCGCTCCGTGATTGAAAAGAGACCAGCGTTAATTAATCAATTCTTCTCTTTTGCAAGCTTTAATTAAGGAAAGGAAGAAATTATCGCGGAACAGTGATTTTGTTCGATGAAGATTTACCTTCCGATAACGATGTTGTGAACGTTTGAAAACGTTTGAAAATTAAAAAAACGAATATCGTTCTTTATAACACTTTAGCAGCAATGTTATTTAAAAACTGAAGGGAAAAAAAACAGATGTGAAACGATACACATTATTTTTTCAGGCATGTCGTACAAATATTTTCAATTCTGTAATTAGTTGTGTGAAATTGGTGTATCCATATCATCGAAAATAAATCATAATATAAATCGCGCGAATTTAAAAAATATTTTTTACGCGAATAAACAACGGGAACAAAACTGAAATTAAACATAAATATTGTACGTTGTTGTCCAATGAGTACGAAATAAAATTCTTCTGATAATTTTTCTGCATATAATTGAAATCTGTATTTATTTGACGAATATTGGAACAAAAAATAAATTGAAAATACGAGGCAAAAGGAGAAAAATACGAACACTACGTCGTTAATATCGCGCGTAGAGAAAATTGATTGAATTTTCAGAAAGCGTTGAAAAGGTTAAAAAACTATAGAAATAACGCCGCGGTAAGAGAAACAACTAAAATCGTTGAATAAACAAGCGGAATCAGATTTTGACTTTTTCTACGGGCCCGGTATGATAATTATTAAGCAAGAAATAGGTCTATTAATGCCTCGACAAAATCGTTTTCCAGCAGCGAAATTTCATTTCGTTTATTTCCAGCGTATCCAACGCCTCTGCCTTCCCGATTATTAAAACACACATTTTTTTCATCTACTTCATAAACTTCGTTGACACTCTGCAAAAATCAAAACGCGCGAAAAATCTTCACGCCGTTGAAATAAAAATCCTTTTATCCTGCCGTGCTGAAGTTGAAATGAAAATATTTCCTGCCTAGAATTCTATGATATTTTTTTAGCGAAGTGGAATTTGGATTGATTAAAAAAAAAAATCTCGAAATTTATCGGCACAAAAATGTGAAGTTCCCCTTCGTCGTGAATTAATGAATTTGAATAAAAATCTATCGCTTATAAATGCATTGTGAATATTTCAAACGTAAATACTCGTTTTTATTTACTCTCGTCTGAATATTATTCCTTTCTTTTCAAAAATCTGTGCTTGTTACATCGTCGAAAGCTAACACTTGTGCAAAGCGTTGAAATTTTTATTTTGCAATTTCGCAGGCCATTTCTAAATTTCACTATTATCACTTCGATTTTCTGTAGCTCTGCTTTTTCTATTCTATCTTACATAAAAGAACCATGTTCAAGGAAGGCTGTAGTATCTTTTTATTGGACGTCGTTTACGGTGTATCGTTTTATTTTTACGCCATACGCACTTACTATCCGATCCGATGAAAAGCCATATTTTTATACGACCAACATAACGTATTAAATGTTCAATCACAGAACACGAACCGAAGTGTACGCATAAAAATTATTTTCAACAAATTCCGCCTCTCGGCAAAAATAAACCGACCTCTTGTTACAATCGTATAACCTAACCACAGAATTTACATGAAATCGAGAATTTACATGAACTATCGAGAACTACATATATTCCATCGGTTGAAAACGGATTATTATCTTTATCTCCCTGGGAAAAAAAACCGAAAAAAACACCAAAATCTGTTTTCCACCGTGTATAATTGCAGTTTTTGAATCATTAATCTCAATTTTCGTTTAATTCTTTTTTGCTATTCTAAGTGTTAGAACTACTGGCAATGAAAATATGAAACTAATATCAGAGAAACGAAAGGGCAAAGAACAGTTTGCAATACCTTAAAGAATACAAACTTTTGTTTATACAGGATGTTTCTGTTTTTTCAGTAGATTCTACGAGTGAAAATATTATATGAACAATGTTATATGAACATATGCTGAAAAATTCGAAACAAGAGTTATTTATTTATTTATCTACGTTAGTTGCATTTCAAAGTGTCCATTTTGATAAACACAAGCTTGACATCTATCGAAAATTGAATTTATTACATTTCGAATTTGTAGTTGATTTTCATTCATTTCATTAAACGTGTTATAAATTCTTTGCACTAATTCTTTACGCGTATTATTAATTTTTTTCCAATGGCATGAGCTCTGATGACTTTAAAGGTCAGGGAATTCGTCCTTCTCGACCCATCCATCTTTGAATAAACCTGACTTTATTATTGCCATTACTTGTATCCGAGCGAAAACTTACTATACTGTTATTTCGAATTTTCGTTATAATTCTTTAACGAAGAAGCATATTTTGAGCATATATATTTATATGACATTTTTTTTCATTTTCACTCGTAGAATCTACTGGCAAACTTATGCTGGAAAATGTAGGAACATCCTCTATATTCTATGAAAAATCGTACAAATCTGTTCAAAAATGCACTGTTGCCGGTCTAAAAAATTTCTTTAAAAAATTACAAATTAGTCACTTTGATTTCCCCCTTGCTAAGTTCAGGTATTGAAAAATTAAAGAAATTCTGGACTAGTTGTTAAAGCCTTCACTTCGGTTTACGATTCTACAAACTATTTTTACTTCCATTCTTAAGTCTAATATCAAAAAGATACGTCAATAGAAATGAAAATTCGCCTCGAAGAAATTTACGACAGTCCAAATTACCACCAGAGAGTTGCAACTTGTAATGAAAATACAAAAATTGAAAAGATAGGGGAAAAAATTCGAGAGTAAAATTTCTTCCGAGTGATCCTAGTTTCACCGAGCGAGTCAATTTTCAGAGGAGTTCAATGCTCGTCTTGACGCCGACTTCGTACGTATAATACGCGGCGTTATTGATCGGATGAATCGTTTTCCCGCTTGCGACGGAATCGGATAAATGAATTATCGATTGTCAAGAAGTCGACCGTCGGTGTCCAGATCGTTCAACTTTCGAAGGGAAATTCGGAAGAAGAGACAGGGACAAATCCGAGTGGCAATTGACACGAGAAGTTAACCCCGATTGTCCCGTTGGCCCGTGTCATTCACCATTTAACTCCGTGGACGCTAGCTAGTGGACGAAACGCCCGAAGAGAACTTCGAGAAGTTCGATGAGTCACGGTAAAACATGCCGATAGAATATTTTCTACGTTACTACGCGCTGCCTACTAACACCTGCGTAGATTCTTATGATTTCCACGTGTCTTTAATAAATAATATCCTTTAATAAATAATCGTTCGATTCTCAGTTTTCTTTTTTCTTTCTTTTTTTTTTTTTTTTATTAAGTACCAAGTTAGATTTATTAGCTGTTGTACAAACGTTCATAAGTCAATAAACTTTGGATTTTCATGCAAACTCATATTTGACAAAGATTAAAGAAATAAGTATTCTAAGTTTATAATAGTATAAAAATTACACTATTCCCCTAACAAATAAATATTATATTATATAAATATAACGTAACAAATATTCCATGTCGGTATTTTACGTACTTTGCTTAGTATTCTGTGCGTGGCATCAAATTTTGTCGAATAATTCAATCCTCGACCTTTGTCACTTGTACGTCAATTTGGGCACTTTACAAAACGTTTAAGGGCATGATATAAAATTAAAGTATTTATAACTGAGAATAAATTATACTCAATCGAATGAAAGTTTAGCCTATTTACTATTAATAACAGAATTTACGAATTCAATTATTTAATTATTTTCACCGTAGCTAGTGATCTTTTGCCATTGTATCAATTTGATAAATTAATTATTGAAAAAATGAAGATTAGTATGCAAAAGACTATTTTGAAGTATGTTCCACTTTTAAAGAAGCACGTTCCCCAGTCTGAATGAAAAGTACCGAGTCAGTAACAGGAGAGATTCTTAGTTATTCAATCTTCCATTTCCGAGGAAATTACATTTCTTATATACCATATTCAGTAGGAAAGCGAGTCTCGAGAATAAGCTACAATTTTGTTATAAAAATCACAGAAGTTCCCTTCATTCTCTTTTCCTCCGTCTCTATCGTCTTTTCCTCTCTGTCGTCTTTTATTAACGGCTTCGCAGTTAATCCGTGGAACAGAGTTTACGAACGAGAAATTATTCACTTAACAGCAGAGTCGTAAAGCGTTAAACACGCGTCGTGATAACGCAATAAAAAAAAAAGTTAGTACTACTTTTCATTGAAACAATCCTAATTAGACATTTTAAAATACGTGTCATTTGTTTAAAATTAACCTTTACACTTTTTTTTCTCTTTTTTCTTTTTTTTTTTTTTTGTTTTTTTACATCTCCGATAACGATGAAACGAAATATATCCAAGTACTTGCTAGCAGTTGCGTTCGTTCGTTCCATTCGGATAATTGAAACGATGAAAATCTACATTCTAAAACTAAAGTATGACATCACATATTTATATTATATTATAAATGTGTTTTGTGAAATTATCTTCCATTCTGTAAACAACTAAGACATAAAATCGTACGAATGTATTCAGATAAATATGATATTTTGTGAAACTATTCGTGTTGCTTGGTGTTTCCTTCAACGAAGCAATATTTGAACAAATTATTTCTCAATCTACGCGCGAGACGTGTCGTTAATATTAAACGAACGTGAAATAAAAAAAAAACGAGTAAAAACAAAAGTACAAGCTTTAGAGAATTGTCCAAGACTGGAAAACAAAAAGAACTCCTCCCCTGTGTGAAGAATAGAAAACACAACTAGTCATCGCGAATCAATTTCCACTGTTCAAACATTCTCCAAAATCTATCAGCCGCTCTCGCGTCGATCCCGAAAGAAAGGGAAGGGGAGAAAATTCTGTCTGTAAATCCTTCAATTCGCTAGCTGGAAAACGCCTGAGAAGGAGCCATCGCGCGAGGTTATCGAGTCTCTCCCACGTCGAATCGTATGCAAATGTTGGCAGGCTAAAAGTGGAGCAGCCGATACGGAATTGGCGCGATCGTCGACTCGAGAGAGAACTCGAGTAATTTTTTTCCCTGGATGGGCGAAGGGCTTGGAAAGGGGGAAAAGGGATTTCCCCGAGAAGAAATTAGCATCTTTCTCGGTAGTGACCGCGTGCGCTGCAAGAGTAAACGCGGCCGGCTCCCATATTGGATCGTGCTGATTCGATTCTACCTCGTTGAAACCGTCCCCGCAATTAACCCCGATGACGTCTGCGGCCGAATCTTTGTTCGTTCGCGTTGACTGATGTCTCTTTAGAATGATTGACAGATCGTGCCGGCTGTAAATCGTTCTCCATGCCTCGCCGAGTTTCGTCTCTCCCGCGATCCCGTCCTCCTTTTCAATCTCCTCGAAAGCTTCATCGAAACGTCACCGAGCCAGCTAGCCGAGCCGAATCTCGAGAACTTTCGGGTTAAAGTGATCGGGTGCGACGACGGTCCGAAGGAATAAATCGACCCTCTCGGCCGTCTTAGATGGATGACGCTTGATTACCGATCCAGGCGGTCAAGGTTTCAAAGGCTGATCGCGTCAGACGTTTATGGAAGCTGGAGCCAATCAATTTGGTTTGTCACATCGGCGAATATTGACCATCGAATAGTGTTAGTACTGTCGAATATTACGATTTTTAACTTTATTTTTGATTTCACAGCCTCAACGATGAAGGACAATTTAATGAAATTAAATCATCGAGTGAAAAATTGTAAAATCAAGCAATCTAACGAATCAGTAATCCTACTTAAAAAGAATTAAATTTAATTACCCATCGAAATATTGAAAAATATGAAAATCATTTTGTACTGTAATGATTGTTGATAATCATAAATCCAATTCGTAATATTTCTCTCTGTACAAAAAGAGGAAATTTTATGTTTTTTTATGAATTTAATAATATAGCGCAGAAATAAAATCTTTAATTTGAGATAAATTTATGCACAAATGACTGTTACATAATTAAAGAACAGTTTTCAATTCATGCAGTTATAGGAAAGATAATATAAAAATAGGAAAACAGAGAAATATATATTGCGATGCTAGTCGGTAAAACAGATGGTATTACAAGCTAGGAATTATACTTCGAATTATACAGTAAGAATCAAATGTCCACTCCAGCGATAGACGTACTACTCTTACGAACTGATTCTACGAATCATTTCTAAATTGAAGCTCAGAACACGGGATTTTTTGTAATTTTTCGTCATTCCGTATACATTTCACACGTATAGACTAATTTTTACAAACATCAAGTCATTGGAATTTTGGGAATTTTTGGATGATGACTCACACGTGATTTTCTTCCTCATTTTATATATCTATATATTTTATATTTCTTTATATTTTCATTTAATTTATATATCTATTTTATTAATCTATATCTTAAAATATATTTATATATCTCTATTTCATTTAATTTTCTTTGAATGAACATACAATTTACGATTAACAAACATTTATTATTTACTCCTAATCGGAGATGAAGCAAAAATCTGCGATAAACCTGACAAATTAAATAGTATCGTAATTCGTTTAATCCGCAGAGGAATATTTCGATTTAATTCGAATGAAAATTTTTACTGGCGCTAGGTCGATCGACTTTTAAAAGTTACGAACATTTCGATTTTACGAGTTTGCATTTTATGACCTTCTAGTGATACTTTATTGCCACTACAGCCGTTTTACTTTATTGCGTTTTCACTTTGAACAGTTCCATTTTAACAGACATCAGCATAATAATGTTCCAATCGTTCCAACTTCTACAAGATGTAAATATATATCTGACATGTAAAATTAATTATCGCAAATATTGTCCATTTTTATTCAATATTTCATAGCCAGTGTATTTTATTACCCAACAGCGATATTTTTTATATCGCGGTTCAAGTTGCTGATGAAAATTATACTCACATGAAAATCACGCCAAGTTAAAGTGCAACACCAGGACAGAATGTACATATTTCTCACTTACCTGAAACAAACAAAGACTTACGCAATGAATATAAAAATATTTCAATTTCTACGTGAAAATATATTTTTCTAAATTAACAGTAGTGAGGATTTGTATCTCTCCTATATTAGGATATATTTCTTAAAATTGAGTTGCTCGAAAAACATGAGGTTTCAAAGAAACGATATTTACGTTAATATTACTTGTTTAGACAAGGACTCTTGAATTTAAAACGAGATCCACTTGAGAAACACTTAACTCCAAATGTCAAGCTACTTTCGACGTGGCCTTAATATCCTACATTAATACTATAATTAAATTAAATAAATTTCCAAAAAAATTATCCAAGCGTCCGAATTATAATATCTTATCGTGCCAAGAAACTTCATGCAACTTTCCAAGCTAATAATAAATGATTCATAATTTAATAAATAATTAATAACCATACAATATTAAAAACCAAAAATTTATGATTTACATAAACTTGTTTATATTTAAACATGTAATAATTTGTACAGAAAATAATCAAAAATTAAAATTACTTTACACTACGAAAAATCAACAGATTACAGAAATCGTTAAAGAAATTCAACGTGTAGAAACCACGTATCTTCAGCCCTGTGGCAAAGAAACCTTTCCCGACTCATCCTGCATCGTCGTAAAAATTCAGCAAGGAAAGATTCGACATCCTCTCCCCTCCCCTCCACCCGCAGAAAACCAAACGAAGCAAATCTCCAACACATCCGAGAGTACAACAGAAATATGTTTCCCTCCGCCGTGACGAAGCTAAAAAGTTTGTGAAAAAAAGAAAAGAAAAAAAAAAGAAGAAACGTCATTCTTCAACGACGTTCGATCAATTCCCCTTCGCATAAACAAGAAAATCTGTCGGCGAACGACGGGCAATCTCGGCCCGTGGATCGTTCGATTTTACGATCGCGAGAACAACGACGCGGCTTGGCTTGATGCTTCGCAGCGTGCTCGATGCAGCAAAGTTCCTCCCTCCTCTTTTCGACGGGAAACGGGGCCGACGACGACAACCGCCAAAAGGATCGTCGTCGTCATCGTGGTCGTTCGTCTCTTCAGGGGACGTCGGGAGAGACACGGAGCAAGATAAAAGTACGGGCTGCAGATGTTGCAGCTTTGCGGGAGGGGACGATGCCTCCAGCGGCGTGTGGACACACGCTGCGACCACATGTTCCGCAGATCGCCGGAGGACGACGAATCGGCACTGCCGTGTGCCATCGAGCATTTTCGAAAATCACACACGGCCCGACGCGTCGTCGTCGTCGTCGTCGTCGTCCCGTGCGATTTGCTGACTGGTCCGATTCGAATAGCGTAAGGATGGACGCGAGAAACCGGTTCGACCTCGTCGATTTTATAGGAAGGGGGATGGATGGATAGTCAGCAAGGAGAACGAGCTGCCAGTGACTATGGAGGAAGAAGGTAGTCGCTTCGCGTGGAAAGCGTGTAAATCGAGCATGAAGAACTTCTTGCAGGTCGATTCGAATCTGAAAAATAGCAATACTTTGCTGAGACAGCCAGTAGTGTACGTATCGCTCTTGGACAAGGCGTATTTATTTCAATCAGGATAGCGGATAATTTCATAGTCGCGTGTACATCGGCGGCTAGATTCAGTAGCATTTACATTTCTTTTCCTATACACTTGGAAATCCGATTTTTGTATTAGAGTTTTCTTTTATTGATCATTTTAGCTTTCTATGCCATTTTAGAAAGTAAAATATATTTACAAATATTAGTATATTTTTAATTGAACAACTCGTTCATTCTCCACGCTCAAGTATCCGAGGATTAAATCTAAGCTTTTATCCAATCCAATTTTTGTACTAGATTTTTTCTTTCATTCGGTTATTTTAGTTTTCTGTGTCATTTTAATACACAACACGTAGTTGAAGAAAATATATTTACAAATATTATTATATCTTTTGTAATATTTATTTATTATTGAACAACTCACTAACTTGTTGGTTGCACGTTATTGCGAATTTAAAACAAGCTTGAATAGTTAAATGGATGCCAAAAAAAAAAGCAGTCAAATGTAACATTTTAGTAACAGCCGATATTACATTTTATTGCGTTATATATAAAACGTACGAAATGCGTTTAAGTCAGTCGTGAAACTTTATATCAATTCGCTTTGTAAATTGTAAATTCAACAGACACTTAGGCAGACAGACAGTGGAAACAGAAGTAAAACGAGTTTCTTTCGAGACTGCGATGATTGCGAACGTTTTATTCGTTGATTCGGCGCTGAAAGGCAATAAAGCATTTTGCTGGAAAAACCAGCAATACGCTTATTGATGTTGGATAAAACATACTGAGTTAACTGTGAAACGTTTATGCTTATTTGCTAGAAATTGTTCTTTAACAGGAGTTACTGCAATTCTCCCATACATACAGTTACAAATACACATACAAAAGTGCGTATTCGAGAATTTTGTTTGGTTTTTGCACCAACAGATGTAAAACGAGTTTTTATTATTACCTTTGAATTGTTATTTGAACGGTTTTACGTTTCAAAAGAGTAGTTGGCAGTAACCATACTCTACCGAAAGAGTCAATAATATACTTGTTTACCGTTGGAAAAATACTCTGTCTTTCTGTCGATGTGTAATTGGACAGATGAAAAATTTGGAGTTTATGACATGCACGTATCTAACTGTTGGATTTTCCAACGAATCGGAACGTAGAAAACCAAGTAACATTGTCATTATAAGAAATGAAATAATGAGAAATGAAATTGTAAAAGTAACGAGTAAAAATTGTAAAAAACTCTCGATAGTACGAGTGAAATTGTATTGAATTTAAACAAACGTCAATAAATTTCTATTACCACGATCTTCGAAAATTTTCGATCGTATGCACTCTTTGTCAATCTCCTTACTTTCTATACATTCTCTCTTTGTCAGAAAATCCCCAGACAGACGTACTCTAGTAAAACCAGCAAAATCTCTACTCCAGGGAAAACACGCCGCTGAAGAAGTGAAGAAACGATCTATCGGTGTTTCGACACAGGATAAAATAAATCGCAGCAGCGATTACAAAGCTGCAAAAGTATCTATTATATCGTTGCCTCTCGCGTTACTAGATTACACAGTCAATCTGCTTTCGACGTTTCATTTTTTTTTTTTTTTCAATTATCGCGAGCAGGTCGCGCGCAATCCCCGTTCGTCGAAACTAATCAAACGAATCATTTGTTTATCGATAACGAAATCAAACAAAAATAGTGCGGAGCGTAGAGAGAGAGAGAGACACACACAGACAGACAGACAGAGAGAAAGAGAGAAAAAAAAGAGCAGAGAAGAAACCAAAAATGAACGAACCATCGTGAACGCTCGGAATGTGTTTTGTTTTATTTTACCTTTTTTCCCTCCCCTCCTTCCGCCGCCATTCTTTTTTCCGCCGTTGGAATGCAATCTCGCGATCGAGCGAAAAATCAATGACCGTTCGAAAGCAATGACGCGAACACGCGTATATCGGTCGGAATATCTGCCCTGTAAATGCAATTCAATTGTACAGTAGCGTTGTTGTTCGTCGATTGCGCGCTATTTATCCTGCCTAATGACACGCAACTTCGAAGGAATGGGCTTGTACCATCCGTGTTCTCGTTCGCGATATACATATGTAAAAAAAAAAAAAGCGTGCCAGTTTCAAGCAAGCGCAACGAGAGCATGCGTCCCCCGAAGTTTCGAGTCATTTGCTTTTTAATCGTATTTCTACTAAATCTTTTACCAATTTATAACAGACTGGTATCTACGTGGTAGATTTGCAAAATATAAAACAATTTAGTTCGCAAAATAATGAAGCGATTCTCTTTACTTTCGTAGAAAAAATTGTAGATAAAAGTATAAGAGATTAACTTGAAAAAGAAGATAGGAGAAGTTTCAACGATTATTTTTCACAATTCGGTGATACAAAACTTTCGATTGATAATGATTTATAAAAGTTCGACGTGTCTCGCTTGAACATGTTAATTTTATGATATTTTTATAAGCATTTGTTTGATATTATCTTTTTCCCTAGATACAACGTCATTGCCGAAATTAACTAAATTATAGTGTTGTCGATAGTAAAAAAGAAAATTAGAAACGATTCGCTTGGATACTTTATGCATGTTACGGTACGTTGTACAAGGATTCGAAAGGATTTAATTCGCCGTTATTAATTTCTCGTTACGGTTTTCGGTAAAATATGCAGATAGGTCGATGATTGTCACCGCAATTTGCATTTCTTTATCACGATCCGAGTACAGGTGTAGTAATCTGAAACACAAGTAATCTTCTGTGGTTGAGTGGAGCGTCAAGTAGTATTTAAGTCTTTCCGATTTTGTCGCCTGGAGTGGATTTATGATATTGACGACTACCACGATTTGCTACTCGCGATGTAAAAGTCACGCTATAGATTGGTTCTATGCACATAATAATAATTATTTGAAAAATTTCCTTGAATCCTCTATATATTTCAATAGATATTTAACACTATATATATATATATATATATATATATATATAACTCATAATATATATATATATTATGAGTTTTATATATATATATATAACTCAAATTATATTTTTTGTATCTGAAGAATAAATTAAATTCTTTCGCAAACTCGCAACGACGGATCAAAAGAATAAAATCGGTCAAATATTTCATAAATTTCGAAATATTTCGAAGTTTGACGCGCGAAAGAATATTAGTCGTCTACTTTATTTATTAACGATTAACAAAAAAAGCGATCGAGTATTTAAGCGTAATATATTAAAACATGATAATGTTTGTCAGATCGAGGTATCCATAACTCGAGATATATCGAATTTCTAATCTGATTAACCCGCCGGCTTTTTTCCCGCTTTATGTATAATTTAACAGATCCTGAAGTATTTCACCCGTTGGTGAACCAACCAAGGCTTCCCTTTAAATTTCATCGTAGACTATTCGCAAATCCTTTACCTCTCTGAAACCTTCCCTCCAACTTGGTTATAAGCTTCTTCGGTATAGTTTACCGAGGGTCGTCAGTATTCACCTCAGATATATTTTCGTTAAATATTCAATGACATTATTATTTCAGATCGGGTTTCTGGATAATTTCGGCAAACCATATTAAACGGGCCACGTTAAAGGGAAGGTATTTTCATTTACTGTAATTTCAATTCCCCGTAATACATATATTTCCATCAGAGAATCTCTTTCGATTGGCACACTTTACAAATTCTTTTCCGATTTTTTTAATTCGATTTTTTAATAGGTTTTTCAGAAAACCTATTAAATTGTCCTGAAATCCCGAGAAATTAAATTCGAACGAAGGAGTTCTTTATTATTCAACGTAAAACCTTTGGATACAATGAAATCATTTCGATGTTATAAAATTTCGATGTTCATTAAAAATTCATTCGTTAATGATAGAATACATAATAAATGTCTAATTATTTGAGTAACGTTGTTCATCCTCTTATAATCACGATAAGGGAACTAATTGTACGTCCAACGCTAACTGAATTAAGAGCGAACGCAATATTCAGCCGACGAAGATTTCAATCTCGAAGATTAGAGAATACAGAATTTCAAGTTTTGAAAGATTCTTCTGACGTAATATTTGATCTTTAAAATAGATGATCTAATTTTAATTGTAACTTCCAATTTCTAAAGAATTTTTAATTTACGAACAATCGATTTCAATTAACCCATTCGCGCGGCAGTCGTTATGTATATTTTATGGACAAAACGCACTTATTTTTAGGCAATGCAATGTAGAAATTATTCAAAAAACAGACTAGATGATACTGAAAGCTGATATGGTGGTATGGTAGTAAAGAGGAAAATGAAAAATATAACGTATTACTATTTCTTAATAATAAATTTTCCAAAGAAACTTCTTTAGTAAACAAACAAAAGATTGTGTGTGTGTGTGTGTGTGTGTGTGTGTGTGTGTGTGTGTGTGTGTGTGTGTGTGTGTGTGTGTGTGTGTGTGTGTGTGTGTGTGTGTGTGTATTAATTATAATAATTTATTTCAGTATGATACTTTTTGAAACATTCTAAAATATGTACAGTTACCAAACAAAGTTCACATTCCCAAGTAGTTTCACTCCTCTTTTTGTATTTTTTTCTTTTTGTAATTTCCACTATTTAGCATCTGTGCTGTATATCTATTTGTTTCAACAGCTATAGCGTTTCAATAATCATCCGTCAATATTAGATTGAATAAATCTATTACAGTGGGATTATCTCCTAATTTTTCCAAAAATAAAGGGTTTATACCTGGTGACTCCGTGAAGATAAAACTTTTTCGATTATTATCTTTGGGAACCTAATCCAATCATTAGCGCTATTGTCACTTGAAGTTTCATTTGTTTTTATTGCATCCTCATTATCAGAATCTTCGGAAGATATACGTGTAAAACTTTTTTTCTGTCTTTGAAAAAAAATCTGTTCATCGCTGCCGTTATCACTATACTTTTCAAAATTATTTTTACGTTTGCTTAATTACAAACAAAATTATTTCGTAATTAATTAAAACAGTGAAACTATTTCGTAATTATACAGAATAATTATTATTCGAAATGAATCGCAATACAACACAGCGTTATCCCGACTATTAACTTGCATACGTTAATGCATATTATTGCCACAAAAATACACCACGAGCCTGACTCGTTATTCTGCGCGAATGGGTTAATGCATTTACAGCACTAACTCTTAACAATTTTGTACCGTGAAAGTCAAATCTCAATCACCTTTACTGCTAGAAATTTTATATAAAACAACCCTCTGTAAAATATATAAATAAAAATTTATGTTCTTATTAGACATTTTTTTTCACATTCTTCATATTTTCATTTCTCAAGTATAAGACTTGTACTTTAATAGTCAATGACGATTAACACTAGTGGTCCAAAATGACAAAAATTTATGTTGAATATTTCATAGATGAAAAAAGCAGTGAATTTTTAGATACTTGTGTGTGGATCTCTGATGAAAATCTTATTCTTACGCTCCAGTGTTAAAATGGCAAACCAATTCTGATCGTAACTCCCACTTTCAACGTTAATCTTTTCACTTAACAATGCTTGAACGTTAAACGAGGCTTCGTGCACGCGTCGTCCCCTTGATTTTTCCATAAAGCGGTGCGCAATCCAGCGTCTGCAACGTATTTTTCGCGCGACAACGCTTCTCACGCGACAATGGTCAAAGAACGAACGAGTTCACCGAACTCCGCATCTCCGCGTCTACTTATAATAGTTTGCTAGATGTTTTTTCTCCTCTGGATAAACGTTGTTTACCTTACGCGTTGGTTCTTCATCGCGGTATTACGGCAAATGGGGCCAGATAAAGAAAATACTCCGGGTTTTCCCCTCGCTGCATTGACACGCCAGACACGTGCACTTCGAGCATCACAGTGCTAATTACTAAACACAAGCTCCGTCGTCTTATTCTGTTTATCCAACGTCGACACTAATTAGCTGAAATCGGCGTACTTTAGCGTGGCTGAACCTGCTTTCGTCGGCTCGACAACTTTCTTACGACCTCGAACGGCATCGACTAGTTAAAGACTTTCCAAACGCCTCGGCTCTCGACGTGTAATTTACATGTGACTAACACGTCCTTGCAATCATGATTTTGCCGTCTTTTATTTCTTTTTATATCGTTTATATCGCTGCGTCCCTTTCGTTCTGTGCACGATTATAAGAAATTAAAAGCGGATGGATATATTAAAAAAAAAAAAACACGTTATTTCTAAAAATTCGATTTTCCATTTTGCTGTTTTTTTTTCGTTGATTTCCTAATTCCATCGCGCGAATAGTTAAGAAACAAACGACGTGACAGGAATGTGATATGAATTCTAATATCAACTTGCAAAAAGAGAGGAAATTATTTTATTTGTGGCGCCGTTTTTTGTTTATTTAATTACTTAATTGCGTTCGATTGTTCAATAGCATCTGCTCGATCATTTACTACAATTCACGCTCGGATGTTAAAAAAGATTTCCGATAAAAATAATAGAAGCTCGTGATTAATCGTCATGAATATGCATACAATTTTATTATATCAATTTAAATTTGGCAGAAGTGCCGCGATAAAAGTTATTGAATAAATTTCGGAAAGGTCATGGTATTCTAGGCAATTTTTTACTGCATAAATTATTCCAGGAGGACTTGTAACGATCATAAAAGATGGTTATTAATAACTTTTAAGTAAAAGCGCATCGATTTATTAATTTATCATTTTTAAAAAAACGAGAAAGTTAAAAAATTTTATATCACTATAGATATATACTTTTAATACATTATATTTATACATTTATATTTTTCATATCGTAATAATAGAAATATCAGGGGAAAATACGAACGAATAAAAAGTAATAATCTTTGAATCAAGAGAAAAAAATACACAAACCACATAACAATTGACGAAATCTGATCGATATTAATATTGCAGTAACAAATCGTTCAAATTTAACAGAGAGAGAGAGAGAGAGAGAGAGAGAGAAAGAGAGAGTGAGGTTGAGATTATAGCTGATATCGCCCGCGATTTCCCGCGCTTTGTCCTTCGATTATCGCCTATTGTGACATTTCCTTTGCCAGTCAGATAGAAGCTAAATGGTAATCCCAATGGCGCGCGAGCGTGCACCCGTTCCGCAACCAGTTCTCTATGATCCGCTTCAAACAGAATCTTAATGTCTTAATCCATTTCGAGTTCGGATTCTAGGTTATGTAAACTTCGTTCCATACGTCGCGAGGACACGGAAGGGATGTCTCAATAAAAGCGACGCGTACGCGCAGAAATTCCACTTCGATACAAGAACATACACGCAGAAATAACATTTTAGAGAAATAACATTTTTATTAGAAAATTCTACGTACACACGACAGCGTTTCGCTAATTTCTCGTTCGACTTCCTATAACTTTTCCAACTCCTATTACCGTGTAATCCCGAAGTTACACGAGTTATAAACGGTTCTGTTTTTCTTTTTTTTTTTTTCTTTTGAACGTTAATATTTTGAACGAGCAAATATTATTTACACGTGCACAGAGGATTAAATTATTTTATTATTCGAAATTTTTCAAAAGATCTGAAAGAAATTCTAAATGCTCTAAAAATTCTGAAATATTTATCCATCTACAAGCACTTAAAATACTTACACTAATTACTCAAATGTAACTACTTATCGTTATTTGTAAACTACACAATCTGGATAAAAATAAGAATTTACATTGAAAAAATGCAACCTCAGTTGCCTCAACGTAGAATTGAACGTGATACAAATCCGTGTGACATAAATGTGACGTAAGTTGCGATACGAATCTATAGATATCGAAGGGCACAACGAAAGAGTCGTTTTAAAAATATGACCTCCACACGTCAGAGAGAGAGAGAGAGAGAGAGAGAGAGAAACGAAATTTCGTTGATTTAAAAGCGACAGTCGAGACATGGACGAAACAACATCTTGCCCGATATTTATTCGAAACGATCCACGTTTTCCACGTAGGAGGGAACTCAAAGGATCCTCTCTCGTGGCATTCTACTCGGTAGTCAGAGGTCTTGTTTCAGCAAGAATATTCCGCAAAGTGCACGGCCACTAACACCGAAGTAAATTTTGCTATTCGATTACCGCGTAATTGAGTCGTCTGACACCTAACGACCATTAACAGACATTCCCCTTCCATCGACGCACAAATCAACTGGCGCTAAATCTCGAAGCAATTCCCCTCAACTCCGTGCAATGTCTCTCTCTCTCTCTCTCTCTCTCTCTCTTTTCTTCAGGAGAACCTGTCCAAGCGCAAGAACGAAAGTGAGAAAGGAAACGAAGCGAGAAACAGAGACGAAGAGAATCGTAAAATCTAAAAGGAAAGCTGTTTGTTGTCTCGCTTTTCTCTCCCATTCGGAGAGCAATTTTTGGCCCCCCCCCCCGAGTAGAGCCAACCGTTCATAATTTCACCGCGCATAATTCCGCGTCGGACATCCGCGACGTTAAGATGCATAAAATTACGACCGAAACTTCCAGGCATGATTTACGCGGGTGGCTTTGTGGTTGATGTTGGTAGCGAACTTCCTTGGCGATCAGGTGTCAGGATAAGGGTTTCTTCCTCGGGGCTTCCCCGAGGAGCGAGATCTATCCGTGTGCAACGTGAAAGGTCCTGATTTTCGTCCAGATAGAGTAACGTGATACTCTCTTGTCCGAAAAGAAATTATCCTATGCGGATGTGCGTTACCGTATGGGTTTGCCTAGCCAGCGACCATTTCTTTTATTGAGTTCTTATTCGAATTAACATTAACGAAAGTTCGTCTCTCCTGTCCTGTGTACGAGAATCTGTGTACAGATTCGTAAAACGCTATAGGTAACAGAGGCCTGTTTTCGCATGTTTAATGAATATTATAGTGAGACGCTTCGTCCATGCAACTAATACGATTAATCAAACTAGAATGGATTAAAAGTTTCTTGCCATCTATTTTTTTTTTCTTTTTAATAAAACATCAAAATATGAGAGAAAACTAATTTTATTTAACTGTAAATTAAATTTAAGTTCAAACACGATTTTTCCATTATGTTTTAAAAATTATTTCTTTCAAATTAAAAAAATAATATTACGAATTTATTTTATAGTAGGAAATGATTTTTGTGGCCCACCACTGCATCCATGTATACATTATTACAGTGTTAATTAAATTAAATTAAGCGGATTTTTATAATATCCAGCCCGTTCAAAACGTGCACGCTCTACAGAAGTATCAAAAATTTCGTAGAAAAAGACTACAGTGGAAAATAAAAATTGTACTTGTACGATGAAATAAATATAAGAATGACACAGAAAAAGGAAAAACGGAAAATAAAAATAAAAAGTTAAACTAGGATAAGAACTACGCATTTCGCATTCAGTCGCTTGTGGATCGCTGGCGAGGACAGGAAAAATATTACTATACGAAAAGTTGCAGAAGATAGCAGTGTGATTATTGAAAAAAAAAGAAAGAATTGTAATTATCCAAGAAAAAAGAGAGGTAACTAGTATTAGCTATTGCAGCGAGAGAAAGGAAAAGAAGAAACAGAAGACACTATCTGTATATTTTCTACGATAAAATATTCGTAGATAAGTAAATTACAGATTTCAAGGAGGAAACACGAGGAAACGACGTGTCGTGTCATTCAATTTTACGATCACGTATCCTATATTAACGAATAATTGAAATTTTATTCTTTGAATATTTTCGTTCGTTAATTTTAATTCTCTAGAGGTCTAGTCTATAGCGCCACGTTACGACGTTTGTGCGCTCACTGTGGATATTTCAAAATTACACACAATTACGGAGGTTTTGTGTATTGCTAGAATCAAAATATTTCGTAAGAAACTTTTCGTTACGGACTATGTCCCGCTACGTTGAAACTACCTAAAATTCAGATTTATAATTACTGCCAAAGTATCTTGAATGGGAAAGTTCAAATATTTTAACTAGTGGTTTAGAATCTGTAATTACTATCAGGCAACCTCAAGTTTACCACCGCAATATATTGGATTTACATACACCGCCTCTCGTAGTTATTCGGCCGACTTCGAAAGTTGATGGACGTTGTTCGAATAATGGTAATAATTCGAGCTAATAACACGACTAAAACAGCGTTCGATGTGCTTTAAAAAATTCTATATCCTAATATCAAACGAGCCTTGTTTAACTCTCACAGTCCTAGAATTATTGAGAATATTTTCTTATTTGTATCAACATCCAGAATGACAGGAAGAAAATCTATTTGCTCCTGCATTATTTATTTATTTGAACATAATAATCTGCGTTATTTATTTTAATTATGATACTTCAGGAGAAGCAAGTTCGAAGTAAAATGTAAGAACTGTGTTCTTTTGAATTATTCTAATTGTAAGTGAATTCATGTAAAGATTTTCATGCATAAAAAATTTCTAAAAAAATTTTTCAAACAAGAGTATACGCACGAAATATAAAACATCTAAGCTATACTGTTTTCTATTGCATTTGCTCCCCGCGGAGGTTCCGATTTTTTTTCCTAATTCTTCGAAATTTTGCACAGAAATCAAAAATCAAAACTTACGTAAAGTAAACTCCACTCGCAACGGGCAAGAGAAAAACAGAAGAAGAACAAAAAGAAGTCGTCTTTTTTCATTTCTCTGTTTTGCTTGACTGACACGATTGACTCGAGGAGTAGAGTGCACGCGAGTTACTGTTTATTGTTAGAAGCAAGTCGAGAGGCAATGATCTGTCGTTACTTTGACCGTGTAAGTCGCTCAGACATCGGGCGTATCGATTGCATTAACCATCTTTCTGATTAAATTGTGCAATTTGTGCATCGGGGATCCTCTTTTCGATGCACCGAGTAAAATGGCCATGTATATACGTCGACGCGTTTCATCATCGATCTACCGATCGAGTTTTTTTTATTGTCAGCACGCTCATCCCCGGGTCTCTCTGTCTCTCTCTCTCTCTCTCTCTCTCTCTCTCTGTCGGTAACTAAGTTTCTTTCAACTTTGAAGATTACTCCTTTGAAAAATTATTTAACCTTTTCACGGATTCAACGAACAACAACCGAAGGAATCACGCGCGTGTATCGTCTGCGAATGTTCGCAGAATCCGAGTTCAGAGGAAACACGTTCCACTGAAACTGGATCAAGTGTACCGGATCTTTCGGTGGCTCCGATTGTTTGAACGAAGGAAATTTGGTCGGAATGTTGAATAACGAAACCTCTCGACGAACTATATCAGGAAAATGGAATTCCTATGTTCTACTCTACGCGAGAAACTTTTATTTTTCTATCGAGATTAACCCGCCCTCTTATAATATCTCGCTCGTGGCACGTACCACAAGATCTTTTTAACTCTTTCTTTTTTATTAAGTTGTTTAAAATTACTTTTCTTGATAGACTAAACTAAACTAAAGATCGATAAGTGCAAACTGTGCAAGGTCATTCACATGTAACTTGCACACCTGAAATAACTTTTCAATTACGATAACGTCTAATGAAAAATTTTGTTTGATAAAACAATAAAAAGTTGTATGGTTTTAAGGGAGGCAAAGTATAACGTATCAATTTTTTGTAGGCTTCGAAATTTCCAAGATTATCCTTACTTTTTTTTTTTTAATTGGACATATATTTTTTTTCATCACAAAACGGAAAAATATCAAATTCGAAGTAAAAAAGTATCAAGTCACATTTATCCTAAATTTAATAGTTAATGAGATATTTTACAATAATTTGATTGTCAACGTTCATGAAACATTAATGTGTGGCAAGTCAATGATCCTAATACTCTGTGCAATTTTCATTCTTGAGACAAATTATACATATAACGTTCAAATGCTTAGTTGAGGAGATTGAAGGAAAATTTACGAAGCAAGGAGTTGAATATAATTTTCTCATGTTTGTAGTTTTGTAACTAAACGTACTTTATTATATATAGCTATTATAATCGATCAGGTCTTATTGTCAATTTAATACGGGAAACAATGCACAATAATAATTTTCGGATAGTACGAAAAAAGATTAGATTTTTTCATTTTTTAAAACAAGAACTAAACAAACGAGAGAATGCAGAATTTTAAATCAAATTTTTAAACCGGTCGTTTGACATTGATACGTTTAGTGTTAAATGATAATTTTTAACATTGGTAACATACAGGAAAATTGGTAACGTTCAAATGTGAAAAAATATGTTCGCAAAGAAACAACACCAAAAAGATTATCTGATTTTCATGAGCAAACAGTATGAAAAAAATGCTATGAAAATAAAAAAGGACAAAAATTAGAACATTTAAAATTTCACTGCGGACTTTTATGCAATTTTAAAATATCATATTATCATGAACATAATTAGAGAATTGAAATTCAAACAAAATATTTTATTTATTCATAATTATCATGAAAAATATTCTAAATATATTGTATATATTAAACATTCTATATTTCAATATTTCATAAAAGACGAACTATAAGATTTCTTTCAAATTTTTGAAAAGTTAGGCACATTTGAGAAGTTTTGTTTTATCATGAACATGACCAGAGAATTGATACCCAACCAGAATTTCACTTATTCAAAATTATCATCAAAGATATTCTACTACTTTAAATACATATATTATATATTCTATTAAATATTTTGTGAAAGACGAACAGTAAAAATATATATACGAATCCTCTCAAACGTTGCAACATTTGGAAAGTTAGTCACGTTTGAAAAGCTTTATATTACATGACTAGAGATTTGAAACCCAAATAGTTTTTCATTTTATTCATAATTGTTATGAAAGGTATTCTACTTATCGAATATACATATATATATTCGATATTCTAAATATTTCATGAAAGACGAAACAGAAAAAGATTTATAAAAATACTCTGAAACGTTGCAAAGTTTGAAAAGTTAGACACGTCTGAAAAGTTCGAACAACGCTCGTACGTTTATTACTCGGCTGGCTCGTACGTACAATCTACTCGTGTAAGTATGGCGCGGCGTGTCTCCTTGTTTCAACGCGAGCAGTCGTCGAACACAACGGAGGAACAGGCTCGCGCTCACACGCGGACCTGTTTTACGATCGGCTGTAATTGTCGTTTCAGTTCAAACACTGAACAAGTAGGATAAAAGCGGTAGCACGGTCGGACTGGAAGTTAACGATTCGAGAGCGAAAAGGCAAAGTTGAAGAACCTAAAGCGGCCAGGATAAATATAGATAAAACACCTTTGGAAATCGAGGGAACGAGCAGAAGAGAAGGAAAGAGATAACGCCGTGGCCCGGGCCACGAAAGACGCCTATATACTACGCCCGGAATAATATTTAAACAGAGCGTAAAACGAAACGGACGCTGATCCAACAGGAAATGCAAATCGTTTTATCGGGAATTCCTCCACGGTCTCGTTCTCGTCTCTTTGTATCTCCGCCAGTCAACGGAGATTAAACGCTAACTCCGCCGGCTAATCGTTATTTAACGCTTAACATTCTCCTCCACTCAATCTTCCGTTTTCTTTTCTCCGTGTTCTACCTCCGTTACATTCGCGTCTCGCTATCTTATTTGTCCGTCTGTTTCTCACCTGTTTATCTATTTATCTACTTTCCGTAGAGATCGTGCGGATCCAACGAGATCCAACGAATGAAAGGAGAAAATGGCGTCTCTCGCTTCCAAGACAGCCTCTGCAAGTTTCCTGAAGTTACACCCGTTTATAAAAGATTAACCCGTTAATATCCAGAAATCCTCCACGAGCAACACGGATTTAGGAAGAAAAATCATTTATTTTCTCTCTCTTTCTCTCTCTGTTTCTTTACTCGAGAAACGTCGATTACATCGAGTTATCGTTCGGGACGTGACTGGTCCAAGGCTAATAATCACATCTCGAGTCTTTTCAGCTTTCTTCTCTCCCCCCCCCCCTCCCCCAGTCGACGCTTCTCTTGGCACACGAGATTGTGTGAAAACGACGGCTGACGATGTTAAAACTACACGCGTTTCCCGCGAATTCGACGTCGAAAGCTTTCCATTAGTTTTTCTTTGCTCGTTTTTCATTGCACGCGGTATCAGTAGGATATCGTGAGTCAATCTGAGTACTGGAATCACACTCGAGGGAATCTCGAATTTATCCTCGACTCGATCGGAAACTACTCGTGGAACATTACGCATATTACGAGAGGTTCGTTATGAATTATCGATCGAATCGAGCGCGCGATTAAAGACAGGATACTTCAAGATCCTGTGAGCCTACAATTTGACACCGGTGGAAAATTATTGATCGGCCAACGATTTGCATCCGGCCGGCGCGGTTCGGTTACAGCAAAAGTAATTGAAAACTGGAACCAGTCCGCCGTATCGGTGAAAAAAACGCGCAAGGTCTCCCACGGCAGAACTGGTTCTGTTTAAAGCCACGGCCATTCGATCCCTCCTTCAGTATCCGATCCGTTCTTCGGTATCGACGACACGGCTGTGTTCTTGCTGTTCACCTACATTCCCCGTGTCGAATTATACTAATTGCATCTCCTCTCGACGACGCGCATCTATCATTCGAATTTGGAAAAATGATAATTGCCCGTAATCTCGGATGTTAATACGGTGTTTATAACTTTCTCGGGCTGTGTTTAACAATGCGCTGTAGATTCTTAGATTTTTAGAACCTTCAAGAACTTGATTTTCGTGAGAGTCATTCAGTTCAATTTGTCTAAAAGTATTATCTAGTTGAAGATCATAGATCGTAATTTATTAATTTTATAGTTGTAGCCACAGTTACGCGGCAAAATGGACCTCGATCACGAGGATTCTGTTCTAACGTTACTTTTCACAAAAGCTACACTTTGCACGACACATACGACTTTCAAATGAAATAAATATCCTGCAAATTCCACAGAAAGTTCCCACGGTAAATTTCGAAATTTTCCAATTATGACATTCCCTTTCATTGTATAATATATTACATTGTTATAATATTGTTATTACATTGTTATATTACATTTCGTTATATTATACCGTCGACGGAATTTCTTACAGCGTTATGCGCGTTATATTGTACATATTCGTAAAAGTTGTCTAGAAACAGGCACTTTCGTGAACCTTCCATCGCGTCCCAATGCAGAAATAATAACAGTGTCGAATCAGAATGGAGAAACGGAGCCGGGTGTCCGTCATCGTCTCTGATCTTCCGAAATGTAAGGCTGCCTCGTCTGAGAACGTGCAAATTATTCCCGTTCATCCTCGCGCGTACCAGTTCGTGTACTTATCCCGCTGGTTGTGATGGTGCTAGGTCCGAGACAGCGTGCGTGATTGCTGAACGGTAGATCGGATTGCTTCTCGTTGGTGGAGTACGTTCTAAGATCTGCTTGCTTCGTGCAAGCCTGCAATCCAGGATCGTTCTCTTCGGTTGCTCTCGTTTCACCGTTCTACAGCTGCCACGACTCCTGCCGTTACCCACGTTCTCCGTCGATTCGGAACATTTTCTCTCTCTCTCTCTCTCTCTCTCTCTCTCTTTCTTCTCTCTTCGTCTTGTTCCATCAAACACCTCGAAACGAGAACCGAATCGAAACGGTAGAATTCCGAAAGACAGACATGGTTCTTGACGGGTATGGCTACGTGGTTCGACCGTCCTTGAAAGATGTTTAATGTTTTATGCGGACTAGTCGGAGAAGATATTGGTAAATTGGAGGTAAAGTGATTGAGAGTTGGATTTGATCAATTTGATTTTCTTATGTATTTTTGTACATTTGAAGTGCTTCACTCAAACACTAGTCACTTTTCATCATAAATAAATATTACGTCAATCTTCTCCTGCGTTGAGCATTCCACTATGACAATTATTGACAAATTTGATTACTTCTCGTATTGCTGGAAAACTGCATCCCTGAGAGATGCGATTTTGTGCATATGATTTACAAAATCTGTAAGATCGTGTCTTCCACGAATATCTTGAATGTAGAGACAAATTACGGCTGAAATTTTTCTTCTTTTAATATCCGTGTTACACTAGTTTTAGAAATGCCACTCTCAGACTGAAGTTGTCTTAGATTCACACGTGGATTTTCGTTAACAATACAATACAACATTCCCTTTATTCTATTTTCGTTATTAAGAGTTTTAGTCTTAGAATTTTTGCGTATCTATTTCGTGATGGACGAAATTACGATTAAGAAACGTATCTTTGTGCACTCGAACTGCTTCTCTCAAACATTAGTCACTTTTACCATAAATGAATGGTCGTAGTCTTCTTTTGCGTTGAATACATTATGAATTACTGACAAATTTCGATACACTAATCGGGATTTCAAGCTACTGGAAGAGATTATCATTAACGATGTAATAAATAATTTACGTTTATTACAAAGCTCTCGATTGTCATGTATTGGCCAAGCTCTGTAACCTCAATAGAGATCAACTTACACGTAGAATTGAAATTTTCAAGAATGTTTGACTGAGTTAAAGTTTTCAAGAATTTTCAGATTCTACACACGTTGAAATTTCTTCACCGAGCTTTCTCAGTCTGTCTTTCTCAGACTGAGCAAGTGGACAGATCGATGCAGTGAAGGGGATATAGCGCTAGCGATCAAGAAACTAAAGGCAAGAGTTAGCCACTTCTGCTATACACAATTTTAATATTAATCTTTTTGGACTCTTTCAACGAATTTTGTGATTCGTGTGTACATTGCGATGGGTTGAATATTTTTTAATCCAATGAGATCGTATTTAAATACCCTACTGGTTGTTGTGAAATCAGATTTAAATACCATACCAGTGGGGACGAGAGCATGATTTTTAAAAAATCATATAAAATCAACGAGTAAAGATAAATGTCCAAAATTTTGCATGCATAATGCTAAAAGATTGAATTCAGCAATATATGTAGCAACTAGCATGATTGTTAAATGCCATAGCAACTTCATGCGACTACAGCTCGTCATTTGATGTGATTGGGGTAAAAAGTGTTTCATGCGGTTCAGTCAAATAAGATATTCGTACTGATAGATCAAACAGTATAGGAATCGAAAGATAATGGAATCTATGACCTTCTTGGATTCTTCCAACGAATTTTGCGATCCGTACATCGCGATGGATTGGATATTCTTTTTTAAAAAGTGTTTTATGCGATCCAGTTACGCAAGATACTCGTACTGATAGATCGAATGGTACAAGGATTGAAAGGTAATGGAAGGAAAATATATTTGTTGGATGCTACGTGAAATAATTTTTGTAACAACGGCTCGCAAGAAAATAGATGTTTGTGAAAGGGAACATGTGGCGAAGATATATAAGGAATAATAGTATGAACAACTGGAAGGCACATATGCATGATTGTTGATCCGTTTGATTCTTCCACCAAGATTCTGCAACCCATATATAGCACTGGCGGATATCTGTAATCTTTGAACGCGTTATCATAATGCGAAATCATTGGTCCTTCGACATGCTCGATTACAAATACTCTGGAACAAACTTGTATATATTGAAGTTGAATACGAACGTCTGACTGAACGATCCTTCGCTCCTCTTAAGGCAAGAATTTTTATCAAGGATAATTATTTTTTATTTCATCGTGTTTAATTTTCTAAGGAAATTATATACGTACGCAAACCACTGAGCACTAAGATTAGCTATTTGCAAAAGTTTCTTTTATATACTCAGCGATATTTGTACACGTTAATGTTCAATGTGAGTAAAAAAAAAGAAATTAAATGTACGTTCTTTCAACGAACCCTGGTAGGTAAAAACATTTTTAATAAAATAAAGGATACAGATAAATCCGATTGAAAATAAATAGACATGTTCCGTGTTTATTCTAACCGCATGAAATAGGCTTTGTACAGCGAAGGATGTCATTAAGATTGAAAGAGTCACGGGGAAAGATCTATCATTACCCTGGAAGATAGCAATCAGCCGCGTCGCGTGACAAACGTCGCGGTTTACATATCAGGTAGAACACATTAGCAACGCGAACGATCTTCAAAGTACGCGCCATTAAAGCTGGAATGTTGCAACATTTGCGGATAAATTCGTCGAGCGACAAATATTCCGGACTCTCCGGGGTTCCGTTCGCTGCTGCGGCTTTTCCATTAAATGGATCGGCTCGTTCCTTGTGTTTTTTGGAATTAAAAAAAAAAAAAGAGAAAGAGAAAGATAGAGAAATGAATATTCATAGTACGGTAAAATCCCACTAGAAAACCAGAAAAAAAAATAGCAAAATTCGACTCTCGCGGCGAAAAGTTAATGAAAAATTTAATTTCAACTAAGCATATTACGGAGAGTAAAGAAAATTATCCTTTGATATTTGCAATGTTAAATTTAAATTACCAAAAAATTAAACGAGATATTCGACTCGTGATTGCAGCTGAAAAGAAAGAAAGTAATTTCAGAAAATTCGTCCATTTTTCTCTATCTTCGTGCAAAACGGACGAATTCGGGGCAAAATTCTCTTTCATCGCGTATCTATCTGCCGGAGAAGTTCGTCGTGCGAGAAAACTGAGACGAGAACGTTATCTGAGACGAGATGCTTCGAACGAAAGGGGGAGAAGGTCGTTAGAAGAGAAAAAGATACCAGAATGAAAGACAGACGTACGCAACGCGAAGATACCGAAAACAGGTGCACCACGACGGTCAAATACCAGAGTGCTTTGTTACATGGAAAAATGTCTGAAAAGAACACGAACAGGGATGGTCCAACGAAACAAGCGTCGCGACGAACAAGAAATTTTTACTCAACGTATAGCGTCGTTCGTTACTCGGCTGCTCGGTTCTTGCATGGCTTTCTCGCCAAATGAAACTGTGTATCTGGAATAATGCAAGATCGTGTCTAAGCTTCAGCCGAATGAACTTCTTATTGAACGGATCCTAAAATAAGATTTTATAATAATAATTTCATCTGATCTCTCTCTTTCTCTTCCTCTCTCTTCTCGTTAATGAAATTTCACACAAGCCTGGCGAACGCAACGAAAGGATGCAAGAAAAAGATGCAACGAAAATTGACGCCGATTCCCGTCTAGATTTCTAGGCGAAGTCCTTGTCTTAATTTCAAAGCTCGCGGAGACGCGATTACATTGCTCAGGGAAAAACCCATCCGCATTAATAACTTGCGAAATGTGCGCGAATTTCATGCCCTGTCCCATTCAAACTTCGACAATGTCCCGCGTCGTCGGGGCGACTATTTGGCTAAAAATCGCCGCTTTCTAGCGGAAAGTTCGGCAGCCTTGGCGAGAGAACGTGTCTCGTCGCGCGTGCTATGTTCACTACGAACTCGCGCCATTTTTGGGAAACTTCCAAACGAACGAACACCCCCTTGCACCGAGTGAAAATGTTGCTCTTTGGTTGGCTGTAAACTTTCGAAAGATTTTTTTTTTTAAATGAAAATTTACTTCGAGAGCTTCGAGACTCGCCTTTGGGACATTCGCAATTCGTAAAATTTTGAAGAATAAGATTTCAGAGTGGAAGAGAAGAACAATATGAATAAATTCTGAATATAAATTTTTTCATTTTAACGCGATAATAACCGAAATATAAATTCAGATAATATAAATTTGACGCAACGATAACTAAATGCATTGCGAATGTTTATAAAAATACAATCGCACGAAGAGGACCTAACCAATTTTTACGAAAACTCTGCGCGCTTTTAACACTAGGTTTACCATGAGTTGACATATACCTATTTCTACCAAAGTGGTCAAAATAACCCCCTTCGGTATTTAATTAGAAAAAATATAAATTGACCTATCTATTATGAGGTTAAAGTAGAAAAAACGAACCTCAATAAAATTATATCAGTTATAATAATTAGTTTTTATTTCTTTTTTTGATTTTGATATTTTAATGTAAAGCATTTTTTACAAATTGCAATTTTTTTCCGGACATACTCCACAAACGTATATTTGCAACTGCCACAGGCAAGGTAACTTGAGTTTTATTTTCATTGCAAAGACCTATTTGGCATTTTTTTCTTGTTTCGGAACTCTCAACTGCATCCACAAACAGCTCATTTCAAATTTTCTGAACAATTCATATGAACCTGTGTAATTAGCAGCAAGTTCTTCTGCTAACTGGAACAAATAATCCTTCCTATGTTTTCACCAGTGGTTTCTTTATATAATATCCACGAATTGATCTCAGCCAAATCTAGGATATTAAAAAAGACTTGCAGAAGCCATCTTTGAGATGACGATTTTACAGTATATTTTCGAGCCATTTGGTCAGTCATGTCAACACCGTATTTATTATAATATGCTATTGATTCGTGTAATATTTTTTTATTTTTTTTAATATTGATGGAATTGTGCTTGGAACTAAGAAGAACTTTTTTAGTTGCTTTGCTTTTGCATATCGTAAGTGTATAATTACTTGATTTATACAATAAACTTGAAAAACGAGGCAAATTATCTTTTTTTTGTTTTGCAATTTTTTTGTTTTGCAGTTCTTTTTTATTTCCCCGAATAGTTCCCACCAAAGTTATTTTCTTCTCCAATAGCTTTGATGCCAGAGATTTGCTGGTAAAAAAAATTGTCGGTGATCGTCCAAAAAACCGGTTTTGCAGGTTTCCACATAAAATCATCCACATAAAAAGTGGAAAGAAGGAAAAAGCATGTTGCCAAATGCAATAAAATTATGGAATAAAAGAATGTAAGCGAACAAATGAAAATGTGCTGGCAGATGTAATAAAATTAATTCGAATGGTCAAAATGACCCCTACGGTAAAAGCAGGTATACTATATACATTTCTCCGAAACCAGAATACAGGAAAGATTAGATTTGCGATTATATGTCTTATAAATGTAAGTAAAAATTAATTAAAATATTCTCATAAAACGCGGCAAGAATCTTGAAGAAAATTAACGAAAAGTTTTCTCAGAGGGGTCAAAATGACGCCTTGGTCACAGGGGTAAACCTAGTGTTAAACATCCTTTCTAATAAAACACCCCTCTGAGCCAAAAGTCATCTCTCCAAGCTCCAGTCTCTCTAGAACCTTTTATCCCGGAAGACTCATGCCGTTACATTACTCATCCAACTATCCTACCAAACCCGTAACTCACCCACACACATTGTCCAACGCATCTCAGGACTGATCGAGAGAGAAAAATAGACCGAGTTGTCAACGATATTAACGAATTTCAATTATTTTTCGCAAAATAAAAGTGAACTCGCCGAGTACCGAACCTCAGTGAATCAGTATTCAAATAAAAATTTGGTTTACTACGGCCTCTGCTTTGCAGGTTCGCAGACCCCTTATTTGTCTCGACGTTGGTTTATCGGTTGTTCGATATGTACGCGCACGTTGGTCGTACGTGAACGAACGACACGAGCATGTACACGTAGCCGAACTCTAGAAATCTCGAAAACCGATTTCTCTCTCTTTCTCTTTCTCTTTCTCTTTCTATCCGCGAACGAAGTAAAGGATTCCGTAAGTCTCGAAACTGACCGACAGTCTATCTTATTTGGGCTAGCAGGTTCAACGAAACAAAGAAATAGCAAAAGAGAGAGAGGAAGACACACACGGTGGCAGAAAATGACGGCATTCATCTTCTTAGGGGCATCCTCCACGCCCAAACTGACGTATTCTCCACGGAGAAAAACGCAACCTGCTCACGGACAACTGGAGACGGATGATGGTCCGCTCGGATAGGCAATGAACGGTGCAATTGCTCTGCAACACCGCGGCACCAGATCGACCCAGAATAACCTCGGGCGACTAGCTTCTTCTACGACCGGTGAAAAAGGAACAAAAAAAGAGAAAGAAAAAAAAACTACAGAAAAAGTCGCTTTGTTGAATCGCGGCTCGAGATCGCCCGTTTTGTACCGCGATCCCCGCGGTTTTTAAATCGCGGCCAACTCCATTTCGAGCCGAGTCTCTCTCGGTTAGAACGCCGGTAAGTTTCCTTTCCGAGCGATTTAATATTGTTTTGGTACGTAGGACAGGCTTTCGATGATTTATTTGGTCCGATACGCAGCGTGCAGTGAGTTGTTGCGCGTTAGATGTCTATGTTTACGCTCTGTATTTGGTTCGTTGAATCTTTGATCGACGCACGTGGTTTCAATTAGCCGCGAGTCACGTGAATCGTTCTTTCGGTTCTGCTAAACAAACGTACGGAGGACAGATGCTCGATCAATGATGCAACAGATGCTCAATCAGTCAGATAAATATCTGACTTGTATTTGTTTCGATTTTTCAATCGTCCAGAATTAACACATATCCGTCCGCATGACGAAAATTCGTCATTTCACAGACAATCACCAGCAGCCAAATGACGAAAATTCGTCATTTGTATATTGCAGTAAATAATTGATTGTTGTTTTATTAAATCCGAATAAATTAAAACGTAATTTTTACCAAACAGAGATAATTCTACGAAAAAAACTGATTTCAGCTTCAGTTGCGTCGTATAAGGGTGCAAAAAAAAATTAATTTAAAAACGTATTAGTCGGTACTGCGTATAAAAGAAGTTTATTCAAGATGTAAGCACTTGGGTGTTAATTACTATTAATTATTGATAAAATTAAAGTTTCGAAAATAATTTACTTTGTCTAATAAAATAATGAGTATGTTTTCAGTAATTCGTTTCAACTTTTTTGTGGATTTAATTTTTATTTAACTTCAGAAAGAAAAAAATCGAAAATAGAGGTGTATATATAAATACAAATTCATTTTATTTCATTTCCCAAAATTTCACTAAAAAACATATGACTTTTTAAAAGTTAAGTTGTTTTTATATAGAGCATATCGTTTCTACAAATAGTGTCGTTTCTACAAAAAATGCCGGCATTTGATCAATGGCGGTGCAAATAATGCCGGACGGATATGTGTTAAGTAACGTATTTCATTATTTTCTGGCGTTGACTTATGAACAAATCGATTAATTAATTTTCAATTAATGTTCAATATTAAAAATTGATTTTAACTGAATTAAAAATTAATTTTCGATACAACAATTCATTAAAAATTTCGTGTCGAAGAATTATACTTCCAAAAATACGTGTACCACTCTTTACACGAACAATTTCAATTATTATATAAAATAACTTCGTCTTAAATTAATTGAAATTCAATCTACTTTTCATCGATTGTAAAAATAACCTCTGTTTCCAGCAAGTCGACGGTAAAATTTCTAATTAGACACGTGCACGTGAAAATTAGCGGAAAGTGCTCGGCTGAATGTTATTCGCAAAATGTCTTTATCGATTTTAGGCGGCCATCGCCGCGCCGACGTTCAGCAAACTATCTTTGACAGGGCACGAACAATTAATGCACCTCCTCCAAGTACTTTATAAAGCAAGTGCCGCATTGTCCCGCTTTTGAAAGCCATGGAGTGTGTAAGTAGTGTCTTAAATGCACCTTGTCTAACGTGTTATTCGCTTGACATGTCGTGCAAGAGCCTGCTTCTAGTCACTGAATAACTGGATCTGCACTCAAATGCAAGTTTTTAACACACGTGGCAGAGGGGGGCACACGTGTTTCCTAGACAACGCTTGTCCTTTTCTCGAAACGTTAGATATCGACAGTAAAATTGCAACGTCAAATTGAAATGAATATATCGTCTTCTTTTTCTGGCAAGTTCTTAGAATTGAAATCGCGAGTTGAAATTTTCGAAAAATTCGCGAATTTTTGAAACTCGTGACTTTTCGAAATTCTTTAAATTTTAACGATCCGAGTGAAGAAACATCTTTCCTTTTTTCTGGCAGAGTTCTTAGAATCGGAATTGCTGAAATCGCGGATTGAAATTTCCGACAAATTTACAAATTCTTGGAACTCGCACGTTTTGAGAATTGTTGGAAATATTTTTCAATATCAATGACCGATCGAACGATCATCGAAAAGGGAAAGAATTTGAAAAAAATTTTGAAAAAAGCATCTCCAACGAGCATTGCAGGATGAAATTTTCCGTAGTGAATTGAAAGCGAAAGAATCCGCCGATATCGAACGCCGCTGTTTTTTTTTTTTTATTCCCCTCCTTGTTTTTACTTGTTTAGGCCGGTCGATTTTCACGAAACACGATACCATAAAAGCAACTATCAGGAAACGAGAATTTTCATTAGAACTTCACTTTCCTCGCTTGTAACCGCCGCTTAATTATAAAGCGCAAACATCAGTTCAAACAGATAAATTATTTAGGTAAATCGAGTATTAAGCTTTCGGCTGTTAAATTGTTTTCCCCGGGAAGCGTTGCGCGTTTAACGCGTTTCATGCTGCAAACCCCGTAACATTTCCCTGTTCCCCGACGCAAGAACTGTAAACGCTTTCATATCGTTCAATTAAAGTGTCAAGAAACACTATATACTATAGTTGTTCGTTTCCCTTTATCAACCGTTTGAACGAACGAAAAACCAAAATAATAACGTCATGCCATTGTTTCAATTAACCGACTGATTCGTGTTTTCGTAATGTGCATTTCAAGCGCAATTATGAAAGTCACGCAAATATAAACGCAGCTATGACAGTTTCATTTTTCTGTCTTTTGAGAAGTAACGGGCAACTTGTTGAAATAGAAAATACGAGAGAGAAAAATATGCCACTAGTGTGTGTGTGTGTGTGTGTGTGTGTGTGTGTGTGTGTGTGTGTGTGTGTGTGTGTGTGTGTGTGTGTTTTGAATTCAAGTGAATTGAAAGTAATAATCGCAATAACAACGTTAACGTCGATTTGTACTGCTTGAAAAACAGTAATTGTGAAAGTGGTCTAAATCAAGAATTTTAAAAAAACAATCAGTTTATCAGTTACTTTGCATCACATTCTTCTTAAAATAAAATAATCTGACGTGATTTTGTAAGAATTTAACATTCAATTGTTATAAATGCATTTTTCAGAAGTCACAACTCTGTTAGTTGTTGACGATATTGTAAACATTACCCATTGAACTGCATTTATTTAATAAAATCATTTCCTTATCTAAAGTTTGTTTCAGAACACGCCACGAATATAACTTCACGATTATCGCATAAAGCTAGTAATTTTCAAAACAACGCTCAACTTTGCTGCTCGAAGATTGTTGAATCAAAACTCGACGAATCTGAAATCTCGACTCGGAGAATCACGCTGCTGAAAATAGTAGACGCAAACAAACTCATCCCGTGCAAACTTGCATGGAACGGTTCGAGAATGAACAGGTTGGAAGACGAGAAATCGGAACGTAACCGAGACCGAAGCCTCGATCACAGTTATTGTCGAACAACGGGCGTACAACGTTCGCTCCCTGGACAGAGAGCGATTCGAAACGGCTTTCCACCTGGCCACGTCACGAAATAACACCATTATCGACGAAAGGACTATTTAAGTCCCGGGCATTCAAGGGCCGAGCCTTCGATAACGATTTCCGTTGCGTGCGTACCAACCACGGGCCCGGCATGAGAATCCTCCGCCTCGAGCCTCGGAGGCTGACCGTGTTCAAGGCCACGGACCTACCACTCATTCTTCGACTTTCTATTTTCCCGCTCGCGGCCGATCCCCACCCCTGCGCGAGTTTCGAGATCCCTTCTCGCAGAAAACCTCGTCTCCCGTCGTTTTCGTAAATTTTCATTTGCCAGATAACGAGTCGTTGCGCGAGATAGAACGAAGGTCTCACCACTTCCATCGTCGGATTCAAAGCTGATCACGACTTCTTGTTCACAACGGAGGAGGGGGGAGGAGAGAGAGAGAGAGAGAGAAAAGTCGCGTTAAAATACGCGATTGAAATCTCGCGTTCACGAAAGATTACGCTCGAGAAAAATGATACTGAGATATTCGGCTCATTACGACTATTTAGCTTCGACAGATTGAATTGGAGATCGAAGAGTTCTGAATGAAAAGGTTTAAATGGGAGAACGCTGGTAGCAAGCTCGTACGAAATCGTCTCCGACAGCCTGTAAGCTCGTAAATGAAGTCGACGATGCGCAAAAATCACGATACAGTCAGTCGCTCGTAAAATGCTGCTGAAAATCTCCTCGATCGGAGAAATTATCAAGAGCCCTGTAAAAGAAGGAGAAACCTGTAAGAAATGTCATTTTGTCGCGACGGTACCAGAACCGATGATTGTATCCTCCGATCATACCAATCGTTGTCTTTTGAATCTGTATCATAAAATTTAACGAGCGTTTCGTTTTAATTAAACGGGACGTTTCCCAATAACGAGTAACTCGTCATATTCTACCGTATATTTGCCGCGAAATTTAGCTGGATAATTTGACACGTTTCCTTCCAAGCCAATAAAAAGGGCGAGAGTCAGGTGGAAAATGATATCAGCGATAAAGGCAAAGATTTTTAACAGAGAGTAAAAACCACGTGTTTAAAGAAGCTAACGAAGCTGTCGGACGAGTAGCTACATAATTCATTACTTCGTCTTCCATAAAAGACGTATCAAAATTGAAACGAAGGCTAGAGATCCCTAACGAGCTTACGTTCGTTATCAATTAAAGATAATTTCTACGAAACTGTTTGCCCTAAGAAGACACGAAAATGTTTTACGCAATTACGGTGAAAAATTGTCCATTTCAGTATTTTCAAGGGAGAACAACAATCACCATATCGAACAATCATCAAACGTAATACTATATCAAGCAAGAAGCGGTTCAACGAGGAAAACCCAAAAACCTCGTAAAGAAATTAAAAAATAACGAACAGTAGATACAGCGTACAACTTTTCAATGTTTCACGTGGTCGTGAATAATAAAAGTAGGAGAAGATGTAATTCTGTTACTTTCGTCCACTCCGTCGAATACGAATTTTATAAATTTAAAGGGAAAATAAATGGTAAATGTTCATAGCTGTAAAAGCCAAAATAAATTATTGCTCCCGTTGTAAATTTCATTAATGTATCTCACGCAGAATTTACATTCTTCCCTGTCAACCAGACAAAAAAAAAAAAAAAGGAAAAAAACATTCTCTTTATTTTTACCACTCTGCATGATTTACCGCGTTTCAACGCCTCGAGATCCAAGAAGAAAGGCCACTTCCGTCAAACGTTGCACACATAGAACCTCGAGCACCCGCTCCAGATTCCCACTGCTTCTTATTCACCCTTCAAAATACGTTCCCTGTCGATTGACAAACGTTCGATCACAAGGAAACCCGACTAAGAGTACCACCCTGAAAAGCGACTCCCTCGCCGGGAGTGGAGTAGCGACCATCAATCTGACCAGATCGACGTCGTTACTCTTCCCCTTCCGCGAACGAACGAAATCCCGGAAAATGTTATTCTGGTTGAGAGAGACCCCCCCCCCCATTGACCGGGGGTCGTTTTCGCGACAACAACACAGCATAACTACACAGCGAGGACAGAGACAGAGGAAGTAAGGAAAAGCAACAGCAGCAGCAGCAGCAGTGACGGCAGCAATTTCACCTTTGCCACGGTCAGAAAAAACGAAGAAGACGAAGAAAGGGCCCCGCAGGTAGAAAGAAGGTTACGCGCGCGCAGTCGGTTGAACCGTGAAGGAGAAGAGCGCCAGACGAGAGAATCAGAGAAGAAGACGAAGAAGAGAGGGGGAGATGTTCGAGAGCACGATCTGCGCGTGGCCTCGACGTCGTTTCCTGTCCTGATTGGACGTTGGCTCGTGGCCGGCGCTCGCCATTCACCGGAAACCCAGCAGCGCTGTTCCAACGTTCGCGTGCACCCTCGCCTCTCCCTTTCTCACCTGTTCCTTACCTGCTCCCGACCATTCTCTCCCTTTCTCTCTTCCCCCTTCTTCGCCAGGCCCCTTTCTTCTCCGGGCATCATCGTCGGTTAAGATCCTTCTTTTTCTTCGTTTCGATCCGCTCGCGTAGCCTCTCCTCGTCCGTTTCGCAGGTACAAAGACAGAGAGAGAGAGAGCAGTCGAGAACAGGAACCTGTTCAACCGGTTCCGTAGGTGCTACCTGCGTCTCGAGCCATCCACCAGAACAGGCCGCCAAACCACGGCCTTTCCTCAACCGTAATTGTAACAACGTGTTCGAAGGATCTGAATCTCCGAGATTCAACCCAGTTTCGAGTCTCAGGCTCGATAAAATGATTCTATCCCGTCCGTTTATGGCGGCCTTTCCTACAAACGTCGATGAATATATATATATATATATATATATATATATATATATGTGTATGTATGTATGTATATATACGAATCAGAGGTTTTTTCGAAGCGCGATTCTACTTTTCTTCGCACGAGTTTCAAACGTTTTCCACTTGAACAACGTCGAGCACGCCAAATTTCTAAAGTAGCACCAATAGCGCAAAGAACAAAAGAAGACAGAGGTTTTAAAGAACAAAATCAACTAACAGTTGGGGTAAAATATTTCCAGAAAGCACACACGTCTCGACGATTTTTCAACTGGACGGAATCATGTTCCTGTTTCCTCTTCTTTTTTTTCTTTTTTTTTTTTTTCTATTATAGGCAAATGCAAGATTTGAAAATCACGTGCAGAAATATGCTTGCCCGTACAAATGCGCGCTTATAGGATAATCGCCTCTTCAACTAGCTCAGAAAGTTAGACTGTAAGTTGGACTCTCCCAAGTTCAATCCAAACGCCGGAATATCGCGAGAAACTATCCGAAGTGGATTTTTGCTCTAGCTGCTCGGGCGGAAGCAGTACATTCAGATAATTAGAGATGGATAAAGTCAGGTCGATGATTCGAGGAGGATTCGAGTCACGAGCGTAATTGGTTCCTGCCGCGACTGATCCTGATTGATCGCTGACTGGCAGACTTGATCTGCTGCTCTAATAGGTACGAAGAACACGCTACGATCTGATTACCGACCAACTTCTTCGACCCGCACGTGTCCTCGAATGTTATCGCCAAGTATGGACTGAACTATTCTTAAAGAGTCAGAGCCTTTCATCTTCTAACTGGATCATCCGCTCGCTACAGAGATGGTGAGCAATTTTTTAACCTTTTCTTCGTACTTGGAAATCTTCTTCAGCTACTGGGAATCGACGAGATTCAAATTCCAAGATCTCTCCATCATATTTCTCTGCGCATAAAATCATTTCATTTTGTACACATTTTTTTCAATATTTTTATATTTTTCGTAAATTTCTTTTATTTTGTAAATTTGAGAAAATTGCGAAGCGATTGTTATTATTAACCCTTTGCGGTCGTATTAAATTTAGACATAGGTGTCGTGCTGGTCGGAATTAATTTTCCTTGAACGAACACTAATACATACTATGCAAGATTATGAAGAAAAAACAAAATTCATTAATTCTTTTTTAAACTTTAGAGTTATGTAACACAATAATATGATTTAATTTTAAGTAAAAATTATATTTTATAGTTCTCCATCGTATGATATCTTTCAAAACAGTCTTCAATACGAAGCCCTGGTTTTCGAGAACATGTGTCGCAAAAATAATTATTTTGGCGTCTTCCGTCCTTAATTTTTCTTTTTGAACATGCAGAACAATCTTTACTCTTTACATTTTCACAGTGCCGCAACATGTATTGGGTTGGTGCATAATTATTGTGCATTTTTTCGCGACTCCTTTCGTTTTGAAAATTGGCGTTCTGTTTATTTTTTTTCACAACAATAAACCTCTCTTTTCAAATAGTGAATATGCGTATCGAAAGTCATATCCATATTCGCCATATTATGCTCTACCACTTCGAGAAAAGTTGGATTGCAACCCAGTCATTTCGCGATTTCAACGAACTTTTTGGCGAACGAACAATTAGCAAAAGCGAAGTTGAAATATGTTTCAAATCGGGCGATACAAACCTCGCAGATGAAAAAGGAAGATTTCGACCATCAAATTTCGAGGACCAAGCACTTTGGCAGACGTGGAAGAGGACGAAATCTTGACAACTTGGATGACTTGGTGGCCGCCGTCAAATAATGGATTGTCTGTAAAAACAGCAACATCTTCGCCCGTGGAATCGACCGGCTGCCAAGCAAATGGGAAGCATGAATAATTGAAGTAAATGGTGAATGTCAGAATTCGTGGGGGACCCATCAAGCCAATTTTCATACTTTTCCGAGATTTTGAGACGACGAACGATGGTCGAATGGTTCGCATTGAACTCTTCGGCCAACATTATCGTTGTCAATTTTTCGTCATCTTACACGTCTACCAAAGGTGCCTGGTCATCGAAATTTGATGGTTAACCTCTTTTTTTTTCAACTGCGAGGTTTGTGTCGCCCGATTTGAACTTCTTGAACCATCTTTCATCTTGACTTTTGATTGTTCCTTCGCTAAAGAGTTCGTTGAGATCGCTATTCTTTTTGACAATTTAGAGTATAATTTTTAAAATATTTCATGAAGCGAAATTGCCTAATTACACTTAAAAACAATTTGTAAAATATTATTTCGTATTCTACGTATCTCCGAAGCTTGTTGACTTAATATAATGTAAGATCAGTATGGTTCTTTGTTGGTGGTGGCTGAGAGTAGACATACGACCGCAAAGGGTTAATGCGCGTGATTTCCCCACATTGCAGTCTCACGCTACGAATTTTCTTCAAATATCTACGAAAAATCCTTTTCTCGGTTGAAACGAAAAGATGAACGAGACGTAAAAAACTCGAGGATCGTGACAGACTTTTAACTAGCCACGACATTTATTATCCTCCTCTTCCCCCCCCCCCCTCCAGTTCTTCCACTTTGAAATTATTCCTCCGCCACTTAAACGACGACTTTGTTGAAAAAAAAACAAAAGAGAGAAAGAAAGAAAACGATCACAAAGATCCTATCGTGTTCCAAACGGAGAGAGAAACGATTAAAATATTTTTTTGATATTCCCTACTTCTCCGCTCCGCTCTTCCTTGAATTTAGACGTTCACGTCGATGACACTCTTTATTAATGTCCTCGCCCTTTAAAAAGATAATGGATTACACGGGATGGAAACGGAGCGAGCAACGAAGAAATACGCCTTTGACTTTCAGACGGGATTTAGATAAAGAAGCATGGTAATTTGGAGCGAACGTAGCCAGGAAACAACAGCTTCTCGACGGCTGAGGTGTAAAATTCGATTTTCTCTCTCTCTCTCTCTCTCTCTCTCTCTCTTTCTCTCTGTTCTCGTTCTCTCTATGGACGGTGTCGTTAAAGGGCACTGGAACGAAATCGTCCGCTCAAGTGAGTACGTTTTAATCGAAGCATTTACTTTCAACGGGCCTCTTTATTCAACCGCCTCTGTTGCACTTCCTGCCATCTCCTTTCCATCCGACCAATCGTCTTATCCGCGCCCTAAAACGAGCTGGCACCATTTTATAGGGATTCGCCGCGGATGGAAAAAGAATTCGAGAGAGAAATTAGTTGTCAGCACGTTCACAGTTTCTGTACGTTCTTCTTGTACATTTAGGAGTTTCTTGTATCGATGCTATTACTACACAGGTATGTTTATCTTTATGCAGATTTGCATTTTTGGTGAATTAGAATTTAAAAAAAAAAAAGAGTACCCCGATAGAAAATTATTTCGCCTACTAAATATTGCTTTACACTTTGTACGTTCTTTCGTATTATTTTATTAGTTGTTTTTATTTTAAAGTTTTCTATAAATTCATAAGGATTCGTGTCTTATTTAATTCCAGCGAAAAATCGCACGTTCTGTCAGACTTAATAAATCCCCAATTCGGTTATCGGAAACTAATAAATTATCTCGTGCAACATAAGTCACGGGTAAAATTCCAAGCAATTTTACAAATCACGTGACAATTTTGCTCAATATAAAATGACGAATGAAATTGTTCGGTAAAATCATTTACCAATCTAGTAGTACAGTATCAAAGCTCTTTCGTTTTCGATTACGAAAATTTTTACGAATTTTTACGAATTTGTAGGAAACTTTAAAGTGCAAAACTGCACTGAACGCATGTATAAAATTGTCGAAATCATCAATATAAAAGTCATAAATTGTCTTTACGACTTTACATAATCTACGATTTCTAACGCATATGGTTGGATCTGTTGGACCAGCAAACGTCCAAACAGCCAAGAACCACGCTAATCGGTATATGGGTCAAAGGACAACGAACGTCGGACGAGCAACTTTGTTGCGAACAACATTCGATTAATCGCGTTTTAAATATTACTATCGGCGATCGAATGGTCGCAGATTCTCGCCAGGGATTTATTCAGTCGAGAGACCGTCGGATCGACCGGGTCCAAACTCGTTCCCGGAGGCTGGATCATATTGCGGTAACGGCGTTGCAATATTAACGACGCTGAAACGTTTACGACCGGTACGTTTTTACGCGATCTAACGACGAGGTTTCCCTCGGAAACTCAGGCCACGAAGCTGGCCCGAACAAAAATGCCATTTTGACCGACGCAACTTGAAAAGATACGATCCCATTCGCAGACGTAACCCCCTCCCCCCTTCGAAAAGTTTCGGTCGTTCGCCTCGCGGCTGTATGTATAACTCTCTCGGTCGGTCCAAAGGCCACCTATTGCCTCTCCAACTTTCGAAAACTTGCAAGATATATAGTTACTACCTCACTCTGGCGTTTCCTTAACATGCAAATTATAACATCGCCTTTATGCCCGGATCGGTTGATATTCAATTGCCGTGATTTAGGAACGTTTCGATCGGCCAATTCGACGAGAGAAGCCGATTCCCACTGACGCCTCGATACGTATCTCTCTCGTTTCTCTCTCTCTCTCTCTCTCTCTCTCTTTCTCTCTGGGATCTCTGATCAGCGTCAAACGTCAGAACAGAGGAGATCCATGTTCTCGCTTCCCCCCTTTTGAGATCGTTGTTTCCGCTTCCGTCTAGACTCGGTGATTGCCACCGATCGTACAATTAATCGGGCACAAACGAAATTAGTCGGCCGAGCGATAGCCAAAGTCAGAGTCAGCGGAGGTGAAGCAGCAGCCTCTTCCGTCCTCTTCGGGAAGTTTCGTCCTCCCCTTGTTTTCGCTTGTTACACCCGGGGGTTGTCTAGTTGCCTTGACAGATTGCGAAACGAGACAATTTGATTCTGCCGTTCCAGCCCGGGCCAGCGCAAGGAATCCCCTAACGAATTTCGTTTAGAAGTCGCGAATCGGCCAAAGAGACACGACTCATTTGCTTGAACAAGCATAACGTTCCGAGAGGCAGAGATACTTCTATCGTCGCCGCGATTTGAAAACAGAGATTTCATGTTTAACTTCAAGGTCCTCCCCTCCCTCGGAAGAGACAGACTTTAAAAATAAAAATTTCGTTTTTCACACGCTCCGATTTTTCCTTTAAATTTGAAATTAATATCTCTTATTTTAAATATCTTAATGTTTCTTAATTTCTCATTATCTTCCAACATTTAACAGAATTGTCATTATTAAATTCCATTTCTTAATTTCTTATCATCTTTAATTTCAATTAACAATTTTTAATAGAATTCACATTTATAATTCGTCGTTTGTGCTTATAATCATCCTTCTATTTTGACAGCTAGCAATAGATAAAAAATTACATACACGCAAATACGGAAAATTCAGCTCGGATAACAACGGAGAAAATAACGTTTAAAATTTTTAAATATCTAGGTGAATTTTACTTGATTGTCAGTATCAGTCAGAAGAAAAGCGCTAGAGTTTGGATATCGTTGTAATATCGTTGAAAGCAACGTCGTTAAATCGCGAGAGACGTCGGTTGGCCCCGCGATTTTATCAATTTCACGTCATCGTTTTCCATTTATCATATTCCGGTCACCTGCTGTACTACGACAAAACACCGTTTACTCCCCGTTATAATATATTGTTTTACGATATTGACTCATTATTGGCCGTAAATATTATTCCGCTACCCGGAACGCTGCCACGTCGATATTGGATCAATAATAGCTGCCACGTTATACCCCGGCGTGCCCCGGTGTTTCCAAAGATCACGATGTAATATCGCGTGATCGATATTGATCTAACGTTCACGAGATTGAATTAGGACTCCCGCGGCGAGCCAAACGCAATTTATTCCGCGAGAATTTGACGATGGTTCCGACGATACGAAAATTCTAATCTATTTTTTTTCGTTATAATTTTCGACCGCGCGTATCGCGTTTTATTTATTTTGTCGCCGTTTATATATTTTGTAAGTCGAGACGCTTCTACTCTCAATGAAGATTTCGTAACTCGTTACAAACCTCGTCGGTGTTTTACGACCTCGAGGGTGTTTTGTTAAAAGGGGGTCTCGAAAATTCTCTTCGTGCCTATGCGTTGTTTTTCTTTTTTTCTTTTTTTCTTTTTTCAAAGATACTTTCAAACTTTTAGAACGTATCCTCGTTGAAACTTGCATCGCAAAGTGGAGCGCCATACCTATTTTCGCTTGTTGCGGCGTAACTCGGCCGAAATTCGAAGCTGAAGCAGCAGATATCGATCACGGGACGGGTGTTGCGCTACCTGCGGCTTGAATAGCAATTACTTATGGGTGAACATAGGTAACTGGTAATTACAGATGGTTGTTCATTGTTGTTCCATCTGGAATTACGTCCGTTGGATGACCGTTGTAATATGTAGAGTCCAAATCAGCTTTGTACTGTACACCTCGCTCGCAAATTGGGATGGGGATGGGGATGGAATAGAATAAGATGTCCTCTGGCGATCCGAAAGGTCAGACAGTCACGCGGCGATATTCCAACCTGCGTAATCGATAACGAGTCGTCCGTTTCTCTCGTTTATTTCTGGAAACTTGGATCTTTCTCGGGAACGTCTGGAGCAAGCTTCTTAAATATTAAATTCCACTGTTTGTTTCTCCGAAGGAATTCATACTCGGATTAATATTTGATCAAAGAGATCGATATTTGATCTAAATTTAACAACGATCTGCCAATCGTACGCGATTTAAATAGGAAAAACAAAAAAAAGGGAAAAAGCAGAGAACACGATTAACACATTATATGCGTAGTTCGTCTAAATTTGTTCGTGGAAAACAAATTGACGAAAATGCAGCTGGCAAAATGTTTCGCGAAAGTATCAATCACCGAGCGATTGAAACAACGAAATTCGGTCCGCGTTTATCAAAAAGATAAATTACAAAACTGGCCGAGGTCGATCGCGCGGCGCGCCCGCCGCCGACCGAATGAATGAAATTCCCGAAATTCCCGAAACCGACCGGGGGAACCGGGTTAGTACGGTTCCGAGGTAAAATTTGCACGCGCACAGGCGCAACGAAGCGTAGCTTCGATTATCAAAGAGGGTTAACGGTTATTTCATCGAATCATGGCAGTTCAAGGCGAGTAGAAATTGGCAACAGGTGGAACTGGATTGCCGCAAAAGCCACCGCCCTGATCAATACTTAATTGCCTGATTCTGTGCACGGACACACGCTCGTTCTCCTACGTTCTTCTACCGCTCGACCACCACACACATCTCGAACGTCTTGCGTCTGTCGTGTTCTCAACTTTCTCGAGTGCGTGCGTGAATGTTTCAACCTAACCTAACCACCCATCTGTTCGGATCACTCGAAAGTTATTAGGATTTAAATTATCACGGATAAAGAGACTTTACAAGAGAACGTGACACCTCGCCCGATCCGATAAACGGTTCGGTTCTTACCGAACTTCCTCCAGAACGAAGTTCCGGATCGCGAGATCCGAAACGAGCTTCTTGCAAGATTCTTCTTGCAAGACACTTCTTGCTCTCGATTTCTTCTGTACTCTTGCTATTGTATAACATACCGAATCGCGGGATCGTGGGGATGTTTGTGGGATTGTTTGACGAACTTCAATGATTTGTTTCAAACCTTTACTAGTGTAACATTTTCTGTGATTTCTTTTTACCATTCGTAGGAACAGAGATTTGTATTTTTAACTCAATTTGATTCGACAAATAATAATTGTATAACGTATAATTACGACAACTTGAGAATTAAATCAGCTACTAACAATAATTATATAATTGCGACAATTTAAGAATTACCATATTCACAAAGTGATAAACTGCAACAACAGAATAAGAAAGTAAAATCCTCGGAAGAAATAAAAAGAAGTCGGTAAACCGTTAATTGTCAAGTAAAACATTGACCAGCGTTAGAATGATGAACCGGAACATCTCATAAAACTTCCAACTTCGATATTCGAAAGTTACGATTTGTCAGAAACTTTACGCGAAATAATATTTCACCTCGATTCTTCTCGCTAACCCTACGTAAATTACTCTACGGATAACGATGAGAAATCGAAAAGCCTCTGCAAGAACCGAGCCTGTTGCTATAAATCCGATAACGATATCCGCCGGATTAATTAAGGATCGCTTGCACGCGGTAACTAATATATAGGGGATCCAGAACCGGATATCCGGTTCGGAACGCATCCAACAAAGTATCGAGAGAACTCGTATGCACAAAGACCGGTCGGTTTGTGAAAACCTCTAGCGTCGTGAGTCGCTCGACTACAAAACCACCCTTAGCCGTCGTTTCCAACCGGACGACCTATTTAGACCGTCGTGAAATTTCCATACGAATTTCTTCACTTACTCTATTCCCCCTATTTATTTATTTATGAATGTGAGCCTCTCTTTAAAATTCAACGTACGACGTAAAAACGAAGAGGGGGAAAGTGAGCTTATACGAATTCTATTTATTTAGAACAAATTTTAATTTGTACTAATTTTTGTATTTTTCTTTTTTTTTTTTGTTACATGTATTCAATTATACGTATAAAGTATTTATCTGAATGTGATTTTGCTACGAATAATCTCAATTTGTTGCTTCAGTAAAAGATGAGCACAGTCAACATTTCCATTCAACAGAGAAGAGATTATTTTCACTGTTTTCCAAGAAGCTTCCTCTCTAAGATATTAAATCTGAATTCAGATCTGAAATAATATAATGTAACGATGTGATGTCGTTCGTGCCTCCGTTCAATCGTTCAAGCCCCCGAACTTTACTCTCCGAGATATTGATCTTCGAGTCTACTTTCTATTCTTAAAATCGACTTCCATCCTAAACTTGCTTCGGGTCCAACTGAAACCAATGGTTCAACAAACCCTTTCCACGGTTCGAGCGAACACGACGGAAAGGAAGAAAAGAGTGGAAAGAACGGAAGAGAACTAGCGAGAAAGAGACGAAACGAGCAAAATCAATATTTTCATTCCTATGGAGCAACGTATAGAGAAGATTACTCCCGCTGTCCCTAGAAAACCTTCCTCTTTAAGATATATTAAATCTAAAAAGTTCCAGAGTCAACGAACGCAACGGAAATTTTCAAAAAGACAAAACGTTTCACAATCTTCTTCAGATCTCTGTTCCTCCAAACTTTATCATTCAACACATCAATCTCCCAACTCTATTTCTGCCAACCAAACGCCAATCTGGTTCAGCGAATCCTTTTCCACGGTCCAAACAGACGAAGAAAGAAACGGATGAAAAGAAAAAGAGATACATTAAATCTAAAAAGTTCCAAAATCAGCGAACACTGTACAGCGCAGTAGAGAATTTTCCACTCGAGACAAAAATTCCTTCCAAAGACTAAAACATTTTTGCAATGATCACCTTTATATCTATATTCCTGCAAACTTCGTCGTTCAACACATTGATCTTCAACTCTACTTCCACCAATGGAAAACCAATGGTTCAACGAATCCTCTTCCACGGTGCAAACAGACGAAGAAACAGTTGAGCCGAATGAAGAAGAAGAAGAAAGAGAAAGAGGCGAGAGGAGGAAGAAAAATTGTATTGCGAATGGGCAACGCAGAGGGCATTGTCCCTCGGGGTATGTGTCACCGGCAGGAGATCCCGACGAGCTGCAGTGAAATTAGTCGCGAGCAATTAACGTCCGCTCGTAGCACAGATATAAATCCGGCGCGCGTGTTGCAGCCACGCGAGCGCGCAGACGACGTCGCGCCGGTTCGTTCGCGTGCTCGACACCGACCCGTGTGTTCGTTGCCGCGTGCATCCGCGTACACCCGCGCCGTAGCGCTCCGTGGCGCGCCGATCTGCACTCGGTGAGGTACGCATCAAAGCGAAGTAATGCAGTTGCCAGTCGAACGCACGCACAATGCCGGCTAATGAGTCGGCTCTTGATGAACCTGCCGACGATGACGCGCGACCATAGACACAGCGGATTGTCCGATCGTTTTCCAGCCAGGTCCAGGCCCCCGTCCCCACGCGCTAGCTTTGTTACTCGTTTAATTCGACGATAGATGTTCACTCGGATTACCGCGGTTTCGTTTAGCGGCAATGCGATTCTCTCGCGTATGCGTATGTGTATCTCTTCTCTCCCTGTTTTCCCATCGTTTTCGGCCGTTCTTTCGCCGACCTCTCTCTCTCTATATATATATATATTTGTGTACAATATGGATTGACGATGCGTCGATTTTATGAGGAAATCGAGAGCTGATTATGGGAACGTTGTTTAATTTTATGACGCTCGTATTATTTGGTGCATTAGATATGTTGCGCATGAGATGTTTTACGAGTTTTTTTTCTTTTTTATTATCGAGACGTAATATTCGGATAAAAAAGGCAATTCGTAAGTGAGAAAGATTCAACGACAAAGTATAATTAAATTGTGGTTGCGACTCGATATTTCTGTGAAATTAATTAAAATAATAAAACTTGTTTTACTCGTTAAATACTACAAAGAGTATCATACTTTGCATTTTTATATATTTTTGCATCAATGAATTTTCTATCAATCCATAGAAATGCACCGAATGATGATCAGACTACCAGTTTTTACTTATTTAAGAAGATGCAAAGATTTACTGAATTTCAATAGTTTTAATTTCTTTTTCATTTACAAAAATATAAATTCGTATCAAAATCAAAAGACAAATAATAATGTTTTTCTAAAAGTAAAATATTTTTATTCTTTTTTTTTTTATATTCAGTTTTAAATCCAAAATAAAAACGAAAAAACATGCGCGTAAAATAATTAGTCCGAATTTTCAATAGTACAATACACGCAACAATCGGGTCAACTTTTAATATTTTAAACTTTTTTCGCGACAATATCAACTTCGAAAACAAAATATAGAACTGTCCTCTGAAAATTCAAAAGCGTTAGAAACACTACGTTTCGAAAATAACTGCGAAATAAATATTCCAAACGAAACAAAACAAAAAAAAAAAAAATAGAAAATTATGTACTTTGTATTTTGTAATTTTCCATGACGAGGCAGAAAATAGACATTTGGAATACTGATAAAAATCAAAGGTATTCAAATGTAAGATGGATAGTTTCATTTTCGAAGAAGCACTAATCATTAAATCGTATACATTCATTCACTGGAAAACTAAAATACGCAAAAATGTAAAAAAACGCGCGCAAAAATATTCTCAAACTCCTGGAATACCTACTTGTCATAAACGTTTAAGGATGATCCTATTACTAGTACTTAGATCCTATTTTTTTTTTTTTTTATCTATACGTCCATGAAAATATAAATTTGCATAAACACCCGTAGACACTAAAATGAAGATATTTTTAGAGAATCTAGAGCTGGCTACGTAGCTTGGTTTCTGAGTAGTTCAATTAATGGCAAAACTCTCACTTTACACAGATTTCGATATGACTAGAAATATGCGAATAATTGGTTAATTTTACGCTTGGTAGATTTTATCGTCGTATCGTCACAAGGTGGTTATCAAAGGCACACAATAGCCCTTTCACTACGGCAACTTTGGACTAATAGCTACCGAAGAATGAGATTATGAAGGTTACTAATCATTAAGCATCCGATCGAGGTGGCTAATATTAAAAAATCAAATAAAAGTCTAACCTGCGTGTTGATAAAATAATGGACAAATGCATGTTCATTGAACGCATAACGACTTAATTTGGGTGATGATATGGCGAACGATAGTATTTAGAGGCCATTCTCGAACGATGCGATGGCTAAGGCATCCTTAGTACCTGCGGATCGTTTTGTGAATGATTAAAGCCCGATTAGAAACGACGAAAGTGTATGAAGCATCTATGATAGAATCCTCGAACCTTGTTCGTTATATTTAAGAAATTCATCATTTCATTATTTTGAGAGGGTCAGAGAAAAAGTAATGTACAGTAAAATACAATTGTCGATCGTAAAACGATCTTGTACACGAATATCTATACCAAAGTCTCAGTTTTTCAATTATTTTCTTCCACATCCATATCATCTATTCGATAATTATTTTCTGAATCGTTCATGTTGTCGTTTCATTGTACCACACTTAATTACAAAGGCACTAATAGTGATAAAACCTACAGCAAAATTCTTCGTTAATTGAAATCTATCGGGAATAGAGTCGAAATCCAACAAATCATAGGCGACCAACTTCTTCGAACATACATTACACGTCCCTAAAACAACGGAGTAAGTATACCATCGATATAGAGCTCGGTTCAATTCAACATTTCTAACACGCCACACGCGGAAATCGAAATCCCCGTACTTAACGCCATTCGCCAGTGAATTGCTGGAATATTCTCTCTCTCTCTCTCTCTCTCTCTCTCTCTCTCTTTACGTATGTGTGTGCATACGTGCACCAGAAACCGATCCGACCATGCATGCACGAAACAAGTTTCGCGAGCAACGTTGCGCTAGAAGCTCCTCTGCCGATACTCGATCGTGTATACGTGTATGCTGCTAAACGAAAACCCGGGCCTCGAGTTCCGCGTGAACCCGACGCGAAACCGCTTGTTGGCTTAGTTGAATTATCGGGAAAAATTATCGTCCACGATGGGGAAAAATTAGAGCCGCGGTAAACGAAAGTAACGTCACCGACGGGTTATATACGTTCAAATAGAGCAAAGTTTGCTCCATCGAGCCGATCCCACGTGCTTTTAGCACGTTAGTTCCAATAGTTTGCTGCAGCTTTATAACTGGTAAAACTGCTCTGTAAAAATTCTGGGAATAAATTGTAAATTTGTTTTAAAAGTACAGTATGATGAAGCTAAAAGGTGAAAACAGAAATAAAACTGTAACATTTATACTTGAAATTGTTACTTAAAATTTGTAGATTGCAATACATATCTGTTACATCTGTACAGTATATTAAACGTTAAATTAAAATTTGAATATCGAATAATAAATAGTAGAATATAATGAAATATAAGCAAGGAGCATAATGACGAAAAACTGTCGATAATTTAAACTGTTATAACTTCGTAAAAGAAAATCATATGAGAATCTACTTGGTTTCATTTGAAACCGTAAAGTTTCCAATTTGTCTAAGTTTGTTTTTTCCAAAGATATTTTTACATCACGTAGTGGATCAGAAAATAAGAGACTTTTATTTTCAAAAATTGTAAAAATTCAAACGTCTGTAAGATATTAAAAAATCCTTTTCGCAACTTGATCCACCATGGTTTTGAAAATTGAAACCTTCTCGTTGCAACAATCCTTTAAAACTTGTACGATTTTTTTCTTCTTACAATTTTATTGAACTTTGAACCTTAAGATTAGATGACGAATAGGATTTTTTTTATTATTATTCGAAGCTTAACAAAGAAATAATGAAAAAAAAATCGTGCAGCAAGTTTCAAGGGGTTGTTGTAAATGAAACACTTCAAAACTGTGGTGGATTTGGACACCAATAAAATTTTCCAGTGTTTCTACATATGCGTGAATTTTTTTTAAAGAATGCTTTCCGATTTGTTGCTCCATGGTGTTAAAATATCTTTAAAAGAAAGAAACTAATTCAGGGTAGTGAAAACAGAAGCTTTACGTTTTAAAATGAGACTAAATAGATTGTCATATGATCTTTTTTAACAAAGTTTAATACAACAGTTTAAAGTAAAGTCGACAATTTTTCATTTAAATTAATTGTGGTGCAAAACTGACTCCGCGGGAACAATTTATATTTGCCAGAATAGCGATCGTAACAAGGTAATAAAATTTTTTTTGGAAAGCTAAAATAGCATACAAAACAATATTTTGTATTCGTACAAACAAACGATAAAATATTATTAATGTTGAAAATTCACTGTCTGCTACAGTTTCATTCAACACTGTATTAATACAAATTCGAATTTCCCATATGAAATTTTCCCATGAATTCGATGAAAAATGAAAATGCTCAAGCTACCGAGACATCAAAAATTCCCTTTCCATCCCTCGTTCCTATTATCGCTACGTTGAAAACGTAACTAAACGATAACATCAGCTAATTGCGAGCAGCGCTAACGAGCATTTCTTAGTATCCTTGGCAATTCATCCCTCGTAGCTCAAACCAGATATACAGGTGGCGACAAGAGAAAAATTCTCATTGCAGATCGCAATCTTCTACTTACAAAGCCGACTGTGTGCTACACACTTAACATAACTCTCGAATTCGTTCGCGTGACACGCAGAGACGGATCGTGACCAACGAAACGATCGTGAGAGACGCTGAGAGAGAGAAACAGAGCTTTGATCTTTTTCAACGTTTCCCGCGATTCACAACGATCTGATACGAAAAAAGGAAAGAACCGCGGTTACTAAAAAAAAAACGATTTAATCAACTAACTGAAAATCGCTCGTCGCGCGAGAAATTTCCATTATGTTCGCGCTTTAGCTTCAGTCGTTGCAGGATGAAACGAAAGCGAGCGCGAATGCGGGTGCCAAATTACGGGGGTGCGGCCCGTGGATGATAGATAAAGGGAAAAGGAGGGAGAGAGGGGGGGGAGGAAGAGGCGAGGAGCAGAATTATCCTGGATCGAAGGATTTCCTGAGGAAATCATGATCGCGAGAAACGCTACCGTAAATTGTTGGGTCTGCCACTTCCTTTGGCCATGCTGAAATGACACTAATTTCCTCGTGGGTGGGAACCAACGCGGCGGCGACAAATTGGCGCTGAAATGTTTTAAAGATGAATTCAAAGGATCCCCTCGACGATAGCTGGATAAAGAATTCCTCTTTGTCCTTTTTTGGAAGAACGCAGATACGTAGGTAGATTAGCGGAGATAGGTTCTTTCGAACAAACGACTGTGCGAATCGAGCTGGAAAAAAAAGTACTCGTGTATTCTGAGAAAAAGTATGCGTGTTTCTGTGTTTAAACGAAGCTTTTCTACATAATTTGACCTCAAAAGTGGCGATGTGAAATAATAGTTTAAGACACCGGGGGGTTATTTCTTGTGCCTTTGGAATTCTCAGGTATAAAAGTGAATTGGCAAGAGAATTTTTAAATGCAATTCAAAAGAGAGAAAGAGTATTTGAATTCCAAGTCTAACAAGAGTAACACGAAACATCAATATCTCCATTGATTTCTTTTCTTTTAAACTAATGTTCATTCACGATATCAAATGATGAGACTGTGATTTAAACGTTCTGATTCGAACTGTCTGTTATTCGTTGATTCTATTTCGTAAACAAGATAGGACCGAAAATCAATTCTGATTCCTTTTCCGTAGCTCTGTCAATTACATCAATTTTTCCAATCTAGCCAATTTCAAAACGGATGGATACGCTGATTCGCGACAGTAACCTAGCTGATCCTCGCTGCCACCGGTAACGCCGAAACGAATTAACCGGCTATAAAAAGGCTGAAACTAAAAAGAAAATCTAAAGAGTGAGAAAGTGAGGGGGGAGGGGGAAGAAAAAATGAAAAAAGCTATAATTCCAACCACTTCGATTCGAACGAAAGCGAAGAAAAAAAAAAGCATGAAACTACCGACTCCCGGGCAGCTGGCTCCATTCACGAGTTGGCGTTGGTCTATCAGTTTTCAAGCGAACGCGTCGTCGTAAAAATCCGTTTCGCGTTCGTCACGACGTCGCGCGCGCGCACGCCGGGGAATTGCAAATCTTCTGATTATTACATCGACGACATCGACTCGACCGAGACCGAGGGATAAGAGAAAGATTCAAAGATAGAACGAGAGAGAGGGAGAGAGAGAGAGAGAGAGAAATGGTATTGAAGAAGAAGGGAGCAATACGGTACTACTACTACACGTTACGCACCCGGTACCCTGCATTGGGACGATTTTTCCAGTCGAGCCTGTGAAACAGGTTGTTCCGGTGGAACGAGCGAAAAAGAATAAAAGAAGAAGAAGAACGGAGGAAAGATTATAGCGAGGAATGAACGGAAGAAGGAGAAGCACAGCCGGTGAGCCGGCCTTTTTACTCAAGCTCGCTCGGTTACTCGGTTCAACGTACGGGGCAAACGTACGTACGTACACTTACTCTTACAGGGCTGCTGTAATTTCTCCACTCCTCTCTCTCTCTCTCTCTCTCCCTCTCCTCCTTTTTCTTTACTCGATGGTTTTAGCAGACTGTCTCACTTCACCGGTGAAATTTCTCGCCGATAAGTGGTCGAATTAATCGCATCAAGTAGATTTTCAGGCGTCGTTGGCTCGCTTTCACCGAACGATCGGTATTGTTTCGGAACGATACTTCTGCCGTCAGCTTCGACGCCTCGACAAATTGGCCGCGGTATCGACGGGCACCCTCCCCCCTTCACCCCCCCCCCCTCGCACAGAATGTTCCTGGAACATTGCTGGAAAATTTCCTAATTGAGAATTCGTCGCCACCCGGAAGAATCGACAAAGCGATCGAGGTCCTTTCCCAACCGGGATCCGATCTCTGGGGATCGAGCAGCTCTCGATGAATGGCCGCGCGAGACGATAAAGGGAGACGGTAATGATTCCGATCGCTTATATAGTTAATCACCTTCCAGGATTCTTTTTTGGAAAGAGGGGGCAAATAATGGAAGAAGTTTCGTAATAGGTCGAATTATTACCTATCTCAATTCGATTCTGCATTGAAAGACAAATTTGAAGATAAAATTGAATAAAAATTGCTATTCTTTTCGAGACGTTTTTACGTAAGTAAATGTGATCTGTTTCTATGTAGCCAATCGCGGAAAAATTTCGTATAATATTCTATAGAAATTTTTTTCAACAGTTCTGTATTAAAAGCTACTATTGTATTGTAGCTACATAAATATGTAAATCATTATAATTAAAGTATCATCGTGTTTCCACTTCAATAAAGAGATTCAAATCGAATCTAAAACATTTATTCCCGACTGAACAGATCGAAATTGAAGAACACACACATTTTCTGATTGAATTTCTAAGCGAGATTGATAGTTGGAAAGAACAATTATCCATACACAGAGGTTAATCGCCCGATAACACCTTCAATCTGAAATTACGCTCAAATTACAATTATTACAGCAAATAATAATCGTAATGTTCCACAGTACGATACTATCGACAATTACAAACATTCCTTTCCCATAATTCTCGCATTGGTTACCCAGTAACACGCGGCATTAACACGAGCCTCCCGCTCGTTTCCATTGAAATTAACACGGCAGGACGAAAGATAAATCTCGACTTGACAAATATGAAGCTACATACACGTGACTATACGGCAGACACAGCTCTCTAATTAGCGTGTAATCGTAACAGGCCGTGGTTTGAATTTTCCAGCAAATGAATCGCTGAAATCGCTTTTTATTTAACCCCTGTTGAAAAAATACGCGATATGGAGGCTCAATGCGATTGCTTCCATCTTCAAAATTATGTATGTACAATGAAAAGTCTACGGAAGACTCTTATATTCCTCTCATTCGGCTCTACATTTCATTTTTATAATTTTTCGTACTCAAGAAATTTAATATACCTGGTCATAATTAATTTTTAGAATTGATCAATGTGTTTCTTTGTTTTTAAGATGTTGAATAAAATTATCGTCATGCTTGTCCCTGGTGATAAAACTACACGACACGGAGGTTCAATGCGATTACTTTCATCTTTAAAATTACGTACAATGACTACAGAATGTATTTGTATACGCTCTCATTCTTCTCTACATTTCATTTTTATAATTTTTCGTACACAACGATATGTACGAAATTTAAATATACTTGGTATAATTAATTTTTACGAATTAATTAATATTTGTTTAAAATATTGAACATTATCGAAGCTATAATTGATTCTTATATTTAAATAGAATAAATGATATGTAAATGTAGAGCTTAGAATAGAAGAATGCTTCATTGGAAAATAAGGGAATACGTGCAAATGTCATTTACTGTAAAAGTGTCATTAATTTCAACCAACAATTTTCATTCCAACTCTATCCGCTGCTTTTTTTTTTTTATTTTTCAACGTCAATTTGTCGGGAAACACACGGATAGAATACGAAATCACGAAGTCAGAGGTAGCAAAGTGCTACATGAGACGTAGAATGCAATCAAGAAAGATAGAATAAGAATGCGATCTGTAACAGATATGACGATTATCCGATCGCGAGAGGAACTGTACGCTTGACTTTTGCGAGATACAACGTGGAAGAAACAAGAAAGTTGAGGAGCAGCGATTCGATAATACGCGAATATTCTCGAAGAAGCGTCGTAATACCACCGTGTAACAGGCACTGAAGAGCCGCGTAAACGTCCAGCTCCTGAGGGGGCGTGAAAAGGGCGTTTCTGATAGCCTTGAAGCCAAACGTTCCTATTACTGGCGATGGAATCACGCTAATCTTGCGATGAACCTAACGCACGCCTCTCCACCCACGAGCGCTTTCCAACGTTGCTTCGATGCGTTCAAACACGAACACACTGTTGTCGTTTTAGACTGTGGATATTATCGTTGTGTAATATCGTTCAGATTTTTGGTTAGATTAGAAGCCTCTTAACATTTGAAAACGAGTCCGAAGCTTTTGATCGAAGCTTTCTGTTTGAATAGATCGATTGGAGGGATGAGAAGGGTTCGCGGCGCGTTTGTAGTTTCAATTTTCGTTGTAAAAACGATTGTCCGTGATGATTAAAAGAAAAAGATGATTGAAAAAAAATCGATTTTTAATTGGATAAAGGTTGTTTTATTCATTTTAATTGATTCTAATGAACTTGCTACTTTTGCTTCTCCGTTCACAATGAAAATTATTCAAGAAGATACTAGAGAGAAAAACTTCGCGGGCAAATAACTTTAGTAAACCACGAAACATTCTCCTCTTCGTTGCACAAACTTACAATTTAGTAAAACGTTCCTTGAAGAAGAGAAACCGAACGGAAATAAATTGTAATTACGAAAGAATTGTAATTAGCCCCGACGAAAACCAATGAAATCCTAGCCGTACGACTCAACATAAACACACGTACATACACGTATTAACATATCGGAACGATTAACCGATCTATGGATTCCCTGTTTCTACGATCGGCAATAATCAGTTGCGGTTATAATTTCATCGGGTAAACACAGCCACACTGCGCTCGTGGAACACCAACTCGTAAAGCGAAAGCTAGAACTAAAGACACGGAGCTGGTAAAAGTATTCCTCCGCTACTGGGAATATTACAGCCCTCGACCGCAAATGGTTAATACCGTGCGGTTAGTTAGAACGATACTTTACTAAGCGAGACCTTCCACGTAGTCGTACCTCTTATTTGCAAGTTTACCGAGCGCGATTAACTACCATCTCCGGACGGGCAAGTTGGCTGAACTGATCGATTGCGCGAAAGTAGAGAGAAAGAAAGAAAGAAAGAAAGAAAGAAAAAAAGGAAGGAAAATAAACGAAAACGTTTCGAATGGAGGATACACTCCGTTGAAAAATCGGAGCCACCAAGTTTGATTTATTGCTCGTCTGTGTATTGTGTTTGATTAATCGAGCAGCTTGTTGTAAGCTTAAGGGACCCCGAAGAACCGGAACATGCTAATTCGTTTGGGACACCGTTGGGAGAATTTTTTAGAGAATCGGCTGGTTGATTGATTGAGATGCGAGTTTAGCAGTATCATCTCCTCTTCCAAAAGGAAAAAAGAAACGAAGGCGAAGGTTCTTTGAGGAAACCACGTATTTGTGGCTGGTAAAATCGTATCTATTAAGAGAAAAAAGTTTGTGTTAACAATGAAATGTATTGAGACAATTCTCAACCCTTTGAACTCGCACGTCACGCCGGAAGCAATGCAAATTTGCTATAAAACTTTGGGAATTCAAAAATTAAAGCACTTAAAAAAAATTATGAAAAATGAATTATATTATTATAATAAGAGTAAATAAATTAAAAAATATTGAATTTTACCGTTGTACGTTAATTTATCTGATTACCTTAAAATAAATAGTAGATGAGCAACAACGCTGAAAGCAAATCCAGTTCAAAGCGTTAATATTCAATATTTATTTATTAAATGATCTTAGAATTTTCGTTTCGACTATCAGCGATTCTTTTAAGTGAAACAGCGAGCACACCGAGCAAAACCGTAGAGACGAAACTTTTCACTCAGGCTGGACAGAAATTAAAGCAAGCCGCGCGCGTTTTATCGTTCGATCGATATCGGCCCTGATGTCTAGACACTGTCGTCGTCGTTGTCGTCGTCGTCATCTTTAAACGTTTTTCCAACGGCACGGAAATAAGCACGCGTCAATCGATCGATTTCCATTAGCATCCGGCCGTCAGAAACGGAACGTCTTCCTTAAATAATACGCCGCCGGTGAGGCAAATTACGGGGCTGCTTATGCATTATTGATGCCCCGGGGGACAGAAGGTCGCCGATACGAAAGAAACGACACGGAAGAAAAGAGGGCGGCAGCTAGCGGATCCTCCATGCTCCCGTGCTTAACGAGAAACGTCCCTCGCAAGTTTCTCCATATTCCGCGCGAGGAATCATCCAAGAATCATCGCCGCGCGCTCGTTACGCCCGCGTTTTGCAACTTCTCGATCGCGGTCGCGTCTCTCTCTCTCTCTCTCTCTCTGTCTCTCTCTGTCTCTCTCTGTCTCTCTCTCTCGCGCGCGCGAGCGCTAAATATTCGCCGTTTCCGTTGCTTTGAGGAACGCTGAAGAACGAAGAAAGTAGCTGAGCGAACGAGTGAAAATAGAGCGGCCTCGCGAAAGAGAGAAGTATAATAAAACGGGTACAGCCAGGCTGCTGCCGGAGTATTTTTGTTTATGTGTTTTTAATTAGATTGTTTCGTGAAACTGTGCGAAATTAGCAGCTAATGACTGGAGGGAGGGGAAGGTAGTAGGATAAGGTAAATAATAAGGAATAACACTGGAGATGCGGGGAATTCGAGTTTCAAGAAAATTAATGTTTTGATAGTCTTGTTAATATACTCGCGTTGTTATGGTAACGGGGTGGAATAAATGGAACGGAGCAAAGTAGCCGAGGAGAATTGAAATATGAGTTTATAGTTAGTCGAATATATAGATCTTGCGGAGATACGTGTTACGATAACGCGTAGAATTCTTTCACAGAGAGTCCACGTGATTTCGTTCTAATTGAACAATATAATACGTTACATGAAAATACGAAAATACGAAAGAGTGAGTTAGTATCCCTTTTGAATCCTCGAGTATAGAAGCGAAGTGACAAAGTTAATTTTTATACGTAATGATGTCTGTATATTTCATACTTTTGATATTACATTTTCAACCGAAGCTTGTTCATGTTGATACATTTACGACTCGTAAACACGTAACAATTGCACTTGTAATTTCGAACATCGTTCCAAAGTGGCCGAAGATTTTCTTTTATATTCCAAAAGGGCCATTAAATATTTCCTGAAATCCCTCTACTCACTCCCGTTTATAAATAGTTTATATTCGCGGAATAACTCGTCACTTCGACACGTAGTTACACGACGAGATCTTTAAAAAATGAGAAACCTTCCTAGCATAACTAAATCCCAAGGTGTAAAAGCTTTAACGATACTGACGTGCTTGCGTCGATGAAACGGCAACGTCTTAATTATGAATTAAGGCAGCCACTATCCTTTAAGAAAAAAAAGAAGAAAGAAAGAAAGAAAGAAAGAAAGAAAAAAAGAAAACGAAACTTAAAGTACAAGTTAATATAGACATATCATTCTCTACAGCCACTTACATCTCGAATTCAACGCGGCGTAAACTAAATAGGTGTCCATTATTAAGTACCGCTAAATTACGGCGTTAAGCTCGTTGAACAAGCTTTCAACGCCAGTGTGTCTCCCCCCTACGGACCATAACGCGTATCACGAGATATTCACGGTCGAGACGCGACACGATCTCGCGATTTTATTTCGCGATAGGCGAAAAGAGTGGCCAGCAACTTGAACGGTCACGCGCCGATTCGTTATTCATCGCGCATCGTATAATAGCAGATCGGCGTTTAAGCGCAATTTGCCGGCACGTTGCTCGCTCGTTTCGTCTTCCAGCGTGTCGTCGTCGTCGCGTTTCTCTCTTATCTCTCTTATCTCTCTCTCTCTCTCTGTCTCTCTGTTTCTCTTTTTTCTCGTTTAACCTTGGAAATTGAGTGGAGAGAAACGAGGGTCGCGTCGCGTCGTCGCCACCAATATTTCCCGATAAACGGCTCGGCAAAATTACAGACCTTTCCCATTCCCACGCCACGCTCCTCCCCTCCCCCCATGCAACGTCTCTGTCCGGCTTATTTTTTTTTCTTTTTCTTTTTTTTTCGAGGAAATAATAACCGTTCTTCGAGAGCTATCACAATGAGCTACGCGGCGCGGAGATATTCAACCCCCCAGTTATAGCAGATACGCGGGTATGAGATCGCGCGGCGTTTGAAGAATTCGTTCGTGTTTTTCCATTGCTTGAAGCGCGGGGAAAACAATTTTTAATCGTCCGGTCAGCGAGCAAATATCTAAGTAATTCCGCGTTCCTAGAGATTTACAGACAGGGAACTTTTACTCGCGGGGCAGCTTCTGCTCCAAGTTTATTTCTTTCCTGCTTTGCGCATACTGGATACGCGTCAGATGGAAAAATTTATTTTCTTCAACTATTCTATTTTCGATTGAATTATTTCTTGTATCTGAAGAAGTAACCTAAATGTTAATATACACATGAGACACACATGTATTGTAATTTCATTGGAAATTAGTAGTTTTGAAATCTAACCACGCAGAATTATGTTATGTTAAAGGTTGACACAAATAATGGTAACTCGCAACCTTGTCGTTTCTGTAAATATAAATCTTCGAAACCGTAGTTACGATAAAAGTAACGTTACAACTGTAATTACATGTACGACAATTACATTATGTATTGACAAGAAATTGAATAAAATGTTCTAACACTTTAACGAGACTTTAAAAGATCCTTTAACTACGCCACGCTAAAGAGTTAATCTCGATTCTGAACAATTTAGAAGACAGAGAGAGAGAGAGAGATAATCACGTTCTCTTTCCATCTTAATCTTTCAAACAAGATGATTCTGATTATACGTTTCGTTGGCCGACAGTCTTGTTTCTCATGTTTCTGCATAATTCCGTTGTTAATTAAGGGAAATAGAGCTCGATAAACTAATTTTTGTCGGTTCAAATCGGACGGCGGGATTTCCACAGAGTGGCTTTCAACTTGGCCCCCGAAAGTGGCGCATTGTGCCGAAGAGTTTTGTTTCAGAGTTTTGTTCCAAAGGCCGGATTAAGAGTTTGACCGCTGTTATTCGTTCCCTTGAATCGACCAACTCAAGCGCTCCGTCTTTGTTATCGTTCGTTCGCGTTTCTTCTCTTGTTTTTAAACGCTTCTCTAATTTAGAGAGAATTTTCGCTTTGACGACGACCGATACTCCGATACAACGGATATAATGCTCGCAATTTTTACTCCTGCCAGCGTCTTGTTAGAAACAATTTCGCTACGCTTCGTGTTTCTCGTCATTGTTCCCTGCTACCTCGAACGTGAAACTCTATCGGAATAATCGCTGACAAGAAATTGTAATTGATCGCAACAAGGTAATTCTATGCAAGTAGAGCCTTCGTGAATAAAATAAAAGCGTGTCTTTGCGTTACATTAAAAGTTGAAATATTATTTAATATAAATAATATTTTCCCAATTTTTTCCATGTGTCGTAGCTATTAAGATATTCTTTCTAGGTATGTGCTATATAACGCTGTTGTATCGACAGCTTATTTTTCTCAATAATTGAACTCTCGCATACGATCACTCACAATTTCGATCAACTTCGACGTTTCACTCGCAACTTAATTTGCATGAAGATCGTGAAATTTGTGTAATATTTCGATTTGAAACTTTACCACTTTGTCAATTACTCAGAAATTTTCATTGCAAAGGTATATTTCTCCGTTCCGAAAGAAAATGAATTCTATTAAAAATTGGATCTTCGCGGGATACGGAATCTAATTTCGAAATTTACCATTGCAGCGAATAATTCTTTTAGATCTCGAGAGATTCGTATTTGCATATTCCTTTTTATTCTTTTCTCACGGTATCGAATTCTCGAATTGAATTTGATATCATCATACTGTATTATTAACATAATACTATTAGTATTTGAACTATTTTTTTCATTCCCGATTTTGTGTGTAAGTATGAAGGTCATTGACTGGTACATTCGTCTTCATATTCGCTTTCACATAATATAAAAAAAAAATGTAGCATTTCATTTAAAAAAAATTGAAAGTCACTTTCAGCTCTCAGAAAATAGTACGATTTAAAAAAAATTCTACATACCAGTATACTTTGTACTCTTTCATTTTTCTGTAGCATTTACCGTTTACGAGCAAAAATCACGGACAATAAATCTGTGAACACCCTACATAAAGTATGGTATAGTAACATACAATATATTAATATAGTATTATATAATATGATATAGTATAACTACACTAATATAATGCGTTATATTATCAATATATAATTATTATATAACTGTATATAATATAATATTATATACTTGGTGTACTACATTGGTACACTATACTAATATAGTATACTAATACATTAGTATGCTAATTAATTATCAAGCGAGAGGTATAATAAACGCGATACTACGCGAATATTTTCCATTGTTCGTTAAGCCCGAGTAAAAGATATTTCGAAATCATAATTATTCCATAGATTCGAGTGGAACCGGCCATCGACATATATCACCGTTTTCGATTCTTCTCACGCGCCCCGATACTTACGTCGTGCAGTACCATCGACGTGACTCAATGGACACCGGGAACGAGCTTTTACAATTTAACGTAATACCAGGCCGCGATAGCTCGTGTGCCGGTTGCCAGTGTGCGCGCATCCCCATAGCCGAGGGTGAAACTTTCGATTCGAGCCCAACAGCAGTCCCACGTCAGGTGTGGATAGTCGAGTTACGAACAAATAAAATTGAATTTCACCGGCGTGCCCCGACAACGCCGGCCGCAACGTGGCCGGGACGACGTAACCGGAAAGTTAGCGTGGAGAAACGCTTTAAAAAGGAAACCAGCGACCAAGGTTCTGGCTCTACGGTTCTAGAAAATCGGCATCGGTGCGTTCTACGTGAACGAAATGCAATTCACTGGACCTGTTTCCAAGTAGCTCGACTTTCTTCCTTCGTACACGCAGCTTGATAATTTCCGGGGCTGTGTTCAGTTTAGGAAAGTTCTTTCGCCGTGGTCATCTTAATTTTATCGTCGTCGTTAGATCAGATGCAACGTTTGAAAAATAGCATACATGCGCCTAGGTTTGCAGAATGACAAAGGAAGCGATCTGAAAGTTCAACATGTCGCGAAAAGTGTCGTGTTTGAAGTTGAACGTGTGCTTTTCTCTCATTATTTTTAGAATTTTCGAAATATCGAAACACCGAGCGACTTGAAAGCTTACAAATTGCTACAGGTACCAGATAACAGACTATTTTCAGTTTAAGTTAAACGCGTGATGATCACTTACCTTTTCACCAATGTCTTATTAAGAATTGACAACCACTGGAAATTACAATGAAGTCACGACAACGCCACTGATCAGTAATTAATGGAAACTACACGACGCTACACTAATCTCATCGATCGTTAACTGGTTCTTCAGCTAGTTCTCTTATTAAAAATATATATTTCTCTCTCGCACAATCTGCGTACCAGAGTCGTAAGTCACCAGAGAAATTCAGTAAACGAGCAAGTTAAACAAAATTATCATCGTTCGTGACGGCGTTATATTGCAATTAGGATTGAGCGAAAAACTTGTGGCAACCACCGTCGTACTTGCAGATACGATTTCTGATCTTCGTATAACGTTTATCGATTAAACGTCAAACGCAGCGTAAAAATCTCGAAACGTTTGGGGTTACGTAACACGAGTCTTATATATATATATATATATATATATATATATATATATATATAGATAGATAGATAGATAGATAGATAATGCTATGATAACAGCACAGAAATAATGATTGGAGATAAAAGGCAACGAATATTAAATTCCCGTTAATTTCCGCGGCATGAGAAACAGAAGGAACGACGCCGCGGAATAATTTATAGGACACAACATGGAGTCGGGCCCGGTTAAATTTCCATTCTCACGGTGTGCAGCATCGCATTTTCATTGACCATATCGTCGGGACACGGGAGTAGGAGGGAGGAGGAGGAGGAGAGAAAAAGCCGCGGGATTGTTGAATCGTGTCCCGTTAATGACGCGAGAAACTTGTCGCGCTGTTTCCACGAAAGTAAATGAATTCATTTCCGCTTTTCCTACGCGTTCCGCCTTTTTTTAACCCTCGGTTATTTTAACCACTGTTCCGTAAGAGGGAAGCCCCGTTCCTAATGGGATCTTTAAATTCCATTATCTGAAATAAGTATCGTCGTAACATGAATTTTCATAGTTTTACAATCGTAGTCTCGTGGCTTGTATGAATTTACGGACACCGGATGGAACGATACGATAACGGTGAGTAAACTTCTCGAATAAAATTCGGAAATGCAGTTTCTCTTATTTTGCCGGTCGATGCTGAATTCAGTTTAAAGAAAATGAAAGCGATTCGACGGATTAAATCCCTGCCTTGCAGTCGTCAAGAATAAATCCAAAAAAGCTAGACCGTACATCTCTCTCGATTCCAACTTTAATTTCAACTATTATTCCCTGTGCGACGACCTAACACATGTTCTCGACCGATAACGTAGTTCCGCGTCATTTCAAATTCGTTAACTGAATACCGACAACGTAGTGCTACGTCATTTCAAAATTGGCGCTCTCGTTAGCCGTGAGACTTACACATCGCAAATGACTGAATATAATTTTCATTTGTCTAATAGATACATGAACGTTCGATAAATAAGTGAATAATAATATTGCAATTATCCAAATATAATTATAATAATATCGCTGAATATAGTTGATATAGCAGTATCAAGTTTGCAAAGTAATTAAAGAAATTAATCATTCATTACCCGTGTTTTATCAAAATTACCAGTATCTTCGTTTCAAATTTTTATCAGGCTACATATTTTCTTTACACGTTAATCACTTAACACTAGAACTACTGGCGACTGAAATATAAAATTTTTGATCAAAAACGTTAAAGTGGAAAAAATATAAAGTTTTTATGGTAACAATAACTTGCACAAGCTTTCACTTGTATATTTTACGAAAGATCTCTAAAAATGCACTGTTTTGTATCTACAAAATTTCTAACAGAAATTATAAATTGATCATTTTGATCACTTTGATAGTTCTAGTGTTAATGGAAACCTTTACTATGGAGGAAGGAGATAATTTTACGCGGATGCATAATTTTCTGATTATCCGAATCTAATAACAGTGACAAAAGCAACAATACTCCGGTACAATTCAAACGAAGGAATATCAGCATAATAATCAGCGATGAAGAGCCTGATAGTAGAAATGAGCCTTTTACGTGGGCAAAATATCTTTTATACATAAATATCAGATCCTTTCAGCATTCGGCTATAGACTTTTGAAAATTATATTCAGTGTTTAGCCAAACACGTCTCGTCCTACAATCGCCGGTCGCGAACGTGTTAAATTTTTACCAGATTACTGCAACTAAACCAACGAATGCAAATCGCGTGCAATAGTCGAATGTACAATACAATAAACGGCAAACGTGCACGTTTCCCACAAAGAATGATAAAGCAAGAAGGTTAACAATCTACCGCACGCGAGAAGGAACTCGATACGAACGAACGAACAGCTCTCACAAAATCGCGCATCGATTATCCGCTAAGTAAGAGTGATCGGCCGATTTTCAATGGAGAACGTCCAAGAATCACGTAAGGCACCTGTTGACAGCTAATAAACGCTAAGAAAACTCGCTCGTTTCGCGTTCCGATGCAAATCCGAACGAGTTCCCCGCGTGGCTGATAGCTAGTCGATGAATCTACGGTTTTTATAAGAGTGGTTAGACGGCGATACCGTTTCAAAAAAATAAAAAAAAGAACAAAATCGACCACGACCGAAAGAGGGACAGGTTAATGTCGATTTTCATCAACGGCGCGTGAACGCGCCATTCGTACGCAAATTTTATCGGTCCGCGGCGCTATTCGGCGCTGGTTTTTGTCAGCCAACTGAGCGGACCGAATTTATTTGCCGGACAACTTCATTTTCCTAGCCGTCGAATCGACGGTCGATCACCGTCGTTAAGCTGCGTTCCTTGCTGAAGGAGCGAGCTTTTTGTTGCTTGGCGCTTTATAGCTGCTTCGAACTGGGCCAGTGTCTGCTCGTAGAGATATTTCGTTTGAAATGGAACAACTTAGAGGCAAAGGTTTTCCGCTTCGAATGTTAATTATTAACAAGTTGTATGTTAAAATCAGGGATGACTGAAGAAAACTTGCTTCTTGCAGTTACGGCGTTTATCATTGTAATAAATGAAAAATACTAATCTAATTCGATCTTGAGAAATCGTCGGAAATTTAATGGCTACTTATAAACGTATCCAAGAGACTTAGAAATACAAAGTGCAAAGAATAAGGGGGCAATAAGAGGCAAACTTTTGTCTACGCGAATCTGACAGAGAAACCTTTAAAAATCTCTAAACATTCGTTATCGTAACTCTATGAACTTTCTACGAAAAATCACAGATTGGTCGTTTTGACAAAACACTTCGATGATTCCGGTGTTAACTAGAATTAGACATCTAGGTTAAGGATCAGACACATTCTGAAAAATCGAGCGACACCAATCCGAACAATTGCAACAGAACGTTAGCGCGATACATCGTGAAAATGTAAAAACGCTGAAAGAATATTGTTTTCGTGACGAGACGGTATTGTCGTGTGTCTTTTTTTTTTATTTTTTCTAGCTCTCCGAAACAACTTGCCGTTCCCAGCAACAGGGAGGCGAAAAAAAGGCGGAGAACCAACGACAACTTTTTGATAAAACTTCTCCCAAAGAAGAACATAGAACATCAACAAAAAGTTGCTCGGTCGTTGATTCAGCGAGGACTTGGCGCTTTACGCCGGCCACCGCGTCGAAAAATGGCCCCCCATCGTCCACCAGACGACAATCTCGCTTCTTGTCACGAGTATAATTCCTCTGCGGAGGCTCTCCCAATGGGAAGCCGGTGGCGGATTCGCATCTCCATGTAAATGGATCGGGGCAAGCTACGGAGGAGTATAAAAGTTAAAATTTGATCAGTCTAACGAGAGAGATCGGTGAATAGAACGGCACGGTCAAAGGACGAACGACGGGGTCGATCTTTCTGAAAAATTGCCGGTCAGACGGGATTGAAACGTAACGAGAAGGAACGAGCGTTGTCTTCCGCCGGAGCTGGGACTATGGAATGGGATGAAAACCATCGAACTGTCGAACTATATCGCCAAGATCGAGGTAAGAGCTTCCAGCGGGGATAATAGATAGCAGATAAAATGGATAATTCAAGATTCTACGGCGGTAGAGGGCGAAAAAAGATGTGGCCAGGTGGTAGTTCTACGCTTTGAGGCGTTCTACGAAGATTGCGTTAGGCATGTTAGGTAGAACCGCGTCGAACAAAGGTAGAAATATACAATCTTGCTTTCTTCGACTTGAAGAAAAGAATTTCAATTAACAATTGTTCAAATGTACAAATCATGGAAGAGGATAATTTAACGAACGAACGAACGAACGAACGAACGAACGTAGATGCAAAATTTACAGGGATATCAATCAACTGTAATGTTAATTACACGCTCGAAGCTCTGCGAAACTTTCTGAGTTTATCGCACGTCTCAAGGAGATTTATATCTTCGAACCTTCTCTAGTTTATTTCGTCATTTTCTCTCCCAGAGAAAATCGTCAAAAGTTAACTCGCTGTTGCGCGTTACACGCACTACACAGGCGAACACGTATTTCCATTCAAGAATTTACGCTGTCGCCCTGGAGTAGGAAAATTCACGACACAAAATAATCCATGAAACGAGCGAGTAATACACCGGAACGCTGAAGGGATTTCAGCATCGCCGGAGCTAAGCGAACGACGCCGGGCCAGCTCCGACATTAATAAAACAAAATGAATCTGGACCGAGGTCGCCGCACCGCGCTATATCAACGTGCAAGATCAAATACCCCATAAATGAAAATTAGCCCTAAACTCGTGCTCTACGAGCATGGTGGCTCGCAGCGGCCCGGGCTAACCGAGATCCGTATACCGTGTATACGATACACACGTACGATGTACAAGGCAGGCATCGGCGTGAAAATCACCGGCCCACTCGTTCGCGGCGGCCATGAGCGTGCACGCGACCGTGTACCGTGCACTTAGCGGATAACCATGATGATCAACCAGATTTTGAGGAACATGGCATGTGTCGCATTGTAACGGCGCTACGTCTATCAGCCCGGTTTACAGGATTAAAGGGTCGTGGCAAGAATCAAAGCGCGCGGATGCGTGCCTCGCCGTTGGGGTTATGGTCCGCGAGCAAAGGAGCGCGGGCACGAGCCTACGCGCGAGACTACCGATCGTTAAACGGCGTTAATTAATTTCGACTAATTGCTAATACTGCGCTCCAACTTCCCGTAATTAGAGACGATTAATTCGAAAGCTATCCCTGACCCATCCTCCCCTCCCCTCCCGCCGTCCCCGCTCGCGGACGCGCCTCGATCAATATCAATCGTTTAACGTTAGAGAGCCTAGGTTGCTAGTAGGGATGGTCCGAATTCTCCTAACGACCCTATCTCTCCTCCTCCGCCTCCTCTTTCATTAAGCGTTAGCATGCGTCGACGCCGATTAAAGGGAAGATTCCGAGTGAGAAACTGCTCGTTAGAAGTGTACACTTCTCGGAGGGAACTCGACTTTTAGAGTACAGCGAGGATCAGCGTGTAGGGGAGGGCGCGTTATCGGTAAGGGAACTACGCCACACAGATTTCGAGACCGCGTTTTACCGAGTTCCGCCGAAGCGAAACTTTCCGGGCAGTTACCTACTTAGCCCCGCTTTGCGAGGCAGCAAATGCCTTCGGATAGAATTTTCGGTAATGTGGAATTCGAGACAAAACGTGGAGACGCGGCCGGCAAATTCGCGAATTGCTACTAGAAAAGCGAGGGGGAAGGTGGTTCATCTTCTGCCAGAGAGTCGGTAACGATTGTGATTCAGGATCGTTGAGAGTATAAAGAGAAACTCTAAAATGTAAGAAGAGTTGAGAACAGAGATGTTATTGTAACGTAGAATCTGAAAAATCTTTCCTACGAAGAATAACTCTTGAATTTTTCGATATTCTAATAATCATGCTGTATCAACGAGAGTAAACGTTGTCTTTCTGCAGAAATGTGCGTTATTTATAAAAAAAAAAAAATTAGTCAAAGATTCTCGTTTGATCTCTCTTCTTGAAAGATCAACCAGTACGGAACTTCAATTGAAAATAAAGAAATTCAAAAATTAATATCGAATCGCTGTTAAAGAAATATCTTTACGCAAAAAAGAAATTTACTAGAATTCTTAATATTAATTCTTATTATTTGCTAGAATTCTTATTAACATTTATAATTATAACGGGAAACAAGTACCATTGATCGTTCTTTAACGAGATAGCAATTTAGAATATCGAAAAAAGGATAGTTCAAAAAACGTACGAACGGTAAGTACATTAAAAATTTGTTAAGTAATTGAAGTCCTGCGCGTCACTGTGCATCACGCGTGTCATTTGTTTCGGGATGGAACATCGATTATCGGAAGCACGCGGTGATGAAGTGTTACACAATCTACTATCACTCATTCGATGTCACCAATGGGCGTTCGATTAGAGTAACAGGCCTTTGGTTATCGTCAAACTTTCGCATTGACCTAATTAAACTTTCTGATTGTCGTTAACTTTATATTTTCTGTCACTCGTCGTTTACTGCTCGCTAGAAGTAATTATTCATTAAATACTTTAACAGAACAGTCGACGGAATGCAAATATAGCTGTGCAACGTGTTAAAATATAGCAATTTTGATCAAATGTGTCTGAGAATTTTATATATATATATATATATATATATATATATATATATATGTGTATCAATGTACGTTTATATAATAACATTTCTGTAAAGGTTTGATGGAAATCGACAATTTTCATCTTTCATTTTCATTCCGTGGTCGTAGAAAATTTAATATCAATCTTTTCCACGATGAGACATCCACAGCATTCTCGTAAAATAAACCTTAATAACACGTAGCTCTCTTTCCAACGTGGAATAGTGATTGTCAAGCGTAATGGCGCAATCACTATCGGCAGCGTGGTATAGACGGGCCGTATGCACTGCATGATATTGATGGACGACGACACGTCATCTTTGAAATTCAATATCTCGAGACTGGCTTGCGCAAAAGACAGATGGATAGCGCTTTGAAAATGTTTCAAAAAGCTGCGGGAATATGCAATATAAAAAAGGAATATAAGTTTTCATTAAAACTTTAATTTTCCCATAGCTTTTGAAGCTATTGCTCGCAGGTTATTTCTCGGGGCTAACAAAATTTTAGAAAAATTTTTCGCCATTATTTTTTTCTCACGTTTCGAAAACTCGACTCGTTCCCTTGCTCCTCGATTCACATGTATTCTACGTCGTCATATTATCGAATTTATTATTAAAACAATCTGTCTTGAAAGAGTTTGATAGTCAAAAATTTTTGTCAATTTTGAGATAACGCTGTCGCGTTTATCGAGTTTATTATTATTTAATATTAATTTAATTCTCTCCCGAAGGAATTAGTCAAAATGATTTACAAATGTTGCGAATCAATTTGTAAATTTCGTAAATTCACAGCGATGCATTATTGGAAATTTTACTGTGTTATAAAATTTCTTCCATTTCGTGCACGTTTCCGATACAAATTTTATACATGTAATTCTAGTTGTAACATTCAAAAAAAATTCTCGCTCGAAACATTTTCAAAGACAAAGCTATCCCATATTTTTCAAGCGGAAGAGAGAAAAATTGACTTACCAATGTTGAATAAGACAAAAAAAAAAAAGAAAAAAAAGAAATCATTCGGCGATTTAAAGCAGGAGATCCCATACGTATTTGTTCGTGGATCTCTCGCTGCGAGAGAGAGCACGTATCTTGGAACTTGGTTTCGATAGTTGGAACGAATTTATCGCTTACCTGAAACAGAAAGAGCAGATCCTGATTAGCATTCGTGTTATTGCGCGAATGCAAATTTCGCGAAGGCAGATTACACGGGAATTCTCGTGAAATATGGTAACTTCGGAAAACTGTGAGCAGCTTGCAGACCAGACCGGGAACGACGCGACGGTAGTCTGATTCTAAAGCTGATTTATCGGAGGCGAAAGATAAAGACGACGATCCTGACGATAAAAAGCACGAGATGGAAAAGAGCGCAATGAATGTGAGAGCTTTCGGTTTTTCATCGCGATCATGGAAAAATCGCACAGTCCTCGAGAAAGAATGAATATCGCTAGTCAACACAGACACGATCGTCAATCCCGAGCGAATTTACTTTTATAAATCGTAATTGCAGCACGCGATTAAAATTAATCGAATGAATAGAACGTGTAGAGTCCTGAATGAATTGAAGGTCCAACACATTGAATCCATTATTATTGCAAGTAATCATAATATAGTAAAAAAGACGTTGAAATATTTTTTTGTAAATATCTGCATCGTGCAATACTAAATTTCACGTGTCAAAAATGTTATTAAACGAAATAACGAAGTAACATTTTATAACCTCGATCAAACATTCGCCCACTTCTATGATAAAATTTTGCAATTCAACCGACCAATTCTCGATTCGTTTGTGAAATTATGTTAATACGAAAATGCCAGAAAAAATTTCTTTCTCGCATTATCAATGACGCTACAACGAGACAGTGTAATAATACGAAAGGTTAAAAAGCAACAACGCGAAACGCTGGTAACCAAAAGGATCGTAAGAAGATAACACTACGAACCGGTAATAATTTCTTTTATCTGTTCATCTACCAATTAAGCGCAACTTTTAAAGTTAACATCGGCTAGATGGTAAATTATTCGCACGCAGGCGAAACAGATTACGTTCTTTCACGCTTAACAGCTTGGATAATATCGCTTACGAACACAGGAACTGGTTCTATGTTCGCGTTCTGACGCGACTATCGTCGTTCTTAAACGAGGGAAAAGGGAAATTACGATTCTCGATGGAGTGCGAGCCTTCCTTTTTTCTTCCTTTCCTTTTTCCTCGGTCGACCTATCGAAAATATAACTGATAACAAAAGTTCGAAAATTAACGCATAACTTCGCGCTAACTTTACAATTTATGAACGGAATATCCCACGCAACGAGAGAGAGAGAGAGAGAGAGAGAGAGAGAGAAACAAAAAAGGAAAAAATCCGAAATATATCCAGAATAATCCTCCTGTATTAAAAGTCAGTTGTACTTTTTAAACTCAATTTAGAACTTTCAACGTCGTAAATACGAATTCTTCTCGTTTAAACGAAAAAAGGATAAAATGGCCAAGGAAGAAGTGGGGGAAGAAAAAAAACCACGAACAAATTTTACGAGAAACTTTCCTTCTCCCTCTCATTCTTTCGACCTAGAAACTTTAATTTATTCCCTCGTTCGTACGTGCAACGACCGACGACGTAAAGCTTATTTATCCTCCCATTGTGTTAGACGAACACGTGCCCTGTCCTGTTTGTACGATACCAGCCGACAGAAAATGTGGTCTTGGTGAAGCTTCTTCGAAAAACCGTGGCTCGTGCCACGACTTCTCGTGCAGGTACGAAAAAGTGGCCGACAGCTGCGGTAGCAGGTGAAAGATTCACCTGGACGCAAGCTGCTGCACAGGTTCGAACATCTTTCTACCGATTTCCTACCGAGGACCATTCGCCACATGGGCACCGTCGTTTCTTCCTATTGCAACTTCTATTAACAAGCGAATCTCATTCTATACTCTCTTACTCCCTTCTATGGGTAATAATTTGTACATACATGTGTAAAGAATATATATATATAAAGTAATAATATGTAAAAAATATATAATATGTAATTGTATATATAACATATATAAAGTAATTATATATATATATATATACTCTATATATATATATATACTCTATATATATATATATATATATATATATATACAATTATAGAATTTATACAATTATACACTTGTATAATTCGACAAATTTTTTCTTCAAAAGCGCTGCAGCTTGTTCAACTCGTTCGATATTGATCTTTACTCGTCTTTACTTCCGAGTCATAGCATTCTTATTCCTTCTAGGGATTTCGCACCTAGAATGTCCGAGGATCCGTTTTGTCTGTTTTATGTTTTTCCTTTAATATGAATTTTATTGTACTGTCGACTTCCTTTGCACATATGTCCCCGAGCTACTTTTAATTGCACGTGTGCTCGCTGCAATTTCGCTTTGCGCCTGCGACTGCATGGATATTGGGTTAACATTCGGAATTTTATTAGGTCACGCCACGAGCAGTACGGTTTTTCTAACAGTTGAGCGTGAATTAATTATCCGCAAACAAGCTTTATTAACCAGAGGAATCGAGTGAGGTTGTCAGCCCGTAAAACGTAATCGTTTAATCAAAAAGGACAAATTAACTGTAGACGAAATGGTCGACCTCTCTGAGACGTTAATTGTTTAATGTGTTCTTTGTGTTTTATCGCAAATAAACTGTAATCGTATTTACATATTTGTACGAGAGAATAAACTAAATGCTTTTACAGTTACGATTATTTCTACTGTTACAAAATTATACGAATGATATGTCCAAAGATAAATCCCTGTTATTTGTTAAACGATCTAGTAGTTAAAATTTTCTTGTCCCCGATAATAATAAAAATCTATTTCTCCATCGAGTTTTCCCGTACGTACGCGAACGTACGTTGTCCTAAATTTCAACGATCGTGCTACTGTTGGTTCTGGTCGCGGAATCCAATTGGTGAATTCGTTCCTTCGAACGCATCGCGAAAGAGCCAGACTCGTAAAAGAAACGGTAAACAACCATTCCGGATCGGGAGTTACACACTAAATTTCGAGACTCAATTTGTCCAGTGACGAGATAAATCCCATTGTATACATTTAAAGAACTCAATTAATCTGCGTGGAGAGCCAGTCTCCTGCGCGGCATCGATATCGTTAAAAAACGGAAGAGCGAGGGAGAGAGCGAGAAAGAGGGTGTGGAGAGAGAGCGAGAGTGCGTGGTTGTTTAACAGCGTTGGATCTACACCCGTTTTAGAAACGACTCAGTGTAATTAGCGGCGTTGATCGATCACATGGCGGCCAATAAAACACAATAACCATGCCGCGCCATTAATTATACCGACGCACCCTTTACAGGTTGGAAACTGGGTCCACGTAGAAAACCAATTCCAATTGTTTGCGCCACTCTTTAATCACGGCATCCTTCACAACCGAATAAACCCAGCGCAGGCTTCATGGAGAGCTGCCGGCGAGCTTCGTTCGCTAATAGAGAGAGACGACCACGTCGAAAATGGCAACGAGATCACCGTCAACGATAATTTGTAGGGCGAGAAACGTGTCAGAGTTCCGCTGAAATTTTTCCAGATTCAAACGCGGGATCTTTTAATTGCTGCTGAATCTGTCGGTCCAACCCCCGGCCCCATCGAACTATCCAAGCATTTTTATCCTCCGCAGCTTGTAATCAAAAGGATCCGGCCACCTCTGGTTAAACCAACTTGACGAACACGCGCGGAATTTGACGTTCAAAATACACACACGTAAAATATACAGAGGAAATTCTATGTAAATATGGGAGAATTGAAACGTTTTGAATCATCGAGTTGAGTTATTTTGTTAATTAGATTACCAGTATATCGTGCATATTAGCTATATTGATATTGTAATATTTAAGAATATCTTTACTATTTGTTGTTGAACAAAAATTTAATTGAATTTGTGTTGTACTATTGTACGTTGTCACTACGTATATCATAAGTTGTATAACGAAAGTAGCGTAGCAATAAGGAAGGAATAATTTTTCTTAAAGATCAATATCATGATCTACAGCGAAATCTAACACACGCACGGTCAAATGTATCCTTGCGAAACTTATAATCAAAGGACAGCTGCACGAAAGCCCGGTGTGTGAGTCGATTGTGATTTAATCTTAAAAATTTACGTAAATTTCAAGTATACGATGGTAAAATAAAAATAATTATAAACAAAAGAATTTCGTACAATTCTAAAATATTGTCTGTGACGGGTATGTTGATTTAAAATTATTTGAATTTTATTGTGGGAGTTGTAATAAGTTCATGCTTAAATCGTCGAGGCAGAACTTGTTCCAGTAAATCAAGCGAGGAAGATTTTTTATGGTGTAAAAAGTCCCGTTTGCTCCAAGTTTGTTCCACCAGACAATGTAGAATATATCACTTGGTTATATGTGTTTAATCAAACTACAATTAGTTACAATGAACATATATTATTCAATAAAAAAGGTGGATCTATTATTTGTATGTCTCGAAGAGTTACAACCCAGAGATGTTATAGTTTGTCCGTAAATTGTAAAAATTCTATTGGTAAGTGATTTCGAACGAACCATAGTTCTGTCGTCAGATTCAAATGTCAAAAAATTGTATCGACAAGTGATATTCAAGTGAACATCCTGAATGCTGATTTGATTACCCTACACTAAAGCTACAATTAATTTTTAAGACCGCGCAACTTTCTAACAAGCATCTTCGTGCTCTTCTAACTAGAACTCGCGTAATAGGAGCGCGCGAAGGAGAATGCATGTACAGAGAGAGCTAAATGAACCTGTGACTTCGTCTGGGCACCGTGATCCGAAAGAGGGACGACGACATGGCGCAAATCGGAAACCACCCTCCCGCTCGCCCTTCGAATCCACCTAAAGCTATCTTCTAAATTATCCTTCTGCTATCCGTAGGTTCTCACGCGAGGGGCCACGTTGCCTTCACGACGACGACGACGACGACAACGACGAGAGCGACAAAAGCAACGAACGAGTCAGCCAGGGGTGAAATGCACTTGTGCCGCCCTCCACCCTGAGGTAGGTTTCCGTGCGCGCACTCTCGGAATCCGGCGCGGCCCTCGTTTCGCAAGCGACTCACGGAAACAAAACGCGATACAGGATGGCAGCGTCGAGCAGTGTAAACAGTCTCGAAGACTGCGGCGTCCGCATTGTACGTCGTTCGAGCGGAACGATACGAACGCGAGACGGAACGAAGCGGAACACACACACACACACACACACACACACACACACACACACACACACATCCGGCGTCTGTCTCTCACGGAAGCGGAGTAAAAGCTAAAGAAAGAAGGACAGACAGTGTGTGTGTGTGTGAGGGAGAGAGAGAATGGAAGGAGAAGAGAAAGAGGAGAAGGTAAAAGGAGGCAGGTGGTGTGTTGCAGGTGCGCCTCGAACCCCCGACCCTTTCCGACTTCGAATTACCGAAAGTAAACTTTCCGCGTTTAATGCGGTTAAGCCATAATCGGATCTTCCTGGCCGATACGGAGCGTTGGCTGCGACGTCGAGCTCTTTAGAGGCTCGTGCCATGCGCTGCACAACGAGGCACGGAACGAGACTTTATTCGCCAATGCCGTGTCGTGCCGTTGCACGACACCCAATGCTAAATCTAATAAAAGTGTGAAAACGTCTCTTCGATTGTTCGTGCCCTCTCGTTGTCGCGTTTCTATTTCCTACACCTCGACGATATTGTTGCCTACCGTGTAGCTGGTGCACGGTGAGACGATAATTGCTCGACGAAGAACGGCGTAAACGTATTAAGCCGCGCTCCCACCATTGTTTCCGCGGTTCTTCGAAGAACTAAGCGCATTCGAGACGTGGAAATTTCTGATATTCAGAGAGAGAAAGAGAGAGGACTACGTGGAAACGCAGAGAATATACATTTGTTCCGGGTACACGATCGTGGAAGTCTTCGCGCAAACTGTTGAGAGAACATTTTTGTCTATAAGCTGACGGACAACTTCGCTGCAACGAAGGAAATCACGTTCTATGCCGGAACGAGATGTTTTATCATATGTCGAAATTGCTTTTTGACAGACGTCGGAAATTTTTTTAACGAATTAATTAGTTAACACTAGGTTTACCAAATCATTTTGACCCCTCTGAGAAAACTTTTCGTTAATTTTCTTCAAGAAAGTATTAAAAATAAAAACAAAATAATAAAAACTAATTATTATAACTGATGTTGTAATTTTATTGAGATTCGTTTTTTCTACTTTAACTTCATAATAGATAGGTCAATTTATATTTCTTCTAAAGAAATATAATTAAATATTGAAAATGGTCATTTTGACCCGTTTGGTAGAAATAGGTATATGTCAACTCACGGTAAACCTAGTGTTAAATTGACACCCATTATTGTGAGAAAGAAAGAGAGTTTTATGAAATTAGGTGAAAGAAAATTCTACTTTTACGAGATCTGTTACCCCATCGCACGCAACATTAAACTGAAACATTAAACTCGCGGGCAACACCCCGCGAAGGTTAATTAAAACCTTGCGGAGAATTCTTTTCGAAGATGAGAAGTTTGCACGAGAGTTCGAGATGGGAAACGATGTTGCTGCCTGCGTTGCCAAGCAAAGGATACGCTGAATGTTGACTGAGGAGAGAGAGAGATTATATTACTCGGAAGAGGTCGGATTAACAGAAATTCAAGAAGAAAATTCTGCTTTCGTGAAAAATTGGATCATTCGTGAAATAAGTTACGGACGGGTAAAACGATATCAGTCTTTCGACCTAACCCACTGAATTCACCTCTGATTAATGAAAAGAAGGGAGAGAAAGAAAGAAAGACACGGATGATTAACTCAAAGAACGAATGATTAACTCGAAGAACTTGTTGCACGCCAACGATATTACGCAGATCGACGCCTCTGAGTTAATCGTTCCATTTGTTGAGCAATTGCACGACATTGTAAACCCTTCGTGATGAAATAAGCGGGAAAAATTTGAAGGGAGAACGTGGCTTCCTTTGTCACGGAACGACGCATCCATCTTCGCAATCAACGGTGATGCAAGCACTAATGAGCGCCACGATGGAGACAAAGCTTGCATTTATATAAAATAACGCGATCGTAATTACACAGAGCTGATCGTGATCGCGTAATATCAATTTCGTCGCGTTATTAATATTTTAAATGACGATACCCGGGCGACCGCCTCGACGAAATTAAATGTGTAATTGATATTCGTCGAGCGCGTCTATTCGTTCACGCTCGATATTCTTTGATTCGTTTAACCCAAGAACTGCCAGAGTGGTTACAATTTACGCGTCAACGATACGCATTTCTTGGAGATTTTTCGTTTAAGTATAATCAATAAGAGTATACTTTCTTTCGTTCTGAATTTTTTTTACTTTTTTTACTTCATCGGTTTCTTCTATCGTTGATCGGCGCTCGCCATTTTCCAACAATTTTTCCTTCCCTTCGAAGAAACAATTTTCAGCTAACAAGGAAACACGTTTCTGTGTTAGTCTCTGTGATAGTCGTTAGAGACGAGAGGGAAGAAACGCACCACGTGAAATAAAATAGCGACGATCGGCCGCCCGAGAGGGCATTTTCCCATTTTCGCTTCTCTCGCCTCTTCGTTGCAACGCGAAACGTCTCCGAACTCTTTGTAAAAGGAATCCCCGTGTCTCCTTACGCACCGTAATTCTGATGCACCTGCCCGTTCAATTAATTTCACGTCGAGGCGTGTTTGCGTAACGCGCAGGTATGACGTGTAATTGCGACCAGGGGGAAACCCCTATCTAACAACGGCCATTACTCTTTAAGAGGTTTTTGTCCGGGATCACAACCATTGTCTCTTCCCTCATGTTTCCTTGTGCTTAATTCTCTCTCTCTCTGTCTCTTTCTATCTGCCATTGTGTGCAGATAACGCCTGGGAATAAAGAAAGGTCATGATACCATTCTGTCTCGATATATCTAATTTCCGAAATGAACACAGCAACGAGTCGACTCTTGCGGAAAAGGAAATTTCGTGGATTGTAGGATAGTTCGTTCGTTAAAAATTTCTATTTAATACATCTTCGTAACTGAAATTTTGTTTCCTTGAGTAGAGGGGAGGGGAAAGGGAATGGTGGATTAGAAAAATACGAGAAAAATACACAAATTGTCGGAATTAGAAGACAAAAAACATAATACTTTTACATTCAAGTTTCAATCTATACTTGCATCGTTAAAATATTCAGCGTAAGGTGAAATCTCGAATTTCTTCATTTGTACTTCCAAAAATGCAAAAATTTATAATTTTCGAACGTACGCGAAATATCCAAGACGAGAGACGCTCGTTAGATAGAACAGAAAGGGTGAAAAGTTTCGCGAGCGATGATTTATTTATGAGATGATTATTTCAAGAGAGATCGGGGGGAAATGGTTGTTGGAGTTGGGAAATAAAAATCTCGCCAGGTCCAGGATACGACCTCGGGAGAAAGTAGGGCAGGAAATGATAAGCGGCAGTGAAGTTAGTGTGATTCCTAATTTTCTATAATTGAACACAGCGTCGGAACTTTTCGGCCTAGTTTGAAGCTCCCAGCGGAAGTCTTAAACTCGGTATGACGTGGGAACTCACCCTTTTCCATCGAACCTATCGAGACTGTTAACGAGGCTTTTCACATGGGATTGTACGAAATGGAAACAGCTTTCTTTCCACGAAGTGGTAGCGAAGTCGAACGAGGTCTCGTGCGTATTATTATTTCATTTCTTTAACCCTTGTTGCACTCCGTTGTCGCCGCAGCAGCGACATCAAAAAGAAACAATGTTTTTTTAATTTAAATATTTTATATATTCGTTTTACATATTCTTTAATTTTTATTGGAAGCCTATGCTGTTAGTTTGTATAAATAATTGTGTAAGTAATAAATTTTGTAAATAGGTAGAAGTAGCTGGTAGCCGATAGTAAAAATAACTCGGAGTTGCTGATAGGTTGGTGATATTAAAAATTGTTCAGAGTGCAAAGCGTTAAAATCATCCTGAAATATTACCACTGAAATTGTCGACGCAAACTTACATCCGCGCATCGAACGTACCGATGCAAACGCAATAAAAAGAAGTACATACTTGCGTTTCTACCTTGAAATTATTCCTCTTGATATATATATATATATATATATATATATATATATATATATATATTTCCATTACGGCTGGAAGAAGTAATGAAAGACAGAGAAAGACGGAAGAAACGGTGGACCGATCGATAAATAAGAAAGGAAATAAGATGAAATCGAAACCAAAGGGGGGAGAAAGTTAAATAGAGAAGTATGTAATTGAAATGTAAAATTAAAAGTAGAATCAGAAATAGATTGCGGATCTTTGTGCTAATTAGACTTTACGTTAATTAGTTTTGCCTCGTGTACACATTCTCTAGATCTTGAATTTTCTCAAAAGAAATGCATGAACATAAATTGTGACGCATAGAGATAAACGCATAGAGATAAACTTCCACTTTGAACATAATTCGGACGAAAAGAACAGAGACGTTCGAAAAAAAAGAAAAATGAAGATCGTCCAAAGAACGCGCATGAATTTATCACCGAATACAAGACATGATTTTCAATAGACGAGCAAAGATATCGACGGTAATATCGGTGTACGCGAGGCATGACCGAAATTCAATATTCCCCGGCAAAGGAAACAAAAAAAAAACAAATTGTTCACTAGCTGCTTGGAAAATTGACGATAGTTGCTCGCTGAGCGAGAAAGCAAGCAAATATTATCAACAAAATTTGCATTCTCTCGCGTTGAAATGCATTGGAATACTAATTGCAAGAGGCAAACGTCGAATAAATATTGACGCACGTGCGTCGCGGAGCAAACGAATTTCTCTCTCTCTCTCTCTCTCTCTCTTTCTCTTTCTCTTTTTCTTCGCGTTTCAAGGAAATCAATTGTTCGCCGACGTGCCGACGATCTTAGAACGGAACGTAGAGGGAGATCATCAAAGGATTGGAGAAACCAAGGCGCGGCAATGGTCGAGAGACTCGTGTTATTCGCGCAGATATTCCCAACAAAAACGGGATATATATATATATATATATATATATATTCCAGTGACGCAGATGGAAGTCGTGAGATTTCCAACTTTAATTGCCTCGACTCCTTAGAAAGGAATATCACCCCCACGTTTTCCACGCTCGTTTGACGAGGGAAATTTTATTTTCTGGCTACCGTTCCCCTCCACAATTGCTCGATGAAGTTATCGCAGTTAATTACGACAGGGGGTTTTCTCACGGAGAAAAACTACTTGCAAACCGCAACGTGTGCGTGCGTACCGCTTCTCGTACGTAGAGATTCTCCGGTGAAATTGCAATCTGAAACGTCCGCGCAACTATTTTTACTTGCTCCGCTAGAGAGCGGAAGTGAATCACGTAGCTCATCTTCCTGGGCGTTAATTGTTTCAAACGGAATCAGAAATTACCAGATAGCGATAAATTACCTTTTCTTAATGACCGGGCATCAGAAATTCCGTTTTGTGTTTTATTTTTAATTACACGCCCCATTGAAGGAAAGTATGATTCCTTCGGTTGATGGAAAGAAGAGCAATGACTTTTCATAGAGAAATCACCTCGATATCAAATGGTTTTACCTTTCGTCGTATCGTATCGTAACTTCTGGAAAATTTCATTTGTGAAAGATATCCAGATTTGTTTATAGTTTATCGAATGTCGGTGAACAGAGCACAGGCCCGATATTGGAATTATATTTATTAAAAATAAGAATACGTACAGGTTTAATTCATTTATTAAAAGAAACATATTATTAAAATAAAACGAATGGACAGTTCGAAGTAATACTTGATTTTTAAATAAATGTCAGAAAGTCGATTTGACTCCGCGTGGCGAAACTTTTTCTTTTTCTTTCTCTTTTTTTTTAATTACGCCGTGTGACATAAGCGCGGGAAACGTGGAATTTTTTCAATTATAAAAATCGCGTTGAAAAACATTATACCGTCCTAATTAGCATTTACCACCGAGAGAAGTTCTTCAGATTCAACCAAGAAAAAAAAAAGAGAAAGAAAAAAAAGGAAACCAGAAACCTTCTATCGTCGGATACTGCACGCTCGTCAATTAAACACGAAACTGCTCTAACGCGAATTACAAATGCAAAAACGTTCTTCCATCTTAAATACCGTGAAATTCGACCCTTGAACGCGACACAAGTGCGCGACCTCGTCCTGAACAAGCGTAGCACGCGTTTAATATTCAGCTGAATTTTAGGTAAACTTAATGCGCGCTTAATACCCGCCAGAATTTCCTCTGTCCGCCTCGAGAAACGTAAAAAGACGTCCCCGCCACGAATTATGTACGATCATTTCGCATTTCGAGGTTGCGAATCCCATGGTGGGAGAGGGATAAAAGAGAGGGAAAAGGGAAATTTAAAAAAATTTCAATTAATTCTACCTGTCGAAGGATTCGGTCAACCGAAGAAAGCTTCTCGATTAGCTACCCATTTGCCGATGACACGGGTCGCTCTTAGCGACAGATCTGTCGATCATTTTGTTTCCTTCCCCGACGAAATCGAGTTTCTCTCTTAAACAACGGAAATTTCAACGTTAAGATGTTTTGATCGTTTCGTGACAAAAGGAATTACTCGAAAAATCGAGCTGAAAGCCTGTCTATTTCTCAGAATACACGCAGAATGAAGGCTGTGTCCATCGGCAGCGAGTATTTCGAACGACATCTCGCTTGTAAATCACCAATGTAAAAAAGGACGTATTATTCCGATGAAAGGATCGATCGAAGATCAGTAGAGCAAAACTTGGAAATTTTCACCAATCGTAGGCATTCAAAAAGTTAACAATTAAAGAGACACCTTTCGTAGAGTTAGAAAAATCAACTCTTCAAAAATTGTACTAGAATACTCTCAGAAATAATAATAACAGATAACTGAAACTTTAAAAAAGCGTTTTTCTCGGAAATGAAATTTTCCAAATATCTGAAAGGCTGCCGAGTCAATTTGAATCAAAATATGTGGTAATATTCTCCAGGCTATCATCTAGCACTTGACGAAACGAAATTTCGATTCGTGTATTTCTTTTTTCTTTTTTTCATTAACAGAACAGTTCAAATAGCTGTCATTTTGTTTAAAAAATTGATATTTTAAATCGACTCCGACAAATGTTAGCTCCTTTGACGTGAAATTTAAAAAATTTGCTTCAAATAAAACCAAACGGCGATAAAACCACAGACGATATTTCGATGAAAACCATCGTCATGGCTAAATGATCTGACATATCCTGCCACTCTTGTATATTTAGTTCAAATTTTTAACAATTACTAATCGATTAACATGTTATAAAATACGCGTATTATACTTTTTTAACGAAACGTAATTTCATCTCCAAAAAAAGATTCTTCAAGACTTTTCTCACTCTGCAACCGTTCAAAGGTGCATAAATCCCTTAAATCGACTGTAGAAATAAAATTTAAAACATCTATAGAAATAAAAACATCTATAAAAATAAAACGTCTACGGAAATATATATTCGTATAAAAACATCCATAGAAAATATATATTCTTTCCGTCGTACTCAAATTTGACAAGTGGATCTTCTGACACGTAGCAACAGCGCACACGATGAAATCGAATTTTCTTTTCGTTCTCGACGAAACGACACGCGACACGCGTTCGATTTTTTCTTTTCGCCGGTGTCACGGAACGAATCAATAGAATGAGAAACGATGACGTTGACGAAGCTTCCGCGGTTCGGCGAAGCTCGTTCCCAAGTTAAGGCATTTGTAGTTGGCACAACTCAATCCACGAAGCTCGAAGTTCTGAGCTCGCGTGGCAGCCGCCGCCAACTGCGAACGAAATCCGGCGGTAACTTGCCGAATTTATTTACACCGTTAAAATGTCCGCTATACGCATTTCTATGTAAATGGCCGACGCATTAGGCGAACGTGCCACTTTTAATAATATATTAATATTAATGCAGCCGCGTTTACGGTAACGCTGTTCTACCGTCGTCGCTGTTCTGCCGCGAGCTGAGACGCCAACGCTACTTCATTCGCGCTTCTGTTTCGAGATGCGAATGTAATTGCGACGTTATTAATATTCATTTCGAGATTACTGTTACCGGCGCGACTTTCACGCGTGAGTTCGAGCTTCTACCGAATGTTCCTTGCTTTCGAAAGTCGTTTCTCATCGTCGAGAAACACGCATTTCAACTTCCTTATAATAACGCGCATAAGGTGGAATTAATAAGTTTCGCACCGTTCGCGTAGAAATGTGTTTCTTTCTCTCTTACCCGACGAGTCGAATATTCTTTCCAATTATAGCAATTTTATTTCTTTCTTTCTTGAAAAGTAAAATTCTTATGTTAGACGAGAATTTTTATACAATTGACTGACTACTTAATGTATTATTACTTCTCGTAATTTCGATATATGGAAGCTTCACTGTTCGAGTATGAAACGCAAGTTATAATTAATTCGTTAGACTATAAATGGAACGAGGAAATTCCTCAATCTTCGATCGAGCAGTTCTATAATGAATATATATCAACGAACAAGCTGTATTTATATGTTCTCAACAATTGTGTGCTAACTGATGTTCAAAATTTTATTGGTGATTTATGATTCAATGCATTATCTCACGTCGAAGATTATTGGCGAAACATATGTATCTTTTAACGTGAGATAAATTTTTGTATTTTTAAATGTCTGCCAAATTACATGCTCGAACATCTCGAATATATAAACTTTGACGCGTAACTAAATTATTTGTGTAAATTTTCCTATCACGTGGCTGATATAGCTATTATACACATATTATATATATATATATATATATATATATATATATATATAATACAATACAATAAATAGATAAGCAATGTTTACAGAGTAACAAGCTACAAGGTTTATCCAATTAATATTTCATATATCGCATTAATGCAATAACACGTTGATTTTATCGTTAGCTTATATCGTTCAAGATGGATAATACTTCGAAATGCGAGAATCTATACAAATTAACATCGGAATTGAATTTATTCGACAAATGAGAGCCTAATTCAATAAATCAATTTACACTAATATGAAATATAAATATTATTGATCCGTTCTTGCGTTGAAAGTCTGTTTATCGTTTCTTTTACACATTTATATTATAACATATCGACCAAATACCTATTATGAAACATTATACGTACAATTTTAAGCATACTATTTCACAATAATAAAAAAAATAATATCTATTAAACAATATACAATTCTAATTAATTTACCATGACTGTATTACAGACCCCAAAGAGATAAAAAGATAGTACACACTAAAAATTATTAAATTTGTTTTTAATAAACAAATGACACAAAGAAATGATACTTCCGAAAAAAAATAGAAATATGATAATATTTAGCACATTTCGTGAAAAACAATGGATAGAAACAAAAGAAACGAATTTGATAATTGTTTAATACTTGGGATGACTTTTGCATTTAATTGCGAGAGTCATTCTTTGAGCCAGAGATTTATATATAGTTTCTCAATGACTTTTTGGCTTAGTTCTTCTCACTTCTCTACAATACATTTTTTAAATTTATTAACTTCTTGCAATTCGATTTTCCATTTCGGTATACGACCCTCGCCAAATTCACCCAATAATTTTCTATAATATTTGAGTCCGGAAACTTGACCCACTGTTCTAAAACACAAACTTTTTTGTTTGCTTTCGCGATGTGCCGCGTTACCACGTTAAAAAATGTACTTATTTTCGGAAATTCATGTCGCACACGTGTTAACTTGTTCGTAAATCGTTTCGATATACTTTTTGCTGTTTAATTTTTCTGCAATAAATTTATTTCCAACTTACTCTCTTTGCCGTTTTTTATTCGTATAAATATGTTTCTCTGCAAATTGCAAACGGCTTACGTTCTTGCTTTAACCAACGTTTTCGTCGCAATTTTCGTCGTTTCAAATGTTCACAATTCTTTAAAATACGTCGAACATTCCTAACATTTGTCTTAACTCCAGCTTTTTTTGCAATTTGTCTCGCAATCAGTCGAGCTCGAATTTGACACTATACGTTTATCTCGAGCTGTTAGACACTGCGGTCGTCCGCAACTTCTCAAATTATCGAGATTTTTTAGTAAATTCATTATCACTTTGCGATTTTCGTTAACTGTTTTGGCTATTCTTGTCGGAGAATAATATTCTTCGCTTAATTTTAATATCGCGTACTTATATAATACTAATAATACTTATATAATATTAGTAATACTTCAACTGGATTTAATTTTTCCCGCGAGCCATTTTTACAAATGTTAATGCGCCCCTAACTGACTGTATTTCGCCCGAGCGTTACATTTTCGATAATAGCTCCCGTACAACTGAAAAGCTATATTAAATATTAAATATTCGCAAACTTGTTCCATCCTCGAGCATTATAATATTTATATTTTCGTTTTTCTATTTCTGAGAATTGTGTGAACAATATTCGACGTAATACACCAATCTAAACTATTCCACTAATCCATACCCAAATATATTGACAATGTGATAATCTGCGCATTCTTTCTACTCTACAATATTTACATTTTCGTTTTTATATTTCTGAGAAATTGCGTGTCTCGATAATAGCACGTAGCTAATCCACGCCCAAAGATACTGATGTGATAATCTCTCGCGTTCTCTTTACTTTACGATACACGATATAAAAAAATATAGGCTGTACTATATCTTTCTGTCCTGAGGTATAATACCGTATCATTAGAACTATATATTATAATTCCGTAAAATTATACGACATTTTCTTGTTACTTTTATGCACGCAACAGAAGCTAATAAAATTCACAGAAAAACTTATTAAAACACCCGTGTGTAATGGTGTTTTAACAACCATTCCAAGTCCCCCTCACGTAAATTAACGAGCACAGGGCCCCTTTTTTCCCTCCAGTTGCAAACGAGCGAACTCGTTTCAGCGGCGAGCGTCTTCGGTCACCTCTGACCTTTGTCATTAACGCCGTGCTTCCTTTTCTCGTGGCCGATAACGTTGACAAAAGTTTTCGGGCCACTTTCTGCACCGTTCGCCGCCTGCCACCCACGCCTGGCGCGATTTCAGCTTGTTAACCGTAACGACGAAATCAAGAATTTTAATTGGGACGTAGGTAGACTTCTCGGTCGCGCGAGAATATCCACTCCTTCCCCCTCCCCCCCCCCCATTGTAACGCGGATTCGAACAAAAGTTTCCAGCAGAACGAAAACCATCGCGCGCGTTCCTGTTTGTTTGGTCCGGTGGATAGGCATCTGGTGAATACGTAATCAACATCAATTAATAAATTAAAATTTAATTTGCGCCAGGCATCGTTGAGATCGGTGGCTTTTGCCAGCGGCTTCTCCTTAATTACCACCGACCGAACGCACGGAAAATTGAAATTCATACCGTAATTAATGCGTTCTTTGTTATCGCGTTGTACCAAGTTACTCGAGGATCATCCGCTCTAACTAGATATAACCGATGCTCCTGCTTTCTGTAACGTTCAACGTACGAATGAAACGTTTCGCGAGAATTTTACGATGCCAAAAAAAAAAAAAGAAAAAAAAATGAATGTGAGGTATTGATCGATTAAACATTGTATGTTTAAATATCATCCACGATACTAATGAACATGAAGCATCGATCGATCGATCGATCGATCGAAAGCGAAAACTACTCGTCAATGTAACATAAAGTTCATTTTAGAGTTCTAAAACTCTCAGAGCAAAGTCTTTTATAGATCGTTTGTAACAAAGCGATCCTTAATGATGAATGAATCCTTTATGATAAAGTCCTCGGTGAAGAGGCAAGAAGGTTGTTAAGGCCTTCAACATGGACGATTGCCGATTCAAATTCATTGAAAACTTCTTTTAACACTAAAACTAAATGACTAAACCATGGAATTTCCATGAGAGTACATTCAAGTCAAGAGAGATAGAAAAACACTACAATACGATAGACTATACAAGTTTCGAGTTATACACTTTGTGGGAAATCATTTAAATCTCTAGAAATCTACTGTTTTACATCTATAAGATTTCTAACAAAAATTATATAATCGGTCATTTTGATTTACTTTGGTAGTTCTAGGGTTGAGCCAAATTTCATCGAAATTGGTGATTGACTTCGTTAGAGGCGTATGTTGCCTTGTTAGAGAGAAGAATGATCCCTCGCTGGCTGCGAGGCTTGTTTCATAGGAGCCGGTGTTAACCAATCACTTTGAGGTATGAGTTGGTGGTTTTGATTGCCCTAACGTGATCCGTTCAAACGACGTGAAAGTCAAAACGTCGATCGAAGGATCGACGCCGATTGCAGTTGAGAACATAAAATAAGAGATTGACGCAACAGCCACGAGCGCGGTAGACATTACAATTTCTTGTTAATACAAAAAACGAACGCGATGACCATAGGACTATAAAATGAATTCGTATCGACAAGAAATTCTGAAGGATAATTTTCTTTGTCTATCGGCAAATCATATTTCATTTTAATTTTAATATATTTCGCAATGCGCTGAAACGACACTCGAAGTGCTCGAGTAGCGTCAAACGACTATTATCAAATTATACTAGAATACATTCCTTACTATGAATCTGAAATCTCAGCTTCGAAACTTACACCATTCATTGTGTAAACCACTGCGCCCCGATGAAACTTGCGAGAAACTATGAAAGAAGTCACAAGTTTCACTCGCACAACGTTGACACAAGGGTCTCGGTCGTGCGAACTCGGCTGCCGTCAAAAAGAGGAAGAACCTTATTCGCGACGGCATCGAACTCGATACACGATGTACAAATAGGTTCGTGTACTGCACGTACAAGACAGCTGGGAAAGAAAGATGAAGAATATTCCGCGGAATATAGTCGCGGAAGGTAAAATATCCGCGGTGGTAATCCCCCGCGATGTAATGATTTAATGACGCCTACGCGGAGCCACTGTTTCACAATGCGTTTCCGGTATTTATTTTATGCGCGAGGCGCGGCGATAATGCACACGCTCCGCACGGCGCTCTTTCTCACGGCTCGCGCGTAATTTCGTCTTTAACTTGCGACTCGTCGTGGCATATACGAGGTTTGAAACCGAATCGCGACCTCGCCACCTGCTCCTAGTGGAACGTTGCTCGTCGTTCCACGCTCCGCAGAGCTGCTCCGCTCTCGCTGTCTTACCGGGCCGAGTTTATCGTCTCCCACGAACAACAGCCGTGGCGAACTTTACCACGAAAGAAACGCGATAATTGCGCGAGGCCAATTTCGTCCGCGAGAACACAGCGGCTGCTGTTTCGCTGGCTGGCCAGCCAGCGACAGCTTCGCGACGCGTTAATTAAATTAATTCCAGTAATACGAACGCTACGCGACTTCCTTCGCGAGCATTCAACCCTGCGAGCGTACAACGAACGGGGGGAACGCTTTTCATGGAAAAAACGCGGCATTTTCCATTTCTACTGTGCAACTTTTTCCTTCAACCGCGAGGAGGAGCGTTTGCGTGGGATGTCTCTCGAACTTTGACGACTCGAAGTTGGGTGGATGGTTTCTCCAAGCGTGTGAAGGTCTCGGGATTGTTGAAAATGATACGTTAAACTAGCGTTTCGTGGTGTAATTGCGATCTTGGACGAAGTGGAAGATGACAAAGTTTCTTTCTCGCGTGTTTACTGGGATAAATGTTACTTAATTACGTGTTGGATATATGCATAAATAAATTACGAGCTTGATTCGTATTTTATGAGCTGCGAGGTATGTTTAACCCTTCGTCCCCTGTATATCATACTTAAATTTAGCTAACAGCTAAAATTATCAAATTTTTTAATTGTTTATAATTATAATGAACGTAGACACGGTATTGTACGATATAATATAATTCGACGACGTAAGAGGAATAATAAAATGTCAAATGAAGAAATTCTTCAGAATAGATGCAACCGTGAGTCAATTGTCACTCGTTATCATCGAATTGTTGTTCGAATAATTCGGGACAATTCGCACAACTTTATATATTTTATATACTTGGTGATTGCTATAAACAAAGTCACACATTAGAGAAATACATCAACAAAATTTCATGCTAAATGAACCATTTAAACGGGCTGGTTATTTTCAATGCTACGTCATTTTATTTGAAGTGATACTTCACTTACTTTTTTTCTAAATAAATTGCTGATAAATGATACAAAAAATGTTTTCGAGAGCAAAGAGTTAAAATAACATATTATAGGTTAATGGATAATGAATTTGTCAGATATAATTATATTTATAGATATAAAATCACGTTAAAATTTCGAGAGCACGCCTATGTTTCTCACAAAATAAAATAAAATAAGAGTTTTATTTAAAAGAATGAAAATGTGCAGTATCTCAAAGAGAATACATACGTACCTTGAAATAAATAATTTAATTAATATTACACGATTCCATAAGAAATATACCTACGCAGACTGTTTTGACGGAATATTATACGAGAGAGACAAAATTAGGTTTGAGCATCCGACAATAGAAAAAAGAAACGGCAGAAGCTAAACTGCTGGAACTTTGGGATCTGATTTTTTTCGAGTCTACCTCGGCCAAGTTTTACCACTCTTGATCTTCCAAGTTTCTTCAACGCAATCACGCTCTTGTTTATTTCAAGAAACTTCACGGAGAGAAAGGAACTTTTAGCACTGAATTGAAACGGGAACGCATAGATGTTAATAATAAACTTCTTTGTATTCTCCTTGAAGGGAAATTTTTTTAATGAAAAGGGATCGTGATTGGATCGAGAACGACCTCTGTGGTCTTCCACTGGCAGAGTTAATCTTTTGTCTCGTAATATCGAGACAGATTCCTGACTGCCAGGATGGTGGGCCAGCTGTAACAAATGCTAACTACGCTTCTGGGAAATTTATTTCGATCTTGACTAAGAGACAAGAAACGAATAAAAATTGTGAAAGCGTTTCGTTTTTAAATTATTTTCCAGCAAGTAACTCGCGAGGAAACGATACACTTGGTTCGTTACATCGAAGATTGTGTAATGGATAGTACCAAGGACAAATACTCGGGTTGAACGAAATATTCGACGATACATACATTTATATATACAGAGTGTCTCTCATATCCACGCAATTTTCTCTTAAGCTACTCGTTATAAAGAAAAATGTTTCAAATAAAATTCACGTTGTTTCGAGGGGGATATTTTACGAAGGTCACGAATCTTGTCTACGTGGTCACGCTGCCGAGATTTCAAGGCGACCTTTGTTTTTTTCAAATAAAACTGTATATTTTTAAGTTCATAATCAAGTCTCGCGACTGAGACGTCAAGACGATCACGAATTCAGCGACCTAGATAATGTTGATGTTCCAAGGTCATTCGAGATTACTTAATTCAAAGCTCAAAAAGCTTACCTTCGTTGAGCGTCTAGAGACTGTTCTTTATCTATGATATTCAAAGTGGTTGACCTTGGGTTACATTGATTGCGAGAGTTGCAGCCTTTCGAACGTTTCGAAAGTAATTTGTTAGCAAACGTCTCTTTTTCACATCGTGAGAAGTCGTGGGTTGTTCCCGAAACACCTGAATTTTTAGAAAACCCCACAGGAAAAATATCTCACAGTTTTCTAAAAAATCAGATATACATGTGAGAAAGGTATATTCCTTCGAAATATTTATATATATGAAAATATAATTTTTTTCCCCGAAGATGTGGTTACGTTCTCGCGTCTTTAAACATCTGTCAGATCGTCGATCATTATTCAGCTAATTTCGAGCCATCGCTTCGTAAGAAATTAATTAAAGCCTCGTATTTTCTTGGTAAAAAGTCACGAATAATTAAAGGTCCGAAGAAAGCCGCGTCTTCTTTTTTTTTTCTTTTTGACAACGCGCCAAATGACATTCTCCGGTCGCATACTGGCGACGTAGCTCATTCTATCGCGAGAGTCGGGACGAGCAACTCTCCAGGCAGACCTAATTGCTGACGTCCGGCAAACGCTTCGAACATCTATCTCCTTGCAACCGCAAGAAACGTCGGAGAGAGCGAAACGCTTTTTGTCCTGCGGTGCGACAAGGATTCCCTTGCTCGTTACGCGCTCTTTTGTCTCCGCGATGCATTCCGAACGCGCTATTGACGACTATTTTAAAAATAGGGTTCGAGTAAACAGCCTATTTTAATGGGAAAATAAAATCGCGCGGAAATCTCCTTCTCAAAGTGTTAAACGTTCGATTGTTTGAACGTCGAACGGGGACACAGGGCCCTGAACCGGGTCTATAGTTCTCAGAAAGAGCGTGCGTGCCGGGGAGGGGAGGGGGGAGTGCCGGGCTTTGTTGCAAAGGCTGAAAACATTCACAGTTCATTCCGCTCGCAGGACGATTTGATTATTGTTCGCACACACGGCGGCCGGCGAGCACACACGGACACGCGTGTTCCTCTGAACAGAAGAGAGAAATGCAACGAGCTCGCGTGACCAAAACCGGACAAAGACGACGCTAACTCGTTTCCAGTTTCCAACTGTCCCTGTCCGGGAGGGGTAACTTTTTCGGCGACTTTTTCGACAAATACCGCCGTTAGCAGTTGAAAAAAAGAAAAAAAAGAAAAAAAAGAAAAAAGAGAAAAGAGAAAAAGGACCGTATCTCTGAACCAGCCGTAACTGTTTCCCAACTCCCAAATGGATCCCTGCGAAAGGTACGATCGCAGAAATTGAATATTTCGCCCGGGAACGCTCGGTGTGATCAGGCCTATCTCCCTTTCTCCCTATATCGTCGGAGAAGCGTAGGATATATTTAATAAAGATCGCAGTGAAATAAAATTCGCCGGATGGGGAGGGTGAAACGCGAATTCCCTTCTATGACTGGGCGACACAGTCCTCTCTATCTACGGCGAACAAAGACTCGCGGATCGAGAGCGAGCACGACGGGAAGAAAAAGCGGACCGGAACAATGAAAAGGATTATCGCGGACTGTATCAAACTGTCTGATGCAAAAGGGCGTTCGTTTGAAGCGTCCGCGGCGCTTATTTTCCGCGAGAGCTAGACGGCGAGAAATTCTGCGTTTTTCAGGTTCATATTTTATATACCTCTATGTGGATAAACTGTGTTCTCTATCGTTAAGAGAAGGAATATATATCCGGTGGCTGGAGTATTCTCTCCGTAAATGAGAATCTCCGTGAGTTCTTTCCCATTTTACGATTGATTCGATTAAACTAGAGATTTTTACAGGGCTTGGAGTTAAAGTTCCCTTGGAAATATTTTTGAAATTGCTTCTCTCTCTCTCTCTCTCTCTCTCTCTCTTATGAAGACTACAGAAAGATTTTCAAACTTAGCACTTTATCAAAAGTCGAAATATAAACTGACGATAAGATCATACGTAAGAGAGTAAAATAAATAATTTCAATCTCAGGATAATTAATCGTCATCCCGGTACTTTCTTCGAATGATGAAATGCAAAATCTCCGCCCGCGTCCGGAATAATACGCAACGAGCAGTTGGCTGCTCGTTAAGAAGAAACATCTCTACACGTTCTAGAGCATGTTCTCGATAATGAATGAAAAATAATTCGCAACGATCGGCTGGCAGCGTTGCCAGGTTCCTTGTCGCGGCGTACGCAAATAAGCGAGGTAAAATTTCAAACAGCGCGAAAAGGGCAAAAAAGAGGGAAAATCGCGAGGAGGAACAAGCAGAGAAAAGGGAGAGGCAGATAGATAGATAGATAGGTAGACAGAGAGAGGAGAGGAGAGGGAGAGTCGAACTCTCGGTGGATCTGTACGAGAGCGGAATAGCACGAGTAGGAGATGGGTAGAATCCCTTGTTTAAACAGAGGCACTTCGTATCCGGTCCGACGAGCGGCGCTTCGGTCCATGAACAAATGCGACTGTTCTTTGGATACTTTAATCCCAGGGATTGGCTGTAATTTATATCATTTGCTTCTCTCCCCTCAAGTTTTTTTCTCTCTCCTCTCTCTCCCACTCTCTCTCTCTTTCTCTTTCTCTTTCTACGTCGTTTTCTCTCTCCTGTCTACCTGTCTCTGTTCATCTGTAAACCAACCTGCCGTATCAACGAACGCTTCCTCTTCTTCCTGCCTCGATCGTTCACTCTCGCTGCCCCTCCATTCGTTTCTCTCAGCTCAGTTCAGCTCTTTTTATTTGTTCCTTCTCCCCTTTCTGTCGTTATTTCGTCCATGTCTGTTTCCACCCTCCGCGAAGGATCATCGGCGGAGTTTTCTGCCTCCGGTATAATCGAGAATCGAGAAGGAGGATTCGAATATATTCTCCTCCTTCTAGATTCGACCCCAGACGGTTTTGGGGGGGAGGGGGGTTGCGCGTTGTTTGAAGTGTAAATAATTGCGCGAGATCAACGCGAGTTAAGAAAGCCAGAAGGAAAGAGGAGGCAAGATTAAATGGGTCTGAAGTAACCACTTCATCTTGCAGGTTTTGTTGGAAATGAAACGGTGTTTATACTATTACAAATATCGTAGTGTTGGTGTTGCATAGTTGGTCGAGGTATATACAGGGTGTCCCTGTACTTTTTCCGACACAACTCTGCCAGTTGATCGTACGGGCGAAAATAAGAAGGAAACGTTGTACAAACATACGCTGAAAAATTCTGCGTTAAGGAATTATAAATTCGAAAATTCGAAATACGAGTTATTTATTTATTTATTTATCTACGTTAGTTCCATTTCAAAATGTTGCCCGTTTTTATGAATACAGACATGACATCTATCAAAAATTGAATTTATTACATTTCGAATTTCTATTAATTTTCATTTCGTTAAACGCGTTATAAATTCCTTGCATTAATTCTTCACCTTCGTAACGTTTGTGTGGTTGAATAAATCTTTTGTTTTATTCTCTGCAAGTAAAAATCCAGTGGTGTGACTTATCTGTCTTTGTGAATAACGCTGATTTAGCCATTCGCTATCCAAGCGAATAGAAAACATACTATACTGTTATTTCGAATTTTCGTTGTAACTCTTTAACGAAGAATTTTTGAACATTTTTGGACAATTTGTAACATTTTTTTCTCGTGTAACATTTACACTCGTAGAATCTACTGGCGAAGTTATATCGCAAAGAGTAAAGACACCCTGTATGTATGTGTGTATGTGTGCGTGCGTGCGTGCGTGTGTGCAGTGAGATTAGGTTTAATCGTTTGGATGATGACATGTAACGTAGGAAGAGCAATTTCTCCCCGGGAAAAATTAACGATATTAAAAGAGTTATTGAGAGGAAGCGTAATATCCATGAAAATATACAGCTATTAACGTTTCCTGTTAATTTTTGTAGTATTACTGGTAAATCACTGTAACTGCGATATTTGAAACAAGATGATTTCAAGTAGTATAGTGGATAAAATTCGCCGAATAAACAGATACCTAGACTTTTTCAATGGTAAATTTGTTAAAATGCAATCTTATTAAAATTCTTCCCCATCCCGACTGGAAAACACGCCACGAAAATACGACCATGGAAGACTAAAAATTGTCGTAGCCGTGAGAAATAATCTCAAACAATTTCCTGTGTCGCGGGGGAACGAGTTTCAGTCTGTAAAAATCTGCAGTAACGTATTTCAATCGCGACACATGTTCTCATCTAATATTACGGCTGAAAATATTGGATTACTCGGTGAAATGTCTTTTGCCGTTCATTGGGGTACTCGGTGCTTTAAAGGCTTCATCAATGTAGCGCGCAGCGTAGGAAACACCCTTACCTCTAAAGTGAACATACACGTACACACATATATACGTACATACGAGAGGAATATTCAATGAGAAGAACTCGCAATTTTAATACAAAAGCCTTCCAAGCCTTAAGCTACGTGGAAGAAGCAACTCGTAACATCGTTACGCATTCTACCATCGTTTACTATTCCTCTGCGTAACATTTTAATCTCTACGGAAATATGAATTACTTTCGTTGCCAGTAAATACTCCCCAGCTACGTTATCCAAAATACATGTCGACGAAATTGTACGATACAATTACGACGACGTAGGCACCACCAAAGAAATCTTAAACGAACGCGAAACTAAAACATTCCAAATCGATCCGAATTAGCAGTTATTATCCTCCATATGAATATTTAAATCTTATCCTCAATTTCCGATAATAATTTCGGTAATTTCATCGTGTAATTTATAAAAATACTCCATCACGCATAATATCTTTCTACGTATTCGTTGCTGCAATCGAGTTGAGTTGATGAATTAAACAAGTATATATGTATGCGTAAAATATCATCGAATTTCATCGAAGAAGATCTATAATAATGATATCAAAACTCGACTATCACCAATGATTAGATCAGAGGCTGCTCACTCAATTTGCTTCACCGTGAAAATTAATTCCGACTCTGTGCATTCTTTCTCGCCATAGAAGCAGCTTATCTGATCTTCCTTTAATTTAGCTACGTCAAAATTAAAGTGGAGGGGCGTAGTTAGAGGGGATCGACGCATCGACGAAAAAAGTAGGGACAATGGGCCGCCAGTTCGCCACCTCTGGATCACATCATTTGAACAAAGAGCAACAGCATTAACTCCAAAAAACTTGCAGCTTCGTAACTGAGACTTTTCGCGAAGCAAGCTAGTCTCGTTGAGAAAAGCACGTTGCAAAAGCACGACAGTTGCTTTGATTAAACGTATACGATGTATCAAAGAAACGACACGGGGTGAAACTTCAAACGCGAAACAGCAAGAAAAAAAAGAAAAAAAAAACATCGACTACGCTACGACCAGCTTGCAATAAGATACATTTGCAAAGAAAATGGCAAAATCTATCACTGTTCAAACTTCTGGCCAAAACCATTAACCGGGAGAGAGGTTTTGTACCGCGTTGGTAAAAGCAACGCGAGACACCGTTCCCAGCAGCCCCTGCAGTGACAAGTGTGGCAAAAAATTCGCAACCCCTAAGGAGACCTAAACCGAACACTAAAAACACTCGAAAGCAAATAACAGGCGTTCGCTTTATGGAAATTCGTGGCCATCGACTGGCCGTGAGTACCGCTTCCTGGAATATTACCTCATAGACCACTGGCAACAGAGAAGTCGTTCGAGCCCGAGCCTCTTGTGAAACGAGAGACGCAGGATGAGGTCGAAGCTGAATTGCAAGGACAGAGGAGGCAACCCGCGTGACATTCGAGCCCCTGTACTTGTATGAAAGCGAAGCTCGGAAATTCGGTCCGCTGCTGCCACGTTCAACGGACGCTTCTTGAGCTATTAACGTGCCATATATAATGAACTGGCATTAGAGCTACTGCCCTCGGCTCTTCGACCCCCGGGGACAGTTTCTGGATAAACGTTTGAATCGAGGCAAAATAAAATGAGAACGCGTACCACGTGTACACCACTGAATACGTATGTGTGTATATATATGTGGGCGATTTGAATGTGTCTCAAGGTCTAGCAGCCAGTTCCTATAAGAGGAAACCTTTCCGCTCACGCTGGACCACTCGTTAGCATGCTAATAGCTGCTGAGAGAGAAAGAGAGAGAGAGAGAAAGAGAGAGCAGGTGTTAAATTTCAGCTTTCCCGGCTCCAGCTTTCCCGCAAACCGTTCTCCCCCCGTTTATGTCCGAACTCGCGGTTGTTAACTTTCCACCTTTTCGTGACCACCTCGCTACTCGCCACCCTGATCTTTTATTCCTCTCCAACACGAGCTCGGGTTCTCGTGAAAAACACGGGACAAGAGAGACCGTTGCTCGATATCCAGTCGTGTCTGGAATTCGATTTGCAAAAGAAGGGGATTTTGTGCTCTTCGCAAATTAGAAATAGGATTTTACTCGCTATGATCGTTTATTGCCATTTTTTTGACAAGAGCTCGTGAGAGAACGGGAATTTCATATGGCGCATAAAATATTTGCAGGTTTGGAACTATTATAGAAATGCTAAACTAATTTTTAGTAAACTCAAAGTAAATTCAATTTATACTTGATAAATTTTCAAATTTGATTTTTCCGGGAACAAAATCTTCTTCGATGAAGAAATTTTAATTCCTTTTTTCTTCGATTCATTTTTTCACGCAAAACCATTCTGTATAAACTATCCCTCTATTGACGAACTCATAAATACCCTAAATGAAATCCATTCTACCGGAAAGATGTACCCGTAGCACTCATAAAAATGTATCAAGATACAAAGGGACGACGACCGCAGAAATTGAGCCTAAAAATATCACGAGCAGCCAATGTAAGCGCACACAAAGCACCGATAGAACCGAAAAATAAAGTATCAAAGCCACACTGTCGCGTTCCGAGTGACAGAGACAAAGGTGATTTCCAAGAGAAGAAGCTGCCAAGCAAAGCGAAACGACACATACAAGCCGGCGGGGGTTGGTCTCATCGGTATCTGTCAGGAAAGCAAGACACGTCTTCTGATCTTAGGGACAGGAACACGATCGTTCTCATCGGCAAACAGAGAGAAGGCTCGAAGTTTGCTGGCCGTGGCTCGTGACTCTATTAAGGGATATGTCTGCGGTAAGATCTCTTACTCGATCCATCTCGCTCGATAACTCGCTTCTCTAACTACCTGCTCCCGAATTCTTGATTGATTTGCCAAGCGTCGCGGCGAAGTTATTGTTTAATGGCAATTGCTTCGCGTTCTGCGTTGTGAACATCAGCCGAACAATGATCGTAACGATCTTGCAACGCTTACACGGGAACAAAACGATGATTTACTCGAGGAACAACAAGTGCAATTGCTACGATCGATCGTGATTCTTGGTTCGAGAGACACGTTGCCGCTCGAGATCTTTCAGTTTGATCAGAATGTTTCAAAGGTAGTATTCTTTAATACTAATAAAAACGAAGAATGTTCGTTGAGAACAAAGTGAGAATAACGTTGGACGGTGAGGGAAGGATTTAAGCGAAGCTAGCTTCGTCTTTTTATCCCTTTTGTTCGAAGGAAATTTTTTGGAAGAAAAAAAAAATTAATCTAGCCTCGTCTAAAGAGAATCTTAAGACTTAAAAACTTATGTTAAATTACGATTGAAATGGTGATAAAAATTATCGGACAGAAACAATCGATTTCAACTAACGTTCTCTAGGATTCAGTTATAAAATTGTGCGTATTGCATCCTATCTGCGTGTATCTCTTAATTATTTACTCCTACGATTTCCATCTAGGAGCATGATCGATCCCAAATCTCAGCCATCAAAAAAAAAATCAAAACGTTTCACCAAAATTGAAACACAAAGCGCAAAGTAGTAACGTTACGTGCTGAATTCCAGCCACGGAATTAAATTTTCGTTCGGACGCGCCCGCCGCCTACAGCCAGAAACCACGTACTTTTCAAGTAAATTATTTTAGAATTCCGAGACTGTCTTCCCCAAAGAGGAACCACGAATCGATTAATCCTCTCGGCTTCAAAACACGCGAGTAGATTAATCAGGCAATAATTAACGAAGAACCGGCGTAACCCCCTATCAGCCTCGGTAATAAGCTGCTATTAACCTCCTATTTCCACGAGTATTGTGTTTCTACGTGGAAGGTAGTTCGCTTATCGCCGGAGTGGGGAGGAGTGGTTCCGTTTCAGGAAATAGGAAGTTACCCGCAACCATACGACTTGCGCCACGAACCACCACGTTTAACGAGTAGTCGATTAAACCGGCGGAGTTGAGTCGAGTCGAATCGAGTCGACATTATCTGGAAAGCGAGAGGGGAGAGAGAGGAGTTGGAAAAGGGAACGAAACTGCGAGAGAAGTCGAGAATCGCCTTTTGCATCGACGTCCGCAAACGCTTGATCCAAGAATTTTCCGTTCTGTTTCGTTTCGTTCTGCAACGCCGTGCCGCCCGCTCGATACCGGATTCCGCGCCAGGATTTTAACAGTTCGTTTCGTACCACTCGTTGGCTAATTCGTCAATCGGACCGTATTGGCCTCCGCCACCGCTATAATCAACTATAATCTCCGCGTGTCCGTACCACTCGTCTCTTTCACTGCGAGTTATCGAACTCTCGCGGTTGCCTCGTTTGTCGACTCCTTTGACGTAATATCTATGATTGGTCTCCGCGTAAAAAAGTAATTTTTCCAACGGAATCGGAATCCCTCCCACTTCTCCAACTGATTTCCTTTCTTTTTCTTTTTTTTCTTTCCTCCTCCCGGTTTTCGGGCCTGTGTTTTCTACGAAAACATCGATTCGCGGCGAAATCTTGTTGGTTTAAGTAATTAGAGAGGATTCGCGTGCGCGAACGTTTTTTAACTCGGTCTGCGCGTGACGTTCTCTCCCCCGACAGAAACGATTACTTTGTGGAGGACTTTCAAACAATCGCCGGAGGATTTGTTTGAATAAAAAGTTTAACGCGTGTTTTACTGGCTCTCGTATAATTAAAGGAAGTTTGTTCCTTTCTCTTTTTTTTTTTTTTTTGTTCCGAGTTGTCGATGTTGATAGCGAGGTGGTTGCTCGGTTATATCATTAGATAATTAATGGTTCTCGTCGTTTCGTTGTGAAAGGTATATCGCATGCCGGGTTAACTTCCCGCTTCTGCTTCTTGCCCTTTTGTTCTCTTTCAATTTTATGCGACCCGCGCAAGTACGTGTGTACATTAACTTGAGCGTTTTTATTCCGTTTTTTTTAATCGCATTTTAAAATTATACGAATCAGTTCTCACAGGATTCGTCGTAAAAGCACTTGATCACATCGCGGATCATGATAAATTTAAAATATCAACCAGTGTGTTGAACGCAATCCACGCCATATAGAGTAATCATCGATTCTGAACCTTCTGTAATTCCACATAAATTAACCTTTTAGACTCGTACGTCACGCCGAAAGTGACAATACAAATTTGCTGTAAAAATTATACAAATTGTTTTAAAAAAAGTTCATATCATATTTTACGAAATTATAAAAAGTAAATTATATTCCGATGAATAAATAAACATTGGATTTTACCGTTGTACGTTGATTTACTTTAAAGTGAATGCAGATGGACGCGCAACAACATCGGTAACAAATCGAGTTCAAAGAGCAAAGCTTAATTTCTCTCTTCAGAAGTTGAAGAATCAATCGCAGCGCACTCCGCAGCGGTGTTCTATTTCTAACGTTAAACTTTCCAACACTTTCCTTTCAATTATTTCGTAGTAGCTACGACCACCTGGGAAAGTTGCACAAATCATCAGTAGAAGCAACATTGATTCCACCAGTTGTCAGCGGTGATCGCGGCAACTAAGGCTCGTGCCTTATGGACAACATAAGATAGACACGAGCGTGACAGCTCGAGGGAAACGAGGGCAAAAGAAAAGAAAAAAAATTATGTGTCGATCAGACGTTCGAACCGTTCGAACAGTCATGCACGAACAGAGAATCTATCTGGCCTGATAGATTTTACAAATAACCCTTCTCCCAAGTGGGCCTCTCGCGCTAATAGAATTTCTTCGTCGATCCAAGCAGACCGGGTAAAACAACTTTAATCCAGCGCTGAGCGGAAACTTTTAAATCTTCAGTAATCTCACCTCCGAACGAGAATTCCAACGATATTACAGCCAGTAGAGTGTAATTGTTTCTGGCTTGTGTGTCGAACGCCGATCCAACCAAACTGCGGTTTAACAGTAGACAAAACGAGTGGCGTGGACCGTACACACACACACACACACACACACACGTCCGGTTCGCTGAAGTTTGCATTCTTAAGGCGAAGCTTACGCGTATATTTCAGAGTCGCTTGAACACGCGAGCGTATTTTCCAAGATCAATATTTGCGGACGGTCAACTGTGATAGCAAAGTAGCACCAACCCGGGGAGTCATAAATATATTACCTCTGAAAAGCTCGTTTAACCAAGGGGGGATTGAACTTTTCATCTGGTTAAATGTGCACGTAAGTCAGTTTATATATTATAGGAAAACTTCAGCGACCTCCCGACGAATTTAAATGATTAACAGAATATCGCTTTGAAGGGATTATTTTGCCCGCTTTAATATTCATCGTGTTAATTAAAAGTAACGCGCGTATGTTTTAAAACAAATTCCCTCCACTAATTAATCACGTCAAATGAAAATTACGATATTAACCTTGTTAATGTCTGTTTATTCATCCGTTTACTATGTAATGAGAGAAAGAATATGCGATACTGATGTACGTAAATCTTTGCCTTCCGATGGAGAACAAATTTCAGCGACGGAGAAGTAATTATTTTCCAGATCACACGCTCTGAATTTCTCGTTATTTCATCGAAATTGAATTGGTGTTCTTCTGTGGTTAATTATTATTTTAATTGAACGTTTGAAATCGAGAATGAACATTGGTGCAAATGTTTATAACAACGGGCATACCCAAAACTAGGCACGTTTAGATTCCAACTACACTCTCTCGGTTAACGTGAATGCCCTTTCTAACGAGGGTTTAAACGATCATTGTATATCGTACTTGGATATTAAACTTGCAGAACAAGCTTTCCTTTAATTTTGTTTCAATCACCTCTGAATTGAAATTTCGAAATAATCAACGTTCGCAGATATGTCGAGATCGATTTTCTTTTTTAATTAAGAATTGTTATTTCAAACGAATATCTACGGCGGAAGTAAATATTCGCAGCAATTTAGAAAGTACCTGATACATAAGCTTAGATTCCAGGTACATTCCAGTCTAGCCAACTCACACTAGCTCTAGCCAACGCGAATGTTCATTCTAATGAGGGTTTGTACGATCAGCGTCGCGCTATACGTTTATCCTAATCCCTTGCACAACTGTCTATACGTATAGTCTGTAGGTGTACGTAGGTGAACGTTCGCCCATGTAAAATCGGAATATTTATCGAAATACAATTAAGTCACGTTTTACAAGAACAGGACTGATTCAGGATTGTTCGTTGAAAAAGAATTCTACTCTCGGGAAATTCTTGAAACGAGAACGTAAAAAATAAAATACAAAAATGATTTTGAAATTTATACTCGGAAGTATCACGCGTTGACGCTAATATTTATATACTTTTGTCTTACACAAAGATACCAGACAACGGTAACTGTTAATTGAGAAGAAATTCTACTCTTAGAAAGCTCTTGACACGAGAACAAAATACAAATGATTTTTAAATGAGTATTTGGAAATATCACGCTAGATCTTTACTTTTTTTTTTTTAACTATGCAATGATAAATAGTAGGATGTTGTAAAATAGAAAACTGAGCATTCGATGAGAAAGTATTACTAATACTTTAATGAAACATTGCGTTCCCCTTGAATATTCCTTCAGACTAGAAAATTCAGATCGACACGCGAGATCGATTGTCCAAGGAAAAAATCATTTCCCGAAGCTTTGATACAGAACTTGTTATTCCGAGTCGGCTCGATCCTCGATAATTTTCCAACACGGCGAACCCCGAAATTGGGTCAACGGGTGTCCCGACACCTAGAATTTTCCCGCGACTTTATCAAACTGCTCTACTCTACTCGAGCCCGTCAACCCTGACAATCGAAACACTCGAACCGAGCAAAACGTCAAACGACCACGCCGATAATATCCCGCACGGCGGACAACAACAAAAAAAATCCAATCGAGTGGACGTGACGCGATACATCGACGTTGACCTTCGCGTAAGCACTCACGGCTCTATCAGAGCTTCAACTCCCGAAAAGAAATGTCCTGCAACTTCGTGAACTCTTTCATTCCTGATCCCAATAATTTCGATCGGTTACGAAATACAGATAGTATTTCGCAGATGGTATTTCGAGTATCAAATGATGGTGATGACGATGACGATGACGATGACGATGACGATGATAACAGAAAAGCAATAACATCGAAACCATCGAAGATTGTCAGAGAAGCAAAACAAAAGCTGTCGACAGAAACAAAAAGAACATGTTACTCGATAAATGAAAACCTGTCGAATGCGCTCAAATCTGTCAGAGTGTATTTCAAACGCCGTACTTCGCCGATTAACTTCGCAGAAAGGTGGAGGAAAACGAGAGAGACGATGTTATAAATATCATTTTTCTTCAATGTTGCTTCGGTTACTTTGAGAAATTATTATTTACGATTATAGTTATATTTACGTGTTCGAAACTTGAATAACAAAGTGAAAAATATATGCGAAAGTTAATTAGCCTCTAAAAGCGAAAAGTTAATTAGCCTCTAAAAGCGCGGATAAAGTATACCTAAACTGAATAATAACGGCGAACGTTATAACATTTAGCAATTCTTTGACAGTATCAGAAGACAGTGAGAGGAAGATAGTTTCGCATAAACGGAACCAAGAAGGATCTTGACTAACGAGGCTCGCGTCTGTTTCATTCGCTGGATGCACCTCGCAGGACGCTTTGAACGGCTGTCTCGGCCGGTTTCGCCGCGGGAAAAGTCAGCGCAGCGGATCCTCGAGGACCGGCGGCGTGCTCGCGGAATGCCGGAGAGAGAGAGAGAGAGAGAAAGAGGCGGCAGCAGCCGCTTGGAGCCGCGTGTCCTAGGGTGGAGTCAGCTTCAAGAGCGACGTAGGAGAGCAACGTTCTGGGCGCGGGCTGCGGCGGGGGTGTAGGTGCTGCTGCGCCCTCGGGCAGACCGCGAATCCCGGATCGATCTCCCCCATAGCTATGACGTCATGGCCGACCCACTCTCGCGACGCCACCCTCGTTCACCCGACAACCACCCCCGCAACCCCGCAATCCCGCAGTTCCGCAGCACCGCAACTCCAGCGACCTAGCCATCCAACCTTTCCCTTCTACGCTTCCGGCTGCCTCTCTCTCTCTCTCTCTCTCTCTCTCTCTCTCTCTCTCTCTTTGACGGCTGGACCGCCGACCCTGGAACTACTGACGTACACGCCAATATCGTCTACCGGCTGCACCAGCGGGTCTCCTCATCTCCGCTGGGAAACGCTGCTTGGATTTATCCTAAACGCCTTTTTTCCCGGGGAGAGCCGGTTGGCTCGGTAAAGCTGAAAGCTCCTTTCATCCGCGTTCAACCGGACGGACGACACCTTCAACGATGTTGATCGAGGCGAATGTCTGTTTCCAGAGAATACGATCTCCAAGCGAGATACGCAAGCGATCGGCCCACGTTCACGATCGGGACACGGACGGATGCGCGGAAAATTGGAATGTAGCTGAATGTTTCTGCTGAGTAACTGTTACGAGGGGTAGGATGATGAGAATAAGGTACCGAGAGGATTTCTGGGGAAGAGAGAAGTTGTTGGGTTAGTTGTTGGATAAGAACGGCGGTTTTGGAACGACGAGAGTTGACTAATTGTATTTTACAATATTTGACGATACGAAATGTTTTCGCGTGTTTGTGGAAATGCACGATTTTGTTAGTGATGTAATTAAGACATCAAACTTAAGATCTATAATTTATAATAGCCAAGTGTTATACATTCGTATACGTGCAACTTTTCGTTTTACTAAAAATAGAAGATGCCATAGGATTTTTGAGTACGATTGAAAGTCACCGGTCAGGAAAAAAGTATACATTGATAATTATTTACTTAATGGAAAGCTTTTAGATATCAGACGAGACTCAACGTCCAACATCGATGTACATTCCACGCCACTCGAGTAACAAGTTTTATTTTTCCATATGGAGGTGAATTTTACCAAAGAAAAAATTTAATAATAATAATTCCCGCGTTAGCGAATACACTGTCTCCATACGCAAGACTCTTCTTGGATGATAACATGAACAATGTTACGTATGGAAGAAGCACTTGATCAGTCAAACTACGTAACGAGAAACCTCGACTTGCTTTTCTGTCATCGATAGAAATCACTTTCTCCCTCTATTGAATCTATTACGAAATCACTCATTATGCGGGAAGGGATCAATCGAACCCTTGAGAATCTTGATTTATGGATTCACCTGGAGTTTTAAACTTCAACGTTCTGGAAAAGGGGATAGAACGGGAGTCAAGGAACACGGGAGGGGAGAGGGGCGTTCCACCTTGACCCTTTCGAACGTTGATGCTACGCGAGTCACATTTTAACCCCCTCGCGAGATAGCGACCGTCTGAAAGGAGGAAATATGCTCGATTCTTCGACTTTTTCGCAGGTTATTCAGGAGTACGAGGTAGACCTTCCTGTTTTTTTCTTTTTCTCCAAAAAAAAAAAAAAAAAAAAAAAGGAAAAAAGAGAAAAGAAAGCGGAAGCTAGCGAAAACGTGTCATCGCTTTTTTGTCACTCGAACGAGCGTACGTGGATATGACGCAACTTATCTAGCCTAAACAAAGCAGTCTCTAGCTTCACGGGTGTACGTTTTAGTTACATTGTTCATCCTTTAAACAGTCGCCGGGGAGTTGTGGCTCAGTCGTTTCAAAGTGTGTCGTTCCTCTTTTTCTCTTCTTCTCGCTCTTTTTCTCTTGTTTCTTTTTTCTTTTTTTTTTTTCTTTTTTCATACACCGAGCAACGAAAAAGCCCCGAATGAAAATGGAGAGGATGAAAAATGTAATAACGCACTCTATTGCCGTTCCTTCGTAACGCTTGCCGCGGTCACTGTAACTCGACGTAGAGTCAAGTCAAGTAACGAGCCAACTAATTTTTCAACCTAAATGCTTCTTTGACTTCGCATTACCCGATTTTCGAAGCATCGTCAATACGAATCATCGTGTGCGTCGTCTCGATAGATATCAACACGCAGGAATCTATCAAACAGAGGAACGACATCGATCTGTATATCGATAATTTTTAAAATTAGCCCGAACCTCTGAAAGTTTCACCGATAACAGAAGAGGAAAAAAGAGAAAAAAAGAAAGAGAGAGAGAGAGGCTCCATTTTCTCGGTGAAACTGAAAGAAAACTCATCTTGCTGGCTGGGAGGAGGTTAGAGAGTATAAAACAGTATCATTCGGTTCGCTCTCGGAATTATTCTGAACTTTTACATAAATTATTCAAAGAACGGGGCCACGGTTCGATGTCGACCGCAAAAATAGCAGCTAATACCGACGCGACGCCAACCTTTCGTTCGTTAACATTTTATCGAACAAGACGCCCATCTACGAATTATACTTGCATACGCTTTCCAATTATTCGCGCATTATCCGATACGCTTCCGTTCATTCTGTAATAATCACAGCATTTCAAAGTGTGAAACGTCGTTGTTTTTTTTGCTATTAACAAATATATTAACAAATATATAGTACGTCAAATCGCTTGCAACGCAGGGAAACTTTGTTAATATTCGTGACACTTTGGAGAACGCCGATAAAAGATTTAATCGTACCCGTAGTTTCGCAATTTATACGTAATTCTATGAAATATTGCAGAAAAGGGACACGATCCTTTGTCTCGCCAAAGAAACAATACGCACATCGATTGCATTTCTTTTTCTTTGTTTTTTTTTTTTTTTTTTTTATTCTTGATGTCACGCCAATGAAAAAGTTCTCATTTATATCCAATTTTTCTTTTATACCAAACAATTGGTACGAGCACAATTGGTATATTTTACGTAAGAATCTACGTTACGTAATCTAAACACGTGTAACGCTCAAATACGTCGTTTAAAAGGATGAATCTAATTTGGTAACCAAACACAGGCTGCAAGCTGCACGGGCAGCAAGGTACGAGGAAACGATTCATTCGGCTTAATTGCTCCTAATAATTTCGTTTCATTTATTCGTGATAGTTTAATTTACCAAATTAAACGGCACCTCTCTTTTGACTTGGCGCCTGATACGGGCACCCTTCTCCCTCTCCCGCGCCCCTTTTACCTAATTGTGGATTACCATTTGCTTACATTCGTGCTATTGCCTGTCTGCTGTTACATTGAAGAGAAGAAGGGTGGAAAAAGCACGTTCAATTCGAATGTTTATATTCAATCTAGAGTGAAATGAAACGTTTCCAAGGAAAAATTATTTCGTATTTTATCTTCGCCTGTTTTCTTTTTTTTTTTTTTTTTTTGTTTGAACGTTGCGAATTTTACGAGTATTTTTTTTAATCGCAGGATACTTTCTTTGATGGATCATCAGTTTTATACACGTTTCTCATATTTGCTTTCCCGCAAATATCGGAAATATCCCGGAAAACTGGTAATTTTTCTCTATAAAAAAAAAAACCTCTTAGTCTCGCTTTGCCGCTTTTTCCTCCGTGCTGAAAACGCTCGCCAGAAAGGAATTCGTTCTATTGGCTAGGTGGCAAATAAAGCCTCGTGATTAAAAAAACAAATACGAGCGTGGTGGCCCGTTCGCACAAACAACTAATTACACTTTCAAGCGTGGAAAAATAAATCTTATGAAATTCGCACGAGTTGACGGTCAGAAAGGGTCGAGAAAATTTTTACAGAGAAGGAAATTCGTGTAATTTTTTTAAAACGGGCATTATTTTCCATTTGATCTGCTGAGAGTTTTTCCATTTCCACAGGCGTAAAACACGCGGAATAAATAATAACGCTGACGGGGATTTTACATTAAATAAATGTACGAATGAAATTAGCCAAATTAGTTAATCACGCCGACTGGTTATTAAATTAATAACAGAAAGATTCATACTACGAAACGAAGAAACTGTTCAGCCGTGATAAAAAAAAATCTCATTGCCCAGAATGACGTTAAGTTTTTCCTTCGGTAAATATTAATTAATAATTCTACGATAATCTACTTCGAAACTCTGACTGCGAATTGCGTTCGATTCATCCTCAGTCGAACGTAAAAAGATGGAAAAATACGATTATCAACCATACCGTTCCTAAATTACCGTTGTATAATTTTCCATTTAGAAATTATCGTTTGCAAGGTAAACGTTATCGCCACGATACGAAAGATACAAACAATTTCGTATTTCCCAATTTGTTGGGCAATATGTTTTCAGGAACTTGTACACGCTGCGCATAACTTCTGATTTTATGTATACATATGTACAGTGTAACAAAAGAGCAGCAGAAGCCAGCCATTGCAAGGGAATTACAGAGAACTTTTTGATTATATTTTCCATAGCAACACGGAATGACTAAATTTCTTTGCGATCACTCGCTAAAAAATTTATTCCGCGAGAAAAAGAGAAAGATAAATGGGTAGAAAAACAAGGAAATATTCAACGTCTAATTTTCCGTATTTTTTTTTTTTTTTATTTATTTATTATCATCAACGCGAACGCGCGTTCAAACCGAAATACGGCCGTATTGTTCGCCGGGGAATTATTCCAATTTTCTTCCGCATAAAGCTTGAAAATCGTGTATGAATTAATTCCATTTCGAGTCACAAATATCCCGTAACTTCGTCGCATAATCGGTTACACGTATGTAGTACTTGATTTCGTTTCAATTCCCCAGTTTTTTTCCGATCGATGAATTCGACGGTCGAGCTTTCTATTAATGCTGAATTCATCGATTCAACGCGCTCTTCTTCCACCGTTCCGCGAAATTATAACGGTGTGTTCGAAAAAGGAAACAAAAGGGTTGAAAAGAGAGAGAGAGAGAGAGAGAGAGAGAGTGTGAAAAAAACAAGAAAAAGAGCGTAAAAAAAAGAAGGAGGGAAAGGTGTTAGAGGATCAAACGAAACCATTTCAAACGGTCAAAAGGTTCTCTCGTATACGCATAAACATATTTTTTTACGAACATTGTACGATACTCGAGCAATTTGGCCGGGCGCAATGACGGAAAAAGAATCGCACGCGTCGAAAGATCGTGGTTTCAACAAATAACGATATAATCCGAAAAAATGTAGTTCGCTTTTAGCTAGACATTTTCAGCCTCGGGATCCGCGAAATATCGCGGACTTTTGTTTCCATCAAATATTTCCACCTTTTTCCCCCTTTTTGGTTTTTCTTTTTTCTTCCTTTTTTCTTTTTAACTCATATACGCCATCGCGCGCGTGTTGGTAAATTTTTGCAAAAAAGAAGAAAGAAACATTGGAACTAACGAATGCGTGGAGTAAAAACGCAAGAGGAAAAAAAATAAAATAAAATTTCAAACGTGGAAGTGAAATAAGATGTATGCACGATTTATATAAATATTCCTTCCACGTTTCACATCCGGGACTGGAATAATGCTTCGTACTTGGACGAACGTGATTGCATCAACAGATTACGCCCGACTGAAAATAATTTTTAATAAAAATGTAGATTCTTTTCATCGTTCAAGTTATGTTTTTTGCGTCGGACATCTTCAGCAATCGTACTCACACGACGCTGAATCATTCGTCTAGTTTATAAATCTCCACGAGAATGCCTACACTCTCCGATGATCATCGCAATTACGAACATAAATCTCGCGACTGTCAATTGTATCCAATAAACTGTAATCGTATTTATCTATATCAGAAAACAAAGAATTCATTGATAAATAAACAAACCTGAATGTAGCCATAAATATAGAAACTACACAAGAGAACTTACTTTTTATTTCCTTACGATATATTTGAATCCTGACGAGCGTCGCGAGCGTCACCGATCGCAACAACGACGATCGTTTCCGATATTTTTTTCACGCGGCCGAAGGACCATCGTCCCCGACGGTGCAAACGCGTTGGAATTAAAGCGGCCGATTTAATTTCGATCGACAATGCATTAAGCGACAGCTTAATACACGGGCAGTGATAACGATCTGTCCATTACCTATTCGTAAATTGTATCAATATTTATTAACGACTGTCAGAAAAGGTAATAGCCTGGTTGAACGGTGATTTAAATACGATTTACATAACTATTTTGATCGTGGTTGTTTACCTTCGAAAATTTGCCCGGCCGCGCAACTCCGCGGGGATGCACGCGCTCTATTACACACACACACACACACACACATATATATATATATATATATATATATATATATATGCGCGCTCGTTTTAATTTCCATCTCCGCGCGCGAGCAACGGAAAATATAAATCTACGTTTGTGCCCGCGTTACGACGTTAATTAAAACGCGCTCGAAAATTTTCGTTCCGCGTCCCAGTGTGTCGTCCCTTTGTCGCTGGCAAGAATGCTTGCGATACACTTGTGTCTCGTAGATGTAAAACCACTCTTTAATTTCCAATTTCCGTGCGAATACCAGCGGCGCCACGATGTACGACGCGCGGCGGCAGCAGAGTCTGACACGTAAAATCAAACGGTTAGCCGCACGAAAGTTGCGTACTTATCGTATCCTGAAAATAATCAAATATTCTGTCCAGCGAATATTTCAGTGAATAATAATCTATAATTCTTGACGAAAAATGAATCGTTTTTCAGTATCATCTCGAGAGCGTTAGCGAGAGTGTAAAAATTGAATGATTTTTGCCAATTTCTTGTGACCGAATCACTCAACCGAATCACTTGTGATTAGATTTGCAAATACATTGCGCTTCCTGATCGAATGAAGAATCATTTCCAAAAATTTCCAACAGAATACAAATTATATTTAATCAGAAGTGAAGGAACATTTTTGGGAAACGCACTGACGATTCAATTCTAAAATTGCGCAATTGCGGTCTTTGTTTGCAATATGCAGCGTATGTTATTATATCTTTAGCTGCGTTTAATTATGCTAGACTGGCTGATCGTGGTAAGATCTAGGACCGTGTAAAGAAAGAAAGTATGAAGAAAGAAAGGAAGAAGAGAGGGAGAAGGGCGTGAGGTGTTCTTTTTGAAAAAAAAGGAGAGAATCGAGTGTGAAACCAAGTCGATTTGAGTTGATCGAGAAAAAGAATTGGGCGTGAGGTGTTCTTTTTGAAAAAAAAGGAGAGAATCGAGTGTGAAACCAAGTCGATTTGAGTTGATCGAGAAAAAGAATTGATCGAGTTGTTGAAAATGAGTGTTTAATTAAATTACCAGCATTGTTATTAAATAATATTTATATTTCTACAATACACAGTGAATCGAGAGAGAAAAAAAAAATAACAATAAATCCATAATTCCGGTCTGGAAAATACACGCTGTATCAGAAAAGAAGTAAAACGAAAGTAAAGAGGAGCCAGATAAATAAAGAGAAGAGAGGATTTTTATCAACTATCTCGACGATAAATACCATGAACGCAACGATGTTACCATTGACGAGGCCATTGTTTTCGAATCCTGACGCCGCCATCGGTGCCGAGAAACTCTTTTCCAACGATCGAGCGTGCGCTTCAATTACAAGGCAAATGATTCACACGTGAATGACAGAGAAGAAAAATAGGGATCGCGCGGCAGTGAATCCGAGAATTTATGAAGCGCGGCGAAGGCCGGCTTTTCGCGGACGCTTTGGAAAAACCGTGATACAAACGCGCCGAGGACGCATATTGCCTTCCTGACGTTGACAGAAACGAAATCAGCCATCGGCTCCTTTTCCTCTGGCGCGACGTATTCGAATAAAACTCGCTTGCCAGACATATTTTTATATACCGGCGCGGTACGAATCTCAGCTCCGGGAAAGGAGCGTGTCGTGCGCGCCGAAATCCTCTTTCCGCGTGGAATCATCGTCGTCCGACGTCGTTCGTTCCCCTTGCCCCTTGCCCCCTCCCCGCGAAACGTAGTTATCGAACGTTTTTCAACGGGGGTGAAGATGTCGCGCCAACTTTCAAGGCCCCTCGTCGTCCCTGTTAACGTACCACGTTTCGATTTCGGCGTGCTACCAGTTTGAAAAATTACTCACGGTCCCTTCTCGACGTACGATCTTATAGTTTCAGATCGTAGAAAATCGTAGAAATGTCAATGTACTTGTCATGTCGGACGAAAAGACAGTGCACTAGTAATTTCACCGAATTTCGGGCGATACGTTCGTAGTTTTCCGACGAGAGACGAGAACAGATTTGGATTGATGGTCTTGGTGGCTTTAATTGTTACTTCCACGCGACATTAGAAAGGGACAGTTGTCGAAAATTTATCGACAAATGAGTGGAGATGAGTGTTGTGTCATGGGCTGTAATGGACTAACAGATATGCAGTTCATTGATTACTGGAACAAATTCCACGATGTAAAAAATTTAATTCAAGTGCAAATAAGAGATTATGCGACTCGTATTGGAGGTCAATATTTCATATTTCAACAGGACAATGCGTTCGTCTACAAAGCAGCAATTTAAATATTATAAAAAATTGCTGAGAAGAACTGTCGGAGTTTACACCCCGGCAATCGACAATTTAACACAATCCAGTTGAAGGAATGTATTATTCAGAAATGGCGAACACTCTCGCAAATAAAAATAAAAAAGTTGTCCTAAAAAAAATAAATCTTTATCGAATCGTATGGTGGAAGTTATACAGAAAAATAGAGGTTCATTATTAATTGATACACGAAGTGTATCAATTTAGTTGTTACTTATTTATTAAGAATTTCATTCTTTTTGACTGTTGTTGTCTTAAACGTGCTATCTTCACGCCGTCGTTATATTTAACTATTGTAAAATAGTTAATCTAACTATTGTAAAAAATACAAGTGACATTAATTATTTACATGTTCAATTATTGATAAACACGTATTAATGTCATTAGGTATTCGTGAAACTTTGAGCATAAATATAAAATTTCTTAAAAATTACAGTTTGGCTATTTCTTGTCAGGACAGTGTAGTTTTGACCATTTTGATCACTTTGCGTTTATACTTGCGAGATTTTAAATAAATATGTAATTATCCTTTCATTTTCGAAGCCGTTATTCTCGATCACGTATCAGATTTTTATTTATTCGAAATACTAGAAATTCTTGATTCTACCAGGCAAAAGCCACGTAATCACATTCGTGTGTGTATCCACATACTGTAATGTAACCACTGGATCGAGTTAACGAAGTTAACAAATAGATCGATCGATCATACGATGCTACGTTTACGGCCATTGTTTGTATAGAGCTTCTGTGAATTTTGAGGATCAGTTTAATCCTCCGGGCGCAAGGGTAGATTTTCGTTGCTTAATTAACCGCGTGTAATATTTTACGTAGACAATCGATCGAATTATATCACTCCGATATGAACTGTTGCGAATACTATGGATATGTAATGTAAACAAATTCTTTATGAAGTAAAATTGAAGGTAATAAAACTATTTAAAAGTAATTATCAAGTGTATTATTAATATATTTAACTTTTAAACTATGCGTAAACGTAATTCATACGTAATATTCAGTCAGCCGTATATTTCAACCTTGATAAAAAAAAAAATGCGATACAATCACCATGCAGCTTATTACTCACTAATTTTTACAAGTTTATTGTCGATTCTTTTATAATATTTAAATAATTATCGATCTGTTCAAATTGATATATTTGTTCCAATTAACAATGCACGATATAACAATCTCTCTGTTATACAACGCATCAAACATCGCGTCGATATAATGAAGTTGTTATTATCAAATGTATTGCTTTTATCGATATCGAAGTTAAATAGATATATACACGTGTCTGATGTATTCTCAAAGTGTTCCTAGAGTTTTATTAAAAAAAATTCAACTGGAATTTTGTTCAAAAAAAAAAATTGCAAATAATATAGAAATAATTGCAAAATCAAAAATTATGCCCTTTTTGTTTCTTAAAAGATTCTTATTTCAAACGCTAACAATAAGCAAATAAAAAGGCTACATCTGAGCGATAAAGGGAGAACAACTTCGAACACCTCTTCAAATAAAGCTCAATTACTTTAAAACGACATGTTCTATTTGTAAATTTTAATCAAATTTATCGCAATTGATACTCGATGTTTCTCGCGTTAAGCAGATGCAGCCGATCTCGAGGCATCACCGGCCAGCTCGAAATATTAAATCTCCAAAACTACGTTTCATCGTGGAACGATATTTCCCAGCGGTGCGAGAGTACCATGTCGCCAGAGCGAAAATTCCATTTAATGACTCTTTCTTCCGCCGCAAGTGGAAGCGAAAACGACATTAACGATCGTCAGCGCTGGTTTCGTCAGAGCCACTTGCCTAATGCACTTGTGCGCATCCCAGGTGACGATATATTACCGCGTTTGTAATACACGCGAGAATGATAATGAATACACGTGTCGCTTGGGTAACGGAAAGCTATATCGGCCGGCTCTATGTTGGATCGCCATTACTTGCAAACTCATGACGTTTAATATGTTAAGCAAATTGATGGATTCGCTGCAAGAAGAGGGGCTGCTCCCGGGACAAGAACAACAAGAGGTTTAACTTTCACGGAATTTCTGGCGACGTAACGTGAAATTATTGGAGAGGGTCGCGGAGGAAAAGAAACATGCGTAAAATGGACCCGCGACAGACAACACGACGCCACTTTCGTTTCGTTTTCGGCGAAACGAAAAGCCCACCCGGTGAATTTATGAATAATCACATCGGACAAACACGTATGTACGTACGCTGTCGCTTTTTCTATTCGTGATGGTTCAGATTTCGTGGAAGAGGATATGGTTCCGTGGTAGAATAACGTGTCTCGATCGATACGTTAATTTCCTTACTCTGTATTATGTGTGTCGAAGCTTTAATGATAACGACGCGGATTAATTTCAAGATATATCCAAGATATTCGATACACATCTTAAAATTAAAGAAACATGAAGGTATTAAACGACAATGTACAAATCCTCGTGAGCCTATTATTTGAATACACAAATGAAATTAATAATATAGAATACAGAGAACAACGAGTTCCACTATCTGTGAATTGTTTATATTCCACTATGATTCACTATCGTCGAACTTTCGATCCTCCACTACCCATACTTCGACCGAAAAATACTAAATATTCGCATCTGCTCCCGGGACATGGATACCCCAAAGTCAAGCAAAGGATCGAGTAAAAGAACGCTAAGTCTCATTCCATCTAGGAATTGCGTCGGGTTAAACTCGAGGCCACGTCGTAGTGCCAAACACAGTGTCAAAGCCAGCCAGCGAGTCTCTCCCCAATAAAACAAAGTAATTCTTTAAAGCTCGAACTCGTTGCATCAGCTTCCATGATCCAGCCGAAACGCGAAGTTACATAGCGAGGAGCGTACTCCAAAACCCCTTCTCCCCATCCCATTCCATTCCATCCCATTCCATCCCCCTGGTCAGCTCTGTACGATCGCATCGTCGAGAGAAACCGGCAGCAGCTCGACATTCGTGCAAACAGACATTCCAATTCCGCTCTTCGAAACGGTTTTTTTCCCCTGTTTACCGGACTTGGTAACGAACCCTGTCTCCGAGAGACAGACCAACAGCTAGCCGGCATCAGGCCGCGAAGCATCAAAAACCTGTTTGCTCTCGATTTCCTCTCTGTCCCGGCCGCGAAAGAAACGCGAAAGCGGCCATGGCGGCCGGTCTCGTTCGGCCGTTCCCCGATACTTGTTAGCTGACGTTTTCCAAGCGGAAACATTAAGACGACAAGCGAAACGAGCATTCGAATGCGCTCAGGAATGTTCTTTCGCAGCCTAACCGACGACGACGACGACGATGCTGACGACCGTCGGTTATAATACAACAACAGAGCGTCGGATACCACGTTTCCCCCGTGGCCTTTACATATTCATACTAAATCTGAACGGTATACGCCTGCGACGGGGCAAGTTCTCGCAGATTAAGTACGCTATCAAGCTTCGTATTCCCGGCGCACGGTTTTCAGATGATCTCACACCACTACGGCCAAACTTCTTACTAAGGAGACACTTTCGTCTCTCCCGCGACCCGCGCGCGCACGCTGTCTTCACAATACCGCACGTACTACCAAAGTTATCTCAACTGCTCTATCCGAGCCTCCCACACCGCTCTCGTTGCACCACTCGTTCTCTGTCTTTACACCTCCCTTTCACTGCTAGTCGTTCTACCTCCCCCTGTACTCGTCATTTTCCAACCGACTATCCAGCTCCCTTCCTCCGCCCCGCTCCCCTTGTATTCTTGCACAGTTACGAGTGAAATTACGTAAATTCGCGTTCAATAAGAGGTAGAGAAGGGCGGAAACAATTTCCCGCGTTTCAATGGCCGACTGTTAAGTCGCGGCACGGTGGCTGTGTTTAACGCGGTTATTAACATCCCCCGGGGTGAACTCGTTATACCTGGCGACTGTATAATATCGGTCGATTCTGCATTTAATTGCGAGCTTAGGATTTTTCGTGTTTCTTCTCTTTTTTCCTTTTGGCGCGTTTCGGAGGTTCTCGCTTGAAAATTGTAATTTAATTGGTACTTCGACACCGTTTGGTACTTCAACCTCTGCAGCGTATTTGAACATATATAGTTTTCTTAAATTTCTTAGATTACTTTTTGTCGCTCGTCGCGTTTCCCAAATTTCGTTGTTAATTGCAAGCCCACAATTTTTCATACTTTTTTTAGACTCTTCCACATACTTGAAAATTATAATTCAATTGCATTATAAATCGCTGCAATGTGTTTGAATATACAGTTTTTTCCCGATTTCTTAGATTACTTTTCGTCACTCGTCACGCGTTTCCCAAATTTTCGTAATTAATCGAGTGCCGTAAACGAAATTTATAATTTAATTCATACTTTACACCGTTTTAAAGATCTTTGTAGCGTGTTTGATTTCTTAAATCGCTTTCTGTCACCTATCACGTTTCGCAAATTTCTCAAATCGAAAAACAAGTCAATCTATGCGCGTATTTTTTTTCCAATTGTTTTAAATTAAAAATCGTAGCTGTTTTAGTTTGTCTACGTATTTATTTCTTAGTAAAAAAAAACGTAACCTGCTACAGGAAAAAAAGAAAAAAAAGAAAAAACGATCAAGTCGTTAAATCTACTACTTCAGGCGATTACAATTGCGCACTATAATCGCCTTATTGCTCTCGCCAGACCATCAAATGACCGTGAATACCAATAGCTTAATAGAATCCCCATTAAAGTGTCCCTCTTGCCAGCCTATCGCGCCCAATGCAGGCAAATTCGCGACAAATTGTCCCCCCACTAATTTTTCCGCACGTCGAGTGCCAATTGATTTTGCATTGTCACGGCGGATTCTGCGAGAGCGTGAATCGCAAAGGTCAATCCCCCTTTTGATTTACGAGTCGAAAAATTCGCAGCAATAAAGACGCCCTTGCATTTTCTGAATTCTAAGTTCTTAGAATTTATCAACACGAATTATTCATCGATCTCGTCGATTTAATAAATTTACAGTACGTTTCAAGAAAAAGTGATCCGACTTCCAATCGGTGTCATTGGTTCACTGAAATTACTGCAATTTCAGATTCACCAATTGCCGCTGTGATCGCAACGATTGCCACCATCATCACTATTCACTGTAGTTCATTGGCGGATATTCGTACAAATTTATTTTCACGACTACGAAACTCGAATTGGGAAATAAAAGTGTAAGAGATACAAAGAGGTTAATAGTACAACGAATACAAGCTTTGATTCATTTTTTTTTTCTTTTTTTATGAAAAATCGCTCAAATTTCTAGAAATGCATCGTTCTAAAATTTCGATGAAAAGTTCCAATTAATTATTTTGATCACTCTGATAGTTCTAGCGTTGCAAATATAGTTAGAAAGACGGGACTTGGATAAATAAAAATTGCATTATTTACCGAAGATTACAAGAGCTACTATTATGCTTTGGATATTTTACGTAATTTCGCATACTGTGTATATATTTAATGCATTGCCACACCTCGAAACTTTTTATGCATAGCATAAAAACTCGCGATGTTTTGGTAATCGACAGATTTTTCCTTCGTTGTTTAGCGAGAAGCAAATTTTCGTACGTAGAGGAGTCGATTGGATTCCCGAACGAGCTTTCAGTCCTTCGTTCCATCCGAAACTTGTCCTGCAGCCCGATTGCTTTTTCGATACTTGCTTCGAGCAACTGGGTTACTGTACTGATAGAGTCCTTCTTTTGTGAACTCGTTGCTTTAGAAACGAGGACCATTTGTGTGCAGAAGTCCGCGACCCGGTGTGAGAGAGTCGGGTATGTGGAATCTGGGATTCTCCGCCGCTCTGAGAATTAGTTTATCGATAATATCGGTTGTCGATCGCCGATCGCCGATCGACAACGTTTTCCTTAAACTGCTACTTTGTACGGAGACTGGAGGGAAGGAAGACGATAACTACTGCTTTTCTGCTACCTTTACAGGAAGGATAGTTTAAAATTTTAGTTGACATCGATAGATCTTGTGTGTTGATGACCAGATACGCATTGGATATGTATTTTGTTACCGAAATCGTATTTTACAGAGAATTACTACAGAGAGTTTTAGACAGTTAAAATCACCTGTATCACCTATAAAATCACTAAATTGCTGTATGTTTTCATACAGTTAAAATCACAGCAGACCAACAGGTTAAGAGAATTCCAAAATTATCTTCTTCTCGTCTTCTGATTTCGGAGAATTACTGAAACTACCGACGATTAAAGATGATAAAGTATACCATCAGACATTGAAGTCCACAAAATAGAGAAACTTTATAATATAATGGAGAGTATAGAAGCTTATAATTTATTTATATATTTTACGAAAAATTATTTAAGTCTTTAAAAACACACTGTGTATTGTAAAATGTTTAATAAAAATTATACATTGGTCATTTTGACCACTTTGGTTAAACATACGCTTCTCTACGTTCTTCAAAATTTAAATATTAACGTAAGAATTACCTATACGTATCACGAAACTTTATCAGCTTATCAGTTATTTTTACATCTTTCCACCGATTTACTATGTACTTATATATTCAACATTAATGACATGATCAACGAAAACGTAGTCATTCTGTCGGAGTTGTTTTTCTTCTGTTCGAAGCGAGACTCTTAGAACTCTCGTGCAATTTAAATTTCCCTAGAGGCATCAACATTGAAGGGATAATTATTCTTTCTACCTACTATTATAAGTAATCACAACGAATATTCGTATTTCACGTGTATTTTTTGGAAATTTGTATTTTTCTGAATTTGTAGTTTTCCCCAGAAAACGCACGAAGATCCGCAAGTCTAAGTGTGAAATATTAGCGTTCGTCGGAGAGAGGAGCAGAGGTTGCGCAGAACTCGGACAATGCATCACGCTGCAACAAGAAACATCAGTTTACTTCTGCAAGTTGCTGCTGAAAAACGTGCGCATTCTCCGAGTGTGGGGAGCGATATGACGTTTGAAACAACGTTAAAGAATATACAAGTTTCAACACACACGCACATCAGTAGGTAGGATTGGACCAGTTTTATTCATTCCTTTCCAGACATTCCGCTAAAAATAAAAATGAAAGGAGGAAAAGAACGAAACTGGACGTTCCTCCGTTTAAGACTCTGTTGCGAAGCTCTAAGCTTTAACAGTCGTTCCCAAAAGATTTCTTCAAAGGCGGACAGTTCTTACGAATAAAAATGAAAAGAACGAAGTAGAAGAACAAGAAGAAGATGGAAGAGAAACGAAACAGGAAGAGATGGACAATAGAAGAAAGGAACGGTCGGAGGAGGGGGAAAAAAAAGGAAAATCTTTAATTGTTCAAAGTCTCCGGAATCTCGCGTAGTCTAGACAACGTTATTCCGACGAAACTCGGATTCGAGCGGCGAGAGAGGCCAGAGAAATTCCGTGAAACGTTGCTCGCTTGTGCAGAATGAAAAGTTCTCCCACGCCTTGGGGCGGGGAGACGGTCGGAAAAGAGCGAAATGTAGAAAGCGAGGCATCTTTCGCGAAACTCGCGTCAGGATCATGCATACTTCCAAGAATGTTCCTCCTGTCATTCGTCCCCGCTTGATGCTTTCCCGTTGTTCGACCTCGCTCCTCTTGCCGTTTCACGATCGGAGTTCGAAATCTATTCGATCCTCCCGCTTCCCCCTCGTACTCTCGTTTCCATGATCCTGTTCCGCGGTACGACCTAGGCTATATCTCGCTCGAGGAATGAGATGGCTAGAGAGTTTATGTACACATAGTTCTCTCACAGGTTGTTGCTACTAGTTTGGAAATTGATTGAAAGAAACGGAAAAACTTCTGCAAACACTTCGTTGTCTCGTCGATGTTGTAGTACGACTCGTCAATTCTGATGTCTAACTCGAGAAATCAATTCCAGTTATGGCAGAACCGTTGTATGAACCAATCTGGGATACAAGAGTGTTCGGATAAGAGAATTCTCACATAAGAGACGGAACACAAGCGATTGACACTGAATTTGATTTATCATTTAAGAAATAAAGTTGATACCGTTTGTTTCTAAATATACACAAGGATTACACAAAAAAACATTGATGCTCGGTCCTTTTAACACATTGTTGACTGGCAATTTTACGCAGGAGCTATCTCATGTCACCGGCTATTATTTCGTAATTGAATGTGGAAGTGAAACAATCTAAATAAATTTCGACAAACTTTATTTATACATAATGAACTTCCGCCCATGGTAAAGTTTTGACATTTTTTATCAGAGTTTTTATGAAATTGTTCCATTTGGCAGTGGTATAATTGGCATTGGTTTGAGAAACAACTAAATCAATAAAATCATTATCGAAAAGTAAATCCATTACTTCATTGATACTCGGTGCATCACTAAGTTTCGACTGTTACATCCGAAATATTTGAATAATCCTCCAAGATTGGCGTAATATCATTTTCAATCCATTCTTCTTCAAAATCACTTTCACTATCAGATTTTGTTACATTCCTTTTTTGTCAGATTCATAACCGTGTTCCGATAAACTATCACTAAAATTTATTTCAAAATCACTCGGACAATCGGATAAAGCATCCGCGTACAATTCAATTGAAAAATTCTTCGCCGTCACACGTTCCGTCATGGTTGGAATTTTTTGACTACTAAAATTGTGATAAAAACTTAAATACCAAGAAAAGTATTTTCTTTGTAATAAAACGGACACGACTAAACACGATGAACAAAGCTTTTGCAATGTTCTATATTGCCCTGGGTTTCATAATTTGAAATAGCTAATGCAAGTGCAAACACGAGTTAACTCGTGACCGGTCAACAATGCGTTAACTTAATTTTTTATGAATTTTAATTACGTCTTTCGTTCCTCACGTTTGTCGTCTGCAGAAACTTTCGGAACAAATTTTTCTTGTATAAACGTTGAATCACTCTCTGATTCATACATTGTGTTATACTGCAATATTCGGTGGGAAAGATTTTACTTTATATCAATAAATCTTTTTCGTTTAAAACAATGATTTTTTCACAAAGAGTATGCGAAGCAATATATCGTGCAACTTTACATTACGTGGGACTGAATCATTGTGCATTGATCTCATCCTACGAGAAGTATGCAAACACATTTATACGTATGTAAATACTTTTATTACAATATGTATATATTGTAGTAGGAAATATGTACACAGTTCATAGAAAAGAAATAGAAAAGATTCAAATAACAGAACGTTCGTATAATAGAACGTTCGCATAATAGGTATTTATTCAATTACATGTGCAAAGAATTGTGCAGATTCTTTAAAATTTACAGCGGCATTAATATTTAAAATTTCCATGAAAAATTACAAATTGATCATTCTGATATTTCCACCGTCGAATTATCGTGGAAATATTACAAATTTTCACGTGTTTTCACCATCACTGATGAAAGTAATACAGAAAACATTTAATACCTACAATTTTCCTTACTCTCTGACTCGATCTTAAAACAAAGTACAACAACTAACAACGGAAGAAGCCAATTCCACCAGATTTGAACAGCACCGAATTAAGCCGTGTTACGAACCGACTGTTTCAAAGAAAAAAAAAAGAACGTTGAACCATTTCGACTAGAACTATTTACGACAACCGACTTCATAAATTATGTTCTAACTGACAACTAATTAGCGGAAATATTCTCACGAGTCCCTTATCATGTTGTGCGTGACCATTGAATGGTCAGTCTAAATCAATCTGGCAACATTAATCGATTCTATCAATTTCATTTCGACGTCCGACGAATGAAAGATAGCAGATTAACGACGAAAAAGTATTACGATTATTATTTCATTTGAAACGTTCAACCACAAAGAACGCTACATTCAGTGATTCAGTAATTTCGATCGATCAATGGTTTCGCTGGTAATCTAGATTAATTCTCTTAATTAATTTTGACTCGTTAAGGGCGAACGTTGCGTTAACGCAACATTAACATTTTCGTTTGCTGTTTACATTATCAGAATCTACACATTGGAGAGATTAATGAGAAAAAAGAAAATTCGCGGATACTTTCTCGTTATAAGTCATATAATGTATATGATATATTACGACACATTAACATATAAATAATCAGTGTAATATCATATGTCTTCCGTTTAGATTTTAGAATTTTATGAAATTTCAAGAAATCAAAGTATTTCGTAACATTACGATAAATTATTATTGTTAATGCGAAGATGATAGATGTTGTGATGTACTTGTAAGAGAAGACTCTTAGTACGAGCATAAGAGAATTCGGTTTCGCCGATCATCGTCACTTGGCCAGTTAATTTCAAGAACGTTCACTCTTTTATGGCCACACTTTTAATCGAATTCCCAACTCTCTTTGCCTCTTGGCGACCTTCCTAATATCCCGATATCCCCTTCACCTTCCATTTCCATTCTCCTCGCAAAGGATCTGACTTGATGATCATCAGCGTGTACCTCGCCGAAACGATCGATCGATCGATCGAGCGCGCTTAAATCGCGGGTAATTTCAAATTCGATCGCGTACGCGTCGAGTGAATCCTCCTCTCCGCGCGGGCGTAGCTTCGCAATTGCTTCGAGCGAGAGACGAGAGAGAGAGAGAGAGAGAGAAGTTAATAAAGAACCTCGACAAAAGGTCGATCCATGGAAATAAGCTAAGGGATGAATGACAAGTGGGAATAACAAGGATAAAAGGAATCGTAAGGAGGTATGAGGCTCTGTGTGGAATCTTAAAGGATTGTAGAACACGTCAAACGAGATTTTTCAAGAGTAATTGAAATGTAGAAAAGTAAATATAGGATAGATCAATGTAGGAGTTTTGTACGAGCACAGATGATAGATAAAGGGGGAGAAAATTATAAAAGAATCGTAATATTGTAAGAATTGGAAAGGAGTATGTATGTAAATACGTATCACGTGGATATGTGTATATGATATAACTGCGTAAGACTATTCAGAATTTGGTCACTGTACGTGCTATTAACACTGATTCAAAGATGAACTCGATATGATTGATTTTGTTGGAAAATGATATCGAAACGAGCAACGAATTAGTATCGAATTCAAATGACTTCTTTATACTTTCTACTTTGTGTTTCACAAATGTACTAAAAGTTGTTTGCGATATAATTACATGTAATTTCCAAAGCAGATGATGTTAAGAGGAGAAATACGCTGTCGTAAAAAATCTGATGATAAAATGTTAAAAGTATACGATAATAAAGTAATAGCAAAAATATTAAAAGTAAACTTATCAGCTAAAAATTTCAATTCTTATAATAACGACAACTCCATAACATAATTTTAACGAATGTTACTTTCAAAGAAATTACAAACGTTCAAACTTCCACCAACAATAAGAATTTGGAACCGTTTAACTTGCGGCGACTTGATAATCACGAACGAGGAACGTTCAACGAACCATCATCAGGGTGAAAACCCATTAAAAGTGTTCGTGAGAATTCGCGCAACACACGTAGTGCGTGCATTAGAAACGAGTATAAAAAGAGGAAGTTTTGTGTAATCAAGTTTATTATATCGCGGGCGTTTATTGTGTGTATACGCGTGACGATCAATGCACAGTCGCCTAATTGTCGTATCTAATTATATAGCAACAATTTCAGCAGCGATTATTAGTAGCTAATGAATTGCCGGAAACGGGCAATGTTCATACGCATGCGAATAATACTGGCATTGTACATACGTTGGGCTCATTGAATGGAGAGTAAAAACGAAGAAAGAAAGAGGAACGAGTAATAACTATGTATAGGTTATCGTACGTAATAATTAATTGTCACGAAGGTCATCGTGGGTCATACTTGAAATTGCGATCCGACTCCGTTTCCACGGCTCAGGGACGTATTCTCGGTATTCTATAGAAAAATACCTTGTACATTATGGGGCTTTGAGAAATCTTCCTGCGCAGATTCCTAAAGAAATTGGAAGAAACTATAGTAATGAGATTCTAGCTTGTGCGTACTCTTACTTATACATACCTTCTTGTGCAAAGGAACATGACCATCCGCGTATTGTTAGACCAAGGAGAAACTTTACTGTGTTTCCACAGTAAATGTATTACAAACGAAAAAGGATACATGGTTTCATAACGTGGATTGAAGTTAAAAAGATTTGACACTGGATGAACTGAATGGAGTTAAGTTACACTTTCATCGAGTATTATTTCAATCCTCTATTAAATTTCAATATTTGAACGAAAAATCTTGTCAATTGACTATGAATTTGCAACGAGCTTGAGAATAAGTGTACTTGTAAATGTTCTCTTTTGATTTACTTGTTAATTGTCTTTCATTGATTATAATTATAATTAAATTTATCTTGTTAATTGTCAAAAAGTAGAATTGATCGCGTGTAACAAGGTCAACGATTGGTCAAAATTTTTCCCTCAAATTGGAAAGCAACGATCGATAATAACGCGAGCCAGCAAAATAGCGAAACCAAACACTTTCGATGAAATTTCGATGAATGGCTTTATCAAAGTGGGAGCAATCCGTCATTTGAGCAACCACGAACGACACCCCCTATCTCTCGTTGAAAAGATCACACACGTACAGAAAAAAAAAAAAACATAATTACCAATATCACGAGACTCCAACAATTTTTCACCCCGTCGGTGGTCGATCGATGCAACACAAACATATAGAACAGCACTCTCGTTTAAAATGTTGGAAAGCGAAGAGTCGCTATTGACTATAAACGATAGTCATCCGATGAAGAGATACTCGATCTCGAGCATGGCTGCGCGGCGTGCAGTGCACGGATCCCGTCAACTTCCACGGAAATATTTCGCAATCCCGTAAAAACGCAATCCGTGTTGCGCGACGCTGCCTCGAATTCGATCGAAGCCCCGTTCCACCATGTGTGCAACAAATTACACGTGTCCTCCGTTTCCGGCATGTGAACGTAATACAGTTCTCTACACGGTGAACTCATCTTCGTGCTAATGAAAGTAGGCTCGGACGTTTCCCGCTTTTTTGGTTTTTCTTTTCTCTCTGATTGCGAGTGAAAGAGAGATATCAGGGAAAGACGGTTCTTTGCATCTACTTTGCTTTCACTGAACTATTGACAATGTCAATAGCGAAATTTTACAAGTCGCAAGTTAGTACATAGTACTGGCTAAATATCTAAATATCGTTGCGTAGTATTAACGAATTTGATCATTTTGACGAAAAGTTTTGACGAAGAGTCGTAAAATTGTAATTACAATCTTCTAAAATCGAATATTATTATTTCATTGCGTTGATCAGTGTGTGCGAATTTTCCGTGAGAAAAAACAGAAAATTTATTAGACTTTGAAGTTTCCTTAAAAATGGCAAGAGGTAATGGTCAATATATTATTGACTGTTATCTTTTGCCATTTTTAAGGCAATTTCACGATTCAAAAAAGTTCTTATCTTTTTTGACAAAAAAAAAAGTTCCAAGAACGATTTGATATTCTTATCAATAATGAAATTTAGCAATATTATAGATATTACATAGATAATTTTTTATGGAAAATGGCACAGCGTGTTTTTCCTTTTCGGAAGTAGGACGAAAATGATCCTACCTTTCTGATTTTCCATTTGGAAATCGACGCCAAACAAACGATGTTAACGAAATTGTTTGCACAACGAATCGGTTTAAAATGAAGTTAATTACATTTTAAGATATATGCATATGTTCATCTATTAGGAAAAAATGCAATTACTTTTTCAATTACGCCAATTCGAACGTATTTTAAAATTTATTTTAAAAATTCGGGGACAATTCGCACACACCTATTTACGAGAAACACTCAATTTAGAGGTTCTGAATTACGAGAAATACTCAAATAATACTTTGGTAGTAAAGTAAATTTTAAAGAAATTTTACAAGTAGATTTTACATTCGACGAAGAATCATAAAATCAATCGTAAAAAAAAAAACGAGTCTACAACCTACTCAAATATTATTGTTTTACAACCGTTTTTTTTTTTTTCTTTTAATTCAAGGACAATTTAAAGACACTGAATTACGAGAAATACTCAATTTTAGAGGTTCTGAATTTATAAATTTGGTATTTGCATAGACTGGGGTCTTCAAATGGGGTCTTTCGTGTCTCAGGATCTGAAATACCGACCAGGAAAAAAATCACTGATTTTACAGCGTCCTCTACGCTTAAATAACGGCGAATTAGAGAACTACGTCAGACAAAATGATACAAGTTGGTTCAAGAAAATGATATCCGTTACAGTGTTGTCAATTGCATATTTTCAGCACAGACGAGGTAAAAATACTTCGTCTATACCTTCAGATTCCGATACAAGAAATCAGTATCTACAAACTATTCCGTTTTATATTATGCGCCTATGTGTATATGAAAAAGAGATCTATCTGTGTTAATATATATTTCATGTACATAATTATCTATACTTCATTTTTAAAAGTAATTTTTAACATTACTTCCTAAATTGTTTTGATTTATTTAATACACGGTTATTTATTTAATACACGGTTTTAAATGGCCACCGATCGAAATAAAGTTCGAAGGGCGTGAAAACTCCAAAGATATAAAATCTTGGCTTCGAGAATTCTCTGTTTGAAAGGTAGATCCTTCAATTTTACGAAGTCTATTTATATAAAATAAGAACAAGCAATTAGCAGCTGACGTTAGGCCCGATGCAGACAACCGATTTGATGGCACATCGTCGCAACAGCGATTCCTTTGAAAGAACAGAAACATAATATTCCCTTAGCCTTCTTTTTATGAAACAAAATAAGTTTGAGTTTCTTCCAAAGCACCGCCGCCTCAGACCCCTCGCATCCATGCACCAGGCCTAATTCGAGAACCTAAACAAAAGCACACACACATGCAACTCTCAGGAAGCACAAGTATATCCATATATACGTACACATCTATTTCCGGCCAATAGCAGCCGTTCGGGAACATTGTCACCATGTAATTCTTATCTAATTTTTATACCATTTTCTGTCTTTCGTTGCTTTCATGCGTTAACTATCGTAGAATTATCTTCCGAATTCGAGAATCAAACTCTCGAATTCAGCAAACATCTCAGAGGAGGGGAGCGGATCAATTGGAATAATATCCTTATTTTCTACTGAGATTTTGAACTAATTCGACTGTAATTCCGTGCCGGAGAACGAGTCACGTGATATTTAAAAAGACTATAGAAAAGCGGCCAGGACCTCGAATATAAAATTTTTCAAAACTAGCTTCGGCTAGTTTTTGAAATATTAGAGAATTAAAAAATTAAATTTTGCGTATTATAATTAATATTAAACGTTACCAATGTAATATTAAAAACTCGAGAAATCCTCACGTTTCGTCATCTAATTCTAATGACCACAGTTTAATAAAACGGCGAAAAAAGTTGTAAAGCAATATAAGGAATAATTATAAGATTGTATACAGTCAAACCCGCTTTTGTGCGATTTTTTTTTATGCGATTTGTTTTGTGCGGTATATGAATGCCAACGGTAATGTTTTCCATCAGTGTACACACATAAACTGATACAATGCATATGATATACAATGTATGTACATATTGCGTCAGCCAATTCCAATATGTACATACATATTACACCAGGTAGTAATTCCATCAGTTAATTACGAACCTTCGAATTGCGTATTACATGCATATCTTTTGACCATTAAGGTGTAGGAAGATTTTAGTTTTTTTGTCGATCCGAGTGTTCCGGGGTATCGTATTACAAAATACTAAGCGCGAGCCAGCGTGCCCTTGTAGGCCCGCTGGTTGTCGAACACGTGTCCAAGGACACGGGCGCGTAGCAAGGGGTGCGATATCGCGGTTTGATCGTGGACGACTTTTTGTCTTTTTGGGGGAGGTCGTTGAGATCGACGCTATTTCTCGCTATTTCGTAAATCTTTGGCATATTTTCTAAGTGAATTTCTTTTTATGCGGTCCCTCTCCACCGCATAAAAAAAATTTTCTTTAATATGTTGCAAAAAACTATTTGTTATAGCTATTTATGAAGCTTCTCAATATTTTTTTGTGCAGTTTTTTTTATGCGGTCCCTATCTACCGCAGAAAAACAGGTTCGACTGTATATTCCAAAGATTTGCGGTCGTCCAAATTATTCGAGAGCTCGTATTGAATTGCTTGTTTACTTACTACGCCCGCTGATCATCGTTCTTTGTCACAAGACTTATCTCTTCTAGCGATCCTCGGCATTTATGTTTATGTTTATACTTCTCCTGTTACATGGTTCGGCATTTATACTTAAACTTCTCCTATTACGTGGATCGGCATTTATGTTTACTTCTCCTACTACGTGGATTCTATATGCATACTACCGAATTTCTTTATAGCAATTTTAAAATATTGAAAAAAGACAATTTAAATTTTCTATGGTGGATTTCCAGTCATAAAAAAAAACTTAATATTTTTAAAAACGTTTGAAATTTTACAAATTTCGAGAATAGAAATTTCTTCAATTTCTGACTTGCTACATAATATAAAAATATCTTCCAAAAACAACGGTTCAGGGTGATAGAAGCAAAAGCTTATTTTAAAAAAGATTCAAATGTTGCACGATCCTTTTTACAAAGTTTTGATAAGACTTGTATTTTTAATTACTCTAAAAATTTGTTCAAATTATCCGGGTGAGAGTATTTTCAAAGTTGAATCTGATCGGATAATTTTGATCGAGCTCGATACCTGACTCTAAGACAACGAACAATCATGCAGTCACCTATTTCGCCAGTTTCATCATTTCATGGACCGATCGATGAAACAAAAATGTGACAACCATGTTCAATTTTTAGATTTGGCAACTATGCTTTAGCTGGTTTTCCATTTGTTATTCTGCACGATGACAATTGTGATGAAAGCAATTGGAAAGAGAATGAGAATGAGCAGTATTCAATGAGAATATATCATTTTGTATTTGTATAAAATTTCAATAAAGTATGTAAAAACATGTAAAAACATGTCGTTAAATTTTTGACAAAATTGTAAAGAAATTCCGTAGTATCCGCGTGGCAGGAGAGAGACACAAACACATGTCGAGGACACAAACACTACGGTTCTTAAACGAGATAGGCTTGCTGCTTTGTGTAAAAAAAAAAAAACGATGATCAGCAGGAGTGATTGAACGAACAACAATGCGAGCTTTCAAACGATTTGGACTGATTGTTCGAATATACATCAATCATATAATTTATCTTACAAAATCATTCTACAAATTTATTTTCTATTTTCTATTATTAATTCTCGCACATTGAATGCCAGATCATTGTGTTTGCTTGACTCGTATTGTTTTAACATTAATCTTTTTAATAAACGGTTCGTTCCGAAAAAAAACTTCTCTATGTTAAATGATTGGAAATTATTATTTAGATAATTAAATTTTTAATTTTTATATAATAATAATCTCCATAAAAAGATCAAAAATATGAGTCCATTACTTTCACTTTAAAATGATCTTGAAAATAATTCTTTCCACTTTCAATGAACGTGCGCCTTAAAATATTGCAACTTTATCTCGAACATTTTCTTTATAAAAATAATAAAACAAAAATACAGTAAATATATCTTCAAAATCATCCTGTATAAAATTTGAAGCATTTTAAGAAATATTAATTTCTTTCTAACATTATGCTTTTTTTTTTTTTTTTTATTCAGAATAATATGTAGAAAAAATTCAATCAAAAAAATATCGTAGAAATCCATTAAAAAGCAGTGCACTTTTGCCAAAAATTATACTATATGATGACAGAACTTTTTAAACAATGTCTACTAAATTCGCATTTATTTATTATGATTATCGTATGTATTATCATATGCATAATAAAGTGTCACCGGATTCAATCCGATAAGTAATTTTCGATGCGGAAAACGGCGACACTATACAACACAGTAGTGCAATAATACTTGCGCAAGTGGATATGACAAGATGTAACACGAAAATGGTAACAGGGTCAGGATGATCCTCAAAACCTGGGGCACGAAAAAGCATTTGATGTCCAGTCTGGTGTGTCAATGGTGCTAGTTTGGTCAATGGTAAATGAAAGAAATTTCGCACGTAGATTTTACATAAATAAATTCTAATATTCGCGGGCGATTCACGAGCAGACTAACATCGTGTTCGCCACTCGACGATTCACGACGCTCCGGATTACGGGAAATACTCGAATCGGGGATGATAGCGTGGCAGAGTGGTGGGATTGCGTGTCAACGGAATAAAAATGAAACGAGGTAAACGAGTGGGCTGCCGTTACACCGCAGTCTCACTTATCCCATGACGGTGAATGCGGTTTTTCAGCCGCGGACTGGTAATTGCTGTCGAGTCGTAAGAGCATCGAATTACAACCGAATGACTCTCTCTCTCTCTCTCTCTCTCTCTCTCTCTCTCTGTCTCTTCTGTCCTCTCTTATCATCTCGTTTTTGTCATTAATTAAAAATATAGCTAGCGTGATTTCCGATGAGACCAACTAACCATATCGCGAGAGAGAAAGAACTTGCCAGAACCAGTTACATTTATCGATAAATCATTGTACACGTTCGCCTCCGTTCATTGATTGTCGTTGTTTCGTCGGAAGTGTTCTCGGCTGTATTAAAATTAAAATTAATAGAGGAGAAGCAGGTTTTAAGATGGGTCTTGGTAAATGTAAATAGGATGTTATTTTTAGTACGTGTAGAGAACGACGTATTAAGACGTAAGGGGATAATATCTAGGTAAATTAATTGCTATGCTCGCGTGTGGTAATTCGAGTTGCTTCTCAGTCGATGATATTTAATATGACGTGAAATTGAAATGGAGTGCAACGGTCTTGATGGTATGTTCTTAATATTAAATTTCAATTCTTGTCTCGATAAATGTTGACAGAACGTGCTTTTTCTGTGGAAACGTGAATGACCAAGAGATAATCCAAGTGACAACAATTAATCAATTATTAATGTATCCCACGTTGACAAAAAAAAAAGAACCGAACAAACCTTACTTTAAATTATCAAAAAGTGCAAAGAGGGGAAAACTCTGATCTTTCTCACATTTTACCCAGATAAGACCCTTAAACGCAGAAGTTAAATCCAAGAGTGAAAGAGTTACATTAAAATATTTAGTTGGGGAGCAAGCGTCGTAACTACCCTACCTTTGATCTTCTTTCACGTTTACCTTGCTCGAGCAACGTCTGTGCAGAGCAATGTCTTTGTTCGATTAATAAAACTTTCACACTCGCCAGCCACGTGGCACAAAGGAGGTCGACAGGAATAATATTTGAGGCAGTTAGCACGTTATCGTGGAAATTGCACGGAAGATGAGAGCGATGAATCGAAAACAGAAGAAATTCAAACTTTCCCCCCGTTCACTCGTTTGCGCGCTAATTTTTCCGCATTAAATTTTCTTACGTCCACACGATATTCTCATTTACAGTTTGCCCGTAAAGCCAAGACCAGACAAAAAGGACCCACTTTTGACAGAACAATTTTTTATAAGAGAATAGCAAGGAGCAGAAAATTATTATATACAAAATTCTCAGACTCTTCTGCACGTCTAAATTCAAATATCCTCAGGGTTAACGAGCGAAAGAATCGTTCCAGTTTCATCGAGGGGCCGGTGACAGATTGATGAAAGTCTGACTTGCGTCGTATAAATGGGACATACACATACACGCTGGTAATGTATCATTAATCGTCAATGACGACATCGTTAATCGCCGGTTAATGAGAATTCAGAGATCGTATCGCTCGTTTCCGAGATAAGCGTTACACAACTCAGAAACATCGACACATACACATTATACGTATAATACGTACGTACATGGCCCCGATTGTCGATCGTTGCGCGGTAATGCAGACGTTCGCAACGTTCGCTGCAATTTCACGAAAGCAATGTAAATCGAACAACCGTGGATGCATAATGAGCTGAAAAATTAATTACGTTCGCCGCTTGTTTGAAATAAATTCGAATAATTTCTTTACTTTAGTTTTTCGCGTTTGCGCGTTTCCTGCGAATTCAACGGAGGAATTTTCGCATGTTTCTGCCACGAGTTGAAAATGTAAATTACGTTAATGGATAGCATTTCTCCGAATCGAAAGTAATTAAACGTATTTATTCGTTAAAGGGTTTACCGGCTGCATATTGAGGATCGTGTAAAGCATCGAGAAGAATTTCGAGTCGCGTTATTTTTATCACGTGACGATGTGCGATTCGATCGTAAACGGAGGATCAGCCCCTTCCGTTTTAAAATGTATTTGCACCTGAGAGTAACGTTCGAAGAGAGTTTCCACATTCCGGGTTTAACGTTATTAACGTTTAACTGAAAGCTCGTAGGAAGATTTACGAAGAGGAAACGGAAGCACGATAAATTACATTTAAAATTGCTCCCCGTCGATGTGACTTCGACGTTTAATCGCATTGGTAATTATCATAAACACACGTAGAAAATAAACGATACAAAACAAGTTAACACGTATACAAAAGTTTCTGCCTAAATAGAAAGGGGCAAATTCATTTACTCGAAGGGGCAAACAGTACGAGTCGAAATAGGTAATCCTAATTTCGTCGCCATCGGTAAAGTTCCAATTCGCCCGAAAAACCACGAAGGCAGAACGATGTCACCGCCCAACCAGTAGCCGCCGTAGAATCGAAGAGGAAGGGAAACGAGGAGAAAACAAAGGTTTTCGAACAAAACCCTGTTCAAATTTTCATCTCGGTAAGCGCATATTTCTTCGTTAAAAGCTGACTCTATCCGGGGGCCAGTGCTGCCGTCGATAACACGCAACAACCGCTCCGCAGTCCTCGAATCTGCAGCGCGGTTGGAGGAGGATCCAAAAATTTCCGTCTCTGATCGCAAGTTGCGTACAAAAAAAAAAAAAGAAAAAAAAAAGGCCAAAAAATCTGCGATCAATACTGTATCCCCGACTGGAAATCAGACTCCACAAATTTCCGCGCGCAACACGACACAGACGACAACACGACGCCACGCGACAAACACACTCAGGTGTAGAGCACGCTGCCAAACTGGTCAGTCTACAGAGTGTTTCAGAAAGTTAGCGGCAAACTTTAGCGCGTAGTATTTACGTAAGGACTGAGGAGAAATTGGATTTGATTATACGGCACACAAATGCGTTTAATTCACCGATCGCACGATATATATCGAACCGATATAGTCAAATGCATTGATCACCTATTGACCCTCTCAAAATTCGTGATCTAGAGAAAATATAATTGATCATCGTCCGTGGTTCTACTGCTTCTGAGTGACATTTCACCGATGAGAAGAGTTTAATTTTCAACCGTATTTATTGAAACTAAATCGTGCATCTTCGTGATTCTTTAATCTCGTTAGAACAAATATTTTAAATTCGATGATCAATCTTGCTATGTTAGTCACCTTGCTCTCTCAAAATTCGTGACCTAGAGAAAATCTAATTGATCATCCATTTACTGTTTCCAAATGATATTTTATTGATGAGGAAAGTTTAATTTTCAACCGTATTTGTTAAAATTAAATCGCGAAATTAAATGCAATCTCGTTAGAACAAGTAGTACCTTAAAATCGACGATACATCTTGTACATTTTTGCATTTCCCTTGGTTCTCCCACGAACGTGTAAAAATCCGCTGTTCAATTGAAATCCGCTCTACCCTTGTCCGATGAATAGCGCATGTCCTCGAAGTTTGGCAGCAACTTTCCAAAATACCCAGTACGCGCTTCGAAAGCGGCGAGATCGCTAGGGAGAGATCGAGAGGCTTCTAACCGGCATCCGCTTCCTCGTGTCCGTTTCCTCGTGTCCGCCTGCAATCTGTCCACTCGCCGCAACCCCCGTTTGCATCCAATCCTCCTCCCTCACCCACCCCTTCCCTCTTTCGCTTCGCACGCCGCCAGCAGCACAGACATTTGGCGCGCGCGTGTACTTCTGTGCCATTCCATTAAGCTGACGTTCCGCGTGGAGACCGAGGAGAAAGCCTCGCGCGCACTCCCGCACGATCCACTCGGCGCAGTGAGTGAGTGAGTGAGTGAGTGAGTGAGTGTACGACGCGATAACACGTAGAGAGAGACCGGTAAGGGGAGAAGAGGAAGAAAAGCGCGACAGAGGGTGTAAAAGAAGACAGAGAGGAGAGAAGGGTGGAAAAGGGGGGAGAAAGACACGCGAGGTGCTCGGAGCCAAAGCGTCGCGCCAACGCAACTGTAGCTTCACACACACACACGCACGCACACGCGCGCGCGCGCGCGCGCACACACACACACCGAAGTTTCCCTGGGAGAAGGAGGGCCAGCAGTCAACCAGCATAGGTGAGCAAGGGATGATCCGACGTATGCGTCGAGGGGTGGAGGAGGAGGGGAGTCGAATGTCTATGTAATCCAAATCCGTTGCATTATCTCGCGACTCATCGTCCCTGGCCTCTTTCCACCCCCTGTCACGCGGCCATAGTTTATGTTCTTTCGCTACGACTTCTCATTCTCGTTTGCTGGCCGAACAACCAAGATTCCAAGTGTATATCGATCCCTGATCCAGCTACCGTGAAGCTGCTGTATGAGGTTATTCGATCTCGCGAGAACCCTGTTAGTCTCGCGTTCTAGAGGATGAGGCATGCTCACTGGTAGAACAGAAGAAGAACAGGTTTTCTTCTCCCTACTTTGTTTCTCGTCTGGTTTCATGGTGTTGTTTTACGCGGATGACTGAGATAGAGTGAGTCCCTAGTCCGAAGAACTCAGTGGTCGGTGACGCGAGAAACGAGAGTTCTATTTGTCAGGCGTTCGAGAATCGTCAAAAATTGAATGCCTAACTAAATGTCGTTTTACAATGGGAATCGAAGGGATGTAACGTTCTCTGAAAGCTCGCGAATGTTTAATGTGCTCTGACCGCGGGAAGTTGTTCAGTTCCTTCCTGACAATCGTTAACCTTTCCCCCTCCCCACACCTCCCTCGAGGTTGGAACTATTCCAATTGGAGCTTGGATGAGATATCGTACGCCTACGTGTGATCAACTACAGAAACCGAAAATTAATTATAGAGTAGTTATTAGTTGGTAGGTTGGTACGTCTGAGGGTAAGGGTACAATTTTATAAAAACAACTTATTGCTTGACAGTTGGCGTGTACACCACGTGGTGTTCTCACGTGATTCAACAACGTGTGGCTAGTTCTGATCTAGCATGATGATTTTAAAATTAGTTTAACAGTGCGATAAAAAAAATATAACTTTCTCCAGAATTTCCCTGTATTTTAGACAGAAATAAGTTTCGAGATGATTTCTTTAAAATCATCAAAAATATTACATATTTCTTATTTCCTTAGATCACATGAAAATTTAGGATTTCGTAAATAAAGTAATGAGAACGAGCAATTGCTGGCCATGGTTAATTTGCACCGAAGATTCCGAGCGACGACGAAAGAGAAATCAATGAAGTTTCATTTATTTCAAATCGGGATGGGTCTCGTAAATCGCTACCGATGAAAATTCTTAGAAGGAATATTAAAATTTCAATATATCCTCCGTTCAAGTTTGCGCTTCTGGTCCCGTTGCACTTTTATTTCCTTCCACGAGACCCTCTAATATTTTCTCCTTGCACTTTTCGAAATAAATATCCCGCCGCTAGCGCGATATTAAATTCGCGGTCTCATGCTGCCTCGTTTTTATTTAACTAGACATCGCGCGCGTCAAGTCCGCCGATTCCACTGAATATTTTACTAACAGAATTATCTTCCTCGTCCTTCTTCTCCTGTCCGACGTTACAAAAATCCGATATTTAAAAGTAAAAACCAACGAGTTCCCGTTTCATTCGGAGCCTTCGAAACGAAACTACCGGAAACTGGAGGGAAATTACATTCAAAAAGAAACAGAAATGAAATTAATATACCGGTTGAGAAATGGAGATTCGGGGGATCTGAAATTTGATGGGACGACGTTGAAAAATTTGCCAATTCCGTAAGTTGGAGAGACATCGACCAGACAAGCCGATGAAAATCAAAATATATTTCGTCTGCAAAATGAACGTTCGTTCTTACGGATCAGGGAAACAACGTTTGGCTGCCGTGTTCGTATCACCGTGGAATTAATACAAATTTCCATAACTATTGGATGAGGTTATCGCAACTATACGCGGTATTGCATATGTAATAGCCGAGCGGTTAAACCGAACAACTGTAGAAACTCATTCGAGCAGACAGTAGTACGTGTCTTTAGTTTTACCGTGCACGGATCATTCGCAAACAGAATACTGCACGATTTCAAGCAATATCGTATCATAGTGCAAAATTCTCTTTCCTAAAATGTTATCTACTCTCCTGCACGATGGTCGCCTCGCTTGTTTCTCTCTTTCTTTAAACAATTATTGCAATTATCATGTAATCTAATATTTTCCTTGCGAAACATCTTGCGTTGGCGTGAAAATGAAATTAATTCTTTTAATGCTCATCTTCGAGAAATATTGATCTATTCTAGCAGTTACGTTTGTTTAAAATTTTTTAAGTTATAAATATCCCACAGACGAGAAATCAATATTAAAGTCCTGTTTTATTTCACAAATCGATTTTTATTTCTAGAATCTAACGTAATGTTTTACTTTTATTTATTTCATTTTGCGTTTTTAATGTAACATTCCTTGATGTATTCTCAGTGTTTTCAATGTATTCTCCGTATGCTACGTCTCGAGCAGACAGTACCGTTGAAAAATTTATGCGAGTTGGAATAATTAGAAACGCGTGCAATGCTGAAAAGAAGTAAAATACAGCGAGAAAATAGAAAGAAAAACAGGAAAGCAAAGTTCAATTTCAAGGAATTTCAAGGAGCAGATTACAGTTAAAGCGAGAAAAACCTGCGATGATCGACGAATCACGATCGAGGTTTCACATACAAATCGCGCAATACTTCGGGAATTGTAATTTTTCTTGCACCATCGCGACGACGAAATTTTATGGGCTTGATGTATCCTAGATTTTTTACAATCGATTATTTTCTAAACATATTTCGATCATGATTCATACATATTCATACAGCATATAGCAGCATATAGTATTTCTTGCGTCAACAAAATTTTTAAACCGCATTTCAGCACTTTTTCGCTTTCACGATCAGGCGTGCCGGGTCTATCTTTTTTAAACTTCCACGCACCGTTCTCACGATATACTGCAGCTTTAATGATTTTAATTCGAATTTAACTATGTAACATTTTCATTCCGAGTAACAAGTTTCCGAAATTGAAATCTAATTCGTGCAAGAATACACAAATCAACAAATCAACAAATCAACACGATCGAACTTAAATCGCAACCCTCTTCCCGATTACACGAACCTAATTTCCCAATTACAAAATTACCAGAAAAACACGGAGATTCGTAATTCCTAATTCAAACGTCAATCTTCATTTTCGTTTCCAATAGCAAAACGCAGTGCTCGGATCGCAATCTCCGCGAATAAAATAGTTGACCCAGAAGAAAAAGGCCACGTGATTGGTTACAACGCAGGAAACAAAAAAAAAAGAAAGGAAGGGGGGGAAAAAGGAAAAGAAGGCGAACCGTGAAAAGAAGAAAAAAGGAAACACGATTCGAAATTTTTCAATTTATCAACGAGGCTCGGCTCGACCCGTTGAAATTTCAATTCGCCAAAAAGCCGAGCGACGCGTCGCCCCGGGTCGAAGTTCCATCGAGATCGAGCCGGAAAACAAGGACACACACGGTGCGAAATTCACCGCGACTCAAGCAACAAATTTTTCAGCGTGCCACAGATAAATCACGAGATCGCGACGTGACGCCGGATCCGCCGAATTTCAGATTGTCGCCGGCGAATGTTTCGCGTTTCACGCGAAATAATAGACGATAGAGAAGAAAGAAGGGACGACAAAATGGAAGAGAAACTTTTCGTCGTCGTGATCGAGGGGGGGGGGGCTGAGGGGGGCAGAGTTGAGTCACAATTAGAAAAACTGAGGATTGGAGGATGCATTTTTAAGAAGTTCTTAAAAAAATCCGAATGACGCCACTTCGAACAACGATTAGTATTTACTTTGTCTTTGACTTTCGAACGACTCCGCTTGTCATTTCTGGCCTACTCCGGAGAGAAAAGTTCTCTTTTAAGGGAGGAGTAGGGAACGAGAAACCGCGTAGACGTAACTTTTCGTAAGACCTTTTCCCTCACTTTTTTAAAGCGAAACTCGGATCGACGGTGATTTGACTTTTTAAGTAAATTTTTGTTATTTTGTATGAACTGTTTCTCTCCTCTATTCGTCTTCGAACGAATGAAATCCTGAAATTTATATCGCGAAAAATACAATAGATGATAATTTCGTCTGCAACGTCACCCATTCGTGAAATGACAATAACGGACACGCACGTATAATTGCTTACACTGAGAAATTGTATTAATTGTTAAATTCTCGCGGAAAGGAAGAGGAAAGAAGAAAATACGTTTTGACGAATGAGAAGTAAATATTCTCACTAGGTTGCTGCAATTTCCCAGCAATTTGATTCTGCCTGGAAAAAAAAAGGAAGAACAACGAATTGAATCTCTATCACGCTTTCTTTGATTAGCCGGGAATTTTTAAAACAATCGCGCGACGGGAAACGTTCGTATCGAAATTAATTTTCAGACAAATTCTCCGCCGACGCGGATGATAACGAGAGAACTGTGGTAAATAAAACTTTCATTCCAGCGACTAACCAGCGAATGGAACTTTCAAACAAACAAACAAACAAATATCTTCGCCCGTTCTTTTTCAACGCGTGTCTCGATACACGGGCCGCTATTTTTCACCGACAGAAAGCACCAACTAAAGATAAGAGTGAACACAAGATACGATTTACAGCTCGAAATCGAAACTCGACGGCATCGCGATATTTTAACAAGAGAGTCGAACGCTGGCGAAGGAAGTGGAGCAAACCGCGTAAAGATCGTCAAATATACCAATCATATACAATCGATATTAACCATTAACGCCTTTTCATTCCTGTAGATATTCTCGAATGACTAAACGATAAGACAAATATGTCATCGACGCGAGATTTTAACGAGATTTTAAACAAAACGAATAAAAAAAAAATCGATCGAAAAATTTTAAATGACATAAATAACTAGATAATGCTGTAAAAAGAAAAATACGCTTTCATTGCGCTTATATATATATATATATATATATTATATATATATATATGTAACGTAATATTTTATAAAAATTGAACAAAACGTGCAGATTTCGCGCAACAGTCGACGTGTGAAAGAGAACGTCACGAATGAAATTTCACTCCGTGCGAAATTTGTTTTAATTTCATCAGCCAACTTTTAGCAACTTTCGCGTATACTGAATACGATAACAAATAGACTGCAGATTTATGTGCATTTATGGGAAATTTAATGCACGTTTGACACGCAGAAACAAATAAAACGTCGAAAGTAGAGTAGAATGTTAGAATGTTTAAAATTTAGGTTAGAACAAATGATCACAGTGATTAAACTATTGCTTTCAACTAATTGGTACAAATTATTTGGTACAAATCTCCACTTACGCTCCACAGAGATTTAACAAACAACGAAGCGCGTAAAAGTCTAAAAATTTCTATATTTAATTTACGCGTATCTATTACTATCACTATCTATTTGACTCTCGCAGCTCCTTCTTCCTGCTCCTTTCGCAAACGTTCTGTTTGATTTGCCCCGTAGAAAACGGAAGTTCTTGCCCGTTCTTCGGCGAGGCCGAAGACTTCGACTTCCCTCTGCAGAGAATCGTGAAATAACACACAACCGCGACTCTTTTGTAGATTCGCCGTAACGATGTATAAATGAGTACAGCTTTGTAATTAACATTCTTCCCTACGAGCGGTTCTCGACCAGTTCACCAGTCCCCACGAGTACGTGTAACACACGGTAAAAATAACAACCTGTCGACCTTTTTAATATTTTCTCGAACAGCCGGAGATATCAGGCTAAAGACCCGAGAGATCCTTGTTTTTCAAGCGCGGTGAAAGGAAAACGCGTGCAAAACGGCCAACTTCTTCCTTCGCTGGACTTGGAATGACAGCGGACACACATCGCGGAGAAATATCAAACCTGCCTCGACGTCGCCAGCCACCAAGAAACGACAAGAAAACCGTTTCGATCTCGTCGACTTTCGTTGCAGTCGCCGACGTTTGCCCCGAGTTATTATTAAACCAGAGGAATTATTAAACCAAACTCTCTGATATTACTATCGACCGAGCGCGTTGTCGGCCGATTTCCCCGCATCTCGTTCTGTCCTCGTTGAACATTAATTTCCGCAATCGAAGTTATTCAATTATAAATAATATTATAATATTCGATTATTATTATTATTGTGTTCCGTAAGTTCATACACGCGTAATTTTGTTCCGAAGATTTTACAGTTTGCAAGTTACACACGCTCGAACTTCTTTCAACGTCGAGTCAAAGCGAAACGCGTCGATTTCGAAATTTAGTTTTTTTTTTTTTGTGCAGGTTTAAAGTAACATCGACGTCAAGATCATCAGCGACTAAGTACTTATAGTTTGTAGTATAGAGATTTGCATCCATCGAGTGTTCTTTTCAGATGATTTTGGAATGGTGGGATTAATTCTATGAAATCTCTGCCACTCAAAGTTTCTGCATTCGTATAGAATGTGTCGAGATCTCTGTGACAGATTTTTGACATCTATTGCAGATGAGAGGGTCGGCAGGTCGTCTTCTTGATTCGACGTTCATGGGTTATTTTGGCGTTTAGTCCTAACACTAAACTTAACACTAACTTCAACTTAAACTCGACTGCCACGCGAATTTTGAAGAAAATCTCCGTCAGGCCACGCACGTTGCTATACCAAGCGCACCTCTAACAATAAGATTGAAACTTGACTCGACGCAGTTTGTAAACATATTGAGCTCATTGTTTTTCATCGTAGCAGAAGATAAGCACGTTCGGAACGAAATGCTTAGGGACATTCATTTAGTTGAAAATCTATAGTCGAGAATTAAACATTTCAGAAGAGATTCTGAATTATTTCTTCTTTTTCAAAGAAGTGTGTATATTTTTGCTGTAGTTACGAGAAAACGTAAAGAAGATAACTTTTTGTCCAAATTGCCCTGACCAACGTCAGCTTTGTGTAAAATGTTTTAAAGTTCTACATTCTAAATAGTTTTTTTAATAAACCATGTTTTTATATTACTTTTGTGACAATTTAATAGTCTTATCATATCGTGTGGAATATCTTTCCAAAGATCTACCTACTAAGATCTACCTACTTTCGTAAGTAGTCAAATAAGCGTCATCCATACACACATGATCAGAACTTTTGCTGTCACCCGAATACGGGTTAATCGAACCAGTATAATTCTCAATTAGCTTTTTTTTTTTTAGTTAATCCACAACGTGCTACGTTAATCCAAGTAAATAGTAGAAGTCATTTACTACGTTGTGAATCTTCGTTCGATTTGATGTCCATAGTCGGTTCCATTCGTCTTTAACGTTGATTTTTACATAGTGTGTTAGTTCTTGACACAGGATATGTCTAGCTTATTGGTAGGGTCAATATGTTTCCTTGGTATTCAAATTTGCTATTTCAAGTTCCCAACGATGCTTTTATGGGAGAGTATCCAGCAATTATTATATTTTTGTTCAAGTTGGAATTGTAGAAATGTTTTTAACAATGTCATTTTTTTCTTTTCTCATTGTATTTGATAAGGCTTTGATCATACTCATAAACTCGGTATAAATGATATTCTTCGTACAAACGTTTGTTTGAAGCATCATAAATTGCGCGACGAAGTTTTTGTATCGCTGTTCGTTATTAATATATTTCTCGGAACGTTTAGATTAAACCGTGCAGAAGTAAATATGATATTCTTTCAGCGTAATGATGAAAAAGTATTGCTTATTGCAATTCTAAACGTAAGTAACGATCGCAGTAATGAGAAACATCTACGATTCTCATATATTTTCCCATGGCTCGAATTATCCATGCAAAGCACACCGTTTGAGAATATTTAGCCAGCAATTTATCTCCTCCTCCGCTCTCCCCCCTCCCCGTTCCTCCCTCCCTCTCTACCGTATATTCAAGTTCGATGTAATTCTCAAAACGATTCAATATACATCAAGCAAACCAATTTCAATTTTAAATCTAGCAACGCTCACGTCCCTTCTTCCGTTTGCGTTTGCTCCGTGAGTTTTAATATTTCCGGATATTCTCAGCCTCGGTGCATCCTTTCGAAATTCCCACCCGTGAAGAGAGGAAAATCCGCAAGGAGAGGAGGAGCGCGTTTCCTCTTTTTTCTCCTTTTCTTCTTTTTTTTTTTTTCTATTTTCTTCTTCTTCTTCCCCGTCTCCGCGAGGCGATCCCTTTAATTCCACGCGATCCGTCGCATCGGTCTCTCTCTCTCTCTCTCTCTCTCTCTCTCTCTCTCTCTCTCCATGCCGTGCGCGAAATTAGGTAATTACAACCGGGGAGAGGGGAGGGGCAGAGCCCGGGTAAAAATCAGATGGTAACGAAATTCAGAATCGGAATACGCTAATCCCGATCTCCAGAGAAATCGAGGGAAATATGAAAATCGTCCGATTCGCGCCGTACGAGAAAGGGGGAAGCGAGAAACGAGAAGGAAAAGTGAAAGAGAGGGAAAGAGAAAAAAAAAAGGAAAACAGGAAAGTAGAAGACGAACTGGCTCGACGAGAATCTCATCTCTGAATTACATCGTCTCCGTTGGCACGTTCGTCGTCGGTCTGGAAACTTTGCGCTGGAATTGTAATTCGTTCTGGTCGAAGATACGAGTTCACTTCCCTTTAACTCTCTCTCTCTCTCTCTCTCTCTCTCTCTCTTTCTGTTTGAGAGAAAAGGTAGAGGCGAAAGGTAGGAAAGAATGGCGAAATATCGTCAAGCACGTCGTAGAGCCGTGAAATTCCTTTAAAAAGCTTGGCGCGCAAGTGGGCACCAAGGGGGATGGAGAATCCAAAGGTGGCGGATTGATGCAACTTCCCGCGAATGTCTCCGTTTCTTCCGACCGAAACCTTGTATAACTGAGACGACAGTTTTCCAATATTTAATATCGCGGTGGTTCGGATCGAACGACAAACCGAGCGGTTTAATGCGGATTCGTGGCGATCAATTATCGAATGATAAAACCCCTGATTAAATGCGGGTCGCATCTTCCGATTAATTAGCCGTTATGACGCGCTTACACAATTACGAGGAAATAGTTCTACACGGTGGACGATCTCTTATCCGATCCTGATTTAACCGATCTCCGCCTTAACTGACCATATTTTCGTTCGTGACTCGCAAATACACATGTCGTAAAAAATGTTTCCAAGTTTCTCTTTAAATTTAACTTTAAAGCACTTGCGTACTATGCGAAACTAACGAACATTACGAGTCTACTTTGAACATCTGAGATGTTCGAGCGAAATATTAGAATCTATAAATATTACTTGAACCACTCGTTCATCTATCTAGCGTTCTGCAGAGATTATTATATTTGAAATAACAAAATAACAGAGAAGAGGAATTGGTTTGTTTTGAGAATTCTGTTAAAGTATAATTCATCATATCGTTCAATTCCATACGTCAGAAGTGCCGAGGCGTATGTCTCGTTCACAACGACAATAAAATATCCTTTGACGTGTGGTAATCTAGGTAAGATGACAAATCACTTCTCGAATTGTCAAATCTACCTTAACCTTCACTCGAATACACACCATTGCCTATCGATAGCGCAACACGTATTTTTCCACAATCAATCACGGCATCAAAGATAATTTAACGGGAGACACTTCTTCAAAATTCGAGGAATTGAGAATTTCAGAGAAGAACAAAAGAGCAACGTTTTCCTGGCGTTGAACACAATCGAAAAATATCGGAGAATCTTTTGAAGAATTTCTGTCTTCTCTAAGTTACACACCGCACGAATTGTATAGAAATGCGAAGACGTTTTTACAGCGCGAGTAAATATATAATATTATAAATATTATTCAATGCTCAAAAATCACCAATGACTAGAATATAAAATTTCCATCAGAGAAATCGCGATATAAGATACGTGAAAGAACGTATAGCACAATTAAAATTCAAAAATCATTGAAATCGCCGTAATAATTGTGTCACTTACAAAGTATCTATGAAAAATTATATTTCCTCGTGTTTTTATCATCCATCTACACGAACCACACAAAGAACAAACAACTATCAGCATTCTCCTCAAGATTAAACTAAACACTAGAGAAATATCCTCAAGAAAAAAAAACCAGCCTCTCTCACACGTTTCTCATTTTCTCTAAAATGCTCAACGCATTACGACCAACAAAGGAATCACGCTGTTTGTTTTCGAGTCGTCAAGTCTCAAAATAGAGACATTACACACGCGACAAACAACGAAAAACCCGTGCAGAACTATATGCAAATAATAACGGAATGACCATGCCAACGAGAGGACGAGGGAGAAGAGACAGGAGGGGAGAAAAAAAGAAAAAAACAAAAATTCGGTCGACATTCGTCGTCGGGGACACGGGGTCGTGGTTCCATTTACCGAGTGATTGGTCAGCTGAATGATTGGATGGCCGCCTTTTGGCGCAATTTTGCCAGATCCAATTCCCGCCGCGTATTTTCTTTATCACGCTCGAGCTTCAATCGGTCGCGGCGAGGACCCTGCGACTGGACCCTGGCTACGCACGCTCGTTCGAAATCAACTTCAACTTCTAATTACTTGCCAAAATGTTCCCGTCGAAATAATTAACCCGAAGTGGAAGCTTAATAACATAACGAGCAAGCGCGTGGACGTTTCTACTCCTCGCTTCCCTTTATCCCTCCTTTGCCTTTGCCTTTGCCTTTTTCCATTTCTCCCATGCCTTTTCCACCTGACAGGGGTTTCGTGCAATTTCCAGCGCAAGTATACCACCACGAAAGGTTTATCCCGTATCGTGATACCGCCGTCGCATGCTACAAAGTAGTTTCCATTGATTCTGGAGTAGTTGCGCTCTTTCCTGTTTTTTCTTTTTTCTTTCTTTTTCTGTGGCCCCTGTTTATACCCTTGAAAAATCACGTTTCGACAACTTTGAAAGCGATATTGGTTTTCACGATGAACTCGAGTCTTTTCTTCTTGGAAACGGCGTTTAACGCGTCAAATTGTTCTGGTCAAATTGTTTTTTTTTTTCGAGAGTTTCAAGGTTCGATAAATGTACAGTAGAAAAATTATACCTGGTGAGTCACCTAAGACCAAAAGTTGACATATTTTCGAAACGATTGATTGTGTCAAAAAATTTATCAAATTATTTAGTATCAAGAATTAGAGAATAAAGTTGAATAAATTTTGAAAGGGGCATCAATTGACGTAATTGTTGTCTTTTCATGTTAACGACGAGCTGAATCGAATAATAATGTCTTAAAAAATGTACAATTTCAATTTCAATTTCAATTGAAAAAAGCAAACTTGACCTTCAGTCGTCTTCTATGCTCCTCTCGAAACCAGTTAACTTTTGTCTAAAACACTTTTGGATATAATTAATCGTTTCGAAAATATTCCATTTTCTAGTCTTAGGTGACTCACCCTGTATATCTTCTAAACGTTCTTGCAAAATTGGGTTAATAATATATTTTCCTCGCTGTTTTAAATACGGCGTAAAAAAAAAAAAACGATCAAAATTCAGAAGAATTTCTGAAGAAATCAGAAAAGAGCAGAATCGTGTTGCAAAAACGGCGCAAAAAGTGTTGTCAGTTTACTTTCTTAAAAATAATTTTTTCCGAAATACGATGTTTGATATAAACGCCTTTTTTTTCAATTTTAGACGATCTGTATTGCATAAAATGAAAAACTGGAAAAAGAATGTACGAAAAGCGCGTATGTAGTGGTTAATTGTCACCCGAAGGCGACACTTAATATATCGCCATTTCAAATTTACAATAATCCATAATACCGAGAAAGCCGTCAAATAAAAGAAGTAATAGAAAAGCGTAGTCCCCGGTTATTTTGTTGAAACGTTACTAATTTTTTCCACGTATGATTCTGCACCACAGTAAAATCCCCGTTGCATGAATTAATTGGGAGAACAAAAGTGTTCGGATAGAAGAATTTTTACACGAGAAAGAACGACAAGCGATTGAATTCGATTTATTACTTACGACACGGTGAAATAAAATTGACAGCATTTTTTTTCTAAATAAAATTTTATACACAGATTACACAAACAAAAAGACATTAACGTTAAGCCCTAGTGTTCGGATCATTTTTCAGTAAACGAGTTTTTTCGACTTGTTGAAGTATCTGCTTTTGCTCTAAACAGTTTTCCGTAACGCGTTTCCGGTTTTTTTTTTTTTATATCGGCGACGGTCGATTTTGCAATATTTTTGCGTCAAACTCGTTGCACGTTTTCCCGCACTCAAATTCTTCAATTGTGTTATTTCTCTTTTCAATTGCTAATATCGCGCGTTTTCGTTTTGGCGACGTTACGATGCAAGTTACATCATGTTTATGTCGACTGGCGCTATTGGTCGGAATCAGACCAATATACTACTAGTATATGAAGATGTTTATACGCATATAAACACTTTTATTACAATATATATGTATAAAATACACGTTGTAACATGTGTGAAATACATACATACTGAAATACGCAATTCATACGTTCAAACAATAAAAACGTAATTTCGTATAACAAAACGTTCGCGTAACAGAAGTTCATGCAACGGAGATTCTACCGTACTCTTCAAATTTCGAAATATCGCGCCGCGATTTTTCAATTTTTTCGTTACGTCCTACGCTATCCGCGAATTTCACCGATACGCCGATGATTGACGATTTATCGAAAATCGTTCAGAGACCGTCCGTACAATTGCTCACTTACCTTTCACAATGGCGGTGGTGGAAAAAACGATGAATATCAGGATCAGCCTCATCGGTGACAGTTTCATTCCGTATTCCTTCATGGTTAGAACGAATCCGCTACAGGAACATAGATGAGAACACACCGAGCACGTAATAGAACGTACGTAAACACAAAACTTCGGTTCACTCGCGCACCGAGAACGTACTTGTAATTATCTCGATCCGAGAAATATGTCACTTCACAGTTTTTCACCCGCACACAGTACACCTATTACGTTATTTATTCTTCGTACGACCGACGTTCGAAAACATTCGAAAATGTTTACTCTCGTGACGGACGAACGCACGCTCGGCACCTTCGTTCATTCAATCTTGCGTTTCAAGAATCCTCGTTCCCGAATCGAGTGATTCGCGTAATTTCTCGAAAATATTGTTTCACGCGCGGATCTCAGCTGACCGATCGATTAATCAATCAAAGCATTATCACTTCGACAAGAAACGAACATCGTCATCTGTTGGTAGGTACTGCTTTCTTACACTTGATCATTCGTTTTTTTTCACGTAACACTCCTCCCAGTGTATCCTTCCGAATCCGAAAGAAACAGACTGAATCCGTAACGGACCACCAATGATCGAGAATCGCAACCGAAGAAGAATCGATAATCGTGGCGAAGCGCGTCTGATTGGTCCAGGAATAATCGAATGGAAAAATCAAATGGAGAACTCAACTTCTCGATAGAACCGTGCACCGTCAGATGTCAAAAAACAATGTCTCCATAGCAACCGTCGAATACGCGCATTTCACATGCTCGTGGATTTCAAATCAGCGTATGTATCTTTGCCGTTGTTTTCTCGGTCTCGACGCGAGCAACGTCAAGACGTAATCATATTCGATGGCGAGAGACGTCACACGAACGGCACGGGGGCTCGCGATCGACGCGTTCGAAGGATCGATCTATCGGGACGGCGAGTAGAAGGGCAGAGGGATGAAATGTGGGAGGGGGAGTAACACTGCACCGCGAGTGACAGGTTTACTCGTAACAGGTGAATTGTCAACTAACGCGGAATCACCGCATTCGTACTCGTTGACCACCGGCAGCTTCGAAACCAGAGTGTCGCTCGCTCGAGCATCCGCGCGAGAATCGGCTTTATTTCTCCGGCTCTGTCGTCCGTTTCCGAGCACGAACATCGATGACACCGATCATCACCGTGTTTTTCCGCCGATTTTCACTCAAAGCTTCGCGCTGTGTTTTCCTTCTCTCAGTGCTCAACGCTCCGTCGATGTCAATCTCCCAAAGTCAGTGTGACTTTTCGACGCTCCGCCTGCCGCGCTACAAGCAGAGAAACAACGTGGCGATTCGCGTATCACTTGCATATAAAAAGCGACCGACACGGGGACACGTACTTATTACCGGATCACGCGACGAAGAAGCAAAATCCACCATGTACCACCGCACACCTACGCGGGAGTGTGAACACTGTGGAATCGCTCGAAAAGGAAGGAGGCCTCTGCCCCCGCAGAGATCCACGGAGATTGCCGAGCGGAGCCGAACAGTTACGAGCGTACCGACCACCAGCATCCAACTGCACCTCCCAACCCCTACCGGCTGCGAGCGCAGTGCGCACGCAAAGCACTTGACACAACGAAGAGCACGGAGAAGAACAACGCAGATGTGGAAAATCGACGGGAAACGTCGTCAAGATACCGTGGATCCTACGACGGGCATGGGGCGAACCGATTGTGTTTCATTCGTCTCCGCTCTATTCCCCTGCAATCTCTTCGAACCACTTCTCTCAACACCGTGCACGTTGGAAAGCGCGTCGCTTTTTAAGCGGAACGTGTATACGCGCCGTGTAGCTAATGGAAAAATAGGAAGCGTAATCCAATGCGAGAAATATAGGAATAGGAATTTATCAATAACAGGGAAAATAGAAGAGCGAGCACGATTAGACGTGACTCTAAAGGGAGGGAAAAAGTGAGACTCTTGAAAAATACAGACTTCGATTAATGCGAAGACTAAATGGAGATGTAATTCTCCATTCTTGATTTGTGTTTTCGAGTGTTTTATCGTTAATGCTACTTTTTTTTACCTTCTTGAAATTATTTATTTACGTATATTGATATCTTATTATAGATAAAGATCATCCAACGAACACGATATTCGCTTGAAATGAAATTATTAGTACTTGGCATATTTTCTTTTTAAATAAAATTTCACGTTGTACATTTTACACGAAACTATTAAAAAAAAACAAAATTCTAATAAATGTAATAAAAATTTCCAATTTAATATTATCCAGTTGCGTCGCCCGGTATTTAATTCAACATCTGGCGTGCATACGTGCACGCAAGCAGTGCAGAATTTAATAAACGAACTTAGTTGCAATTTATATTCAAAATTTCTACGGAAAAATTGACGTTCATTTTTCAATCATTAGCAAAATAACTATTTCAAAAATATTTAACATTTCTCTCTTATCGTATATCAACAGTGTAACGTACGAATTGTGGATTAAACTACAAAAATATAATTAAAATTCCAACAATTTCTATCTTATGAGGAATGTAAACCAGAAACTATATTATTATTAGATTCTTCATTCGAAAAGATATTTAATTTTATAATAAAACGTTTTTCTATTTTAGAAATAGAGTGATGATATTTTCAAGTTTTTTTCAAAGTAATGGATATTTCCATATTATTTTAAGCGATGTAATTTATTAATAAATAAATATAACGTTGCAATATAAATATTTGAAGCGTAGATTTAATAAAGCAATCTTTCATTAATTATTCGTTATGATTATGTTAAGAATACGATTTATCTGAAGAATTATCTGAAATGCGCAAGTAATCCACTATATTTAATATATTCGATTGCAAGATAAATATTTAAGAAAAAAAAGATTAAAGTCTGTTTTTGTTTTTCTCTTTCTTTCTCTCTCTTAGCACGAGTCTACCTACTTCGACTACAAATCATTCGCTACTTGTAACTTTTCAAAAAGAAGAAGGTAAGAGTTTGCAAGCCACCTGCTACAAGGTAATAACTATCAAGTGTATTGCGATAAATATAAAGTGTATTGTTCCCAGAAATAAATCATACCTCGAAATTAATTACCACATGCTTCCAATTATCCTTTTCGTTTAATTATATGATTGAATCCTTTACCTCGTATCTTACTGTATGAAAAAGTTGGAACAATTGTATGCAAAAGTATGTGTTTTAAATAAATAGATCAGTGAGAATATATTAGCGACAAAATTCGAAATGCTTCCCTTTATTATCTTTATTTACAATATTCATAGAGCAATCTTTTTATGGCAAAGATCGATAAAAAGTTACAATCTATGAGAAATCTTCGACAACTCAAATCGTCGGTATTTTTATAAAATATAAATTTCACAATATTTGAACACAGATCTTTGTATATAAAGGAGTGAATATTCATTTCGAGAATAAAAAAAAAAAAAAAGAAATGTTATGCCACTGACGGTTCGCATATCCTCTATGTTCTACATCACAATCAACGTGTGTTATAACTTGAACAATACAAAATCCACGCGTGATAATTATCTCCTGTGACTGGTACATCGTTATTTGAAAAGGAGGGTGATAGAATAATACGATAAGCGTATTATATAAAATACATGTTACGTTTATATATACAGGATGTTTCATAAGATCTGAAGTATTTAAAAAATGAGATTCCTAATTTGAAAACAATGTTTTTTTCAAATAAAGTCTTAACACGATCGAGAAATAAATAAATAAATAAATATTTAATAAGAATAAACTGCGACAAGAATGATATAAAAAAATATTTGTTTTCTTAAATTTTGAAAAAAGAAGGTCGATATAAATTGATTTGCAATATATAAATAAAGAAAATGTTTGTAAAAGTAACACGAAACGAAAAAAATGCTCGGCGTAAGTCAATTTTTATTTCAAATTGCTATAAAAGATATCGTACGCATTTATTTTCCGTTTCGATACTTCCATAGCGGAGAGAATTCCGGACTTGTTGAAAAACTCTGTTTTTAAACACGTAACATATATATACGTAATATTGCTTTCGAAGACCATTGAAAGTTTCGAAATCTTATTACCGTTGAAATCTCAAACTAAAGAACCACTGACTCATACATAACTCTTATTGCAAACGTGCAGAGTAGGCCAGAGATCTCTCATTTTCTAAACATATCGCATCTTAATGAACAGCCTAAATATAGAGGGTGAGTCTTTTATCAGTCGTCACTCGGTTCTAAATTCTCTTACCGTTTATGTAGGATCGCTTCAAAACGGAAGCTTCGAAACGATTGTTCGAGGAAATTTCCTTCCTGAAACGTTCGCGGGAAACAAGAATTGATAGAAAATTCACCCTACATGTAAAATAGATAATTAACACAAAAACGAAAACAAATAAATACGCTAAAATTAAAACATATTTGTCGATATAAATTGTAGTGTGCGGCATTCTAACTTGCTTTGGCATTCTACGTATTTTTCTTCTGTTTCTCTGTTCTCGTATTTCTTTGTCTTTATTTCGGACGTACGAGACAAAAGTAAACGATTCATCCTAAAACAAGAATTGTCCTCCGACACCTCTGCGGAAAAAACGACATTAGGTAAAAAAAAAAGAGATTTCATTCCCCTCTTTTCTTTTTTTCTTGCTTCTTTCTTTTCCGTTTTTTTTTTCTGATCCTTTCTTTTTTTTCAACAAGACTATTCGTCGAAGGGATCGATAGAGAATGCTAATGAAATTTCCGCTGTATTTACCACGAATGTTCCTGTAATTTTCAAGGAACTCATATCCTGAACAATAGGTGTTTTAATGTACATGGATTCGTGTGCATGCACCAACTTCGTCTGTATGTTCGTACGTATGTAACTGTACGTACGATTTGCGTGTTAGATATAAATATGTACCTATACACGCGCAAAAGAGAAGGAAAATAAGGTAAAACGAAATGGGGCAGAAAACACGAAGTGTGACAGCAAATCGCGTAGACGAAAATTCGTTTTGTTGGTATTCATTTCTTTCAGTCTTATAAGTACCTATACTAATCACAAAGATTACAGTAATCTTGTTTGTTTAAAGCTAGAATTCACAACGTAACGCGTTCAACTTGCTAATAATATAAACTAATTATATTGCTTTTTGTTTTCGAAGCTCTTTTTTCTTTTCTTCTTTCTACAATTAATATACAAGAGACAGAAGCATGAAAATCGTACTAGATGGGAACTCCACAATGTTCTCGTTCTGATTAATCAATTCAGTTCAAACGTAGCCCGATTTTGGATTGTTCAAATAACGTTTGAAAAAAACGTCGTGAAGACAAGAAAAATGTAAAAATAATCTCCCTAAAAAACGAATGTCATCGATCGAAATTACTGTCGTCAAGAGTAATTTCATTAACATAAAATCGTTAAAAATTCGAAGCAGGACAGAGGAGGTGGTTGGGGCAGGGAAATATAACTTCCGAGTGACCGAACGATACTTCGAGATATAAATGCTTATAAAATTGTTCCATCGCGAAATATATTACTTCTAAATATTGTATACGATTCACCGTTGTTACATCTTAAATTAAGCGAATCACCGTCAAAGATTTACGTACCTCTCTCTGTGTAAAAGAACATTTAAAATTATCAACTCGAGACACGTACACACAAAAATATGGTTATCTAAAATATATAATACGTATACGTGTGTGTGTGTGTGTGTGTGTGTGTGTGTGTGTACTAGTCGAATCCCTCACTGTGCATCCAGGCAAATCGGATTCTCGTTTGCCTTACCCCAGTTTCGCTTTTCCATCGAAAAGCAAGACCGATTGGACATCTCGTGATGTATCTTTATAGCGTTTCCAACAAGAAACAATCTTAAAGACACGTAAAAACAAAAAAAAAAGAAAAAGAGGAAAAGGAAATGCTTTTTTCATAAGGCACGAGGCAGAAATGCGATACTCTTGACGAACTCTTGGCTAAAAATTGTAAAATAAATACGTTTGAGAAATAACGCGTCTAGTTAAGGATCAAGCGATGAATTTTATTAAAGACCCGGGTCCTGTAGAATTCTGAAAGTATTCCTGAATGTATAATCTTATTCCTAGTTGTACCGAACTTGTATTTTTCTTTTTCGCAGTCTTCTTTTTCGCAACAAGGCACTTGTTTTTCGCGTTTCCCTTATACGAATAAATTGTCGATGAAAAAAAGTCGCAATATTCCTAGACGTAGGTGCGTACGAAACAAGAGGAAATCAATTCCGTTCTCATTACAGAAGTTACTTTGGTAATGACTAGGTCATGCATTATCGCTACGCAACGATATATCGTGGTTCCTCGCTATGTCGTGGCGATTGGCTTCACTTCTCCGTTATTAATGGTAATAAAGGGAACTAATATATCGTTTAATATTATGGCTGTGTAGACGTATCGCTCGCGCATACGTACATTGGGACTTCTAGATAGGATCTGAAGTGCTGAAAGGCGAAGCAGAGACTCTCTCGAAACCGGTCAACGTTCTTGATTTTCTCCTTAATTCATTAATCTACCTCCCATTTTATTTGTCGTTCATCGTTCGCTTCCGCTCGATCATTTAACCATTCGATCTTGCTGTGCTCCTCTCTGACATATCCACCAGAAAGGAATTTTTCCATCGTTCGTCGAAAAAGCAATACAAAAGTAAAGACAATGGAATAAGCAGTGTGTACCAATGTTTGCTAAGAAAGATTCTCGTAAATGGAAGATAAAGTATATTGGAAAATTATACCCCCCCGACTTGCTCGTTACACGCTCGAGAGAACTCGATCTCTTTAAAGGATAATCTTTAAACAGGGAAGACTAACTCGACATTGAACGTTATAAATTAAAACTGAATGCGGTAATTGCTCGGGCGAGGAATGGATCTCGCTTTGGAAGGAGGCAACGACGACGTTGACGCCTCGCTGCTAGCAGTGCCGCCGGAATCGCGTCCTCCGCTCTTGCTGCTTACTGTGCTTCCGGTACTTTGTCCTCGTGAACCAGTCTGCTTCCTCGAGGTACTATCACTGAGGCGACCGTACTCCCCGATGCGACGAGACGGCGGAGGTATCAGCGAGCGACTCTGAATTTCCCTGTGCTTCGTTTCTGAAGCCGAGGGTTGTTTCTTACGAATATTTTCACCTTGGAGACGCTCGTACTCGTGGCTTGTTGTGGAAGATGGCTTTTTCAACGAGTTATTAATGACCAACTGTTCCGTTCCGGATGATTTCTTTCGACGCTGAGCCTTCGTATCGAATCTGCCGTACTCGATGGTGCAGTTGCTCGTATCGCGTACCTTCATGCTCGCGGACGTGTCCAAAGTCGGACCTGGATCCGATTTCTTACGAGTCTCCGTGTCGCTCAGTCTACAATAACGCGAGCTCGTCGACTTCAGATTCTTCGGCGGTCGCGGTAACGAACTGGGAGGAAGACTACCCGCACGGCGCGGTTCACCCTCTTGCATTCTCTGTCTCTGCGAGCTCCTGCCTTGCTTCTCCAATAGCATCATATCTTCAGGCTTACCATCCGACAATCTCGATACAGTGCCTTTCAGCCTCGAGGCTGCACTCGAAAATTCCATGATACCCGGCGAGACCTCGCCACCGGAGTCGTCCAATAGGCGACTCTTACTTGAGGCAGTGCTCGAGGTGCCTGTGCTATCTACACCCGCCAATAATGGCTTGGGTATTTTTCCTTTTCGCGACGCAGTGCCTGGATTAGAGAATCCTGGAAAACAGCAAAGTGCCCGCTGAAACAAGAGAAAAGCAAAACCGCGTTGGAAAGGAGGCCCGGGACCTGGAAAAGGGGTTAGTGCTCGCTACAACAGCGCATGCACACTCCAGGATCACTTTGGGACAGACATCGGATTGGGTTAGTTTGAATTAAGAAGAAGGAAGGAAATGTCTTGTTTCTCTTTTTTCATTGTCTGACGATATACGATTAATGTACAGTTAATTGTAAAACGAAAAATCAATGGCACACAAAAATTTATATTAGTAGAAAAATACACAATTTACTGGGTTTTTTTAGATTAAAAAAAGAAAACACGAGTAGCAAATGCACACATATTACCTATGCATGTATTGCCTTATGATTTATGCAGAGTTCTCTTTTTACAAAACAGTAAATATGCTTTTTCTTTCAATTATCAATTTTCATTTTATTTTGAATATTATATCATATAGATCCATTGAAATACACAATTACAAATACAAAATTGAAACACAAAATCTTAAGTAAAAAGTTTACTCTGTATAAATTTTGCTGACAAAGAAAAACAAAAAAATTATAAAAAGTGAATTAATATGACACGCATAATTATGCAAACGGCAATATGAATAAGACAGACACAAAATAAGAATAGTTGATACGTTATTAATATATTTACTTAATGCATCAAATTCCTGATAACCGAGATTTCTGTGATAGAAAAATCTATCTGTGACATATCAACTATTCTCGTTCATACAGCTAACCGAAATAAAACATTAAGATACCTTTAATTGTACAATTTGCAATATTCTCATAGTCGTCTGTAGCTATAAAGCTAAAGTAAACACTAAAGAATTTAACATCACAAAATAAAGAACATTACGTTGAACGCAAAAAATACATGTAGAAAAAAATAAAAATAAAATTTCATTAAAAAATCAAGTACTAAAATTTTACTTTTATCCCTTTTTTTTACGAAATTATTTCTACATTTAATAACTATACGTTTACTGGGATCTTGCATACCTTACTAAGTAGCTGGGAGTCTAGTTCTTTTAACTGATCATCGAGACTTTTATTCGTTTGTTCAAAGCTGCCCTGCTTCCTATACTTGTAACTGTCCGTAACACCGTACGAACCAGTACTTCCATAACCACTACCACCACCCAATACACTGCTTACTATTAAACATAAAAATTAATAATGAAAAAAAAAAAAAAAACAGTTTTTGGCTAGTTTTTCGAAAAAAACTATCGGTAAGAAATCTTACCGAGTTCTGGCGTGCTTGTCAGTGCAGTATGATGATCCGCTGATGTACTTGAATGAGACGAATGTGCAGCAGGGTAACTGCCAACACCACTGCTGCTACTACTATCCTTGTCATATGTATGTTTCTGAAGAACTCTAATCATAGCATCCCTCTCAGCTAATTTCGATTCTAAATCCTTCATTCTATAAAGCATTTATATCACTATAAATTCATTTCAATCGTAAAAAATATAAAAGATCACGCGTGAAAAGATAATATTACCTAGATTCAAAATCAGCCAGTTTTTTCTGTGCAGCGTGTACTTCATCCATATGTCTCATTTTCTCAGACCGTGCCTCTGCAATTAATTTCTCAGCATCTTGACTTGTTTTTTCTAATGCAGCTATTTTTGCGTCTCTGATTGGTCAGATAAATAAATTACAATCAATATGCGCATGACAAAAAAAAAAATTATTAAACGAGCTAACTTACTTTGGTAGACTGGCTGCATCAATTGCCGCTTGCCTTAGTGCGCTTTCTTCGAGATAACGTTGCTCCCATTTCGCAACGTCACCCTCCAGCGACATAATTTTTTCGTCTCTTTCGCGTATTCGTCGTTTTAACTCTGCGATCGTTTCTCCATTGGAAGATTGTTCATTACCATTAGCACCACCGCCGCCGCCGCCGCCACCGCCTTCTCTTAATTCCCGTTCTAATTGACCTCTCAACTGTCTTTCTGTTTCTTCTCTTCTGTCACTGGATGCTTGAAGAGAAGACAAAGCTCGTTGAAGTTGGCCTACTCTTTCTACATATACTTGTTTCTTCCGACACTGTAAGAAACAAATGTAACAACTTACAAACAAATAATTTGCCGGGACATAAAAGAAATATTACCTCTTCCTCGAGGCGTACGACATTGCCCTGTGCATTAGTGAGAGCAGTATCTAAAATGTCTATGTGTGTACGTTGCTCCTGTAACGTTGCTCGTTGTGCTGCCAATTCGATTTCCTGTCTTTCTTTCGCCGCGGCTAATTCTTTGTCTAATATAAAAATCAACACACGAGTTAAAAGCAATATTTTTATCGATGAAAACTAAGGAATACCAAAAAGGGCACATACTTTGAGTAATCAATTGACCAATTAATAATTCTCGTTGCGTTAATTCCTTCCTCATAGATTCCACAATCGGAGGACTATCAGTACGTGCTGATAATAAATCTATTTGATCTCGTAAGGCACGATTTAATTCGGTTAATCGTCTGCAGTCATTTTGTAACCTCAATCTGGCAGCTCGTTCCAGTTTCTCTCTTCGTTCACTCGACGCAGCCAATTCTTCATGAGCCCGATGTACCTTCGCGATTTCTTGTTCCAATTTTTGAGATTTAGCAACTTTATTATAACACCGTTCTAATTCTAATTTTAAAGCACTGTTTTCTTGAATTACAATTTGTATCATCTCCGATGGTGGCCAAATTTCACCCGTTGCAGATTCCGTCTCCTCCCTCCCTTTCGTTTGAGGTCTATGAAAATATTAAGCATAAAACAAATTACTTATAACAAACGATCGTTCAAAATGAACTAACTTCAATAGAATTAGTTTAATTAAATCACCGTGGGGAAGTGGTTCGCAAATTATAATTATCCATATCTGGTTTGCCAATTCTAGATAAATCAGGTTGCGACCTTGATAATGTTAATTTTTCCATTGGGCCAAGGAGTCGAGATTTATTTTTCAGTGGCAACAAGACGGACATATATGAAGGTGGTGGTCTATCTTCTGATTCACTATCATTCTGTTTACCTCTTTCACCATCTCTCATTCTCATATCAATATTTCCTCCGTTATTTGTTAGCTTGCTATAAGATGGTACTTTAACTTCTTTTGCAAGATGTTTTAATACCTGCTTGTTTTAAACGAAATAACGGACATAAGCAATTAATTTTGTTTAATAAAATATATTACAGTATATAATCTTTTAAAAGTATAGAATATTCATTTGTTATATATTTCATTATTTCATAATAATATTAAAATAATCACCTGCGATTGACTAAGATAATCGTCTGGTATGTCTGTAATTTCTTGACATCCTCCATTATTAGGTTGCTCGTAGACATGATCTTCATGAGATAAATTTGATAAAGACTGCATAGTAGGACTATTTGAATGTCCTTTTCCACCACCATCACAATATAAGTAACTCATATCTCCATGTTCTCTTACAACACCTGATAACCTAAAATTAGGCATTAATGATTAATACATATTTATAAAAAATTATAAAAATATTAATCGTCTTGTAACTTTTTCTTCAAAATGTGTATTACCTTCCAGATGGTAACCATGAATTATCATCATTAGCATTATGTATAATAAGTGTATTGTAAGAACTTGTAGACACATCTAAGCTACTTCTATTTGAACCTACACTGGTACGATTGCTTAAATTATCCTTCAAACTATTTCTATTAGAACCATTAATGCTATCTTTAAGGCTATTTCGATTAGAACCATTCAAATTCTCCTTTAAACTGTTTCTGTTTGAACCATTTAAACTGTCCTTCAAACTGTTTCTGTTGAGCAGGTTACCCTAGATTGCAATAAAGTAGTTTACACTTATGTAATTTAGTAATAATGATCGCAATTTAAGATATATAAGAATATAGTTGACAAACAGAAACATTAAAAAATGTTTCAAAGGCAATAACTGAGAATAAAAATATGTAATATATCAAAGCACTAATATTTTTCAAAAGACTAAAACGATAATAAAATAATAAAATAATGAACTAAAAGAATACAATAAGCAACATAAATATATGATTAATATTACTATTGATAAAACTATTAAAAAAAACATGTATCGTTTAATAACAAATTATTAATAATTCATTCGTACTTGTATATTTGGTATATTTTCTTTATGACTGGAAGATCTTGATGGGCTTTGCTGCTGATTTTCTTGACCTTGAGGTTCTTGGCGAGCTGTATGTCTTATAACATAGCGATCTTCATTGGTTAAATTCTCGTTTGATGTTGAAACATCAGTTTCACTGCCACTCAAACTTTGTGGAAGACCTCCTATTAAATATATATATATATATATATATATATATATACATATCATATATTTTAAGAAATAATAAATTCATAACTTTCTTAACAAATTAAAATTTTATTCAATTGAAAAATCTTCAGAGACAACAAAAAATAACAAACACAAATATCATAAAATTTTTTTTGTACCTTGCATTGATAATTGTTTCCTTTGTATATTGTTATTTGAAAAAGGTAAGAATCTGTTACCTTGTTGCAGAGAACTCATTTTTCTATTATTTCATTTACACCTGTTGTATTTAATCTGCAAATATATAGAATTAATCTTTCACAATTGTTCAGAAAACATTACAGAACAATTTTTACATTATTTATTATATTATTAATAATGTGAATAAATGGATTTCTCAAAATTCAGTTTACTTCAACATTTTTCTCGCACATTTAAAATCAACAATAAAAGATCTATTTTTACAAGCTCTCGAGAAACACAAATTTATAACGTGTTTTATTTATAACATTTTTTGATGAAAGGTTTTTTTCGTGATATATTTCAAAGAACATTCATGTCGAAACTCATTCGTCGAGAAGGCGAATGAGAAAAATACGAACAATACGAACAATGCTCGCAAATTAATCACTCTCAAACGTCTAAATGTGAAAAACCAGTGAGAACGTAGAATCTATTCGTGCATTTTTCTATTTGACACTACGCGTGTATTCATGCATCCGAAAACGAAGAATCGAAATATAATTATCAAGAGTCAATGTTTAATAAAGAGATGCTGATGTTATAGTAAAGCAGAGCACTCTGACAGAGGTGTCAACACTCTGGAATGTTGATAATCCGGAGATATTGAATTTTTCATTGATGCGTAACATCGCAGCGGGAAAATACTCGAGGTCTCGCGAATCCAACTAATCGGTACATGCATGCTCGCAAAACGATCCTATTGCATATGTAGTCTTATAATATTTTTATAAGTTGCTGAACTTGAAGGGCTGTATAAATAAACAAAAGAATGTACTCGAATTAGGGTCCACCGACGATATTTAACATGCCGCGTTACGGAAATACAAGCAGATGACTCTGCCAAATCGATGTCCGATTACTCACATTATGCGAAAGTGCAAAAACGGGATGAGAGTGTTGCAATTATTTCAATAAATTAATACACTTTACTGCTCCACGCACGAGAAATAAAAATTGTTTAGTTCCCGCATTCCTCATCAGGGTGCGACGTATGTGTGTAAAAGCGGAATACGCTCTTCCTGACTTCCAAACTTTCCCAACATTTTTCTTTATCCCTAGAAGATGAATCACCGAAAAGAAATGCACACAAAAATGTTATCTTCCTAGCTTTTCTTTACGTTATCCTATGATAAATATAACATGTTTCTTACAAATTTTCTTACAAATTGAACGAAGTTTTGTATTTTGTTCCTAAGTAAGATGTTTAAGTCAAATTCATTGGATTTTGATAATATACTCATACAAGCTTTGTTTTACTTTCGAATAATTCTTATTTCAAATCAGACATTGTCACATACATAGAAATATGTATGATTTAAAAGTTAATTAAATTCAATTGACAATTTATTGTTTTAATTGATTTAATGCGCGTAGTTAAGCCGCATTCATTGGTATACGATATGCGTTCATATGTATTTTTAAGTTTTTTGAAAAATATCATATTATATTACGATGACTAATCATTTGAAATATTTTATAAGAATATTATAATCATACAAAGATAGTAATCTTTTTTAAAATGCAATTTAGCATATGCTTTGCATGTACTATATATATATATATATATATATATATATATACTATTTAGTACCATGTTTGTATAACATAACTTGTAGTACGTAATTTATATTGTATGACTGTAGATGAAAAAATAATTATGAATTTTAATAAATTACGACATTGTTGTAAGCTTATTTCTTTCAAATCATTATATCAAAGTTCATATATTATATCAAAATCATTTATTTATGATAAATTGTTGAAAATCACTTCGTATAGGATATTTTTTCATGGTAATCTAAAAAAAGATTCTGTGAAATTACTTATTGACAATTTGTAGGAGATACAAAGCACGATTTGAGTTTCTTCTTCCTGAGATTACGTTATTTTCTAAGCAAATATATAATTGAAAATAAAATGTTTTATTATAAATATAGAATTTTATTCCATACGTATATCATATATCAAACATTGTTTTTTAGCAGAACCAACTTTACAGTTTTCAACTTCATCATTTCTTTATACTGATATTAAAAATATGTCTGAAGATAATATAAAGTCACTCACTGTTGATTATAATGATGTTCTTAAAGCTCAAAATGATAGTAGTATTTTAATTATTGATGTCAGAGAAAAAGAAGAAATTGATGAAACTGGGAAGCTACCTGGAAGTATTCATGTACCAAGTATGTTCTAATATTATTGAAACCGTTCTTTAAAACATAAGATAGTTATTATTGAATTTGATAATCACAGTGGGAAATGTTACAAATACATTGTTGAATCTTCCCGAGAAGGATTTTAAAGAAAAATTTAATAAGGAAAAACCTTCCAAAAATACAAAAATCATATTGAGCTGTAGATCTGGAAAAAGAAGTGGCATGGTTCAAGAAGAAATTAAAAAACTTGGATATAAAAAGTATATTAATTATTTACGTATAATTTATATAATAAAGCTAATAAAACATACTTGTTTATATTTTAGTGCATACAACTATGTTGGAGGATGGCTAGATTGGGAAAGAAATCAGAAAGTATAAACTAACATATACATTATTATAATTTTTTATATGTATAAATATGTTCGTTAATAAATTGTTATCAATCATCAAAATTTTTTAATTAAGCCTTAATAACATATTTACATGTATTTTAATGTATGTATACATGTATGTATATACACATACAGAAAATATTTTATAATGCATTCAAAGTTCTTATATATATATACAATGTTCTGTTACATCAAACAAAGTGGAAATTATTTTTCAATATGAAATAATTATATTACTTTTTCTTCTGTTCCTGTGCTAACTTTTGATTAACCATCTCTCTGAATTGTCCCAAAATAAGATTTTCTCTCTTCTGTCGTTCTTCTTTACTAAACATAGCCAATGCTCGTTTTTCATCAGCAGAATAAATCTGGTTTTCCTTGCGAATACGAACAGCTTCCATTCGTCGGTGTCTGAGGAAAAAATTTACATTTATTTTTAAATAAATTTGTATTTCACTATACTTTACTATAGTTATATTTCACAGAATATGTCACCTGCTGCCACTCATAACATAACCAACAGATTCATATGCAGCAATCTCTTCTGAAGTTAACCCAATTTCACCTCTTCTCGGAATACGTTTTCCTTCTGCAACATATGCAGCCATAGCAGCACCTTCACCAGGCAAAAGAGCTTTGCCAAAATCTTTAGCAGATAATGTCACATGTGGTTTTTGAACTGGTCCTACTACTTCATCTCCACTTTCATCTGAACTTGATCCTTTCTTAACCTTCGCTCTGTCATTAACTCCATTCTTTTCTACCCATTCTAATTCTTCAGGTTCACTATCTACAGAGCTACTTTCTGATTTTTTCTTCTTCTTTTTGCGTTTCTTCTTTTTTTCCTTCTTGGATTTCTTTTCTTTCTTTAGCTTCTTACTTTTCTGAAATAATGATAAAATATATTTGTAACAATACATAGAAGAAAAGACTGTTAGAAATCATGTTACAAAGAAAATAATTTTCACATATACAAAAAATGAATTAATAAAGGAGTGAAAAAATTATGTTTTCATACTTTTTTCTTCATCTCTTGTTTCCTTTTTCTGTCTTTTGGTATAACGCTACTTTGGTATCTGTTAATTTCCTCATCTTCGTCAGAACTATATTAAATACAAAATAATATTTAACACGATTGTACAATTTATAAGAATGAACAAATGAAATATGATTATAAAAAAGGGATATACTTCAAATTATCTGCATTAATATGAACAAAAGATATTAAATAATGATATGATAATTAAAGAGAAATGTTATAATTTCTTACTCTTCGATTCGCGTTGGTGATTTTCCCCAAATTCTGTCAACACCACATAACCCAATTTGCTCTCTGTCTCGTCTACGTGCGTCCATTGTCATATTTTTCTCACTTGTTTATACGCTGCTAACTAGGACCTGTGCCTATGACAGAATTTAAAAGAATTATAAAATCGCCCTCTGGTTTTAATTGCGAATACTAAACCAAAAATGGCGTTACTTATGAAATTCGTTTACAAAGCAATATATTTCTATCTATCACTCTATCATTCCATGATTTCAACTGATTTTCAAAAACTTTTTTACAATAGTATAGGGATAGAAAAATATGAAGGTAGAGAAGTGAAAATAATGTCGAGATTTTGTTGGTCTGCTTTATGGAAACACTGTAGAGAAGGAATTCCAAGATGAATTCCAGTGATGTATCAAAATGTATTTTCAATAAATATCAATTAAAAAATACATTACATAAAATATCTACAAGATCGATATAAAATTATATGTCACTGGACAGTAGCACCATCCAAGACTTATAAATATACAAAGTAACAATTATCGTCGTAGCTTAATCGTATTGTTAGTAATATCTACCATAATTAATAAATATTATAATTATAATCCTCTTTTCCTTGAGTACTTCGATAGAAAAATATTCGCAACAATTCCAATTATTTAGCATTAAACATTTCCAAATAATATAAAGAAATACATAGCTTAATAACATATCGCTAAAATGAAAATTATTGTAGCTGTGAAATGGATTCATTGAAATTCAAAGACATGTTTTTATAAATTGAGATTCGATATTCAATACTTGCATAGTAACAGAGATATGACAAGGCACTCTTAATAAATCCATTCTTTTTGGCTTTACTTTTTTTTTTATAAAAACCTTATCTGTGTCGAATATCATGTCTCTCAAAAGATACATATGATAATACTTGACATTATTTTTATCGCTCGTAATATACGCTTGGATTACATTTATTACATCAGTCATAATTACTTCAATAATTTTAATTCTATGTGTTTTAATTAAACCTTTGATAATAATTATTTCGCGTTAAAAAATATACAATTTTTTTCTTTTTGAATAAAGATTAATTTTAAAAGAAAATTATTAAATCTTGTTTCAACAATAATTTTCTGCAATCATATATCTTGTATATCAGTTCATTGTTTGTAAATTTCAAAATTGAGATAAGACTTAAAAACACAGAGCACAGAATTTTTAATTTCACAATTGTTTCTTATAATTACATTATCTTAATACTTTCTTGTATTGTCGAGAAATATTGTATAAATACAATGAGAAATAATGATTAACGCTATTACAGAGTATATTATTGTATTCGTTGGAATATAGAAGCACCATTGATTTGCGATATAATTATTACGAAAATAACTTTGAACTATAGTCTTCGTAAAAATTACAACGCTGAATAGAAAATTAAGGAAGATATTAAATGACTGTAAACGCTTTAATACATCGTCGTATAGGACTTGTTTCTTTCTATGTGCTTTAGATAAAGGAATTTTATTCCTTTAGAACATTTTTCTTCCTCTTATTCAAAATTATTTTTCCAAGTAAAGTTAAATTTATGAAAATTAATTAATTTATAAAATGAATTATGTTTCATAAATATATATCTGCTGAATAAGAAAAGTTGTATTAAAACTTTTACAGTCACACGCGACCACGCACACAGTCAATATTCCGGCGGACACTTTGACTAAATATTTATCTACATTTTGTTGATTTCGGAGTTCAATTAAATAAATACATTTCGCTGAATTACGAATTATTCCAAGGACAATGGAAGTTTGTCCAAGGGAAGTTTTTTTAAAATGCTTAGCATTCAAGATAAGATCAAGAGACACTTTCCTTGAGATTTTCACCTTCAACAAGAAAACTCTATTCAAAAAGTACTTTGTCTCTTGCCGATACAGGGGTATATCGACAACCCTTAGAGTTATTTCCGTGTTTATTTGACATTACGTTAAAACATTTTCAGTTTTCACGATTTTCTATTTTGCATACGTATACAGTTTTAAAAAATTTAATTTATATTCTGATTCTCTAGGCAATTTTAGTCTGTAATTATAGTGGTTACATTATTGTTACACGCTAATACTGTCTTGTCTAAAATGACACTATTTATTAGATCTAGTAGATTGTTGTAAAATAGATCTAGTAGATTGTTGTAAAATAATTCCTGTAACAATCAGAACATATTTGTATATTCGTCGGATTAAAATAAAAATAAAAATGGGGAAATATGCATGATTTTATGATTACGTGATTAGTTTGAAAGAAAATTAAAAGCATCTTCCTTCTAATAATTTCTAAATCAATTAAAAAAAAAAATTAAAATTATAAAAACATCTGTAAAAAATCATGTTAGAAATTGTCGAAGTTCATTATTTTACACATGATTATGTACAAAAACGAATCATTATCATGTATACGTATGAATATAAGTGTCGAGCATTACAGCAGCATTAAATTACACTGTAAACCGTAAAAATTTCAGAAATAACAACTTTTGTAACAAGCACTTCGGTATAGTAATAGATCATTGGTATCATCTTAGATTCTCTTCATTCAATTTGTAATACTATTACAAATTGAGACTGATACATATCCATACTTTTGTTTATCCTAGAAATCGAAAATGTAAATGAGGAAGAATCATTCTATACGATAAATAATTAAAATATAAACATTATATATCTCAAGAATAAAATTTCTCGATATATCACTTAATCGATATTTCTGATGATTCAAAGCTGTTTTTAAAAATGTATTTATCATTTGTCATTGATCGACTATGTTTGAACTGTGTTCGATAATAGAACGAAACATGGCAGTGATAATTTACATTAGAATATCTCGGTATTTCGGAATTTGAATTTAAATTTAAATTTAAATTTACGCAGGAAAACTTACTACTCGGTAAATTCAAATGAATAAAAATGTACAAATCGCTACATGACAATTATAAGAAAGCGCAGGAATAGATCACCAAAGGTTCGTTTTATGCTTTACTTTTAGGTATTTGTTAGTACATTAAAACAAATTGTAGAATGAATTACTAAATTCGAACTATCGACACAAAATGTATACCAATATATATTGAAATGCATAAACAAGATGCGATAGAATATGATTATAAATTTTCAATATTTGATCCTCGTATAAAATCAATCGACAGACATCTGACAACTGACAACAGACAAGAATCTTTGAAGTAACAACGCAGATCACTCAGTCTTCATCCTGTCGCTCGAGGCGGTTGTTCCAACGCAATCATCAAAACATTTCGTTACATTTGCACAAAAAGGAATCAAACAAGTGCCTCTGTGTGGTAATGATGGTAATGATGATGAATGTGCTCGTGAACGTGCTTCCTACCGGAGCTCGGATTCTGTGAAAATTCCCGTTCCAACCAACGCACGACTTGGACCATAGCTCTGGCTTGATCCTGTTCCCTCGTTGCGTGTTTCAGTTGATGCTTTTTGGCCGACTTACCACATTGTTGCGGCGTTTGACCGAATTGTGTTCCATTACGTTGAACGTTATGATTGTTGCTCGGAGTTTGATTGATAGGGTGCTGATTGTTCGATATTAAATTGCCGCCATTACGATTTGTATTAGCTGGTGGAGTAGTAGTTTGTTGATCCGTGTAGACGTTTGGGTTGATCACGGTCCTCGGTAAGACTTGTGGTTGAACGTATGCTCGTGGCGGTTGCATCGTAACGTTATTCCTCTGAAGTCCGTACTGCGTTCGCATTTTCCTCAGACTCCCCCTATGTTTCGCAGGTATCTTGGAGAATGTGAAACCCTGAGGCTTTTCCCGAGTAGGCTTATGATAGGCTGTCGTTGTGGGCCGAGATTCCGGTGGTGAACGACAGTCTTGAGCGTAGCGAGGCGAAGGTTCGACATGTGGGGTATGAGATGGAATGCGCAGCTGCTCGTTCTGATGCCGTTTCCTAATTTGACACGTCATATCATATTTTTATTATTACTTAAATTACGAACGGTGAATGAAAAACATTTTCATGCCAAGCAACGAATCGTTTAACTATCATTTATCATTCATCACTCTAGAAAACGTAGAATGAAAACTGTTGCGATGAAATAACTTTGTCTGAAATCTCTGCTTGAAATATGTATTTAAGTACGCTATCTATCATCCCACTGCTTCAAAAGGGTGAAAAGCGTTTCACGCGATTTTCCATGCGGTTGAACATGAAAGACATACCTCGACGTATGAAAACTGAGATTATTCTTTTCCATGTTCGCCTGAATAATTTCCAAGAGCTGTTGCCTTTGCAGAGCACCGCTACGTTTTCGCTGATTAGGCGTAAGAAGAGGCGTCAAGGGGGAAACTGTGGGAGAAATATCACTGTCATCGCTAATATCGCCCTCGGAGCTATTGGAATAGGGTGATGGTAAATGAGGCACGGGTCCAACCCTTCTGCGTAATTCCTCCTGCTTTATTCGATTCGTTCGCGCATTTTCACCGTCATCCTCGCTGTGAGTATCTACCTCCTTCTCTTCATTCTAGAATATCGAATAAAAACAGAATAATTTCGTTTGCAAAATATATATAATATTATTTAGATGTAACGCTATACTAAAAATATACAATTCCAATTTCAACCGACTCTATCGTTTCACATCTTTTAACATCAAAATATGAACATATTCCTTTACACTACGCCTCCCTCCTCCTTTACATTCCAAGAGACAAATAATTACCAAACAACGACACGTAGCTATTTTCATTCAGTTCTGAGAGTTCGAACGCCGCGACACAATAAGAAGCTAATCCGCAAGAATCCCTGTTACGACGTCTGTCCAACATCAATAAAAAAAAAAAGAAAAAAAAAGAAAAAAAAAGAAAAGGAGGGGAAAAAAATAAATAAAAAAAGAAGACTCAGAAAGGACACAGTCCTCCTCCCCGCGAGCGATAAATCTCGAAAGGCAGAAATGATAAATCCACCTCTAGCTTCTAGAATTGCCGGGAATTACGAAAGAAGAGACGCGGCTCCATAAAAACCCGAGTCTCGAATCCTCGCCTCTCGCAAGGGCATCAATCTTACCTGGCAATGGTGTCGTGGTGGCACCCTTCTTCTTCTAGGAACTCTACGTAAACCGTGTGCGCCGGTGTGGGTCCCGGCATTGTTGCAGGACGCGTGCTTCAAATGGCAGCAGGACGAATTTCCGGAAAAACTCGCGGCAGCAGCCGGCTGCGAGGACGCGTTCAAACAGCCGCCGGCCGATCGCGTCTGGCTGGCTCTCTGATCTGGCGACACAGTCAATTTCACCTTAATCGTCTTACTGCCGCACGGAGGTACCTGGATAGAAGCGCCCAGGGTATCGTAAATGGTAGTAACCAGGCCGGCTATGTCGTCCTTTGTTATCTTCCCGTGGCCGTCGAAGTCGTACAGGGTAAACGAGAATTCTTGCCGTCTTCGGTCGCCCTCCGCTACCGAAACGTCGCATTCGAATTCCTGCAATGCATTCGGGCCAAGTATCTTATAAGTAAAACTCATCGACTTGGAAGCGAAGAATTCAAGTAACAAAGTATCTCAGTACGGAGAAATAGAATATTTTATTATTTGTAGCATGTAGCGTGGTCTGAACAGCGTTCAATGCTTTATTTTTAACTGTCGTTCACGCACAGTTTCGATTACGTTGTAAAATAAATTAAGTTTTCTTTTTCAGCAGCTTGATCTTTCTACTGTTTCTTTTTTTTTTTTTTTACGAAACAATAAGAGAGGTTAATTAAAATTCATCTTACTGTGAAAACGAAATTTTAAATTAATACACGACGAGTGTAGTACACACTACGATATCTTGCGAATCACGAAAGCTTAATTTGGAGCAAAGTACCCAAAATTTCAAAACAAGTCGCAACGTGATAAATTCACACGCATGCGTATCCTACTGTCCCTTTTTCAACAAGGAAGGAAGTTCAATAATACATACTTCAAAACTAAGTTGCTTCGTTGTGCTAGCGCTCGGCTGCTCGTCATTTCCGGTGGCCGGCGTAGGACTGGTAGAAGCGTCGACCGCGATCTGCGGTGTCTCTGTTTCTAATAGAATTGGCTGGGATTCCGGTGGTGAACCGCTACGAGGTGCCGAGACACCGCCAAGGAGTTCCTCCGAGTCGCTGGCTTCTGTATTACCAACTGTGACCGAACGTTCGTTAAATTTTCAAAATAATAACGAACAGGGATTCTACACGTTCGTTATTTCAACAATAATAAGTTTGGAGATTACACGTTCTCTGTATCGATTTTTCATCGCTACGTGAAATTGAAATTGAAACCAGTTTAACAAACAAAAGACATAGTTTAACTTAAGTTGAAAAAAATAATCAACTATATGGCTAATGTATAATTAATTGAAAGATAATTCGCACGCGTAGCGACGGATTCGACGAACACTTGAAGGAAAATTTAGATTCTGTGAAAACAAAGCTTAATATAATTGTAATCGTATCGGAATGCCGGGACTTGTTGTTTTATACTAACTACGTTGTACATATTTCTGCCCATGATCTTGTTTCAGATTACACGAAGTTCTCATCAAAGGGAATGAAACTGTTATCTACGGTCGAGCGGCGGCGTCGCTCGTAAACAAAAGTCAAAATCTCAAAGGTATCAAAGTAACATATTCCACGGTAAAGCCTATATTTATAGTCAGTTTCTGAGTGCCACTCGGTACTTAAGTTACGGAGTGTAGGAAGTATTTTTGGACTATTTTGAAGGGGATGTAACTTTGAATCACCAGAAATAAATACAACAGATCACCAAACTAATCTCTCGTGATCACGTTTTCCTCGTACCAATTCAAATACTGGAAATATTTCCTATACGTGCTTTTAACATTACGATAAAAAAATATTATGATAAAAAAAAAAGAGGACGACGATGAAAAGAAAAAAACAATAATAACAAAAACAGAAAATAAAAATAATGAAATGTCGTTAAAAGAAGGTTGTCGAAAAATATCGCGCAGAATATAATGGACAAGAAAAATTTTAATCGGCGGAAGCGTGTCTAAAAATTGATGGACGCGAGTACGTTTAAACGCGTAAATTACAGATCAAAGAGGGTTGCTGTTTCATAATTACAGGGAGACTGGATTCCGTGCATAAAAGCGCAATTATCTTTAATGCATTCGGTCTATTGCTCGACCGAAATTATTTGCGCGGTGCGAGCCAGCGAATGAACGAGCGAGCGAGCGAGCGAACGAATTAACGAAAGTTCCAGCGAAAGGGACGGGGAGAACACATCCATTTTCAGCGTTTATTTCAGAAACGTTTTGCACACTCGCTGAAGGAAGTGTAATGTATCTTTAATGTGTCTGCATTACGCTGTCGTTTACCGTTACCTAGACGCCTGTGTAAAAGCGTCCTACGAAATGAAACGTTGAAAAGATACCTTTACGCAACTACTGTGCATAAATGAACATCGATGAGATACGACACGCTCGCCATGATGCAACGCACGGAACACCGCTTTTTAAGTATTGTAAGATGAAGTTTGAAATATCATCAGAGAAGATGCGTTGTCCATTGACGGGGATATTTACACGGAATAAACTATATATTAAGTGTGAAATAAAATACAATTATCATCGAAAGTTTTATGACAAAGCGATGAGCAATGAGAAAATTGAGATAACGGGTTTTTTTTCGAATAAAACAAAAAATTCAAACATTCCAAGAAAACATGCATACAACCTCTTTGAAATTTTAATAACAGTTAGTTTGACAATAGCTTTTCACAGAAATAATTTTAGAAAAACTTTTTGCTTGCTTTGAAGATGTGTTAAATGTACAATGATAAGATTTTAATGACAGAATCGGTATAAAAGTGTGATAGCGGCAATAAATTTGAGGCGACCTCTTTGCCACCTACACGGTAAAGATTCTTGGTAAAGAAAGCAAAGATCCATTTATCTAACGGGCCTTGCCACACACGTAGAGACAATTATATTGAAAGAATTTCCTGTATCTAGGAATTTTGTATATATCGAATGCTGGAATAAATATTAATAAAAGAATTTCTCTCCTTCTTCTCATAGAAAGTTGACTTATTATTTTTGTCAATTTAATTTTATATTTTATCAAATAATAACAACACATAAATTCCAGTCGTAAGAAATAAAATATAAAAATAAATAAATGGGAAAACAATATATCTTTACATACTGACATACACATTGGTTTACATGTTAGTTTGCATCTTTTCTATTTCATACTAATCAGTATGATACAAGAAACAATTCAATTAAAAAAGGAGAATTCTCAATTTCTTTTAAAATTTACACATTCTAATAGGCAGTTATTGTACACGCCTCCAATATCTAATTCTAACAAAAAAAAAAAAAAAAAAAAAAAACAAGCAATTTACTGCTCAAAGTATTAATCAATACTGAAGATGCACAGTAGAATTTTACGAGCATCTTGCAATAAATATAAATGTATAAACGTTTTTCAACGATGAACGGGCAGAATAAAAATTTCTTTCCGATAACATATTTACAAATTTTCTATAAATATATCTCCCTAGTGTTTCAAAATTGTCTTCATATTCATTATCTCTACATTCAATAACATTTTTTAAACTCTGCGCATACATATGTACATAGATTTGATAAATAAATCAGAAAGCAATACTCTACCTTTATTTATTAGAATTATTTGAACTACTGGGATTTTGTTTCAAGTTGTTTCAACTGAGCAATCGACCAAAATATTAAGGGAATGTTTAATAATCAGGGTTCGATAAAACGAGTTCGGCGGCAGCTCGAGTTTCGAGTACATACATAGTCGGAGAATGTTTCAAGTGCTTTGGCCACCGGTTACACGCTTCCCTTCTACGATGCTCGGACGTCTCTCCTCTTCGGCGGTGGCTCGAGGAGAGGCTCCGCTTTTATCTTAATTCGCGCGATACATCATTAAGCCTGTGCAGCGTGATTCCAGTAAAATATATACTTAAAAACGTTGGCATCAAAGGGGCCGCGAAGCAACGATAATTAGCGATACGAAACGCGTAATAAACGAAGCCGACCGCTAATTTCAATTACTCAAGACCAACGGGTGGAAAAAAGATGAAAAGAAGGAAAAAAAGCAGCGAGAAAACGCTTCTGCTTGCACACGCACGCAGAAAGGAGGAGGAGAATGAAGTAACTGGAAAGGTAAAGGAAAAAAAAAAGAGAGAGAGAAGGCCGAACACGTAGGACACAGAGATTAAAAACAGAGGGGAGAAAGAAAAAAGAAACGAAGGAGACAAAAGAAACAAAAATTAGAAAAGGAGAAGAAAAAGCGGGATAATCGTATCTGCATAAAGAAACGAACGCACATACGCGTATAATGATACCTGCCGTGTGGTAATTACGCCCGTAACTTTTTCGTGGGGTGAGCGTTAAAGACCCAAGACATTGAGCGCATCGGGGGAGAAAAAGGGGAGACAAAGAGTGGTGGTAAGAGAGCGAAAGAAAGAGAAACAGCAAGAAGAGGAAGAAACACAGGAAGAAACCGAGATGGAGAGTAACGCAACACAGACGACGATAGAGATGAGATGACAAGAGGGGACAATAGAAAGAGAGAACAAAGAGAGAATCTTTGCTTTGATATCAAAGGAATAGAGAATAGCCACGAACGCCTTTTATCAAACCACCACCACCGGACTAATGCATGTAACGAACTCGCAAGGTCTCGATAATTAAACTTCACCCTTGACGCGCGATCCTCCCCCTCGAGCGGCTACATGTGGTACCACCATATACCCATAATACATACGTACACGATACGTACACGAGAGAGCGCGCGAGCGCACGCGTGTGTTTATGCCGCGTGTATCGCACACCTCTTTTGCGCCCTCTTGAATGAAAAGCAACGAGGGAGCGGGACACAAACGGCTTCTGCTTTCTTCTTTGTAAATCACCCCTTTCTGTTTGCTTGGCTCGTAACTTTTATCATTTGCCGACGCAACAGCTTTCCCTGCTCTTTGCCCCTAAGCTAGTCGCTTCACGACTCGTATGAAAATTTTGCCGCACGAAAAAAAAACATCTATAAAGAGAACGTCGCGGCTTCAAAGGCGGGATTCGCCGTTTCGAATTGTTCCACGATTTTCAACCAGTTTCTCCTTTTGACCACGCAATAGACGACGTAAGAAAAAAAAAAAAACATTGTGCTAGTTTATTCTTTTTTCCCATTTTTATACGACAGTTTTTAATCAGCGAGCCTCTATAGCTCAAATTTGCTTTATGACAAATGCACACTAGCGGATTCGTGGATTATTTAGCATAGTTAGTGTGTTTGAAAAGAAACACATATTTTGCACTGTATACTTTTTTTGGCGAATAAAATGATAAACTTTAAAAAGTCTATCGAACGTCATGGTATACCTAACTTTTATTGAAATATTTACTTTCACTGATACAATTTTCGCTTCTGCACAATGTACTTGCAGATGTAAGATCTACGAACGAGTTGCTATCAATTAACATTTTTCGAATTCCGGAGCACGCCTAATTAGAAGCGCGTTTTATTTTTATCTTCCCTCTTAGGGTAGATGTTAGTCTCCGGGTGGACAGCTATGTTTGTTTCGAGAAAACATGTTTACAAATATTAAAAATTACGATCAAACGATGTGTTAAGTATTTAACATACAACTAAGAAGAAACTATTATCCTTTTTACATTGGAACTTGTCGAATTACTAGAAATTACAACATGTTTTTTAGATTTTTCATCTTTTTTTTCAAATGTTATAATTAAAAAGCTTTTTTTCAATTGTTATAATTAAAAATTAAAACAATTCACGAGTGCATATTTTCAATTACATATCTATTCGCTACGTATGTTATTCACTTGCTGTTTATTTACTTTTATAAAATAACTATGTCGTTTCTTGTAGCATCTGTGCGTATTAAATGTCTCTTTTAGTTTATTGAAAGATCATTACCATATAACGATAAAGTAGTTATTTGCTGATGGAATGCCGTAATCGATATCAATTATTCAAATATTTGTCTTCGCACAATATTTCACACATGTGAAACTCAAAATGATAAATGCCAATGTGTATTTGAAACACCATGTAATTTTTTCTAACTGCTCCTTTCAAAACTAGAGATAATACATCCAAATATTATTTAATAAATAATATGTTCAACTGAGACTTAACATTTATAAACAATTATATATCCATAATGTTGCATAAATGTTACAATATGTTTTCTAGACAAAAATAGATATATCAATTGTTTAAAAATGATAAAAAATATATTCATCATTTTGTAACGTAAGAAAATATTAAACACTTCTATAAATTCTTCGAGAAATAAAAGACCAATGACCGCGTGACGAAAAGAATTTTTAGCAGAACGTGATTGTAGATCAACGAGTAAGAAAAATGCAAGTATGACGTAACACCACGTGGGATCCACTTCTGTCATACTGCAGTAGCATCATCGAGGAACACGCTCTGCGCGCGGCTTACAAGCCGAACAAAATATCACGCCTACAACCGGATTGACCGGATAAATCCGTATACGGTGTATCTCGATCTATCGCGTGCATCGCGAATTCGACGAACATCGATACCTCGACGTGCGCATATGACAAGAAAATACGAAGGAAGAAAAACCGAAGAGAGCAAGCAGACAAAGGACAGATGGATAGAATTGACGGAGAGAAAGAGAAAGAGAGGGACGTTACAGTATATAGTAGCTTACCAGAAAAGGGTCTATAGCCAGCGAGGAACCTTGCCCGCCACCACTTTACGAATCCAGTAGCCATGAGACCCTCATGAATCCACAAACGCAGCGCACACTTTCCTTTCAGGCTTCTTGTTCCGCCACTTTGCTCTTACTTCTCTTCTCAGATTCTTAACCGTATTAATATAAATTTTTCTTCCCGTTTCTCCGTGTCGCCGCAGCAGCCGTACGTCACGCTACAATCGCCGACCACTATCGCCGTATCCGACGTTAAGAGTACGACGTTGTTTTCACCTGGCAATCATTCGTCGTTCTCTCGTCGTGCCCGATTTCTCCCCGTGCACGATTCACCGTGTAACACTGCTAGAAACTGAAAAGTTTCAAACACACTTTCGCGAACTTCGCGAGCCCGACGTCGGCTGATCACACGATGATCGGACGTGTGTGATACGATACATTGGACGTGTATCTTGACACGTGTTCTTCAGGGTTGACGCGGTATTCGAAGCTAGATTGCTGCGATTGACCTGTTTCCTTCTTTCTTGCGTTTCCTTTTTTTCTTCTTCTATTTTTCGTTTATCGTGCTTTCCAAGCAAAGGAGAAACGTTCGTTCTCGCATGCTCGTTCTCCAATTACCGAGCACTCAGTTACGCACTCAGCACGCAGCCGGGTAACTGCGAACTTCGAAACGAACAACACTCCGGTGCCGAATTTAATCCAGGTAAAAGCGTCGGAAGAGGAAGAAACGCGGTCGCGACGAGAGAGAGGTCGGTCCAACGACATCACTCGACTCGTGGCCCGACTACGACTACGGACGATCGTTCTTGCCTAAACCACGTTCCCCGTAATTCCCTTTCCCCTTCCATAGGGCGCTGCGTCGTCAACAGTGCCGAGCCGTGGATACATGGGCCCTGAAGGTAGGAGGCGCGGCTTGAAACCTCCGATTCACGCTCTTCCGTCCGTCTCTCTTTCACCTCCCTCCCTTTCCAACTTTTTCATCATTTTCTCTCCGTTACTCCTTCGAATTCGCCTCCTTTTTCTTCCTCTTCTCCGTCTAACCATACCAAATATCCTCTCTTTTCCATTCCATTTCTCTCTTGTTCCCGTAACTTTATCCTTCTCTGTCTCTTTTTCATTTCGTTCCCCCCGTTCGTGCTTTTCTACGTTTCCTATCCTATCGTCTATGTTCTCTCCGTCTTCCTCCGTCTTCCTCTATCACCCTCCTGCTCTCTGTCTCTGTCTCTGTCTCTGTCTCTCATTCCCTTCCTTCTCGTATGTACTCGTTTTGTCGTACCAACCGCGCGTATACTTTCCTTTTCTCCTGCGTATTTTCTCTTTCCTTTTTGTCCGGCGAAGGTCTATGAGAGCGGCGAAGAAGGATAGCTTCGCACGGCTGGTGGGGTTTTGAAGGAAGCCGATGATGGTTCAACGTGGTCTACGACGACACTAAATGTCGACGCCGCGACGTCGAATGGCACGAGTAAAAAGGGAATATCGGAGAGGCCTTCCAAGGATTTAGATTATCGCGGCCACGAAACTTCGCCGGATTTTTACGTCGGTGGATCGCGCGCGGACGTTGCCCCGATTCACTTCCACGGAAAGTCGTTTCCAACGGATTCGGGAAAATGGGACTCGTCTCTAGAAGGAATCTGACGCCAGATAATCGTTCCTGCGGGCGAGATTATCGTGTCGTCAGTATCATCGCTGGAATTCCGTAATTCATCGAGATGACGCACGACCCGACTACCGTACCTTCTGTCGCGGCAAACTTCAACCAATGAATAATGGTTTAGGGTTATCTTCGTTTTTTACTTGTCCGCGCTTTAATCTTCTGTCCACCAGAGAGATAATCATAATTATTCTTCATATTTCAATGCTATTTTGTAGCAGAATATTTATTGACCAATATCTTCCATTCACCGCTAGTATCGTTAATGATCTGAAAACATTCGTTGAATTATCAGTAACGAGATTAGAGTGTAAATTTAAATGATTTCGATAAAATTACATTTTTGATAATTTTCTATTTCTATATTATATTTCATAATTATATTTCATAATTTTCAATAATAATGTTGAATTTTTATGTACAATATCTCTATACGCGCAGTATACAGGGAAATAATTTGGCTCGATGAGATCGCTCGCACCATTCCCAAAGTTGAGCGTAATTTTAAAGAATAGGGATAAATATCGCTGATTCCTTCTAAATATTTAATCATTTATATTCCAATTATTCAAGGTTAAAGCGCATAAATATAGTAGTGTAGTGGGATAAATGAGAAATACTCTTTTTGGAGACTGTACCCGCACGCTATTATCTCCTAGCGGTGTTTCAGAAGAAACATAGGCGTCACCTTTAATAATTTAATGAATGAACTTTACCGAAAAGTACTTTGTCATGTATACGCAAGATTGACCTAGCGTCAGCCTCTCCTGTCTTTTGTTAGCGTAACTCTTCATCAAAGCCATTGTCATCAATTAATGTTCCACATTTCCGTAATACACCAATCTGCAACAATTACGCTAGTTACTACATTTCTTAGATCGACAAACAAATCAGTAACAAACAACGTAAGACGTTCGAGACGACTCTTCTGTCATTCGTCTCGAACTATCGATATATTTCGATGTATTTGTATTTTGTTAATGAAAAACAGCGTACAGCATCGCCCGCGTACAAGCGACGAAATTAAATTGGTGCGACAACGTTGGTAAAGAATTGTAAGTGTCAAAATAATAATAAATCAGGAAGACGAAAACATTGGCGCCCTGGGTAGCTGCGCCAATGGCTTGGCAAGTACCCCCTTGCTCTCCCTGTACGGAAAGTCTCTACCCACCATGCCACGCTATGCCGTGCTGTGCTGCGCTGTGCTACGGTTTGCCGTGCCATCCTTAACCGCGTAGCGTGGCTAGTTGTTTCTTTTCTTTATTCCTTTGTCGGAAAGTCGGTGGCGAGTCTCGTTTTTAAGAGAAGAGTAGAGGGGAGGAGGCAAAAGGAAAACGACAACCGCTCAGCAGGGGCTGAGGAAGGAATGGTTGGACCTGGGTTAGGGGCAGAGGTGCAGGGAGGGAGGGCCACGCAGCAAGGAGAATAAAACGTACAGTTCAAAAACTCAGTACAGACTAACCTCGAAATAAAGCTGACAACTCGCTCGGGAAACCAAGCCATATCTATTAATAATAAACTGTTTTCAGTGAACTGTCTTCCTATCGTCTGGAGAGAGAGAGAGAGAGAGAGAGAGAGAGAGAGAGAGAGAGAGAGAGACGATTGCTCCTTTGCGAACGCGACACGCCAGCTTTTGTATGGTCTCATACCCATTCGAATCTATCGTCCGGCTTGGCGTCCGTTTCGGTTTGCGTTATTATGTAATGTTACGTGCGAATAACCGCGTGTACTTACGTGCCACGCCGAGTAAAATGCTGTTGCATCGCTATTAAAGAAAATTGCCTACTCGCGGCGGTGAATAGGAAACGTCATGCATTCTTCGACACGGTCATCGACGTATTGAACTGCCCGTTCGATCCGAGAACATAAATTCTGCTGCACAGTATCACTCCACCGGGAGTTACTAGTAGGAGTAAAAAGAATAGGTTCGACAGAAGTGGGATATTTTAGCAAAGCGCTTTTCCGTAGGGTGCGAAATACATAACAGAAAATCTGGGGAACTTTAGATGCTGTTCCAGGTACGTATAAATTGTACATTTGCCAAACGTCCGGATTACAAAATTTTATTTTATTTTTTTTTTTTTTTTTTTTGATCACTGAATAATTCATTGAAAAGCGATCCAAGGTAAATAATGTAAATACCACTTATTTCAGACTTTAACAGTTACCAAACCGTGTTATCTCTATACTCGTCAAACGACATTTAAATCCAGTTATAGACTGTCTCTCAAACGTCAAAGATAACAATCTCGACCGTCTTTTAATGATTGTCATTCGTGGTATTTGTTCCTCCTACAAAATTATCAATGCGGTAATTGACGGCAAACAACGAATGCACGCCTTATCGCCCCTCTGTTTTCCGCGATCGTTCTCACAAGGTGATGTTAGATTGCCGATTTGAATTTTCCAATAGAGTTCTCTAGCGTTATAAAAATGTCGCGAAATGTATCACGGCAAGGTCATTATCATCGCATCACTGACACTCAATGTGCAAGGGGAAGTGCGCGTGAATTAAAATGTTGGACGACACTGAAATACACACGATGAGAATTTTTCTGTTACGCTACGCAATAATTAAACATCGACACTTGGAACAAATTGTTTTCCAACTCGGCAAACCTTTCTAATCGTTAAATTGTCACGGTTAACGCAATGTGGCACCTTCTTTTACTAAATTTCAATTTTTCTTCAAATAGAAATATCTTATACTCTATTCAGGAATCTGAACGATCGAATTTCTTATAATTTAAACGATTTGCATCATTTCCGACGTTGCATCATTTCATCTTAAATGTTCGTTCAAATTCGAAAATGCAATTTAACAATACAAGCAATGATATAAACACTACACACATATACATAACCATTCAAATTCAAAAAAAAATAGGAAACTAAAATAAAAGCAAAGCAATCATTGTTTGTTCAGCGATTATTCGAGATAAAGAATTTCACTTTGAGAGAGTCCGACAAAATTGCCATTTGAACTTTAAAATCGTTTCGGAAACGATCAATTTATCTCTCTCTCTTTCTTTCTCCAACTGAGCTATCCGAAGAAAAACAGGAAGCGAGAAGATGAAGAGGAGAAAGGAAAGAATAAGAGAAGGAGGAGGGAAGGTCCACGACCGGATCTTATAATTACGCTAATTAGGCAGTAACGCGTAAAAAGAGCGGCGCGAGTATTTATCGCAAGGTATCGTGGAAGGTATACGGAGGTCGGCAAAGGAGGACGTCGTACGACAGAATACGACAGGAAAGGCTATAATACAGTTTTGCCGCGAGCATCAGAAGCAACAGCAGCAGTCACGGCGGTAAGCAAGCAAGCAAGCAAGCAAGCAAGCAGCAACGCCGGTGTCGAGAAACACAGGCAACTCTCTCTGACGTTGGTTTCGTTGCACGTTCCTCGCGTCTGACAGATGTCTAATTTGAAAGAGATTCAAATGTAGGAATACGTTCTTAAAAGCTCAAACCAAAGACTTTGTAACGATAAACGTGTTTCATTGCACGTTGAAATAGCTGAAAATTGGAGTAAAAAACTGACGATGAGTATATTAACTAAGAAGAATCATTTGCTTTTAACGCTAAATCTATCGTACGCTCGAAGATAAATTTTACTTACGAACGATTAAATGTTTATGCAACTGTAGATATAGTAGAACTATATAAATAATGGTTTTTATGTTAGAAGCCGAATATCCTGAGGAGCCAAGATGATTTGTTCTCAGTTCCTAAGCAGGTCGCACTGTGCAAATTTAAACTTTCAAATACAAAAGTAAGCACAATGATGAATGATATTGAAGTGAGAAATAAAAAGAAAGTATCAATTTAACGCAATACATTGACTTCTAGATTACTAAATTAGTTATACTACTCGTATGTGAAAAATCTATAACGACAAACATACATACATATATCGTTATATCGAATATCAACTTATTTAATTCAGTCAACTATGTAATATCTGCATCGCTACGTTACTTTGTCGTTCGATAATTTTATCTCGTTCTAGATTTCGTACAATTTTATGCCCCGACTGACAGAGCATCCTCTAGGAGTTAGAAACACCGAAGGATACTTGGGAAGAGCTTCACTCTCGTGAAAATTAACCAGGCCCTACGTACACGCTGTACGTATAGGTATATAAGATGCGGCAACGCGGTTCTTTTTCGCGCGTTCCTACCCAAAGCAAGGGATGGTGGTAGTTCATTCAAGCGGAATTGTCGTTATCGTTGGTTTCCCGTTCTATTTTCCCGCGAGTGTGTAATCAGCGACCAACAAACCCGGACTGAACGTGTGTGGTTGCTAGCCGTCAGAGATTTTTCTCTCATCAGGGAACTGCCAGAACAGCCCGGGACTGAGCGTTTATGGGTACCTTTGCTGGATGGATTCGTCGGAAGGGGAGGATCGTGGAATAGGGAGGTTGGATAGCGACGGTGGAGGCAACGTGAGGGGGAAGGAGAGAGAGAGAGAGAGAGAGAGAGAGAGGAAAGAGAGAGCCTCGGTTGGATTACGGGCCGGTCGAGCCGTGGCGGGCGTGGGGAGAAGGAGGAAGCGGTCGGCGCGTTTGATCTCAGCCGCGGGCGCCGACAAAGCGTTCATCCACTCTCCTACAACGGCGTGCTGTCTCGCGAGCAGGAGCGCGACAATGCTTGCCAAGCAAAGCACGAGAGTGAGACAATAGATAAAGCAAGCCAGCCGGTAAGGTAGCATAATACAGAGTAAGAAGGAAGAGAAGCGGAAAGAGAAAGCTTGAGCAACGCCGGACGAATGGTGCGCCATGGCGTGATGGGGGAAGAGAGAAAAACACAGAGAGACCGAGGAACACATGGAGGGATTCGAGAGAAAGAACCTTTCGGTCGGACAGAGAGGCTACTAATGAAAAAAGAAGAACCGACTAACCAAGAGAAAAGACGAAGAACGGGAGAGTACGTAACGGACGAGAGAGAAAGAGACCGATAGGAAACAGAGATGATTCGTAAGAGAAAGAGAAAGAGAAAGAGAAAGAGAAGGAAGGTTGGGAGGTTTGAAACGGGAGAGGAAGGGGGAAAAGATCCGAAGATCCGTTCCACGATCTGGTGCTGTCGCGCTCGCTTTAGCATGGCACTGCCACTCCCTTGCGCCGGCTACGCCAGCTTTGCTATTAATAAATAATGCTCCGTGATCCGCATTACAACTAAAGCGATTCGTTCCGCTCTTGCCTCTTTATTCCCGATATTTCCAAACGCTTGGACATCCGCAAAGTTCTCTGTCCCTTCCGTATCGCGTCGAATCGACGATCCTTTTTAGCGAGTTCGAGCTGAATGAACCCTGCTTGCCGTCTCTGTTCTGGTTCGACGGAGCTCGATACGACTTTGAGGAACCTTGTGCCTTCTTCTCGGTCGAGTTACAACAGACGTGCCAAAGAGGTTCTAATTTAGAGTATTAGAGAAGTAACAATGTGCGAGCCATGGCGAGCCATGGCGAGCATGGTTCACAGAAACACGGACGTGTCCATTTGATGGGTCACGAAACTATGCTATTTGCAATATTTCACATTTATGATCCACACGCGATAGTGATAACAATCGTCAAAAGATAATATGTTAAATTCAATGCGAATAGAACAATTTTCAGATAATTCAATGGTAATTAAAATATCATTTCTATTAACGTTACTTGTTCTATACGATTTTTCATTTATAGTTCCAAGAGCGATTTATTTTAATACAATTACTTCAATATCTTCCACTTTTCCACTTTCATATCGATGGCACTCGGAATAAAATTTTTAAGCACTTTTAAAATGCTATTACAGTTTCAAATATGTAACTACTTTTCTGTTTTAATTAATTTTATAGAATTCTTTGACGATACTTTTAACGACAATATTGATTAATTCTGTCATTGGTGGCCATTCGAGCGGTATATTGACCATAATTTACAGAAATTTTTATTCGTGAGAATGTACATACAAAGCTCCGTGTTTTTGTCTTAATATCGTTTAAAAAAACCGCATATTTCATAAACGTTTTTTTGTTTTTTTTTTGTTTTTTTTTGAAGCCTCTTTTCGTGTCGCTGCGCTCGTTGTACACGCTTCCATTGCATCTAGGCAAATCTCAACAACCTGGAAATTGTGCAGGTATAACGCGAATAAAAACTAACTCCGGTCACCAAACTCACAATATCTTTTATTATTTGTAAAACGCTGATTCTTCAAATTTTCCATGAACTTAAATCACAGGGGACATATAGATTGCACCAACCATCATCAGCTTATGGTTTAATTAATTTGATAAAATTACGGAATAACGTACACAAAAGGAAACAGTACACGATACGACAAGTAGAGGTTCCTCGTTACGTTTTGTAATTAGTTGTACAATTAGATATCAGAAATTTCTTGCAAATGGTAGAGTCGCACGTAACTCGTATAGAATAACTTCTAGAAAAATGAATCTCAAAAGGATCGGACCAATTTTACTTGAAACGCGCATTTGTGTACAATTTTTATTTCCTACCATTTTACTCCCGGTCAAATGATTCGTATTTTAGGTACTGAGTAGGCCATATCAAATATTATTAAATACGCATGTCGTCGATCAATGGAAGAAATATGAATCGAATTCAACATTTTATTAATACAGCTACTCTATCAGAATATTTAGATATTTAAATAAAATCTTTCAGTGAAAAGTCTCGAGTAGAATAAAATCATTCTTCGATAAAATCAATATCTTCCTGCTAATAAAAGATTGTCTTTATCACATTTTGTACAATAATACAAAATTTCGTAATGTAAAAATTCGATTCAGTTTTCGAATTGAAAATGACAACGAAATTTATACGAAATATCAACGATCATCCATTTACTATTTACGAATAGTAAGTGCTAATTTACATGACCTTGAAATAAAAAGGCAGCATTTAGCAACGCGTCTCAAGTATGGCTCGATAATTTCGCATGTGGGCTGTACTTTTCGTCTATGTAAATATCCATATTCTTACAAGAATCGTACTTAGAGATAATCGCACGATCGCTTTTATTTAATCATTTAAATGTCTATTTAAATGCGACACGCGTAATATGATTTATGTGCTTATTACATAATTAGAATGCAATCGTGACATTCAGATTAATTAGGGACATACGCTGCAAATTCATTGAAGCAGTGCTTAGAAGTTAAGAGCCAATAATAGATTTCGTGTGTCTTAGGACAAATCTTGTCGGAGGATTATTGTTCAAAAGTTAAAAACAATTGACACTGCAAAACTGACCACGATTAGTACTTTTAATTACATAAAATGCGACACTCGATATCGTTAAGCAAAAAAGTCAAGCAAGTCAAGAAAATTTCGATGTAATGAAAATTCGTTTGAGAAATAAACTACTGAAATAAATAGATATAAGTTTTGTTTTTGTATTTGTTATTTTTATACATATTTAAGTAGTGCGTGAAAAGAATATTTTAGACAATGATATCAAGTGTTATGTGTTTGCATGTAATATATAAATAAATTATAATGCAAACAAAATAAGGTCCCCCTAAATCATACGTATTTGAAATTTTTACATTATTATAAGAAATAAGTCATAGGTAGACGAGGTAGTTGATATCTTATTTAACGTAACACTTTAAACCGATGTTTCTCAAATTTGGGGCTAAAGATCTGATACTTTCATGACAAACTATTTGTACTTTGAATTTTACATATATTTTATATAGCAAACGTATCTTTAGCTCTTAAATTTTGAACAACGATTTTCAGTCTTACTTTAGAAAACCACGAGAAAAAACAAAATTAAATACACAAATTATTTTTAGCGTGATGACAATACAGAATTTGGGACTTACTGGCTTGAATAAACATTGTTTCATATATACTAAATTAATACACACGAGTGTAAGTTTATAGTTCATCGTGTATAAAGTGAAAGATGATTTTTTAATGGTCAATTATCTAGTGTCTACACGTTTAAACTTCGGTCTCTGAAATTTAATATATATTTTCAAATATCCTCAACAAATATCAGCCCGCACGCAAATGTATCATTGCTTTTCGATTCAGTTTCCTTCGTACTATTCTTTCATCTTAAATTTGCAAGTGGCTCACGAGAAGAATATCGAGAGCTGTATTTATTCGCGTCATATGTTGTAATCGATTTCGCTTCTCGAAATAATAAAGTGAAGTTTTTCTTGAAAATTTATTAACATATTATAATATTATATAATATATTATATATATATATATATATATATATATATATACATATTATAATATATTATACATTATCTTCCATCGAGGTTAATGATAATATTTAATCATAATTATTTGCACCGTCCTCTGAATTATCTCGATATTATACAACTAATTTCCAGAATTGCTTTAAAAGCAAAATCGAATAACAATATAAGCAAAATTTTCGGTCTTCGTTCGTTAGAATTTTTTTTTCTTTTACTAAATTTATACATTACGTTTGTGTATATTTTAAATTTATACATTATATGTGTGTGTGTGTGTGTGTGTATGCGTGTGTGTATGTTTATATTTTAAATACAATATGCAATGGACCAATGACAGGATTGGTATCTTATTCATCTCCTATCTTGAGAATTAAATCCATCTTAAATTTATTATAATAATTATATCCTATTTTGTATAGAAGTCGATATGCCTGATCATTTAAACGGCATTCTTGAGTTGTCTTTAACGTTGTAAGCTTATGAATTATATGTACATCGTACATGTAATCAATGTCTTTTGAAATAAAACAAAAACTTTCACAAGTACATATTGCAACGCAACAAATTGAAATACACTATCAAATGAATAAGATACATTAGCCTTCAAAATTCCAAACGCTCGTATAGATTTGTTTCCATTTTCACAATTTTGATTACCTAATCTTTATATGTACATACATAGATAAAATCATGTAAATGAGAAATCATTTTCTCATTGAAGTTTGTGCAATGTTCAACGGCCGATGCATTAAGTAAATGCACGCAACTTCGGCAACCGAATATTTAATGAAAAGTCTTCTTTTCGTAAAATAATTATATACGATATATCATCGTATATGATAAAACAAATACATGTCTCGATACCTTCGTCTAATATACATCGTAAATAAATTGAGTCACATAATTTCCCTTTCTCAATATTGACACAATTTGTATCCCCAATAAAATATAAACTATAAACTATGTCAAAAATATATGAATTTAGATTTGGTGAAGAATACGTGTAAATCATAATCATCTATCTCAGTAAATATACACTTTGTCCATATCTTTGAAAAAATAAAATAATACATAGATAAAGCAAGTTTATACATTTTAATCCAGACTTATTAGAGTAAATAAGTGCTATTTTGTTTGTTTTTTTTTTGTTTTTTCTTTTTTAAAGAAAGGAATATAATATGTTTAAGTGGCTAAATTATACTTTGACACCACCATAATTAATATGATCCTCTTCATTTTTTATAACAATGAATTATATTAGCAAATTCACTGACATAAATGATTCAAAAATAAACTACAATTAAAACGTTACGTCTCCAGCCATAAGATTCTTTCTTTTATGAATCCATAGATTCAATAACAGGACAAGGATTTACAGTTGAGGGCACTTTTTTTCTCTGCCTGTTTTTATAGGCGCTGGACCATTTCATATGCTATTTTTTTAAACAGCAAGGATTCAGCATAATGTACAGATATTGTACTTCTAAATCTACCGATCCATAACTTGGAGATCGATAATTCACGGATTGTTTTCATTCTCTGGCACTCTATTTTCATCTGTTTTCATTTTATAGAGTACGTTATAAGCCCCAGATATATATATTTGTACATAGCTATCATATCCAATGGAAAGTGTACATTGAACTCAACTGAATCACGTACAGTTCACTCACAACATCAAAAATAGACTATTGCAAGAGTGCATTAGCATGTGACACCCTGTAGATAGTTATTACTCAACCAAGGTACCATTTCTCCATATACATTCCGTGACTTTCTTCTCCTGTAGGAATCTGAAACGTAGACGATATGTACAAATTTTGTATGATATCACAATGTCACTCTTATAAGTCTCCGAGTCTTTTTTTTCGTTTAAACGAAACGCGACTTGCCGCATCGTTATATAAATTGTTGATCCCACATTGTTGGACTATAATATAATGCAGCATCTGATAGATAATATGATCATATATATTACATTATAAATCGATCGCAATTTTTAAAGAGTGTACTACGTGTACATATTGCCTACGATGCAGATTCTGTTCCAGATGTAATACAGGAAATACAGTAAGTAAATTATGTTAATTTTATGCTCGTCCGCGTGGCTTTTTTCGAGAAGCAACTTCTTCAGTCGACGCAATACCTGTGGTTGCAGCCATACGCTTTGGACGACCTGTTGTTTTGTTGCTTTGTTGAGTGTTTTGTGCAGATGCTAAAAATTAAATTGACAGTTTCAGAAAAAAATTGTATGTCAGATATATTAAAATCATAGAGATGACATTAAAGTCAAAATTTTCTTACCACGTAGCTTTGTCCTTGAAACTCCACTCGTATTATTATTATTCTGTTGTTTTGTGCTCTTTTTATTTTCACTTTTTCTAACATCAGTATTATTTTTAGTTGCATCTACTGATATTGTAGATGCAGTTACTGTAGTTGTAGTAGTAGTAGTAGTAATTGTACTACTATTGGTAGTAGCAACAGTAGTTTCATTCCCAGACTTCGTATTTCTGTTCAATGCTCTTTCTGCTCTACTAGATCCTTTTGCAACAGATTTTGCGATTGCCAAACTTTTGTTAACAGTTCGTTTTTTAGAGCGATTTGATTTAGGTGATTTTTTCCCTAATTCTTCTTCAGTAGCACCATCTTCAAATAAGCTTTCAGCTCGTTTTGATTTCTTACGTAAACTTTGCTTTTGTTTATGCAAGTTGTGACCTTTTCTTTTCTTTAATTGTGATTCATCTTTATAAAGCGAAAGGTCAACTGTGGATAAGATATTAATATTCAAATTTTATGAAATATATTTATAAAATTTCAAAAATATAAATAAACAATTAATATCAAAGTAGAATTTTACCGAGTTTAAAATGGAATCATATTAAAACTGAATAAAAAAAAAATTTTAATAAAATCAATTATATTTTAGGACTTTTTTTTTGTAAAAGCAGCATAAAAAAATACTAACGTCCATCTGGGTGTTCTTCCGTTACTCGAGGTTTTTCAGATACACCAGCTTCAACATCAATTGCTCTTTTTAAAATATTTTCTGTACGTAATAATTCAATTTTGGTTAGCTGGAATTTATTTTTATCAATTTTGTTTAAATTTAAATTTGTTAATATACAATCAAAATCTGAAAAAGAAAACAGTAAATAAATATAGTTTGCATCATATAATGCAATCAATATTACAAAATATAAGACAAATATATTTAAAATTTAATGACTATCATTTATAATAGCTTTGCGTAAGATTACCTATGTAATCATAAAAGTCTGGTGAATATATTTCTCCATTATTTTTATCTTGAGAAAGCCAACGTATACGAATTTTCCTGCTAGATTTATATATATTTTGCATTGCTTGACAAACATAAAAGCTTCCTTCTGCATTTCTCACAGCCAAAAATTCATTTCTAATAATGAATATCAATAAAAGTTATTAGTACCATTAATTTTGTTTATATTTATATTTAAAACTAATATAAATTATTATATTTCTGAATGAAAATTTATAGAATTCAAACTTTTTATTATTATTCATCATTACATCATATTTTTAAAAAATGTCGTATGTTTCATACTTACTTATAAAATACTATAAGTTTGTCATCGGAAGCTTTTGACGGTGGAGGTTTGTTTAAATTTTTTACAAGTAGTGCAATTTCTGGCAAGGGACTTTGATAAGGCTGTGTTTGAATTCTATTTCTTTTTGGTTTGCTTGCTCCATCTGAAGTTGCTGATGTTCCTTTTAAATCTTTCAATTCTCTAGACTTTCTTTTATTTGCTTTTGGTGAAGTGGTGACCTTTGTTTCAACTTTTGGTGGATTATTTGTTTGTGGCAATGCAGAACTTTCTGATGTAAGTTTCATACTTTGAGTTATAGTTTTTGTTTTCTGACTGTCAGGTTTTACTGATCCATCTTCTGATTTGTGCGATGATAATTTTGTTTGTAAAGTTGTATTAATCTGAATTCCATCAGATTCTTTTGAACCATTATTTACAGAAGTCTTCTTTTCCTCAACTTTATTTTGCAATTGTGGACATAATGCTAAAGTAATGTAAGTAAAAATATAGATATATATTGTGTTTATATTTACACACATTATAATGTTAATGAATTCAACAAATATTTTGAAAATATCTGTGCAACAATGAAATACATTCAATGAACAAAATATGAATTGACACTTAAATTAATACGAAATTTATTGCAGTTTTACTAACCAGGGAAATCTAAATTAATAGATGTCATCTCTTGTTCTGTTTGAACTTCTCTTTGCGAATCTTGCGTAGGATTATCTGGACTTAAATTATTATTTCTGTTAGATTCGCTCTGTTTCATAGAAAAAGACACATTTTGTTCTGTTTCAGTTTTTATAATCTCTACTCCATTAGGAATTAATTTATCCAAGTCTGGTTCCTTTTCAGAATTGCTGCTCACATAAGGTGGCGTTTGATATACAGAAGGTCTATGATCTTGTACTAAGCTCAAAGGTTGACTGGGTTGAGGTGGTTGTAATGTAACATAGCTTAATCCACTTCCTGGTAAAGGCTTCATAGATCCTGGTTCTGATCCTGATACGACTTTTTGTGCCATTGCAGTCATAGGAAGAATAGAATGACTGGTAGAAGTTGGAGAGGTACCAACTCCAGGTATCGTTGATTTCAAGGCCGATGCACTCATTTTTCACTGATTAAATACGTCTTTCTAAATACTTATAAAAAAATCAGAATCAATTAATCGAAATCATTGTATATATGTATATATGTATATTTTATACATATGTAAAAATATTAAAAAATAAATGTATATATACGAGTATAATTTTTACAGAACTATCAACATATAATTATTGTTCGGTTGTATGTTGGTATTAATTAATTATTAAAATATCAAAAGAATATTAAGCATAATTTAATAAAGTGGTGCTAATATTTTAACAATATAAACAGTGATTTATTTTTCACAGTTTGCTTATTGAAGTCAGTGCAATAACAAACACATAAGATAGAGCAAATCCATATGATAATTAAAAAAAAAAGCAAAGAAGCGAGACAAGTACAAAAAGAAAACATTGTACGAAGTAGGAAGAAAACGAGGGAGAATCTCAGGAAGAATAGAGGCACAGAAGGTGGCTGAAGAGGGAGGGGGTAATTAGAGGAGTAAACATAAACACGAAGGAAACCTTCAATGGATCGAAATTTTATCAATATTTGAACAATCAACAGCGTATTTTCCATATAAAAGATTAATATGCAATTACCTCGACGTTATCACGTCCTGAATATGGGTATATATTCCTTTGCTAAACTTGCACGGATAGTTGATCACTGCGCGTTAACACACGGTTAACTCATTTTCCCACACACTTTCTTCAACGCGTGAACGCTTTTTCTCAGCTAACATTTCATTTGGCGTATGCGTAGCATACTCGATTTATCAAAGATATCCACTTAACTTACCAAATTCTACAAAACAAAATGATAAAGGCTTGCGCGCTATAGAAAGCCGTGATTTTACCCGCACGAAAAAAACAGGAATGCCAGACGTTAGATGGCGTCGGTTCTTGGACGCCATGTGTGGCGCAAACTTGGTTTCATATTCATTCTGATTGGTTCTAAGGCGATCGCTCAAAATCTCTTTTATTCTAATTCCATTAGAATATGAAAATTGCATGCAACTATTTTCATGTTATTTATTTGCTCATACGAATACACAATGAAAATTTTATCGAACTGTCCTTTTTTTACTGAAAAAAAAAATTACTAAACTTTTACTAACATTTTTGTTTTAAAAAATCTCATGCCTTCAGAGAAAATCAAATATTTAGAATGAGAATTATACATAAGATAGTAAGTCAATTGTGAATTAATGGCTTGCGAATTGTTTTTAAAGGTTTATGTAATTTATTGTGTCATATGTATGGACTTAAATCCTTAAACGAAAATTTCGTTATTTTACTATATTCGTTATTTACGTCATTTCATTATTAATTACTTCGAAAAAATTGAAATATATTAAGCGTTCTTTTTAAAGTAATACCTTAAATTATAATGTTAATATATATCATAATCGAATTAATAATTTCATGTGAAAATACGATCATCATCTGCACATGTATTCTTTTTTAACAATAAAACAATAACAACTGTAAATAATATATATAATTCACTTCTTTACTCTTTCATTTAAGACAGACGTATATTATTTTTACGTAAGATTGAAAATGACCTTAATTTATAACATACTGAAGTGATACTATAAAATTAAAAATACTATTGTAAATTATTTATAAATATAATATAAAAATATCTTTACCGATATAAATATGTATAAATTATAAATTTTACAGTTTAATCCATCACGAATGAGTTAGGATCCATGGAAGAAGTTATCTCAAAAGCAGGCCATATTTAATAACACATACATGTAAATTTTACATTAAATTTTACAGATTCGAAACATCATTTTTGTTTTTTTATTTTTTACGCGATTATTTAACTTTAAATAAAATTTTGTAATCTAAAATCTGAAACGACCATGTATGATGTTCGGTTACATCAGCGCAAACTATATAAAAATATGTCCGTGAAATCAACACAAGCAACGTACATATCAAAGTAGAAATGAACTTTAGACCATTTACTGAGTAGCTGAACGAAGTATTAACCAAATAATCGAACTGTATACGTAAGAAGTTGAATAGTGAATAGTGAACGTATTAATAGATATTACAGAAAGAAATTAATTATAACTTTTAGTTGTATAATTTATCGATCTGTTTATCAGTTAATAATGACACGTGCACTTGTAGGTGTTAAGAGAGTTATCGATTATGCAGTTAAGGTAGCTATCATTAACATAATAAAAAAATAAAAAAAATGGAAATAAAGATTATAATAACTTTAATTGATCAGTGATAAATATCATAAATTTAAGTAATATTATTTAAGAAATATATCATTTTAAATATTATCAATTATAGATCACTTCTTTTTATTTGATTATTTATTTTTAGATTCGCGTCAAACCAGATAAAAGAGGTGTTGTAACAGATGGAGTAAAACATTCGATGAACCCTTTTGATGAAATTGCAATTGAAGAGGCAGTACGTATGAAAGAAAAGAAATTAATAGAGGAGGTCATTGCAGTTTCATGTGGTCCTTCACAATCTCAAGATGTAATAAGAACTGCACTTGCAATGGGTGCTGATAAGGGAATTCACGTTGAAGTATCCGGACCTGAATATGAAACTTTGCAACCTGTTCACGTTTCTAAAATTTTCGCCAAATTAGCTCAGCAGGAAAAAGCAGATTTGATTATTGTTGGAAAACAAGCAATAGATGATGATAGTAATCAAACTGCACAAATGATTGGAGGTATTTTGGATTGGTCAACTGGAACATTTTGTAGCAAGGTAAACCAATTGAGTTAAAACCTCGAACAATAGTATTAAAAAGCATTTTCTATAAAATAATATTAAAATTCATTAATGTAATTTGATTTCGTTATTTTGAAACAGATTGAAAAAAATGATAGTGAACTAACAGTAACGCGTGAAGTTGATGGAGGTTTAGAGGTAGTTAAAATAAAAATGCCAGCAGTTTTAAGTGCTGATTTACGACTTAACGAGCCACGATATGCTACATTGCCAAATATTATGAAAGCTAAGAAAAAACCAATTAAAAAATTAACAGCAAAAGATCTTGGTGTAGATACTTCAGCGAGAATTGAAATTTTGTCTGTTGAAGAACCACAAGTCAGACAAGCTGGAGTTATTTTACCAGATGTTGATACGTTAATTGCAAAATTAAAGGAAAGTGGACATGTATAATTATACTGTTATTGAAAAATATTGTTAAAACTATTTCATGTTGTTTTACATTTATTATACTTTTTACTAAACTTCAGTTATATAGAAAAATTTTTTATATAATATATTTGAATAAACTTTCTGCAATGAATAAATTAATAGGCCCCTTCATGTGATATAATTGGTTTGTAATGAAATAACATTTTATATATTTCTTTGGTAAATAACATTATTTTTTTACATTGATTTTGTACTTCTACATCTTCACACATTATTCGTGTCAACTATTATTTTATAGGTTTATGCAATGTGTGGAAAGATTTTATTTACTGATTTCGTACACATAGATTTTTTTGTAACAATAAAGTAAATCTTTACCAAACATAGTAGTAACAAATCCTAAATCTGATTATATTTAATTTTATATACTTCTGTATATGTAATAATACATTCAAAATACACGCAGATATAAACATTTGAATAAATAATATATTAACAAAATAATCACATAAACTTTACAAATTATAATTACAGCAAGTCATAGCGTAAAGAATTTCAAAATTTCATGATCTAAATACATTTTCAAAAATTGTGAATGTACTATTATTTTTCTGGCAAAGGTTATAAATACTACACGTTGTTTTATTAAATTCCTAAATCCAGTACGAAATCTATAGAGAATATATCTTTTTCAAAATATTAATTCATACATTCTTTTTAAAAATGTACTACTTGGTCTACTTTTGTGAAAAAAGTAGAATTAGAAAAGTCAATACCCGTATTTATCATCCTACAAATGTTAACTATTTTAAACATTGAATAGACGACTGGCATATTTTATAGTACATTATAAATAACCCAACCCAGAAAATAATCTTTTTAATAACTTTCTCTCTTTTTAATATGCTTCATATGCATAACTAAAATGTTACAAAAATTCATTCTGTACAATAGTCTTTTATGATTAAGCTTTAATATTTTAGAAAGGAGAAAAACTGTATTTAAAAATTAATTATTTTTTACAATAATACTTTCCAATCAAATCTGGTATTACTGGTATGGGTTATAGGAGGAAAAGGAGGTGGATGAAGTTGCCAACCATCCAATCCTTCACGTGCTGTTAAGCATGCTAAATATGGTACTCTTTGTGCTAATCTCGTAACTTCGGAAGCTGGTGGCACTCTTCCACCTGTTAATTGTCTGGTACAAGCTGCCAAAGAAGCAGCATGAGCTACTATTAAAATATTTCCTACTGTATTTTCAATAATTCGTTTGATTAATTCATAACTTCGTTCATAATACTGGGCTGCGTTTTCTTTCAATGGAAGATCTTTTGCTTTAATAATTGGATCATAATTTTTGTCTATGTTAAAACCTGCTGTTATTAATTCTTCAGATGTCATCCAAATGGGAACACCATTTGGATACCATGCTAACCACTCTATAAGACCCGGTTCTATTTTCATTGGAATGTTTAAATCTAATCCTTTTAAAATATGAGCTAACGTCTGTATACATCTCAACGAAGGAGATGTAAAAGCCACGTCTATTTTAATACTAGACGATTTCATAGCTTCTCCTACCAAACTTGCTTGCACTTCACCGACAGTTGTTAAAGGACTATCATTTCGAAAGTCTTGTATATTTCTTGATGGTATTTCCTTTGGCATATTCAAGTCTCTACGAACATAGGATCCATTTGATTCAAAACAATAACGGATCCATGCTCCAAATGTAAAATCTACTCTTTCTCCATGGCGGCATATAAAAATTTGTCTTGAGGAACTTAGAGGTACTTCAGAAACTTCAATCTATATATATAGAGAGATAAAATAAAAAAAATTAAAATTAGAATTTTTATGCGAAATTAGAATAAATTATTAATATTGTTTACTGGTTCAGTAGTTGTTGCTACTCCATCAGGACTGTCTATGGAATCACTTGATAACAATATTGGTGGTTTACGAGTTAAAGGTATTTCTTCTTTCTGTAGAATTTCATTTTTATTGTCAGTAATTTGTATAGTAGTATGTAAAGTCCATGAATCTGATTCAGCTGTACGTTTTGTATGATTCAAAGGTAAATGGCCTGAAATACCAGTTAACCAAGAGATACCTTCAATCCAACCATCTGTAGATATACTACATGCCCCTTCTGGAATGTAAATGTAATCTCCGACTCTCAATTCTAATTCGTCATGTTCTCTAGGCATGTGAGGATGTGTCACTTTATGTACATGTGCATTTTGTAGCCTAGAATCTCTGGAATATAATCTGAGTTCCCAATTAGTTGGACAAGTGAGTGTTAGTTTCTCTACCATTAAACGCAATTGTTGATATAAATTACTAGGAAACTGATAGGCCAATGTCAAATGTAAAGATTTTATTTGAGGTTCTGCAGAAATGCCTAAACTTAAAAGTTTGTTTGCATAATGGATGGCAATGTTTTTCAGCCATTCTGCATTTACTTCTTTAACAAACAAACCCATAAAATTAGGAGAAATGTAAGCTTCTAATTCAATATTGTGCGATAACTTATCTTGGTTAACTATATTCTCAAGTACATTTACCAATTCCTCAGTTGATTCATCTGGTGCCTGCAAAAAGTATTTTCGTATTATTTTATGACTTTTATTCATGTGTACAGTTAAGATAATGTCATACTTCAAAAAATGATACGAGAGTTATGTGTGGCATATAATTATGTGCTCCATTCCATACGAGTTCTTTACTCTCTGACCAGAATCTCATAAGTTGCTCTGCTAATTCACCTGTCGGACAAGCGTACAAAACATATTGTCTATGGATGTCAGAATCCAAAGTTGGATCTCTAACATGAGCTACTAGCCAATCAGATGCAAGTTGAACACCTCGATGTCCCGTAGCAGCTAATGCTTTCTCTCTAAAAAACAATACAAAATAATAATTATTTAAATTATTACAAATTGTCCAATAATTTGTCCGATACACTCAGTCACGTTGTTGTGTTACATAATAAGAGTACTTTCATATGAAAGATTATGTACTTTATACAATGATTTACTAGAATAAAAAGAAAGATAACAATAAAACATACTTGTCAAATTTTTATCACAAGCATAGATAATCATGAATCAACAAAAAACAGGAAGAAAACAACAATGATACTTAATGTTTGACAGCTGTTTGTTTACACTGCATTATATGAATGCATTATAATCGCATGTACTTATTCATAGAACAACAAAGAGATATCGATACTCTTTTACAATCGTATTATAATACTCACGCTCGATGTTTCGGGAAACCTAATTGTAACAGCGTCTGCAACGGAGTTAAATGTTGTTTTAAAATTTTCGTTGGAGTTGGATTTTTGCGTGGCGGTAACGTCGCCATGACGGTACATTACACCCTGACTTGCTGCCAACATTATTCAAAGGAATGCTCAATATGTTTTTATATCGAATCGAATCTCCGATTCGATTTTGTGATTTAAATCTTTGGATTTTATCAACATTTTCATTTTTAAAATATTATCATTTAACGGAATTCAAAATCTTGAAACAAAGCCATTATTATTAATTAACAATGTGTTTTTTTTAAAATGGCAAAAACTTACTGTTACTTTCTTTTACTTAGAAGTTAATGTTATGTAATTGTAATTGTATAATGAAATATTATGTAAATATCAAATACAGACTGGAATTGCTTACATTTTCGAGTGATATTGATGATCAATAATTAACGAAAAATAGAATTGTTTATCTTAGTTTTTAATTTTATTTTATATGTACGTTGTACTGTGTTGATGTTTAGTGTTCTTATTTATTGTTCTTTGCGAATATGTAAGTTGATGTAGTATTTGTTTAGTGTTGTGTTTAAGTTTATCAATATTCGTATATATTATATAATCATTTTAGAATTAAATTAATTGAAATCTTATGAAAAATATAAGAAAGAAACAATTAAAATACATATAAAATAAGTAAATAAATATTAAATGTATCTATTTATGTGGATTGTCCACGTAAATTATATAAAATTTAAATTATATAGTAATTAATTCGCAATTTAAAAAAAGTTAAATTGTAATTTCAATAATTATATTTCATTTCTTCATATTCGACGCATACTTCATAACAATTTTAACAATGCTACACAATTGGTACATTACGTAAAGTTAGTATAAAAAACAGCGATATGTTTATATATGTTATATATGTTCATTCGTTACAAACATTTTTCATGCTGTAATATAACAGTAAAGAAGTAATAAAAAAAATTTTATTTTAACAATTTACATAACCGAGGGTTGTTGGAATTTCATTATAATTATAATTATTATTATTATTATTACAAAAATAATTATTTGTCGTATACCTGTATAATTGATGATTTTGTTTGATTTTTCATCATAGACATACTTTTTCCGTAATTTTAATAATACTTGCAGTATAATTTATGTCAACCAACCCAACCACTTTACTACGTATTTTTACTACATATTTTTCAAACAATGTTTTATCTTGCAATGAAATTATTACAATAAGTGTACAAAAGTTGTGCAACAAATATTCAAGTTTAACGATTATTCATCATAAATTAATGATTATGTTTCGTAGAGCTTGTAAAAATAGACAAGATACTCTAAAATTATTAATAGACATATAAGGATTTAGGAATTTAAATAAATTTAAATAAATTATTATAAACATCGATTAAGTATTATGCCTGTATTTATATCTGGAATATATATATATATAAATATTTAAGAAATTCAATATCTTATACTGATACTTTTCTTGATAAAATTATATAAAATATTTGCAATTCTCAAAATTTCTTTATTCATATGAAAATTATAAAATTCCAGAAAAATGTAAACAACCCTCGCAGCGTATATTACATAAATATATATGCATACGCATTGTATATAAAATAGAACGCATTTAACTTTTTAATTCGTCGAAGGTAGAGAATGTTGGTTCGCAACGGGTATACGAAACATTCGAATTTCTCTATTATTATACAAATTACATTTCGCTCAAATTATGGCCATCGGATTTTTCGAGGTATTGTACTTTATAAGATTTATAAGATGTTATTCGCAAGTTACTTTCCACTTTTTGAAAACTTAATTGCTCGTCTTCAGAACATAACATCTCAACATAACAACCAATGATTATATATTATTATCGTAAAATTTTGTAATTTTACTGCATTGAATGTAGAGAAATATAAACGATAAAGAAGTAAAGGACACTCGTTAGACGTAGATAACAATAATGCACAAAAATAAAGTATTTTTTCAAGTATTCTTTCATTCAAACATTAATCCATCTTTCTTTAGCACTTGGATAAGGTTTCATTATAATTACACATGTACATTCAAATTATTTCGTTCCATTATTATTATATCATACTTGCTTTGTGAACAATTTATAAATACTTTAATTACTATAAATATTATTATCATTCTCGAATATCGGGAGGAAAAAGGGGGGAAGGATTACGGACTACAATCATTTTGTAATATAGTATAGTGCGGCATTAAAAAGTATGCGAATGCAAAAATTATTCGAAATTATTTCTCATTCTCGCTGTTTTTCTTTTCTAACTTCACAATTATGCAATGCAAGATTTACATTTGAAGAAGTTAATGTATATCCTGTGCAGATGCGTTTAAGATTCCTTATTACAGGAGAAAATTATTTACGATAGTTATTCGTAAGTCGTGCAATTATTGCTCGCGGAAGCATATTATGAACAAACTGTTGTATGGAGACAGAATATTTAATTGCCGATTGATAGAATGACAAAATCAATTATTCATAAAATATATGCAACTATTCATTTTATGAGTGTTTACAATGCAAATTTGACATATTATTTATTTATATTAAAATCAATATATTTAAGAAGTGAAGTTCAATAAAAAAAAATTTTTTAATTGATAATTATTTATTCATGTAGATTTTGACGATATAAAACTATATTTATTACTATTTATTACTGAATATCAGATAAAATGATCAAGAAAGATGAAAAGAAATCGAATTTCCGTTATTACCTATTTTTAAGTAAGCCCTATTTTTATTATATTTTTACCTATTTTTAATTTTAATCAATAACAAGACGAAGTAAGAAAAGAAATGCCTGAATTCTGTTGTATAATTCATTTGACTAGGTCAGTGCTGAAAATTTGGAAAAATATAAGATAAAGTCTGATGTTTCCAAGATATTTATGATAAATGCACAATATAAAATAACGATATATTTTTAGATAAGAGTGTATGGATTTTGGCATAAGAATTTTTTACATTATCTCACGGATCGTACTATCGTTTATATCATAAACCTCTCTCATTCTTATGGCAGTCCATACAACGTATTCATTGCTCAAAGCAATTTTAGAATAATTTTAAACAATAATAAAATGTAACGATAATAAAATATTTCGCTTAAGATAGAAAATTATTTTTATGAAAATAAATTTTAGAAAGTTCTTCGATTAAATTTAAATTAAATTAAAAATTTTATTAAAATTTTTATCAGATGTTAAGCTTTTATTTATTATTTTTGATAAAATAATTTTACTACATCCTCGAATTGTTTTGAGCAATGTTACAATACAGAAATTAAATGCTAGTTTGTGTTTTATTGCACATTTTAATGACTAGCTATAATATGATCTTTTGACTAGCACTATTTAATAAGAAAAGATAGAAGTAGAGAAATTCGTAATACATTTATATTAAGTTTAAAAAATTCATTTTAACGAGCATATAGTACTTATAAATGTAATATCAAGTTTCTTTCTAGAACTTTTTCCTTCTAATCCTCTAGGAAGGCACTATCAAATAATACCAGTTATACATAAATACATAAAAAATTCGATAATTTTTAAAAAAGTACATTTTCATTTCATTCTCTTTCCAAATCACGCTCTTTCTAATTTTCCTTTTCAATAAACAGGTACCTTTTCAGAATATTCGGCATACTTTCGTGACTTGACAATTTAAATAACTCTCTAAATAACATCGACGAAATTTACAATTTTCAGAAGCAAAAACAAATTCACACTAAAAGAAAGCGTTTTCATTTTTAAGATCGATTAATGAAGCAAAAGAAAGCAAATTGTTCTGGCAAGCTTGACAATGTTCCTCGCGTGTCGATAGTACTATCCGTGTAAAAGTTGTAATTCGTAGTTGTATTGTAAAAAAATACAAATTCTTCGCGTGTTATCTATCACAAGCTGATAATTTATTTCCATATCGTGTAAAAAATAGAGAGATTATTGAATGATTAAAAATACTGTTAAATCAACTTGGTTGACATAATAATGCATGCTTATCACTGTTTTATGGTTAATGATTAAACACGATAATTGTATAATTCTTTAATCGTATTGTTCTTTGTTAAAAAACGGTTGTAACACGGCTGCCAACACTATCACTGACCAATTGAGCGATTCGATTAATTAACCGATTATCAATCTCGAGACGTCATTGTCGCCTTTACAGTCAGTCTATGACTGATTCACGAGTTCAACAAATTCAAATGATTTTTATGTAGTTCTCGATATCATCGCGTTATTTCTCGAGGAATCATTATGCGGATAAGATAATAAATAATTATAATTCGAATGAACCAAAAAGGTTTTTGGCTAATCACACTTCCGTTGTTAAAAAATATATCAAATACGTTCTTCTCTGTACTTCAAAGAAACGATAACGCCAGCTTATAGATTATTTTTAGAAGCACCCTGTACGATTGAGGAATCATCGTCGTCATACGATTTTCGATATCTTTCTTTCTTTTTTTTTTTATAACTTTCTCGAAATACTTCTCGAACAACCATACAAACTTGTATTTCCTAGGATAAGAATTATCGTAACAAATTCGCCGCAGTCGAATGGCACCACTTCGAGTTGCAAGTTTTTTTGTAACTAATATAATTCATGTTGCGAAAGCTCGAAAAATTAAAAATCACAAGATTCAAATTCGTTGTTGTATAATTATAACACAACTGGTACATAGAATGTATCAATAACTTTTTTTATTATTATACTTTTTATTAAAGAGTCGTAATTACTACACTCGAACTCGGCCGATCAACCCCACGATCAAATCAAACTTTCTTTACATGTTTAATGTTGAAAAATATCGAATTCTCTCCTTCCTATTAACAATCTGTGGAACGCTAAATACCTCGAAAGATGGTGAATTCTACGAGTACAGTGTAAACAGTTACATCGTGGAACAATTATCGGGCAGACTAGTATTGCACGAATATCGACTAAACGTCGACCAACGAAACCCAGCATCAATCAAAACTATGTCAATGTGCAATGATAATTTCACACCATGGTCAATCGTGAATCAACACTCATTGACGCATATAAAACCGCATGCAAAGATCCATTCAAACTTGCAATTCGATTTATTTATTTTTGTACAGTTCTTCGTAAAATAACGTTGCACTCGATGATTCCTAAAAATTTATCATCAAACAAACACCACGGACAATGAGATAAGCACTTCCGCATCGAAACGCGTTACCGTCGCGAGCGCAAGATGATAGATTCTCGGCAAGAATCCACGATTTCCCAAAGTACAAAACAGCAAATCGTGTTACAATTCATCAACAAATTCTAGCAGCGAGTATCGATATTATCGCAGAGAAATCGACCGTTTCGGTCGTCAGATCGATCGTCGGATCAATCTAAACGAACGACCGAAGCAGCTCGTCTCGTTTTCGCTGAAGAGAAAATACGTTCAGCGCGAGATTTTCGAGTTTTCGTGTTGTACGTGTGACGGTTCACTCTGGTCTCCTTTGGCGAATCGAAACGATCGGTTGGCAAAAAGATGGCCCGTTCAATCTCGTGGATGAAGTCTTTCGTCGCGTCGGCGAGCGACAAGCTTCGAGGAGGTTATTTCTTTCTTTCTGTTTTTTTCTTTTCTCATCTTTTTTTCCTAATCGAGGCTCGATCAGCGATATTATCACTCACGATCTTTGCTCAGGTCCGATGGTAGCTCGCAGCTGGACGTGGTCGTTGTCGTTGTCGATCGCGGCGACAGATTCATCCTGGATGTAACCGGAAGTGACAAGCCGGCGGCACTCATCGCGACGTTCAGCGGTATCGTGATGAACGGCTGATTACTCTGCGTCGAGTTAACCGTGCCTGCGAAACAATGCCAAAATACCTCTACTTGGGGAAACAGGAAGAAGGACGGGGACGTGTTCCGCGTCGGACCAACGTCCGTTGGAGTTGCGCGAACCTCGAGCGCAACCCTCGAGAGAACAAGGTGTCGGTTTCCATCTGGCTGAGTTTTCGTTTCGTTTCGTAACGCTCGGCTATTGGAAGGATGACTGGATGTATGCTTTTTTTGGGGGGGGGGCGGGCGGGGGAGGAGATCGATTCCAGGGGATGATCATGGTTTCTCACCTCCTTCTTGAGAGATTTGCATTGGCTGACCATTTTGTCCGATACCAAGTAGAACCCCTGGAGTCGGTGAGTAAATTACCGTCTGAGGCATCTGGTACATTATACCTGCGCAGAATCATGGTCGTTCTCTCGTGAAATGATAAGTCAATCGATCGGCTTTACGATGAATAAATCTATCCGTCGATCACCATGCAATTTAATCCTTGTGCGAGCAATCAAACTTCTGCGAATATTCAACATGTACAAGTGGAAGGAACTCCAATAATTTTTTCCATAAATTTCGACGTGAAAATCATCAAAGAACGGAATTTATCTGAATGGCTGATTGCCCATGCTATGATTAACATTGAATTTAACACATGAACAAGTGGTTAGAATCGATAAATGGATGTTCTTAATTGTTGCGTTATGCTTGATGTTTCCATCGGATATGATATGCGATGATAACATGTAGTTGCTCGATATAAATTTCATCTTGATTCAATTGATTACTTTCTTATTTATGGAGAAAGAATGAAACAAGATGGTACAACGAATTCACCGCTGATCGTCTGCTTTTTGGGTTTCTTTCACTACTTAAATCGATCGGCCTCGTATCGTAAGCCGAAATCATTGCTAAAAATATTGTACATCCACGTGAGATGTAAATAAAATAAAAGACGATATAAAGCGGCGTTTAATATGATATGAAACGTACAGAAACGTACAAGTCGTTATTAGATCTTTACAAATGTAAATTAATGTATTTCTATATTTATATTTCAATATCTATCTCTTTCGTATCTTGCAATCACTCACGAAGGTTTTCATATACATATATAAAAAGATCACTTATAAATTATACGGCATATGCATTCTGACTAACACAAGACCTGTTTTAGAAGAAACTTGATAGTATCAACAAATATGATCTCTGGTCTCTAATTATGCAATGCAATTTAGTTCAAACATCTACATCTTATTATAAAATAATTATTCTTGTTACAATAAACGTGTTATTAGACGACTTGATAAAAATTGAATTTTAATGAGATCTTGTAGAAACTGGCAGTTTCTACACGTGAATAAATATACTATTTAAATCTTATTTTATCCTAGTTTCAATATTCCTTCTTAAAATAAACTAAAAGAAGAATTTAGCGAAACGGTAGCAAAACATAGAAGAGAAAAAAAAAAATCTCAAGTCGTCCGATCGAGGTCCGATCGAGGAGTAAGGGATCGCTGATCGCGTCGCGCGGAGATATGAACGCGTGGCGAGTTATCAAAATTCCGGCGGGGAACAATGGAAAGGCGAAAAAGAAAAAAAAAAAAAAAAGAAAAAGAACGTACGTCATGCTGGCGATCGGTAAGTCGGATGGCATCCACTCCATATATTAGCATCGATATTTATGTGTACACCTGCATCGGAGCGCGGCTTTCGACCGGATCTTACTTCCCAGTTAGGCAGCGCGTCGTTGTCTTAGTTTGGTCATCGCGGCCCGTACAACTCCTTATGTACTCCCCTACACGGATAACCTCGTCATCGCTCGCACACTTTTCGCATTTTAAGTGTCCTCTTTCCTTTATCTTCTCCCTCTCTTTTCCCCTGTTCTCTCGCTCACTCACACGCGACCGTACGCGTACGCATCATATACGTTTTACCTCTCTGTGATACCATTCTCTCGTTTTCCAACGTTTTTCTCCTCTCCTCTCTTGCTCTCTCTCTCTCTCTCTATCTCTCTATCTCCCTCTCTCCCTCTGTCTGTATCTATTCCCTTCTCTGTCCGTCGACCTACCTGACTGATTGGATTGCACACGTTTGCCTCTGCTCGACTATCTACAGCCTGGCTCTAACGATTTTCCACGCCATGGCTTTTACCGCTTGCTACTTAGTTCGCGGCTCGCGACTCCTGCTACGCCCACGGGGAAATTCGTTAATTACTCGCCACATATGCGCAGCTCGTATATACGATTGTCTTTCGTACGGGCGGCGAGGTACGGACCAAGATTCGCGGAACGGGGCAGGTGAAATTGTTCTAGCACGACGAAAGGGAGGAAACCACGCTTGGGAGGCATCGACGTTCGATAAGAATCGCTACTTGGATGGAAAAGCTGCGCCCCGCGAGGATACTCCACGTATAAATAAACTCTTTGTTTCAGAGTACACGTACACGGTGTTTCGCGTATATCGTCGTTAGTTTCTTCCGAAAATTTACACGACGAGAAAAGTTTCATTTAGTTGGAAGAATGTTCACAGACGGACGGTTTTCGATACGTATTCTTACCTGAGTGATTTTTCGAGAGATCCTTCGACACAGGAGAATCGCCATCGCTGGTGTCTCCGTCGCTTTCGTTCGCACAAACGTCCGACCTAGGTGAAGTACCGTCTTCCTGGAACAGTGAAATGAAATTGTGTTCGTATTCTGGTATTCTGTGAATTTCTTGCGTAAGTCGTGCAGTCGAATCGAATTTTTAGTATCCATCGAACATCGTTAATCGTGACACATTGGTTGGATTAGAAGCGAAGAAAGAATAACAAATAGAAAAACGAGAAGACACACAGGCCGGCGTGAATCAGATTTTAATTTTGTTTGCATATATTAAGTTTCTCAAGAACGTGTCGCCCTGCTACAAAATTTATGAATCATCGTTACAAGGTTCCTGCCACGTTCCTAGAACTTTATTTCTTTACGTATCTATTATAATTAATATGTCTAACGTAGGATAAATAAATGCCTGCAATTAATCAACGCAAATTAATTAGAAACAAGTCCGACAAGCCAATGTTCGAAGAATCTATTACAAAAAACAGGCCAAAGTCAAAGTTAAACTATCATAGTTCAGAAATTGATCGTTTCGTCCGAGAACAGAACTCTCACGTCGTCGTCGTCGTCGAAAACGATATCAGAATGACGTACGATCTGTATCAGCTCCGTAAATTCCGGATGCCTAACGAGCGATGCGGCGACAAGCAGAAAACAAGGCAGAAGAGTGGAGGAGCATCGCGGCCTGTAAATCGTAGATAACGCCTCGGTAATAATATCGGCGAGCCAATCAAACGGGCAACTAACCAATCAATCAACTGCAGCCTACCAAGCAACTAAGCAGCCAACGAAACAACCAACGAACCAACTTACCTACCTACCTACCTAGCAGGGAGAGATGCGCGAGCTTGTTCGCGCGCCTTATATGGCCATCCGCGCGGCTTCAACTCGTACTCCGCGCTTCCACGGGAGATTCTCACAAATTTACGCAGGACTACGGTTTCCCCGGGTGACTTTCTCTCCCCCGGTCTTACCGCCACCACCGGCGGATAGCGTTTTTTTCCCCCCTAGGCCTCTAACCGCCTGTGCGAGGAACCTATGCGTTTTATACATGCATTTGGACTTGTACGTATGTCGACCGCCGGTCGCGTTCGAGAGAAAGCAAATCGACTACTGGCTGCTACCAGCAGCGCAAGAAGTCGACGCACCTCGAGAGAATTAGGAAGTATTCGTCTCTTGTCCGAGGAATCACCAATTTGGCGAATCGCTCGGTCTCAACGCTCTCGGTTGCAACCTTCGTTGCGGAGGATCGTTTCGAACGATTCCGTGTTACGGTAGAATTCTATTCGATACTTTTTGTTTCGCCAACTACTGAACTTCTGAATCGATCGAATTTGTCTACGAACTGGTGGCAGTTCCGTCGATTAAATTTATTTATTTTAGCTCGTGAATATTTATTGTTCATATCAAAGAAGAAATCGTAAATAATGGAGAGCATCGATGAACTCTACGTTTTCCTCCAGAGTTCGAATAGATCGAATTTTTGAATTATTGAAACTGAAGTTTCCATTAATGATTTCGTCACGACGTGAGTTGATTAGCTGTATTTCTTTTTGGTTAATCGTAAGTCAGTAGCAAACTCGTATACTGGTATACGATCCATGAAACGATTTAGCGATACTAACTTCAAGCGATAGAAGTAATCTTCTACGAATGTCTATGTAATTTCGAAGACTTAACATAATTCGAATTAATTAAAGTACTCTACTTTCGAATCGGTAACTGATCGAGCAACTCGATCACGTTCGCTGTTTTATAAAAGAAAGCTGATACCAAAGAGATAAACGTTCCCGAGAAATCTCGTACAATGATGAAAAAAATGATGTGTCCTTTAGCCTCGGAAATATAAAAAGCAAGGAAAGGGATCTCCAACGCTCTGTAAGGGTTCAACATTCCAAAAGTAGTTGAAACCGAATCAATTAATTAGACTGCTCTACTTTCGAACCAGTCATTCACCAAAGACTTCAATTATATCCGCGCAATGCCGAGATATATCATTTACCACGCACGAGTGGCAAACTTGGGTTCCGAAAGTGCGTTTGAAAGTCGAAAAAAATCTTCAGTTTCAAAAAACCAGATTCTACGACTCGTTTATAAAATATAAAAACAGCCCAAACTGATTTACTTGCGCAGCTCGATTGCCCTTTTCGATCGACGTCAAAACTACGACACTTCCGCGCAAGAAAAAAAAACAAACTTCGGAGTCAAACTACATTCCACCCATGAAACACACGGAAACTAAAAGGGCATTCAACTTTCGCGAAGCATCAAGTTCTCTTTCAAGTTGTGAAACTTGAAAGGTCGACGATCGTGGTTCCATGGTGGATCGCGAAGGATTTCCGAAAGCACAACTAGGAGGGCTGGTTTCGCGACCCTTGTCCGCGTGCAGCAAGCGTTGTGTCGGCGATCACTTCCGAGTCGTATTTGTACCCCCCATTACCACGGGTGTGTATAGAAGGCGCGACAAAAACCGGCATTCCTGATTCTTAAGTTGGACTCTATATAAGTATCTGCCATCGCGAACATTGCCTGTATATGGCGACAACCAGGCTTTGACAAAGGTGACCGTATATGGTATTCTGCTTCCACCTTCCATACCTTCTCTCTCTTTTTCTCCCTCTTTCTTGCTCTCTCCCTCTCTTCCCCCGCCTTCTTTCTCTTTTCCCTTCCATCCGATTGCTCCCCACCTGTTTCTGCCCTTCTCTCTTTTGCCCTGCCAGCCACCAACAGCCGCCTGTTGTCTTCGTCGTCGTTTCCTTAGTGGCCGCGATCCACCAGGGTGCCCTCTTAGCGAAATGCATCATAATCGTTAAGTCGTTAGATCATAAATCGTAGCTTCGAACCCCCGTTGTAAACGTGCTCCGTATCAAACTACCGTTAAGGGAGAGAACTTCCCGGCGTGTCTTTTTTTCCTTTCTTTCTCTCTCTCTCTCTCTTTTTCGTTGTCATTATGATATTACGGTGGACTAAAGTTTCGATCCGGTTTTTAACTACTAATGGGGTGTTTAATGCTTCCCTGATTTTTCTGCCTCTTTTGATCGATCAGTTTCTATTTTTTTTTTCCTTCGTCCATGTAAACATCGTCTTTAACTCTTTCAGATTTATTCGATCAAAGATCTTTCTTTTTTTTTTTTTTTTTAAGTTAGCTTCAACCCCAAGAAAAGGATGTAGAAAACGAAGTCTCATTTCAAGAGAATTAATTAGGTTTCCCTTTGAAAGGAGATTCATGTCTGAAAGAGTTAAATGTTACAAGCAATGCATAGGGAAGCTCAGAAGATTTAATTAAAGTTAAAGTAAAAAAAATTTGTTAAGTAAAAAAAATTCGTTTGCAAATCCACGTGTATCAAGAAACAGACCTACCTTGTGAATAATGTTGAAGAGATGATTGGCAAAATGGAATGTTGTTGATCGATGTATCTTATTTTCAAGCAGATCGGAATACTTTTTTTTTTTACAGCAGTAATCGCAACGTTAATGGCATTATTATTTAATCGTGTATAATTTAACGCATTTTGCGGATTCTAATTCTTAACATACTCTCTTTCTTTCCCATTATCTGTCGCATCGAAGAATGACTATTGTTTTTTGATAATTACAGATTGCTCTTCCAAAGAGAGAAAATAGAAATCTTAAAAAGTAACGGAAAATCCTATCGTGTTATTATTCTTCTATTCGTTTCCGAATGATACAGCTGTTTCTTACGTTATTTACAAAAAACAACAAATTATGTAGCTCTTTAAACTACTTAAATTAGATCTAGTGTCATTAAGTTAGATCTAGCAACTCGTTGATGCTAATAGCGAGAATTATGTTCGCGCGCAGACAAGAAGTAAAAAAAAAAGTATCAAACGATCTCTTTGATAAAATAACAATAAAATCCAAAACATAAATAATATACAGAAACATATTTTTAAAAATCTTATTTCCTGATCTTTGTTTTTTTTTTTTTTTTTTTACTAAATAACAATGTCACTAATCGCAAGAAACCAAAAAAGTTGTTCGATCGAGAGTTAATACCCTCTTTGACAGAGGCCAGTTTCTTTAATCATTTCGACGCAACTCGTTTAACGTTTCACGCGAAACTGTTACCTAATCGTACAGAAATTCCTTTCTTTTTTGTTTTCTACATTTCTTCATCGTTCTGATTGTTATCAACGCGGTATATTCGCGTGGCGAACGACGCGCTAGAATAAAAGGTACAAATTATCAAATCGTCGAGTCGACGAGAGGAGAAGCAATGACAACGGTTATTCTCGCTAAAACAGGCGGGTTTTTATACCTACCTGTTTCACAAACAACTGACATCTCGTGCCAATAATTATTGGCGTATATCGGTTAACTGTATCATTTGACACTGTCATGGGACCGTATCATTAAGCGAAACAATATAATACGTACGTGTAATATAAATATTATCACAGTAATTTACAGTACACTATTTACACATGTGATACATAAAAACTAAGGCACGCCAGCCGTACATTTCGTGATTACCTTGTTGTATTCAGGATTATCATATAATCGTAAAGTTAATTATATTATTTGTACTTTGTGCATCGACGGGAGAGAGACCACGGATAATTATACATTTCTATTTGCATTTGCGATTACTCTCTCTCTCTTTTTTTTCATTTCTCTCTTCCACATTTTTTTTCTCTCTCGTGTTTAATCTCCTTTACTTTTGCGCCTGCACGTTAATGCTCCCGTGTGCTTGTTTACTTTGTGTTTCGTTTCGCGTTTTCACTTTCCTTTCTTCCGATATATAAACGTTTATCTACTTTATCTATCTATCTATCTATCCTCTATATTTTTATATTTATATATTTATATATATATATATATATATATTTATTGGTACCTGTTCTTTCTTTCCAAAAATATTTCAAACAACATAAAAAAAAAAAAGGAAGAGAAGAGAAAACAACACACAACACACAACACACACACACACACACACACACACACACACACACACACACACACGCAAGCATGCATAATGTGCGAAGAGGGAGGAGAATCGAGGTTTTCTCTACTTGAGGAAGAAACTTGAGGGAAAGGTGACCGGGAGAGGGGAGAGAGGGAGGAATAGAGAACAGGTGGGACTCGCCTGGGAATTTAAATTAAAAAAGGTATTTTAAATACTAGCTACTTAATCTACGAAAGAGAAAAAAAAACAAACAAATACTACACATGCCACTTTCAGTACAAACACATTACGGAACAATGTACGATGCACACAACGATATGTATATACACACACACACGCGCGCGCACGTGTGTGTATGATGTTTGTTTGTTTGTGTGTGTGTGTGTGTGTATATTCAATGCGCAACAATGCCAAGCGTGCACCGCCGGGTCTACTGGCTCGGACTCGCACCCACGTACTACGATTTCTCGTTTCTTCGTTGGCCGTTTTTGCGTTTCGTCGCAGGGAAAGGCGAAACGCCTCGACCCGAACGACGTGAGTATTTGAAAAAAATAACGGATGCCTCGATAAGGATCTTTGATGGAAAGAAAAGAAAAAAAGGGAATGCTCGGGGAATGAGATTCGATTTTTCCTTTGATTCCGGCCTCGCCAATCCCATCAACTAGGTACGATATTTGTTGCAAAATAAAGTACGATCGAACGATTTGGAACTGAAGGAATGCCGAGCGCTAATAAGAAATCGTATTTCCTACGATTGTTTTGTCGCACGTCGGTAAAAATACTTAGAACAATTAGAAGAACGATTAAATCAAATATCGAAGCTGAGACGACGACACTGACAGTTCCTGAATTATGTCGAGTAGATTAGTAAGTACTATCAACATATTGCGCGATTAAATGCGAAAGATGGTAATTTATTTTTCAATTGTTCAAATTACGGCTCACCTCCTACAGTTCCACTCGATTCTCGTTGCTCGACGACGATCGATCAACTTACAACGTATATATAGATTTGTAAATAAATAAGAGAGATTCCATCGCCGTAAGAGATAATAATTATAAATACGATTTACGTGGAAAGAATAGAACGAAATAAAATGTACATGTACAAAATACATGGCTCCTCGAGTAATTCATCACATGAGTTACTATCCTAAGTGCACGATCAAGAATTGCCTCTCCATTCTCGTTTTCATCAACGAAAACTTCCATAGATACGTGTGTTCCTATGAATTTTAGGTCCGTTTCGTAAAAAAATCACAACTTGAACGTTGAAGTACGTATCGTAGAAAAAAGTCTTTGGACTTTGATTAATGTATAGATCCAGCCATTAAATTGTCTATTTTCTGAATTCTCTAATAACTTACTTTTCAATCTCGTTTCCACACCACGAGCAATAAACAATGAATGATTGCGGATAAAGTCCTTATCTGTTTCTTTATATATTTCGAACGTTGTTATTTTATAAAATATAAATTTATGATTGTCAAGTCGATCGAAACAAATGAAATTATCAAATTCACGCCAAAATTACAAAATATCTTACTCGGTACTTAATTGTATAAAATTAAATTTAAGTTATAAATATTTCCAGATTTCTATTTCTGAATTAACGTATCTATAAAGATCGTAAATTTCATGATCTCAATTGTTCCTTTAAACTCGAATTGTCGAAAGCTAGGACGTTTGATCTTGGACGACGATCGCTCAGGAAAATTCATCATCGATCATCTTTGTCTCTGTTCACTCGGATAGATCAGAACATCGTAGACATAAATCTCTAAAGTATACATTTACAGTACGCGTCGACTGGACTAGATTTATACGTTGGAAACAGAGCACTGTACGTTTTCTTGCGCTCCGATCGGTTTTCATTGAAAACACCATCACACGCTTCGGCTAACAACATACGTCGCTCGATCGCGATTAATCCTCAAGAATACGTCTAATTTAGGGACTCGTAACAAAAACGACCATCGTTTTAATTCTTTAGATGATGCATTCTAATAGGCACAGGCTATATTCACAAAAACGATCCATCCGTTTACAACTTGATTCAATTAAATATCAATTCTTTCGCGTTAGTGATTATGAAATTTATGTGCGACGAATATTTTGTTTAACAAAACCGGAAACGTATTGACCAGAAATGAAAAGATCAGCGCGTGGATAAGGGTTGTTTTTATTACGAGCTCTTCGATTTTCCAATCTTAAGAAAAACCACTGTTCCGTATAGCATATTTATTATATCGCGAGACAACGAATAATAATCGAACGATAATCTCCCTTAATGTATTAAGTACTGAACAGCTACTACGTTAAGTACTGTACGACCTGATCCCGAGGATGACAGATGTCCTTAGAAACCTTCTCTATTCGTATATACCGAGTTGAAAGAAAAGTTAATTGCCTGAAACTCTTCCCAACGAGCCAGCCGTGGCAAAACATCGTTCTGATTGTCGTTAACAACTGTACTAGGTCTCGAAGCGCGCGCGCGAGCGCACGTTACCATAAGTAGTCTCGATTTTACCTCGTCGACTGATTTGGTTAAATCTTTTTTAGTGCACCTGGCACGCAATTATGCGAGCTATTTTCTCGTTGTTAGCATTCTATCCAGTCGTTTCATAAGTCCTCGCATTAACGTATCCAAGAAGTGGATTTATCGAGAGAGCAGTATCGATAAATTAATTCAGAAACGACAGGAACTTATGCAAATAACTTTATAATAACTCGATGTCTCAATGCCTCTGTCAAAACAACGATTTATTTAGATTAGAAAAGAGAAAGATTTGAGAAACGATCTGACAGAGACGTTTCATTTTGTTTCAATTTTTCAACAAGAAGTTAACAATTCATAACAGGTATTAAATCATATAGAAGACTACGTCTCTTATAAAAAATTGACAATTTTTTAACACTGATCGAATTTTTCCAGGTTTTAAATCTGTCGTCATGTTCCAAATTTTACGTATTAACAAATTTTTAAAATTTCTTTATGTTTTAACAAAATGTTTTAACAAGTTTCTAAAATTTTTTATACAGAAAAAGAAATTTTTTAACAATACAAAAATACGATCGATAATCTAAACAACATGGCAGGGTTAAAATCTTCTAGAAGAAACTTCACTTTCGTCAAATTTACGTCAAAATTAAACTTGAACGTGCCGGGTGTTCAGCATATTAATCTATGGTCATTCGCACTTCGTACGAGATGCTGTTCTTCTCTCTACACGCATACGCACATACGAAAAGAAAATAACCGTACTTTCATCGACACCGGATGTAATGCGCCTCATCGAGAATTTCGATATTCATTGTCCGGAAAAGAAAGTCGGATATCGTCCGGAACTTCCTCCGTCATGCTGATTCGTTATTCAGCTTGCAAACAACGTACGATTTTACGTCCCTTGAACGACGCGTTCTCGAATAAAGCATTACAATATAATAAATCCATCGTAACGATGATACGTCGATTTTTTTTAAATGTCTCGAGAATGATCAAATCACCACGGGAAAAGAAGTTTAACGCGTTTTCGCTCGTCTCTAACTTGAATGCGATATACTTGGCGCCAATAGCTTGGACGGAATTGCACCGACGCGAAGGCGTCATGTTCGAGGAGCCCTGAAACGCTGTGAGAAGAGTAAGAGAAAAGAAGCTTTAGAAACCTAGCATGGATTCCTAGCACGAAGATTCGAAGCACGAATCGTTGAGAGAAGAAAAATGTCGTTTTACTCTCTTTGCCGATCCTGCTTCTTGTTAATGAAATCGCTAGAACAATTAAGCTTCCCCATGGAATTCAGTGAAACTACCATAAAGAAACTACTCGAGTTCTCTACACGCAGAGAACGTAATATCTCTCCTCCGCGTTCTCCAAACCTACTCGATCGATTTATAACATCGATTATATACATTTTCGAAATCTACCACGCAGAGGGGAAATCTCATAACGTCGTATCGCGAGAACACGGAGCAGCAACGAGCGTTCGCGGTCGTTCGAAACCGACGACGATTGTCACACACAGTCGATCGACGACAGGCGACGGGCGCGATAAGCGTACGCGGATAATTGCCGTTACGCCGGCGACTCGTGACGGCGACGGTAGTTTTCTAACTCCGCGGACACCGACTCTTATCGAACATCTATCCTCTGCGGGCTATCCACGGACGCGTCGGACCTCACGTTCTTCTCCCGCTCTTTTCTATCTCTCTGTCTTGATATTTCGTAGTTATTATCGGTCGTGAGAAATCAGACGCGAAAATAGAACACAGTAGTATGATTGGTGACGGGATGCAACAGATGCGACGCAACTGCGACGCATTGGCGATCAGAGTCGGAGGACACGTGAGCGACAGTAGTTTTAAATGCTAGGGTAGTACTACCGCTGGGGATGCGAATGCGACATGTGAGGATGGTAGGCGTGATGGGGTGGCAGAGGCGAGGGACAAGATTGTTGATAAGGGCCACCGGCTAACATGGGCCCGGGACTGGAACAGGGTACCAGGTGCGAGCTCGGCGAGGCCGCGTGTGCATGCGCAATCAGGTGCGCGTGCTGCGCGTGCGAGGGTGGCGCGTGCTGCGAACCCGGCGGCGGTGGCGGCGGCGGGGGTGGCGGATGGCCAGGAGGCCCTCCGGTCGGTCCGCCACCAGGATATCCGCCGTGCAGCGAGCCACCGTGCGGCGAGCCATACACCAGTTGCCTTACTTTCTGCTCGTCGTCGGCTATGTTGTAGGTCAGTTCGGTCTCCTCGAACCCGGTCGCGGACATCCTCTGGTCGCCGGAGGAACTCGAGGCGGGAGGGTCCGGGCTGTTCAGGCAGGTCTGGATCAACGCCTTCCCGGCCTCGCTCGTTATCATCGGCTGCAGCTTTCGTGTCGCGAACGTGTACACATGCCCGGTCTCGCTGGCTACCAGCAGCATCACCTGTGTACCTGTCAGTGTCGACAGCTCGTACGCCTGCAATCAGAGATAACGATTAATTAGGAATGTTCCGGTCTCTTCTTTCTTTGGATACCAACGACGCGTCGCCTCGGTACTTTGTCTTCTTTTTCCACTTTTATTTCCATCCCTTTCGGGTTTTGGTTTTGGTTTTGGTTTTGGTTTTGGTTTTTGTTTCTTTCGATTGATCGAAAGCTGGTTTCGGTAGAGCGATTTTAATTGACGAGAGGTTTTTGAGGAAGTTGAAAAAACAACAGGAAAGTACACTAGCGAATCAGTTGCGTTTTTAAATTCGAATTAATGTTTCCTCTTCCTTCCTTCGAAAGCAATATTTTCCATTGGACTCTCACACGTTCAATATACATACGTATCGCAGAAACTTGCTATCCGCGGATTTTTATAGAACGCTCTTATGTAAATTGTCGCCGCCTGCACAATCATTAATATACAGTTTTTCTATATAATTAAACGAGCACACACGAATAAAAACCTTACACGCGTACTGAACTTTTTCAAAGACTATACATCATAATGATGATATAATAATCATCAAGGTTTACCGAAGCGTTTACTAGCAAGGTGCGGACGGAATTGTTTCTTTTTGTAGTGAAAACCGACGCTCCGACATTGTATATTTAAGTTGAATTTAAATTGTAAAAATTCAGCCTGCTAACAAGAAACCTACTGCTCGAGGGGAAAACAACGCAACCATGCCACAAAGATGAATAAACATAGTGGAACGTTATGAAATCGTTGTCTTTAACTTAGATCAGAATGTTGCTGTATATTCACGCTTAAAGAAAGTATTCTGCAAAATAAAGCAATGTTCGTATCTTGCATAGAAATTTTTAGTAGGCAACCGAATGTTATTTTCTTTCGTCGTTTAAACATTTAAATTTGTGATTTTTTGAAATTTATCCTATCTATCGATTTATCTATAGATCTTCGTGCGTACAACATAAATTTTCAATCTATGTTTCTACGGCAAGATTTACGGCTTGCAAGATTTAAAAAATTTGCAATGTTTCTATTAACAACAAATTTGTTCGATTTATATGTTCTGCGATTTATTTCCCTATTATTTTATAATTTTCCTCGATGCAAATGTTGTAATACTTAAATAAAAAATACTTTGAGAATTTAAGAGGAATCTTTGCCTTTCTGGCTCAGATTTTACATTTCACGAACAGTTAGAAATTGGGAACTTTTTTTTAGCAATACGTAATTCTTTTAACACTGCCTACGGAGCCTAATATTTAAGTTCGTACTTTCTCTTACATAATGCCTCTGTTTATTTTAAGATTAACGTAAGTTTCCAGTTTTTCAATAACGTTATAAAGCAGTTATGTCAGTTTCGTGTCAAAACATAGCTAATTATAGAGGCCCGTCTTTAGAAAAGGGGAACAATCTATCTTTGGTTTTCTATATTTGTATGAAAGATGCAATTTGCCTTAGGTTCTTCTACGGATTTAGCCACTCCACCGTTTGGATCAAATAAACAACCATAACACGATTAAATTGATGTTAAAATCAAAACTTTCGAGTTAGAATACAATTTCAGATTGTTTTCCATAGTACTATTAAATTACACTTTCCTAAAATGAGATGCTCTTACTCAATACTGGCACAATATGTTTCTTGTTAATGCGAACATAGTTTTATAAAAAATAAACAAAAATAGATATGTAATTTTCGAAAAATGAAAATTACTTTGAAAGATGTTAAGCTGATGTTAAGATATTAAACTTGATGTAAACGAAATGTAAAAGCAATTTTTTTGATATTCTGTAGTAGCTACAACGCATTCGTTACCTGAAATATAAAATACAAAGTTAATGTTAACATAAGTAATCGTTTATAGAATAAACGTTAAGGTGCGTAAGGTAAGTTTTAGGAAACTATATAAATTTCCCAGCAAAAGTAATCATGTAACTTGTAACTTAAAATTCAGTTGTATATCGTTAAATTGACGTATTGATGTAAATAACTGATATTGAAGAAACATGAAAGTATTTGCAAAAATAATTATGTGACAATTATCAAAACTTGTATTATATGTTCGTTTTAGTATTATGGCTTCTTTTTTTTAACATTAGAATTATTGAAATGTTTAAAATGATCAATTAATAATAATGATAATAACTTTTTTCAAATTTTGTAGATTTGCAAGGTACTATTTCCATGACTCTTCTTTTTCTTTTTTTTTTTTTTTTTTTTTAGTATATATCGTTTAATTTTTTTATTTTCTTTTCATTTTTTTAAATGCGAATTGTATACTCGTGTCATCGATAGTTCTAGTTTTAATCCAAAATACACGAATAAATTATTGGTGTACAAATATATACGACAGCGAAAGCACAGTTGTCACTCATAAATTGCGCGCTCTCGGTTCGTGTGTTCGCTAGTCATCGGTGTACGTTTCATTTCAGTCGCAATCCGCGCAACTACGTAACCATAATAATACACGTTTCCCTTGGTTCTTACGTATCACATTTGAAAATCGACATTACATTTGCTATTTATGCCATTTGTCTTATATCTTTTTGTGTCTAATCTCTCGTCAATTTTGAACGCACTTGAACACGTTCGCTATTGGACAATTCAACGATCGTGATGATCGATCATCGATAATCGACGGACTCGGCATACTGCTTTCGGAATTATTATTTTTTCAATTATTTTGATCGACGAAAAATAAGATCGTCAGACGCGTCAGATACGAACCTTCTTCATGATTCCAGTTTTCCTCTTAGAGAAAGTAGTATACCTCCGCAGTTTATTGTCGATGTACTCCATTTTAATCTTGACTCGTCCCTTCGTCTTCTTACCGTTCGAGGGGGGTGACTTTTTCGGCTGGCCCAAACTCGTGAACGACTCTTCGAGATTATCTGGGACACAGTCCGTGGACATTGACATGGCTTGCTGTTGCGAAAGTGCCTGCCGTGCATTACTGTCATCGTAACAGACGTCCGAAGTGGTCCTCTTGATACCTCTCTGTACAGATCCCACGCCGGCGTTTGGTGCGCCTGCAGCGGCGGCCGCGGCCATCATGGTGGCGCCACCGCGGCTTATTTGAGAAGTTGTAAGTTGGGAGGTGGACGGTCGGCCGTACATTTCCGAGCCAGCGTCGCTGCCTATCATCCCCATGCTGTAGCCAAGACTTGCGTACCGACTATCTCTTCCGCCGCTAGGGTTGTCCATTACGGACTCGCACACATTTATTCCCTTTCCCTCGGCCCTTCTCCGCCACGAAATCGCGAAAACTCGGCGTAATGTTTCCCACGTGATCAACCATCTAGAGAAACACGGGACAACAACGCGCACTGCACGAGCGCTCCCCGCGAACTGAATGCGCACAGAGTATCGTAACTTGACCTACGTGCTAACGCGGTGCCTCCGTACGTTCGTGCGCAGCTGCTACCCCCACCGCGCTTCGCGTACGCGGTAAAAAACTAGTCCACTCGATCGAAATGGAGACACTTGGACAAAGATCCGTGAAAATTTTTCTGTAGAAAAATTAAGAAATCGACAGTGGTCTTCGGTGTGTCGTTAAATTGCTTTCGCACGGGTTCAATAGTTCAAAATTTGCAGCTGAAAGATCGCGCGGAGTAGTACAAGAATCGGCGAGAGGGCGTCCCCGGCTGCCATATTTAGAAGTAGACGTTACCATATTAGGGAAAGTTTGCCAAATATGGTGAACAGAGGTGGTCCTTCCTTTTCAAATGATCACTCGGCGCGCCGCGACAAAACACCAATCCAACTGACAGTAGCGCTTCCTGCACGCCTCTCCTCCCCTCCTCTTTTGCCGGTATGTCCTTCCTATTTCTATGTGCTTACTAAACATACTGATAAGCGACTCGCCTGATCCGCTATTTCTTACTTCTGTTCAGTTTTCATACATCTTTCTTCTATCTCCCATTTATGTTCAGAATGTATTTCATTTTGGTCGAGAAATAATAAAATAATAAGCTGGGTTGCATACCCTTTTGTAATATGTAAACTACTTAACAAAATCTTCATATATTGATATGTCTTTAATAAGTATTGTATACTTAAATATTATGCTTTCTATTCTGATGAGTTTTTCACATTTATGTGTTATGAATCATATTGTATTATTCGTGTCGTATAATGCACACATATAGAAGGTAATGGAAATTGTTTAAGATAAATTTCACAGAATGAAACCCAGTTATAAATAGGATTAAAATTTTATATTTGTGATCTCTTGTTTCATGCAAATTGCTTGAAATCACTTGTAATTATAAACATATTTGAATGATTTGTTTGATTTGATGATCATTGATTTGTTTTGTTGTTTTTGTATCTCGCATTTTGTATCTGTTGAAATTCATACGTGTTATTATATATGTATAAAAAATGTATAGGTGTTAATAAATAAAAATCTATGAATGAAAAGGTAAGAAAAGGTATAAAAACAGTAATTTAAGTTATTAGAATTTTATTAAAATAGTATAATTATATATTACTTCATTATATATAAAATAAGATACAAACAAAAGTTGATATAAATATATAAATTAATAACTATTACATGTAATCTTTATTACAATTACAATGAATTACCTATTCACCTGATGCTATTGATTGTGCAGCAGAAACTAAAGTATCATGAACCTCACGAACGTATGCAACCTGTGCTCTTACAGTCATCAAAAACTGAGGATATGTCAAAGCAGGTCCTTCTTGAGTTCCAACAGTATCTGTACGTGTTGGTATAACTGATACTGGTAGATATCTCACAGAACTAGAATTTTGTGATAAACACTCTATAGAAGTCTTTAAATGTAGTTCTATTTGATCACAAATGGAATAAAATTCTTCCATATTTTTATTAAATCGATGATCAGGTTGATCCACTCCACCTTTCAGAGATCCAACATCTACCAGACTATTTTGATGTAATGTATGAGCTGCAGTTTTAAGTGCTATGGCTAATGAATCCCTTAATGGTCCAATTAATGATTTAACTTTGGAAATATTGTCAAGTTTTTCTTGAGTTTGTTGCTGCTGCTGTTGTTGTTGTTGCTGCTGCTGAACCTGTGGTTGTTGCGTTTGTTGTGGATTTTGAGGAAGTTGAGGATTCACAGGCTGTGTTATTTGACCTACTCCGATTGTTCCTGGTTGTTGAATTGGCGGAATATTCATAGTGATCCTAGTAATAATTTATGTCAATATATCATGTATGAAAGTTTCCATATAAATAGTATTCAAATTTTCTTAAGTTTTATCTAAAATTGTTTTGCTGCAAATAATATGAATATTGATTTATTAACTTATGATATTCGTATTCTAACCTTATATGATACAATTATTTGATATAATTTTCACTATTTTAAATTTTAACGATTCGAAGGATACCTTTTATTGTAGTACTAAAGAAATAATTTTTTCATTTGTCATTTGATTATGAAAATGTTTAAAAAATAAACAACAATCCTTTAAATATATTTTAAACTGTTTTGTTATAGACTGAAAATTTTGAAATCAAAAGAGATGCTAGCTAGATAATGTATACATGCGTGTTCAACAAGTCATTCTAAAATATCTCCAGATCATAAAATGCTTTTTTACTTTATATTTTTTTTATTTTAATTACTTATAATATCCATAATATTTTAAAAAAATGTTAGTCAATAATTGTAATAAATTATGATATAAAACTAGTACATGTACAATTTTTTTTAATGAATTTTGGAACTCGAATATGAAGGCGAATAGTTTCTATCGATATGGTTAGTTCCCACTCTATATTATTCTAAATAATGTTATACCGGTCAGTATGCACAATTTGAATTACAGTTCTGTTTGTTGTATACGATAAAAGTAATATTTTCAATTATATTCATTGACTTTGATAATGTATATCAAGTCCATGATATTAGAAGGATTTAAATCCTATGGAAAAAGAATTGAAATAAATGGATTCGACAAAGAATTTAACGCTATCACAGGATTTAATGGTAGCGGGAAATCAAACATTCTTGATGCAATATGCTTTGTTTTGGGAATTACGAACCTTGGACAGGTGATACATTATTTTTCCTATTTTTTCAATGATAAAATTTTCTAATTATAACCTCAATCTATCCCTGTTTTTTTAATATAATTATACTTTTGTTGAAAATGTGAATTATAAGTTACGTTATAAATATACATTATAAATTTGGAAATAGTAAAAGAATAAAGTAATAAACAAATTTATTTTTTATTTTTTTTATAACAGGTACGTGCAACATCATTACAAGACTTAGTTTATAAATCTGGTCAAGCAGGCATAAAAAAAGCTAGTGTTACTATAGTATTTGACAATAGAGATAGAAATTCCTCACCTTTGGGATATGAACATCATGAAGAGATAACAGTTACAAGACAAGTTGTAATTGGCGGTAAAAATAAATACTTAATCAATGGAACTAATGTACAAAATAAACGTGTCCAAGATATGTTTTGTTCCGTTCAGTTGAATGTAAATAATCCACATTTTTTGATAATGCAAGGAAGAATTACTAAAGTTTTAAATATGAAACCTATGGAAATTTTATCTATGATAGAAGAAGCTGCAGGTACTCGAATGTATGAAAATAAAAAAGAAACTTCGTTAAAAACTATAGAGAAAAAGGATAGTAAACTAAAAGAGATAAATGATGTATGGATTAATCCTTATAATTGTCTTTGTCTAATATTACATAATTTAATTAAAGTACTTTATTTCAGATTTTGAGAGAAGAAGTAGGTCCAAGATTAAAAAAACTCAAAGAAGAAAAAACACAATATGTTGAATTTCAACGTACAGAAAGGGAATTAGAGCATTGTAAAAGAATTTGCTTGGCATGGAAATACGTCACAATCTTGAATGAATGTGAGAATGCAGAAAACAGTGTACAAACTGTTAAAAATAAAATAGAAGAAAAAATGAAAAGCATTAATGCTGGTGAACAGGAACTTAGAAATATAGAGAAAGAATTAGATGAAATGATTAAAAAAAGGGATATAGTATGTAATTTAATTAAAAATATGTATTTTTACATTTTCTACAATTTTTCTTATTTTTTCTTTTATTTATCTTATTTTTATAGGAAACGGGGGGTCAATTAAAATCTTTGGAAAACGAATTAAAAGAGGCAGAAAAGAAAGAATTTAAATTGGCAGCCGAAGTTAATAGTAGTAAAGAAGATATTAAAACTGCTCAAAAAGCAATAGAACAATTGAAAGCTAATATAGCTGACGATGAAAATGCTTTTACATCGAAACAAATAGAATATAACAAAGTTGAAGAGTTTTTTAAAACATTAAAAGAGACGGATGAACAGGATTGCAAAGCAGTATTACTTGCACAAGAAAAGTATCAAAAGATTAGTGCTGGTTTATTAGAAAGTCAAGATGGTAAAAATGCAACACTAGAGCAACAATTAATAAGTGCTAAGCAAAATGTAACAGAAGCACAAACGCAATATAAACAATGTGAAATGACATTAAATCATAATAGAAAACAACTGGAGAAAAAGAAAGTAGATTTGAAAAACACAGGAGATGAATACAAAAAATACACTAAAGATCTTGAAAATAAAGAAAAAGAAGTAAAAAATTTAGAAAACGAATTAAAGAAATTAAATTATGAAGATGGATGCATAGAACGGCTGACAGAACAAAAACGTACATTAAAGAATGAAGTATTAGCATTGGAAGAAGAAGTGGATTATTTTGAATCAAGATATCCTCAAATTAGATTTGAATATCAAAATCCAGAACCTAATTTTGATCACAATTCTGTGAAAGGAGTTGCATGTAAATTAATCACGGTAAAAGATAAAAAAGCAGCATATGCTTTAGATATTGCTGCAGGAGGGAAGGTATTTAATGATTAATTTTGTATAAAATTTACTTTCTACGTAAGAGTATTTTATATGCTTATATTTTAAATTTAATTTCAGTTATATAATGTAATAGTAGATACAGAAACTACTAGTAAAAAATTACTTCAACATGGTCAGTTACAAAAACGTGTAACTATTATTCCTTTAAATAAAATAAACGGAAGAGCCATGGATAATCAATTAATACACTTGGCACAGAAGATAGGTGGCGTAGAAAATATTCAACCAGCATTGTCTCTTATAGATTTTCCAAAAGAAATTACATCTGCTATGGCATGGATTTTTGGACAAATCTTTATTTGTAAAGACATAGAAACTGCTAAAAAAGTAGCATTTCATAATAATATAAGAAAAAAGTGTGTTACTTTAGAAGGAGATGTTGTTGATCCTGCGGGTACATTATCTGGTGGTGCAGTATCAAAAACTGGATCAGTTCTTTTGAAATTAGACGAATTAAAAATTATACAAAATAAATTAGATATCAAAAAACAGATGCTTCAAAATGTTGAAACTCAATTAATCCATATAAGTAATAACGCTGAAAAGTATAATTCGATGAGACAAACGTTTGATTTGCGCAATTATGAAATCAGTATGGTTAAACAAAAATTAGAACAAACAGAATATTATAAAGTAAAAGAAGAGGTATGTGAAATAAATGTAATTTAGGATGAATAGTTACTAAATGTACATTTTTTACAGATTGAATCTTTGGAGAAAAATATTGAACTACTTTTGCAAACAATGGCAACAGCAGAAAAGAATGAAAAGGAAAGTACTACGCGTGCTAAAAATTTGGAGCATCAATTGAAAGATGCTAGTAATATTCGTGAAAAACAATTACAGGAAGCTAAATCTGAGTTAGAAAAATTAAAGAAAAAAGCTGAAAATAGCCGTAAAGAGTGGCAAAGCCGGGAACAAGAAGCAGAAATACTTAAATTGGAAATAACAGAATTACAGAAGTGTATTGAAACAGAAAAAGAACAGTTAATAACATCTGAAGAGAAGTTGAATGTATTACAAGAAAAAGTAACTACATTGGAACAAGAATTAAATGAAGCGAAAGATAATGTGAAACGTAAACAGTCTAATATAAAAGAACAAAAAGACGTTATTAATAAACAAAATATTTATATGGGGAAGCTTACGACAAGAAAAGAAGATATCATAAAACAGAATAAAGAAGCAGAATTAGATATTAAAAAGTTAAATCATGAAATTAATTCAATCAAAGATATTGCTAAAAATTGTAATGAAAAAGTTTTCGAACTTACACGGAAACATGAATGGATTGAAGAGAATAAAATTTACTTTGGGAAACCTGGTAATACTTGTTTTATATTTAAATTACGTGTTAAATTTTTGAGTAAACTAATAATAAAAAATATAAAAATATATATATATATTTTATAGGTGGTATTTATGATTTTAATGTCAATAAACCCAATGAAATGGAACAGAAAGTACGACAGTTGCAATCGTTGCGTGAAAAATTAAGTCGAAGTATCAATACTCGTGCTATTAGTCTTCTTGATAAAGAGGAAGAACAATATAATGAAATGATGAAGAAAAAGAAAATAGTTGAAAACGATAAAAAAAAGATATTGGAAACAATTAAACATTTAGATGAAAAAAAGAGGGAAACATTAATGGAAGCTTGGAGACAAGTATTGTTTAATTTAAATTTATTTAAGTTGAATTAACTTAAATATCAAATTTGTATTATATAAATTTGCATGTTAATTTTCAGGTAAATAAAGATTTTGGATCAATTTTTAGTAGTTTATTGCCAGGAGCTGATGCGAAATTGCAACCTCCTGAAAATCAAACAATTACTGAGGGATTAGAAGTGAAAATTGGATTTTCCGGTATTTGGAAAGAATCGTTAGGAGAATTATCTGGAGGACAAAGATCTTTGGTTGCTTTATCCTTGATCTTGGCTATGCTTTTATTTAAACCTGCTCCACTATATATTTTAGACGAAGTTGATGCTGCGTTAGATCTTTCTCATACAGAAAATATTGGTGCGATGTTAAAAAAACATTTTAAACATTCACAATTTATTATTGTGTCATTAAAGGATGGAATGTTTAACAATGCTAATGTAATATTTACAACTAGATTTGTTGATGGAATGTCAACGGTGTCTAGAAGTGAAAGAATAGTAGCTAAGTAAATATATTATGTACTTTTTAATCTACATAAATCTATTTATATAAATAAATCAATTTTATATCTGATATTTTTTAAATATTTCTGTACAATAGTATATAGAGTAGTTCATAGAAAATATATTAGAAGAATGTATAGAATACTTTCATTATAAAAAAAATTCCGAATACTGAATTCCATATTATATATAAACTATAATTTATATTTTATAGAAATCATTATATATATAATGCACACATACATTTATAATAAATAATAATCGTAAAAAAATTATTTTTGTTTCCATAATACATTTATAACTTTTGTATAACATTTGATACTTTTTTAAATACATAAATGCTTTTTAAAATACTGTTTAAATATATCTTATTCAAAAGAATCAAATTTTTGTTTTAGAAGGAATCCATTGTTGATCGGAATTTTTTAAATATTGATATATTCTCTAAAAATGTAATAAGCACCAAGTTCTTATAGTTTTAGAGTGCATTTACCAAACTTGACCAATTAACATCTTTGAAGAATGGGTGTTGTTTTATCTCAGGTATTGTCATCCTTTCATTTGGTTCGTATTTCAGAATCTGTAAATAAGAGAATGTTTTAAAAAGTAAGAAAAAAAAATGCATAATTTAAGTTTATAGATTATTTAGATATAAAATACAATATAAAAACATACATTAACAAGCAAAGATTTTGCATTTTCTGAGAGCTTGCTAGGAATGTTAACTGTGGAATGTGACTGAAATGTTCCTAAATGCTTTGCTTGAAATTTCTGCAATAAAAAACAATTATATAGTATCTATTATATATCATAGTTTTGTAAAAAAAAGTTGTATTTTTATTTTTACATACATTTCCTACTATTAATTCATATAATATAATGCCAAAACTCCAAATATCTGTAGCTGGTGTCAGAGGAATCATAGGTGAAAACGTGCATAATTCAGGAGATGAATATGGATACTTGTATTTTAATAAATCTATCTCGTGACGAGGTACAATATATGTCAATTGCACGTGCCCATTGTCATCGAGCAATAAATTATCGGGTTTTAAGTCAAATACAATAACTTCTTGCTGGTGTAATGCTTCTAGCGCTAAAAGTATTTCAGCAGCCCAAAGACGAATTACATTTTCTGGTATTGTCCAAAGTACTTGTTCAGAGTCTACATTATTGTTTTTTGTTGATTTTATTAGAAGTGATTGCTGATTATTTGATATGCAATAATTATTCGTTTCCAGTTGATTATGAATTTCAATTAATTTATCTAATTCATATTCTTTTGAAATATTATCATTTTTATTTTCTATTGCAAAAAATGTATTATCTGCCTTTAGACTATCTGTTGAAGAAGTTGTTGATTCTTTTCTTTCAAAATTAAGATTTTTATAACTATTGCTTAACGATGAATTAGCGCTGTTACATTGACTTTTCGTACTTGTAATATTATTCTGTGACAAATAATTAGAAGTTATCATATTTTTTTCAGGTATTTTTTCATTTGTAATAGATTTATTTTTACTGGTATCAATTTTTAATGGTATATTAATATCTGCTGACATTTCATTACAACTTTTTGTCTGGTATATACTGTTTTTAAAATTGAATAACGAAGTATTATTTTGATGATTTATGAAGTGGTCTGATTCACATAATCGATTTACAACAGAATTACTTTCCTCTAAAGTGGCATTAACCGATTGTAATAGTATTTGTGCGTTTTCTAATAATTGTGTAGTAGATACATTGGTATATTTTTCATAATTTTCTTCTACTGTCGAAGGGTGTATCGAATGTATGTCCATTTGTACTTTGGTATTTGTACTTATAAGTCTTAAATTTTCCTTGAGTTTAATGCTTTCAATTTCATTTACATTTTTCCTTAAAATAATATCACTACCAATGATTGTTTTTTCAATATCATCTTTTGCAATTTCTTTATCACAATTTTTATTATCATTGGAATTATAATGTGATGTTATAAAATCCCATAATTTTCCACGACTATAATGTAATTCAATGATTAGTTTTTAATATTATCGAGCAATAATATTATTCTTAATACATACCGCAAATGTTGTAAAATCAAGAACACACTTGTTTCTGTTTCAACACATGCATGTAAACAGACCATGTATGGTATTTCACCACGTAATATGTAATTACTTATATTTTCTTTATTTGAAGATAATTTTTCTATGGCCTGAAATTATTAGGAGAAATTTTTAATTCATTTGAGTGTTTCATGTTTTTGTTTCAATTGAACTGAATATTTAAATTGGTTATATAATATTACCTTTACAATATTAAGACAGTTTTGACGAATGTCCTTTACAAGCATTACTGATTCTATTATTTTCAATACTTTATAATATTGAAGTTCTGATATAGGTTTATTCAACACTGAGATATTACAATTTAAATACCTGTTATAAAGCTTTTCAGCACGTTCTAAATATTTTGATATTTTTTCTTTAATTATTTCTGCTCTTATTTTATTTGTATCAGTTTCAACACCAGATCGAAGACTAGAGATTCCCATTTTATATTGAGTGAATGCTTCTTCATATTCTGTAAGATCTTCATGCTTAAAAGCTGCATTCATATGTGCAGCTGCAACTAAAATGTATTGTAATGAATCTGTCCATGATTGACATAGGTCAGAACCATCATGAGTATTTATCGAAGAATTTATATCATCAATAATAGTATCAGTATTTACGTTAGTGTCTGATGTTTGTACAATTGGAGAATTGTTCTTAACATTACAATTTTTATCTTTATAGCAGTTGTTCTTTTTATTACAAACTAATTGATTATCCTCTAATTTAGTAATTTTATTTGAATCATTGTCTTTTATCAACAAATTGTTATATGTGCTTTTTGTCATGGATATTTTCTTATTTTCTGTTTCATGACTTAAATTATTTTGTAGTAAACTTTGTTCAGATATCTCTTGAGATTGCTTTACTTCATTTTTACAAATACATGAATTTGTCAAAGAAGTTTTAGGTTGAAGAATATTTTGAGAAACATCGTTATTAGCCAGAGAATTTATATAAGTATGACGATCTTCCTCTGCAGATGTATCAGAACTAAGGGATTGAGAACAATCATTTAAATAATCTGCATGACTAGTTTCAAAGAATTTTATGAAAATATCACTAGAATATAAATACGAATGCCTTCCTATAAATTCTAAAAATTTTAATGCACATTGTCTTCTTTCTTCAATAACTTCAGTTTCAAATCTGCCAAAAAATTTTGGCCTTGGAAATGATGGAAAGCTTTCCTTGATTCTAGACTGCGAATAGAGTGTATTTAATTCTGAATGAAGTTTCTTAAAGTCATTATAACGTTTCCATACAGATATTTTAGAAACTTCTTCATGAGAACTTTTCAAGAATACCTAAAATCATTAAATTATTAGAATATGTATTAAAAATTAATTTTTAAAATCAACATAATATTTTAAGCTTGCAGGAGAGGCAAATGAATTTAAATATATTTTATTCCATATACATTATATTGATATTTCATAACATACCACAGACGTGACTTTGTAAATAGTAAATCCTTTCTTGTGTCGTGTTGTTTCTGGAATAATAAAACGCCTCACCCATTTGTCTTTAGTGGGTGCCATCGTTTATACACTTTAATTATAAAACCAGAAGCTCGATAAATTGATCGCTTTATCGCTTTAATTTATATATTTCTATCATACTTTCATGTATCTAACTTTTTTCTTCGTTTACGTGGCATGTATGTTGTAACTGAGAGATTTTCAATTAATATCTTATATGTAGTTGCATTTGTTGATGCAATTAAAATTAATTAAATAGATAATTATTTATAATGCATTTTAAACATATTCTCTATACACTTCAAATCACGATGAACAAATGTTAAATTACGAGTTCTCTTTTTGTTCCTTTTAACAATTGTCAGAGTGAATACAATTTTAATGGCACGATTGTGATTTTATGTTTTATATTGTCTCACTATTTATGTATATATTGCAATAGAACGAAAAAGAAAAATGATTAACCTTCTTCTATCCTTTCTCCTTCACCACTTAAGTGGTACTGCGCGTGCGATATCGTGTCACTGTGTCATATACTTGAGAATAGAAAGATACGGAATAAAAATTGATGTGAAGAAGAATAAAATAATTACTATTATTTACCCATTTATTAACTATCTGCTTATTTATTTTCGTTGTAAAATTTTAGATGAAATATAGCATAAACTTAACGCTGAATATATTCTGCGTCGTGTGTTTCTATATCTCATCTATATTTAACGCTTGTCATTTTACTGTCGTTAAAGAGTTATGTTTTTTATTTACGAAAATATTATCAAATTTTATAAGATTTTATAAGATTTTTTAAAATAAAAATGTGCTTAAATAAAATTTCATTAAAAATACCATCGTTTATCGAAGTTATAATAATAGCAAAATTTCATTGATTATTCAATGAAACATTATGTTTAATGATCAAATAATGTTAAATTTCTTATAAATTACGTTCAAAATGTGGATCAAAATTCAGCATGAAGAAGAAAATGAAGTTTGGATTTTTTTTAATTTCATCTCGAATTCCTTTCGAATTCAATGAATAAAATTTTTTGAATTTTTATACAAATAAAATATAACAAGAAAGTTCTTATTGGGAAGACACAACTGTAAAAATTTATAAATTAATTAGATTTTAATTAGATTTTTTTTTAATTAGAAATGAAAATTTTTAATCGGTTCATGGACATTGAACTGCTACTAGTGAAACATAAGAAACGTAAGAATAAACGTAAGAATAATCGCTATTATTATCACGCTATTGTGATTCTTGTTTGTCACCCGATATACTTATATCTATCGCACACTGTCGTATCTTATATGCACATGTATTTTCCTATTTAGAATAGGAAAATGTGATCATGTCCTACCATCTATCAGATCTTACCAGAAACTTTTATTTCAATTAATTTTGATAAATGGCATTTATTGAATAATAAAGTTGTGTTCAAATAGTTGGTTCACTTTGAAACTTAGTCAATGATATTATTCATATTTATCGTAATAATATATTGAAATTATATATATATGAAATTTTCATCTTTTCAATAAAAAATTTTTTTGTGGCTGCATGTTTTTTGTTTTTATTCTTAAGTACCTTAAATATTTAATATTAAAACTAAAACAATAATGATTATACTTCCCATTCAATAAAATATCAAATTGTATTTGTTGTATTGATTTCTAAAATTGAAAACAAAATATGGAATTAACACAATCCTTTTTGTAATTACGTGCGTAAAATACGTCAATCTGTTTTATGCGTTTAAAGATTTCCGAGAAGTTTATAACGATATATATATATATATATATATATATATATACATATATATATATATACATATATATATATATATATATATATACACATATATATATATATATTACATATTTTAACAAACAAAAATTTGATAAAAATTAAGAGCAGTAGCAGCATTTTAATATCTTCAATACTACAAGTATCTTGAAAATTTTGAAAGAGATCAGAAATTATATGTATAGTTCCAGAATCAAATACGCGACCAATGCGCTGTAAAAAATAAAAAATGTGATCCTGTAATATTTATACAGGGTATTTCCGAAATCGTGGTACAACTGGCCAGGAGGTGAGTCTATATGAAAAAATAAGTCGAAAAAAAGGAATAAATTTTTTTTATTACAGTTTCGTTTTCGAAAAAATCAGGTTTGAAAATTTATTAACTTTTAAATTTAGACTAAATACTCGAATTTAACTAATTCTAGACGTGACAGAAAAGAACAATTAATAGAAGAGTATCTGATATTCAAAAATAAATGACAAATGTGGAATAAAATTTTTTTATTTACAGCTTTTTTAAGAAAGCATTTTTAAGAAAGTAGACTGAATATGTTTTGTTAAAAGTTGTCTTGGATACTTGATAAATTATATTTACATATGTTTGATAAACTTTCAACTCGATTTGCTCGAGAACGAAGCATCTACAAAGAAATTTTATTTCACATTTCTTATTTATTTTTATATTATCCCTGTCACTTAAATTGTTTTTCTCCAGTCACGTATAGAATTAGATTCAAGCGCATAGCTTAATAAAATTTTCAACCTCGATTTCCTCGAAAACGAAGCGTCATATGAAAAAAATCTTTCAATTTATTTTTAAACATAGAGTATTATTTATAGAATACAACCTGGTCGGTTGTATACCACGATTTCGGGAATATCCTGTGCACGACACGAAGTAAACTAGGGAACACAGAAAGAATCATTCCATGCAAATCGGCCAAATGTGTGTGTCACTGCGGCAGGTGTGTAAATTAGGATCCAGGGTGCCCTCTGGCGGCAGCTGTGTAAATTATCGCCAATTCGGAAAAGTCACTAGGACTGTGCCATCTATGAGGATTGTCCGGCAAGCGTCGTAGCCCGTGGTTGCGACACCGTGGGAGCCGCGCGGTGGCGACCGCACACTCTCGACTTCGGTAGTCGTGCAGCGAGTAAGCGAGTTGCATCGAAAACGCGAGCGAGAAAGGTGCCCCGTATGTGTTTCGTCCGGTGCGTCGCCGTCGGCCATTGTCTCTGACATGGAAGCCTACCAAAATGGCAGAGGTCGTGCAGATGTTTTTGTTCCTATATAAATCGAAGTACCGTCGGAAAGGGCAGTGCCGTGAGGTGGTACGAGATCAGTGCGGTGTAATTGCGGTGCCGTGGCCGATACTGTGGGTGGCGCTGATCTGCTGGGTGGTGCACGTAACCGCGGCCGCCTCCTCCTCCTCGTCGTCGCTGACGGCGGATACAACCTGCGACACGGACAGTTGCGTCAACGGCGACTGTGTCAATGGCACCTGCGTGTGCCACGAGGGTTGGCAGGGCTCGGCGTGCCAATTTTGCGGCGGAAAAGTCAGGTGAGCGACTGCGAGCGTGAATTTCATGTCTCGTATCTCGTATCTCGTATCTCGTATCTCGATGCAATTACAATATACAGACGCGCGAGTCCTCTACGAAGGACTCGTAAGAAAACACATACGCGTGAAATTAATACATATGTACGTCTGGGAACACGGACACGATACGGACGGGAAATAGATGCGAAAAACGTGAGACAGAATACGCGAGCGTGTCTCCTCTGGCTCCATTCAGCCCTATCTCGATATCAATCTTATTATTGCAACGCGTATTGCTGCACGTACGTGCCTCTGACAGTTACGCACGTCGATGGAAGAAACTCGTGCGAAATTATACGTGCCCGAGAGACACGGCTGGAGAAACAAACGGGCTCTAACTGTACATTACTATACGTGGAGCGTGTGTAGCAACGGTATTGACGGGTTTTTTCTTTTTTTTCGTTTTCTTTTTTTTTCTAGGTCGAGTCCGTTTGTCTCTCTCTCTCTCTCTCTCTCTCTCTCCCCGTAGATCTTTGATCGTTTTCCTTCCTCTGCAAACCCCTTTTACCGAGGAGATTCGTACGTAAATAAATAGAATCGGAGCGAGCGCGGAACGTGCGTATCCGCGGCTTCCTCGGATTTAATTACTCCGCCGTGTGCGCGTCTCATGGCCCTTCGTTTACGAGGGTGATAGAGGGTGGATGAGTGGGTGAGGGGGTGGGGATGGAGCTGCGTTCGGTCATTGTCTGCTGCTCTGGTTAACAATGAGAAGAGTCAAGGATAATAATCGGGAGACCGACGAATCCCCAATCTGGTGACAGTGACCGCGCGGAAATTGTCGGCCGGGTTTCGCTCGCAGCTCGTCACATCTCGTGGCATGACTCGAGCCAGGAATTAGATTTTGCGTCGATCGATCGCGACGGGGGTTTAAACTTGACAGGGAAACTACGGTTTCCGCCACTGTCAAGGCTGGTTTGCTTTTCACGCGCGCTTAACGTAATAATCTCCTCGTCGATGAGCACGTCGACGACGATCACGTTGGATGGGTCCCGTTGAAAATACGTCGAGTCCTGCATTTTAGCGTGCTTGTGCAATGTTTATTCTAGAATTGTACGTAGATGCTTGGGAACAGTTTCAAGTCGACATATTTCCCCCCGTCTTGTATCGAGCAATTGCGATGAAATCCGATGCGAACGTCGCTTAGGAATTACTCTCTCTCTTTGTCGCGTTTTGTATTTTAATTCGTTGCACGGAGGTGCATTGGTGTCTGCGTACGTTGCTTACGTTATACATATGTACAGGGTGTTCGCGGATTTAGCGTCTAGCTGTATACGATATTTCTCCTCATAAACGGTAATGCTGTGGAAAAAAATCGAAAGAAAAAAAGTCTACCGTTTTTTGTACGCAATATACGTGATACATAGAAATTTTTCTAGATTGTTCTTTGAGAACTAAAGGTAACCTTCAATTTTTTAAATAAAATACTTTATATTTTTTTATATCGTGTGAGAAACGTGAAGGTGAATTCAATTCACGATGTATCGCTCAATGATTTTCATATTTATCACAAAGTTAGGAACGAAAAAAATAATTCGCACATCGCGTATCGACGTACTTACCGATGTTTCACATTGAAACATATTGCTCGTACGACTTTCATTTGCTAGAATATACTTTTGCGCTTTATGCAATGCACTTTTGGTGGCTTCTGCTGTTTGTAGTTGCGATATCGATGCACAGGCGTCTGTCTGTTACTTTCCGTTTCAAATCGTTTACACTAGAAGGCGGTGTGCCGTAAACGATTCGCATGGCACGCATGTGTTTACGACATGGCAATTGCTACTGTGCGGAAAAAACACTCCTCGCACTCGAAACTAACTGAGATTTATGGAGGGCTTCTGGCTCTAGATTCTCTAAATTTGAAGGATGCAAAAAATATCTAAAAGTTCTTAATTTGATATGCCACTCTTAATCTGAAGCACGTTCATATCATAAATAAGTACGTATCGTTGGTCTTAACGAATAGTCTCGTGCGTTTTGTACGCTCTAACAATGCAAACCCAATCGCAACGTAAAACCATCAAAAGTGTGAAATATTCATATTGAACATCCCAATACGAAACACTGATAAATATATCAACTACCTCTTTCGGTCCTGTGTAAATGTAAAGGTCGTTGAATTCGTCTTCATATTCACTTTCACGTAATATATAAAAAAAAAGTGAAGGTTACCTTTCAGTTGTGAAAAAATAGTGAGACCAGAAAAGATTTCTACGTGCTATTATATTGTGTATAAAAAACAGCACAACTTTGTCCTCTTTCATTTTTTCGTAGCATCTACCGTTTATGACAAAAAAAAAAAAGAAAAAAAAATGCTCTAAATCCGCGAACACCCTGTATATATTTTTATCCATTTTTCATTTTAATTTCCTTGTTGTAAGTTCTCTTAGTCGCTGATAATTGAGATAATCTAGATGGCGTGACGTTGTTATATGAAACTGTATATTTTAAGAACGCGTTTTCGATACTGTGTGTGAAATTATTTCCACGGCTGTTCCCTGTATTCAGGCTTCCATCTTTATTTAAAAAAAAAAAATCCTTTCTTGTAAGCTCTCGCAGGTATCATCTAAATTTAAACTTCGATTTTACACGAGATATTTTATACCCGTACGCTTGGCATTCTTCGTTTAAATAATTTTCTCGGGCTAAATAAATTTCTGAAAGGATCCACGTTCTTATATTCATCGTATGCATAGAAAAAGTTACAAAATTGACGTTCAGTCCCAAGTTTACAATTCCGGTCAAATGTTTCACTGCGTACAAGTCACGTTTCTATGAAACTCGTTAAATAGCTAACCGTCGTCCTTCGTTTTTCCATCGCGTCAACATCGTATTTTCATAGAGAATTTTCATCGTCGTGCCACGATGAACATTTAAAGGTAAAACAATTGATTGGTAGTTGACTCTTCGCAAAATAAAAGATCAGCGCAACGTCGTCTTCTTCGCGTTCTATCGATATCGCTTTGACTCGACAATCGAACAACTTCGACGAAGAATTTCTAAAATTTCACCTATACAAAGATACCATATCATCACACTCGTGTGTTTCTTGTTCTCGTCTACGTATACATAGTAAATCTTGATAATATAGGAGAAAGTTCAAAGTTCTATGTTCGGACAGTACATGAAACTTTGATACTTGGCTGACTATTATTTAGTTATTTGAAACTTGAGTTTTCAGTAAAAGCGAAGAATGCATTGTTCTTATTGTTAGCGAGATTATGCGAGGACATGATCGAAACTTTTGTGGAAACATCCAAAATTTCAATGCAAAACACATCAAAATATGAAATTTTTTGCTAAAATAATTAATTGACTAGTTAATCAATCTCTTGTTTTTTATTCATATGCAATTAAGTAATTAGTTATTTAGTGATTAGTTATCGTGCCCGGTTTAGCGAGAATAATTCCTGCCGTTTACGAAACTTTACACGTAAATTATGCATTCGATTGATTCTTTACTAAAAAATCTATCGATAATTGAAAGTCGTACGCAGGAATATGACATAGTTTGATGTCCTTTTATTTGATATTGAAAATCTAACGAATCTTTTGTTAATACGTATTTCATGAATTAAATAAATTTGTAGCCACTTGCGAAATTAGCTGTCCAGTTAAATCCAGTTATAACTAATGTGAAAAATCGGCAAAATTGCTGGCAAAATTCAACAAAATGCACGTGCCGATCCCGAAACACGAAGATAAGTTTTGCCTCTTACGGCAGATACTTTGTAAAAAATCATTAGTTCATAAATCAACATCATTAGTTGATAATCGCAGATAATTGCTTCAAATATCTAAGAGATAATTGCATGCAAAGCATCGAATGATTCGTATTCGATATAACAAATATATGACGTATCGTTTGGAATGAGGTCTATTATCGTTTTTTATCCTCGCGTGATCGTGATCGTGACCGTGACACGTGCGTCAAAGAATTCATCAAGTCATCGAACGTATTATACATACATACGAGCGCGAGTCGCGCGTTGCGCGCGAAAAGAAATTGGTGCATTTCAAACGCGTGCCGCGCAATTCGAAGCATTTATTTTAAGCAGTCCGTGGCGTCGCTCGTCTGAAATGTAAACAGAGTCCGGTTACCAATGCGATGATCAATGTGCGGTGACGCGGCTATGTCGGTTCGTTAGTGGCTTCTGGGTCCCTCTTCCGCCATGGCTCCGTCTAATTTGAATTGCGCGCGTTAATTTGCCAGGGACGTGCGTGTTTTCATTTGGCCGCGTTTCGCACCTGTGCCGGCTGCGTTGTTAAACACTCGCCTGTTAAGCGATCAAACTGCTGCTCGCGATTCGCATTATGATTATTCTTTCTTGCAATTAGTTTTGCTTATTGCTGACTGTACAGCTTCCGTTCATTCGTGAGTTTCTTCGAGCGAGAACTTCCAACAAAGGTTGGTTTACACCGTTCGCTCGGACATCGGATAATCGTTGGATGATTTTATTAAAAATTCTGCTTTATCCTTTGCTCCGTGAACTGGAGCAAATTTTTTTCGTTTCGAAGCAAATTTGGAAAGTAAAAAAATTGCTTATAAGTTATCGTGCTTAACTGCTCAAATCCTTCAGTCTAATCTCAATTTAAATGCTTTGAAATACGAATTCTTTCAAACGATATGGATTATTTTCCTTTATGGTTTTTCTTCGTAGTTCATGGAGCAAGAGTTAAATCTTTCACATTGAATTTCTGGGCCTTCTTGCCAGGAATTTATCCAGCAATTGTTTTTCCTTTCATCTTCCTTTATTATTCTGTTACTGTCAGATTGTAGCATTTCAACCCCTCACGGCGGTTGTCACGCATATATTCGACTTTGGTTGCCCAAAAATATCAGTATAAATAAATGAACGATGGAACAATCGTATCAAAATATTTTACATATTAATCATTTCAATTCAAATGATACTCGAGATATATTATAAAGATTTCTACAATTATATTTCTGTCTAAATAGAAATTAATAATTTATTTTGACAAGAATATCCGTGCCTTTTAAGCAGTTGTAAAAAAAAACGAAAGTCTGAAATCCGTCACATTGACGGGTTCGATCGTTATAATTTTAAAACAATAATACAATCATTTATAATTGTATAATATAATCATTTTCCAAGCTTCTATAACGATACGTAGTTCTGATAAATGACATTTCCTACGCGCGACTTTCATTTCAAAAATCCCGCCGGGAAAATGTTAATAACAATAGTAATTTCAGTGGCGCAGGAATTCCACAGTTAATTCTCTGTGGCCTGCCATTGAGTCGACGATTTCACGATTTCTAAACGAGCGTGTGCACGATCGTCACGGTCGCGATGTTGTTTCGCGTGAACCTAAATAGAAATCCGTGGCCTGTTTATTAATTACCGCCGATGGCGTTTACCAGCGGCGACAACGCCGCGTTTGTACTGTCTCTCTGTCTCGGTTGTAATTCGATATCGTTCATTGGGCCAGCCGGAATCGATAACCGATGAATGCATAAGACCGGTGGCAACTCTCACGCGCATACCTTTCTTCATCACCGGATTAATTGCGGCCATTCGGTGTTAATTACCGTTTCGACTACCGAATTCCATCTCTTTTTAATTCCTGATTAACGAACGATTCGGAATAAATTTCAAATGCCCATTCATGGGGGTTCGACGAATGTTACTGAGTTTCTAAATAGAGTACAATGGTCGCTCTCTTCACACGGTAGATCTCAAGTTTTAGCAATCTTCGAGGCATACGCTGCTTGAAATACGCGATGAACTTTGCTGTAGATAGATTGTTGAAGTATTTGCTACAAGGTAATTGATACGTCGTTCAGTATTTTTACTTTTGCATTATTTTTGCAACGTAAGATCGATTCTTTTTTTTATTTATCTCTGCCTATTTATCTTTTTCATTCATTATGCTGAATGATATTTTTCCACTTAGGCGATTTGAATAACAAATAATAACACAAGGATCACGCTCGATTTGATTTCTTGAAAATGATCATTTGAAAAAAGCATCAAACAGGAAAAACAAGTCGAGTTGATATGTGTTAATGTCAGACAACATTAAACCTCGGAGAAAATTATAATAGGACAAAAACGGAGGCTAACATGTAGAATAGTTTCTTTGATTATTTCAGCGAGTAAAATACTATCTATAGAGTTTCAGATTCTTTCTCTTGTAACAGCCTGTACAGTTTTAATCGGGGTGGCTGCAAAAAATATTTGTATACCATTGTATTTATTATTACAAATATTGCATTTATATATTAGTCAAATAGGTCCAAGTATATTATTAGTTTATTATATTTCTATATTTTATTTATACAGAAGAAAGAAATATATATTAATTTATATTATATATTATATATATTAATCTATATTTCTATATTTTATTTATATTAAAGGAATATATATAAGTTAATCTTGAGCTTTTTTACGCTTCATTTTGTAGTTATTTTAAACTTTAAAAAAGAATAGATAATAGATAACTTAATAAAGTTATTAACGAAGTCTATAATTGTCCTAAACTTTCAAAAAAAATAGATAATAAATAACTTAATAAAGTTATTAATGACGTTTATAACATAGAAGATAGAACTTTTTATTATAGTTTATTATATATACTTAAGTTTATTATATATATAATGGAAGTTCCGTGTTTTATGAGCTCATGATATAGGGATGTCTACTACAATACACGTTATACAATCAGTTTTTAAATCAAATTATCGAAAGATTTTTTTAAAAAGAACTTGGTCCGGGAAAAATTATTCAGATTGCCTATGGAGGGTTAAAATACATCAAATCGTTCAATAGTATTTTGATATTATGAAAATTGTAACCTGATAAGAAAAAGATCTACATTAGAAAGTATTTTTCTCTTTTCGCTCGGGCAAAGTAGCAATTCAGAACGATTTTACGTATATTTGACGAGCTTCTTACAGCTAACATAAAATTGATTTTATACACAAATCCATTCTGAACTATCAGAGTATTTACCGTCTATCTCAATTTTTACACCTTATGTTATATCGCCATCTTCATCATTACTTTCGTTTTCTCCATCACGAAGTTCTTTTTGCACTGCCTCGTCTCGTGACAAAGTCAGTGCAAAGTCAAATTCATCTTCATTCGGACGGATTTGACTTTTGAAATTCAATTTTATAAAGCTTCAAGACTTTCAACATTTTCAAACGATACCACCTCTGTCACAGGTAGACACTCGTATGTGCAAATAGTGCCGTACTGTACCTTCTCTTCCGATTTGACCACTACGCGCGATTTTTGCTTCGGCAATCGATTTCAAAAAAAAGTTTGAAATTTTTCACGGTAATTGAAACCATCCCTCGAGAAGAGAGAGACAGGAAGCTTTTGGAACAAAGTTTCGCCAAAGGAAATCATTTGTACGAGATCCTTGAAACTACCTGCATTATCGTTGGCCTCGGTTATGCTTTCCGGCGTTATCTACACGCGTGCATGTTCCACGGGGGTATGAGGTTTTCCCCATTGCCGGCCGACAGCGGGAAACTTCGTTTCTCACCTCTGAACTCTTCGAGACCGCTGTCTCTTCTTGTTTCCGCTCGAAGAATCCTGCATGTTGGCCCGTTTGTTGGTGTTGTTCCGCGTCGTGGTAAGACGTGTACTTCGGAATACCTGAAACATTCTATGCTCTACGTTGATTCTACCATCTAGATGTCACGAGATGATAGCGACTTGGTTACATCGATTCTTTGTCTTGTGATTTATTTTCGAGCAGATTCCACGGTATCGAAATATTACCCCCCGTTTCGTAATATTAAGTCACATTCGTGTGTTAGAAATCGCTAGGGGGAGATTTTGTGAAACTCGCAAACTTTGTTAAACACAGTCCTCTTGCCAAGAGGTTTATCACCCTGCCAGATTCGCGTTTTATCCTAACATTTTCCTAAGCATTTGCCGGGGATTTCCCAAGTTTATTGGGAACCCGGTTCGGTCGCAAATCGTGAAAAGCCAAATATGAAGGAATATCTCAAAATTGCTTCATTTCTGACACGTTAAACACGTTCAGTTGGATTATTTTAGAATTACTATAATATTTAACATTTAGTAGTATATCAAAATTGTATTTACAAAATTGTTATAGTTATTTAATGAAGTAAAATTTTTGCTTAACCTCTCGAGTGTTCGATTCGCGCTAGAGCATCGTACAGACAACTAAAGCGTGCAATTAGTTTGAAAATTCATATTATAATATATGGTGAACAAATATGTATATCAAAAGACATTCTTAATTTTTTACATGCTCCTCGTTTGACATTGAACTTGCAGACTTTTGGCCATTTCAGTGACCACTCGAAGGGTTAAAGAAACTCCATTTCTTTAGCTGTGTATATGTGTACATGATCCATTCATATTGCCAAATAGGCAAAAGTTATCATTTTTTTCAATTATTCGCAAGCCGAGTATTCTTCCACATTTTATTTATGCAATTTGTTTCAATTTTCGCGGTATATATTATTTTAAGATAAATACCAGCCATACTAAGTTAAATACTAAGTTCTATATATCGAGTTGGGCCGCGTGTTGGTTCCGTCACATATCATGTATTTACACAATTAAATATCGCATTAAATGGAATCTTATTATTATTGACTTGAACATTGAATTGAATATAAAGTCTCAAACAAACATTCGACCAGATTAAACGCACGCACAAATGATTAAGTATTTAGAGGACGAAAAGTAGGAGGAGGAGGAAGAAAGAGAAGGAGAAGGAGTTTATGGACCGGGTGGCATTTAGAACGCTTTCCAATTTCCCTACATTACTTGGCCTGAGGAACATGCACGATACTCGAACTGCTTCTGGATCGAACTGGCAGACATTTAAAACTCCATAGTACATCGAACACGTAAACATACACCTCGACAAAGAAATTGAAGTCTTTTGATAGATACAACGCCACCCACGGCTATCTATTGCATCCCACTTAATATGCGTGCGAGTAATAACTTTCGTATACGTGTCGATTCTCACACAGCGTTTCTAATTATATACATCGACATTTTTGTCTTGGAACGAACAGAGACGTTGCATATCTACGCAACACCGTGATTGTGTGATTTACTTGCGTTACACAATGCGTAAAAGTACGCATATTCTAAATAATAAATAAAAAAAATAAAAAAATAACTACGGATGCCATAAAATAACCAATAGTCATTTTCATTCGCGATAATTTGCTACGAATATCCAGAATTTTTTTTTAACAAATTGACGAACAAATTATCTGCATCGTCTGTCCTCCGACAGAAAAATTTTCATACTTTATGCTTTATGAGTTCTATTTTATAAACCTTTATTTTCAATATAGACATTTATTTATTTATTTTATTGGGACTTGTAACTTGCGAGAACATTCTTCGAAAAAGTTCTACGGCCCGTGTGTATCGAACAGAACGTGTTTGACAGTTCCCTCGTTTTCTTTCGATCCTCGGTCTCAACGGGCTTCTTCGTCCTGTCTCAAAAATCATCTCGCAATTGGATTCATCAAATGGATACTCACGTACGTACTTCAGTTGTTTGGCCGCTGTTTCGGGTCACCCGCGTCCGATGTCGTTGAAATGCCGCGGCGCCAAAGCTACCGGCGCGTGGACAAAAACCGGCTGGACAACTCGGACGAGAATTCGAACCGAAACAACGTGGACACGGCGCGGCTCTAGAAAACGAAATTTCCCCGTGGGCGAAAATCGGCGAACTTCTACGTTTTCCCGCCGCGCACCGGTGCGAACGTGCGCGGAGGTGCAATCAGCGGCATCGTGCCAGGGTTCGGTTTTATCCTTTCTACGCTGTCATTGAATTATGAGCTTTAAAACTTTATGTAATGTCCCGTTCTCGCTGGAACGAGAGAACGAAAGAATATCGTCGATGCTCGATCGAGATTGCGAAATTGTTTGCCCAAGTTGATCTTGAAAGAATTCGAGTTGATTATATACGTAGTTTGGACGTAGCCGACTACGAGTTTGTTTCAAGTGCGAGTGTCGGGGCTGAGATGAGATTTTTCGTCGAAAACTTCCGCGCGGTTTTTTTTTGTTTTTAATTTTCCGAGATGGAATTATTTTTTAATAATACGTGCAATGACAATTGTAGTATAATTATTTTTTAATAATACGTGGAATGAAAATTGTAGTATGTATAATATAGAATATAATTTTATATAACATATACTATACTACATATAATTTTATGTAATATATTTTATTATCGTGTCGTTATACGTGTGTACATAAATATACAGAAAAAATAAAATTAAAGATGAAATTTCATTTAATTCATGTTTAATTCATTAGTGGATGATCAGTCATTACATTTAACTTAGTATATATACCATAATATATATATTATGGTATATAGTATATAATTATATATAATATAATATATCATATATATATATATATATAAATAATAATATATTATATATTATACATTATAATATATATAATTGTAGTATATATACTAGGTTAAACATGATCGATTATCCACTAATGAATTAGATACGTAAATGAAATTTATCTTTAAATTTATTCTTTCTGTATCTCTATTTTCATCGTGATGAATTTCTTTCCTGTGAATTGGTATTGTTTTAACAATTTATGTTCAAATGTTGTTAGAACTACATGTTTTTTATTAGGGTAATGAAATTTCTCTCTTAACAATGGATGACGAGATAGTGTAAGTGAATGAACTGTAATACGGATAAGAAATAAGTTAAGAATAATCCCATTTCTTTTCTGTGAATTTCTATTTCTATCGCGAGGAGTCTGAAACATTTCATATAAAACGGAAAGGAGAAATTCTTTCTCACTCACACTTTTGTACGCCTCCGTAGTAGAACTCTTTGTTTAACGGTATTTTTAGTAGTACGAGCATGAAGATTTCTCAAGCTTTTGAATTATTAAAAAGCTGTGAATATTCATTTCATTTCGTTATATTTTATTGCAGTACATCTTGAATCTACGATTCAATTGATAAATTCAGCAAATGAAAATTCAAACACGAACGTGTCACACTCTCTCAGGAATTCCAAACACAATTAACCTTCGTTGTCGTACAAAAGTGTGAGTAAGGTCATCGCTAAATTCAAAAGAATAAACAACACCGAAAAACGAGCAATAATAAAAAAGATATTTAAGAATGGTCAACGCAATCGAACGTCGAAGCTTTTATAGAGCTTTTAATTAGCCTCACACAGCAATATCGTGTTAACGCGAAAAAGTGGCGAACAAAGTTAATATCGTCGTGGAGAACCGTGCAAAAACACGAGCTATTTGTTCGGCGGTAAATTAACCAGCCGCCAATTACAATGGCAACACTAGCCAGACAAAATGGCACTCGGTTATTACCAGTAAAGTAAACGGGACGTCTGCTTCGATATCAATTGTAATTTTACTATAGAACACGGAGTGCAAATGAGATTTTCTATGTTATTCAAGAGTAAATGAACTTACACACACGCTCGGAGATCTTGGGGCAAGTATTATATTTTTACAATAAAAATAGCGCAATAAATATAAATTATACACAATAAATACAATATTTACAATATAAATTACAATATTACGATGTAAAAGTAAATTACTCACTGTGCAATGTGCAATATGCAACATAAATTGTTGTATTTACAGTAAATATAAAACATACTTTATAAAGACTTTGTTAATATAAAACATGTTTTATAAAGATTTTGTTAGTATATTAATATATTGTGTTATTGTATCGTTATGTATCGTATACGTGTTGTACTATTGTATTATTACGATATATATTGCATTATATGATAAGTAAATAGAATATTAAAGGTAAGACTTTTGGCTGTGTATTTGTCAAGAAAACGGCAAGTGCACGCGAATAACACCGAATGGCAATTAAGCTCGGCTGATTACCACTTAAATAGAAAATTATCCGGCCATTCCAGTCACACCACCAGTGGTTCGTAGAAATGCAAACACATGGAAATTGCTCGAAGTTAATCAGCTCGCGCTTGATCATTTTTTTTTTCTCCGATTGGATATTGGAATTACGTAATTGAATCAGTCCGATGATTTTATAAGACGATCGAAAGATTAAGGCCATCTTGCCTAATAATTTATCAAATAATAATTAGAGTGAGGATTTTTCCGTGCTCGCGAGAAATTCAGACGTGTGAAAAAAAGAGATTAATATTTATGTGAAATATCGAGAGCACGTTGGTACGTTGGTAATATTTAACGATCTTTTATTTATGACGTTATATAAATATTCAGTGGATTGATAAATAACTCTGGTTACAATGAATCTGTATAATTTCGCGATTTTATATTATTTCACATTCGTGCGCACTCTGCTCGCTGAGTATTTAGCTTTTCCGAGAAAGATTTCAAGCATTTTGCCTTCGAAGCTGACTGTATAGTGTAGCACAGTTCAATAGGCGTTCCATGATTTTTTCACGTATTTTGGAAGTTTGGAAGTTTGGTAGAAAATTAAGTGTGGACACAAGCGACCCAGTTTTCCCGCGGAACGTAACGAAAACATGCTTGGTGGAGGTGTATGTAAATTGGACAATTAGATAACTTGTAATTTATAAAAACTTTGAAATTCTTGTCTTCGTTTCGTTATTAAATTTGTTGCCGCATAATGGCGACGCGAGAGAGAACGTATAATTTGTAAATTTCGCTGTTTATTTTGTATTTTTCGACGAGACGCGTGTGTTCAATCTCACATTCTAGCAAAGTTAGGTGCGATTAGAAAACCAGAGAAATGAAAAACTTTTCGTTCTCGCAAGTGCCGATGTTTTTTTAAAATTCGAACCCTGAAAATATACAGGGTATCCCCCGAGATTGTACTACATATTCTCACAGGTAGAATCACACCCTGATGAGTACCACGGTTTCGAGAACGATTTATAGAAAATATAGATCAAACGCCACAATTAAACAACAATTATATTGCAATTTTCGGTTATCGTGTACGCAATTTCACGCTCCATTTCAAGGCTCGAGGACGAGATAATAGCGCAATTACGAGATTAATAAAAGAAAATATAGCCTTGCCACTAATGAGAGTACAGAGTAAATAAGTCAGTAATCGAAAATTACCAACTATAGAAAAGAACTGTACGTTGTGATTATGCACTTCGGTTTCCACGATCGTTCTCGAATCTTCAATTTTATTCTTCTTCCAACGAAGGAAACAACATTCGATTTCTTTCGATTCTGGGAAAATCGAAAATAAAAAATGACGTCTTGTTAAACTTAGGGAAATTTTTTAGTAATAAATGCTTGGATCGAGATCAAGAGAAGGATGATTCGAAAGATCGTAGTAAATGAGGTACGTGGCAAACGACAAAAGAACCAAGAAAACGAAAAAAATTATTTAATGGGGTAGAAAATGTGGCGAATAATGCCGAATAACGTGGCGAACACTTTGCGGTAAATATTGATATTTATTTCAGTTTTTTAAGCTTCTCAGTATTAAAACGCTTTAAAATTCTTCTATATTGATACTACTATATTGATCATCGAGACATTTTGCAATTAGTTTTCTTTTGTAAAAGAAACAAGTTGCAAATAAGTTGTAGGTGTTTGTACAAAAATTTTTATACAATTATTGATACATCTATTAAATATTATAACAAATGTATATAATTCTTTTTCCTTTTTTTCTTTTTCTTTAATTTTTTTATATATTTTTGCATCTCTAAATTTCTCACAAATGTTGACATTTATCTACAAATTTATGTACAAATTCATGAATCTTCGATAAAATGATGGAGGAAATAATCTTCGCATCGTCGCCATTGTTGTATGGCAACCTCGCGAAATAAGAACTTGCAATACGATCGCTCGGAGTGTAACCGAGGTCATAAATCTTCGCTTCCATCGTAAACTCATGTCATTTCGCCATTTCGACTCTCTTCAATTATCAATTAAAGAGAAAAAAAAGAAAATAAGAAAAAGATAAATAGAAAGAGGAGATAAAAAGAGGAGGGGGAGGGGGAAGTGAGGGAGGAGAAAGAGAAACAAACTTTCATCATGTGGATTACGCTTCTTCTTAGTGGCGTAAGTCTCGTAAAAATCCAAGCCAGCCGGAGTTCTACAATCACGCTGTATTTTCTCGTAAATCTCGAGCACCCTTCAGAAAACGTTCCTCTTCTTCTTCTTCTTCTTCTTCTTCGTCTTCTACTTCTACCCGAGTGCTTCCCTTTATGGTTCACGCCATGTTCCATCGTAAATATCCATCTCGTTGTTCCTTTGCCCGGGCTCCCTCCCCTTTCGCCCCCTCTCTTTGCTTAATTTCTGTCGCACGGCCAGTTAACGTTTGAATTTGTTTTTCTATTCTCCTCGTACTCGTTCGGCGAATTTTTTTTTTTTTTTTTTGTGAAAACGTCGTTTTTTCTCAGGTTGGCATTGTTACAAGTAGACTGCGGGTTTCTACGCATTTTTATCCTTTTTTAAAAATGTATTTTACATTTTTACACCTTTGTTTATACGTAACTTTTGAAAAAAATTCGTTCAGGGAAATTCGAATAAAAATTTTTCACCTGCTATAAATTTTTCACTTCGTTGCAACGAATACTCATTTTGCCTGTTTTATGTATTTTGGCACCAACGCCTGCGCCATTTAAACGTGTGCGTTTAAACCCTTGCGTGAATTATTTGTAGAGTGAAGCAGGAGCTTCGTTCAATGTTTATTAGCGTTTTCCATAAATTTCTTACGAAAACATCGATTACCTCGTGTCACGCGGAGAGCTCAAACCGTGGGGCATATATTGAAGAAAGTACAGAGAGATGCTTCGCTCTCGGTTTTTACTTCGAAGAATGTGCATCGCGTTTCTGCGAATTTTCCGCGAGAAATGGCCCTTTTTAAATTTTTAATTTAATTTTAATTTTAATTTAAATTTTAATTTTAAATTTCCCCGTTAAAAATATACGGACTCTCCGTCAATTTGTGGAAAAGTGAATCGTCTGTGACCAATCTAAATGTTGCTTTAAAAAAAAACAAGTTTTTTTTTTTTAGTTTTTAGCGCAGAAATTTGGGAACGATAGGTGCATTTCCTTTGCAGTTTATTTCAGTGCATCTTCTCCTTTCTTCGTTTAATTCCCATTTAATTTGTTGAATGAACGTTGAACGTTCCCTTTATACGGAGAATCTTCGTGCACGCGTTTCCATTATGGATTCTCATCGCGTTTCTTAGTCTCCTGGACATTTCTATAAATCGTGCCGGCCCCGAACGAGCCTGGAATTTCACGGGGTAATCGTTAATTCGCGGGAACGCAGGTGAAACGGACTCTATCGCTCATCGCTTAATACCTGCTGTGAAAACGCTTGGCAATCGTTTAGGTTTAAGTTGGCTTTATGACAGGAACGTGATTTTCCAGCTATTCTCTGGGTCTCTGCGTTTCGCGTTTCATTTATTTTTAGTTCCGCTCACGCCTACTTTGAATTTCAATTTTCCGACTCGAGTTTTCAATCTTTAATTTTCCAGGATTACAGATGCCTTGTTTTTAGCATTTCGCGTCGGAGTATTGATACTTCAGTCATTCAATTTTACTTCACGTTCTTCCTGACAGAAATTAATAATAAACTTAAATGAAAAATTCCAAAATTAAATGATATCAAATCTAAGTCTAACAATAAGTTGTTATGGTTGTCCCCGTGTTCAATGGTACCAGTTAGGGGTTAATGAAGAATTTAGAGTTTCTTTTCTTTCTTTCTTTCTTTCTTTCTTTCTCTCTTTCTTTCTTTCTTTCTCTCTTTCTTTCTTTCTTTCTTTCTTTCTTTCTTTCTTTCTCTCTTTCTTTCTTTCTTTCTTTCTTTCTTTCTTCTCTACGGAGAGAATTTGGAGTTTTTTTTTTTTCTCTCAATGGGAATCGATGCATCGTGAATTCATCTCCCTAGCCTTGTTCAATATTGGAGCTGTGAAATCAGACGAAATGACGGATTTCCGGTCTCCAAGATAGAGATAAATTTCTTCGTACTATTTTAATATTCATTTTAGTTATTTATTTGAATACATGTATTAATTTTATGAACGTTTCGTTCGCGAAACAATTCATTCAACGAACCCCACTCAAGGATCTCGCATAATCGGCTAATAAATATGTAAGGTAAACCTCATAAATTATGGACTTCTCCCGCTCTTACAATTTTTCAACGCAATACGCGGATTTAATCCGACGCTTCAATGAATCTATCTCGATTTCCCACTGGGTGAGTTCCTCCTCGTTTTTCCTCTAAAGTAAATTTAACGTTACGAGAACAGATGACTCCTTGTAAGTTGCGAACAACATGTCCGTCTATCTATCTATGTCTCTTTTTACTTATATTTCACTAGACTTACTCTATTTCATTACAAAGATCCGTTTACGTCTGTATAATATTTCGATTCAACGAGAATTTATTTGCAGATTGTATTTTATTATAATATCGAGAAAATCATTAATCCTTATTCGCACGAGACAAGTAACGAGTGTAATTCTTAGATATGATAATTTAATTTATTCACTGTCAATGAAAAGATTTGCAAGATTATTTTACTTTTTTCGTTGTATTAATATTTTACCATTTCTTTTTTTTTTTACAATTTGACACCAAACAAATTTGACAAATTAAATTGGACAAGAAATGAGGAACGGACAAGGATTAAAAAGGTGAAAGATCTAGAAAATCATAGATCCGCGAAAACTAAAACTAAAACTAAAACTAAAAAGAAAGAAAAAGAAAAAAAAGAAAAAGAAAAAGAAACTTAATAAGATCTCATATTATCCTCATGCAACACATTAAACCAATTAGGTGGAAGAAAACGTTCCCTCCCTGCCCCGTTGTAAACGGTAATATCGTCGGAATTATCCGATGGACGATTAAAGCGACGAACGAAGGGAACGCAACATCGGTTGATTTCCTCAATTGGTAAACAATGTGTCGAACGAGAAAAGGAGCCGGTTTTCTTCGTCGGCGGTGCACGATGGGATGGAAAGAGTTGGCGTTACGTCCAGGTTCTAAATTCCCCATTGTGTTGTTGCATCCCTCGTCGGCATTCCCTTACTCCAATTTATCCGCGTTTCTTTTAATAGCCGTCGTCGTTAGTCCTTTGCTTCCTCCATCGTTTAGCTCCTCGCATAAAGACACATACACACACACACTCTCTCTCTCTCTCTCTCTCTCTCTCTCTTTTTCTCTAGGTTGCGTCGAGTTGCCGGTCGTCGAACTCCTCCTCATCCGTGACTCATCCGGCGCCTTCGCGTTATTGAAAGAATATTATGCATTTCGCGTTAATGAGAACGATACATACGAGCAGTCGCGCAACGTGGAACATTCGTGGATCGGGCGATTGTGGATCGACACCTGCGATTAATCGTTCCGGATTGCGCTGTCTCGTCGCGTTGCGAATCTAGTCGCGTTCGCGCTCGTGAAGATTCTTTTCTCTTTCTGCTTTTGGGGCGGCGAGAACTTGGGGAGGAGGGACTGTTTCGAGTGTATTCTTAACGTTACAATTGAACAATTCTTGGACAACGAACACAGGTTTATTATTCATTCGTAGAAGCAAATTTCGGAGCAAAATTTTTGAATCAGCGTGAATTTTTCGTAAAAAATATAAACTATAATTGTTATAATTGTTATTCTATTTCATGGTAGGATTTTGATGCACATTGAAAATTCAAAGTATTCAAAGCCGGTGTATCTGTTATAGTTTTTAACTAATAAAGCGAATTTCTATTTTATTTCTACAACCTTCTTATAACACGCTGTTGAAAAATTACGACAATTTTCTTATAACACGGTTTCCATATAGCATTAGTAAACTTGAACAATCCTCGTATAACGCAAATTTTATTACGCTGTAAGTTTCGTTTAGCTTAGGTTTCTATACAACACGGGACGAATAAATCGTGTTATATGGGTTAATTGTATTTTTATTACGTTCACACTCCACTGAACTTTGCATAAATAATTGGACGCTAAGCGAAATTCCATGAAAAGATTGAAATTAATGTATATATATTAATAAATATTAATAAATAAGTTAAAAATACATAAAATATATGAATATTGCGCAGTAAGTAGATCTTCTCTAATATTTCTTATTTCTTTCTTCTCTGTATGTTATTGTACATTCCTATAAATTTCATTTGTATTTCGTTAATATTTATTTTACATTATTACTTTCTTTTTATTATTTCCGCATACTAAATTTACAACAAGCAATAACAACAGTAATAACAGTAATAACAGTATTTTGTTCTCCATAAGAGTATCTTTGATAATGTGATCCCTGTTTCCGGTTTCGATTAGATTTCCCCCGCGCATTTCCGCGGTTCTTTATGCAAAAATGTTTCACGTTGAAATATTAATACCCAGCATCCTATCCGCGGCACGTGTTACTCTCGTAAATCACCGATGAAAATTTATGTGGAGCGAAGTGCGCTTGTTACGCATCGGCTCTGACACACTCCATTTTTCCTCTCTTTCATTTTTCCCTCCCCTTCCTCATCCTACCATTTTTTCCCGTACTTTTTATTTGCATTATCGCAGCCAACACGTTGTTATTATTCCTCGAACGTCGTCGAACGACAATGCGCATCCGTTTTCGAGACGCGATCGTTCGCATCAACGAATGTCCTGCCCGCTTCGTTCACTTCGATCTGCAATTTTCTGCGCTCGCGTCTCCTGTTTTCACTGTGATTGACAATTCTCAACAACTTTTTTTCCCCCCAGCTATAGCGTAATATCGATATGGTCATGCACATTAATCATGGAGAAAATGAATTCTGTGAGAGAAGTTGGAGTGTTTTTAAAGTAAATGTTAGCATTTTTGGAATAATTATTATTTTACGATAATTATTAGAAATTAAGGTTCTGTGAGAAATTTTTTTTAAATAATCTTGTAATTCATTCATTGACTTGATTCCGGGGTGTAGAATTCCATGACTGTTACTGAAAATAATTAGAATTCATCATTTTCGTCGTGAATCATGATTTATAGCATCTACCGAAGGACTAAACTTAAAGAACTAATTTCCTGAATTACAAATCATCGATCATGGGACTTGATAATAGAGAATTATCAAAATAGACATGACATTACTAATTAAATTAAATTAGGTTGGATAAAATTATAGACATCTGTATTAATATATCGCAGAGTGATCTTTCATAATCAATTTAATAGAAAATCCAGGTCAAGATCCACAGTCCATGCAAAGGTCTAGTGAAATTACTGTTACTTGATGAATTGTACAAATCAAACATGTGTAAAATTATTATTGAAATGCAATATAATAGTAATATGATGTATAATCAATGATAAAATGTATAATGCAATGCATAATAATTAATCAATAATACAATTAATATTAATATAATACAATAGTAACTCGGTTTATATTGTTGTATAATAATGTGTTGTACATTCATCCGTATCAACCATAAAGTTGTTTCTGTCACATAAAAATAAACGAGAGATTGTGGCTATCGATCTATCTGCGGCAATCGCAGGGTCAGAACCACGCTTCGCCTTTATCCTCGAAATGTTCTTTAATTCAGCCGAAAGCGTGAATGAATCAAACGACGACGTGGTACATTCACGAAGAGTCCATGAAACAGGAAGCAGGAAGACCATCAAGACATGGCCATGGTTCTTTGTCCCTTGAAATTATTATTCGCCAAGTGTCGTAGCCAATGAACGTAGCCTGTCCTTTTTCGACATTTCTTCCTCGTACTACAAGCGTCTGCCAACCAGACGAATTCCTCGCCCGGGGTGTTGTACGCCTTCTTGGTCGAAGCTGCCTCGGCGAAGGTCGCTGGTTCCTTTTCTGGTCCGTGACTTCCGGGACGTTCTCCAGCCTTCTCATTAGCGAGACGGCTCGCGTTCAAGGATCGTAGGCGCTGAAAACAATTTTCCCCTCGACGAGAGTTTGTTGCTCGGCTCGTGTACTGTTTGTTGCACGTTTGAAAACCCATCTTGTTCCCTCGTAGACGAAGTCGCAAACGTTTCGTGTTTTTGCAAGAGCGACGAGAAGATGCGAATGGAAGGGGAACTAGATCTTGAGATTATACGAAGTTGGAGTGTTATGTAATGGCTTTTGATATTAATATTTGCTGCAACTAGACTGCGCGTTTTTATGGAAATTCATATTCTGCAAGATAGAGAAAGCAGAACCTCTGTGTAGAGTTGCGCTTTAAAATTTCTTGTAAATTCAATGAATTGCTAATATCGAGCATAACTTTCACGTTATGATTACATGTAACGATGAAACGATAATTGTTGGACAGTAGTAATTAAACAATGGCACAAATTTAATGAAAACGAATATTTGAAAGATAGAAATGATAAATAATTAAATTACTGTATAAATGGTTAAACAGTAATAATTAAACAATAAATTGAATTTAATAAATACAAACATTTAAAAGACAGAAAGATAAATAATTAAATTACTATATAAATGGTTAAAGGAATTATATGCACGCTATAATAAACAATATTTAAAGGAATGAAGAATTAACAAAGTCAAATTAATTCCAAATTTATAAGTGTCAAATATAAATATTAGAAAATTCATTTTTGGTAGAAATTATTCGATGTGTTGAAATACAGAGTCTCCAAATTAAAAACAAATTATTATTTAATTCTAAGAAAATGAGAAATCGTTCGAAACAAAATAAGTTGATTCGACTTTCTCGACTGATAGGCTAAATTTTCGTAAATATAAAAGAAATAGTGATGAATGTAGCACTGAGTGTATATTTTCAAATATATTTCTCCAGTTAAAAAATGGAGCAGTTTTAGAATTTATCGTCGATAGCGTTGAAAGAATATTGTTTCAGGAAGACTGAAATAGTAGTATGATTGTAAGACTATTACGACCATTAGTAACACTTGTTAACTCGATTGATAGGTTACGTTAAATTATTTTTATTTACAAGCGTAAGATTACGAGATAATTTCGTACATTGAATATACTTTACCAATTAGAACTAGAGCAATTTAATCATCACGTTCGTTGATAATACTAGAAGAATTTTGTTCGAGGAAGTATGAAATGTCAAATAGTATGATTATAAGAGTATTACGATGATTAGCAACATTTGTATATACAATGGTTAGAACGAATTAGCGTGAAAATGAAAATAGTCGCGAATTGATATTCCTCTGAATGAATATAAGATCTATCATAACTATTATTATTTATTATATATAAATACATTTGGTGCTATTTGCTTTATAGCTTATCGTTTTATCGCTCGCCACTTTTTTATCAATTACTTTTCTAATTATTACAACACTTAAATAGTACATTGTCGACAGGCTTTAATTAAGAATGATTTTAAATGACTGATTAGTATGACATGTGAACTGGATATGTAGATATCATTCTTAGAAGAATAAAAAACAATTATCTCTATTTGGATTGGAAGATCTGATCAGTTGACGTTCAACCTTGAATAGATCTGGCTACAAGTACATAACTGCTAATTGTGATAATTAGCTGAATTGTAGTAATAGATCTCGACAGTCAATATCAATGGACTTTGATTATTTTTTTTTACGTATATTTCGTTTATTCAACAATAAAATTTTTTGATTTTTGAATTTTTTCTTAATTTCTACAATTGAACAAGATTCTTTTTAAATTATTTCTTAATCATTCGACTTTACGCCAAGTAATTATCTACAATATTCTTCAGATAAAATAACAAAGACAAATTTCCCGAAGTCAACAAAATTTAAGTTTCTTCCCAATATATCGATCTCGAAAATAATATATCGAACTGATATTAATAAGTGAACAAGAGTTACTTAAATAGCAAAGCAATGATGCAATTGAATAAATAAGAAAGCGAAATACAGAACATTAAGAGTTCACTGTGAGTTTACTTCCTGACAACTTCGACAACAAAGAACAAATATCTCGCCTGTAAAGTCTTTGCTCGTGTTCGAACGCTCAAAGATTTCTTCATTTCTCGCAACATGGCGCTCTTTATCCAATCAATAAAGAGATGATGACTGCTCAATTACAGTATCATCCGACTTAATCCTCAGTGGACTGATCCCTGGTGAGATGTTTTAATCGTATATTATATTATTCATTCCACGTGACCTCGGTTTTTATTTATCACTTCACCGAACAGCTCTTGCTTTGTTCTGTCTTCGTATTTGAGTTTTATCGTTATCACGAGCGTGGATCGTCCGCGTGGTCGTCGTCCTTGGCTACGACGCGACGCGACGCGACGCTTCGAAGAACGCCTCGAGATCGATCGTTCAGATGCTGCATTGTCGGCGAAACGCCTCCACACTCGTATCTTTGTCCTCAAACAATAATCGTTCGATCGTATCGAGCTGTTTTGCTGTTCTGATTTTCGAAAATTAACGCACGATAAGAAATGATACAGGTGGAATGAAATCTCAAGCTTCTTGAAAGTCTTTAAAATGTGATTTTATTCAAGTATGCTCCAATGTCTAGATATGTTGAACTCAGTTGGAAGTTAATTTCTTTTTAGGAGCATGTCTTGTAAAATTAAGATATTCAGATTTTTAGAGAATTAAAAAAAAACATTTTCTCGAAATCAAAAAGTCTCGTCGTTTGAAAAGGAAACAAGAAAGTAGTTTCAAGATAAGTGATACGTACGTTTTAATGTTAGAAAATATTAGGAAAAAATGTAAGAAGATTATAGAAAGCTTAACAAATTACTAAAAGTATCAAATTAAAGGCAATTCAAAAATCTTTATATTTAATTATTATCCCTAGTTATTATTAATCATCCCTAATCATTATTAAACATTATGTATCTCTACGAGCAAAGAAATACAAGTCAGTTCCCTGTTAGCTTAGCAGGGAAGCACTTACATTATTATATAAATTTCAAGTGCGATGTACGTCTGTACGTACTTGCAAATATAGCTACACCGTTTCTTGAAAAAAGAATAAATCAAAATTTGACTTGTTTGCTCGTTCATCAGATATACAGACTCGCGATATATATATACTAGTTCCCGTTACAATTGTCCAAGATCTAAATTCATCGTAACGTTGTAGAATATCTTATCGACTCTGTGTGTCCCGCTTATCTGCAATGTCGATTGCTATCTTTCATCCAGCGCGGCAGCGCGATTGATCGAAGGATTTGGTTATCGTTCACAGACTGACGGAGCCGACGGGGAACATCCACGACGGTATCGGGAACTACACTGCGGACGTGAAGTGTTCCTGGCTGATCGAGAGCACGCCGAACACCACTATACGACTGCACGTGGAACAATTCGCGACGGAATGCGGCTGGGATCACATGTACATCTACGACGGTGACAGCGTCGAGGCGCCGTTGCTCGCCGTCTTCTCCGGATTGATGCACAAAGATGGTTACCACATACGCCGCGTTCCGGAAGTGATCGCGCGCTCCGGAAGCGCGTTGCTTCACTTCTACTCGGATGTCGCGTACAACATGAGCGGCTTTAACATTAGTTACAAGATCAATGCCTGCCCCAGCAGGTGTGCAACTTTTTATTGTCAAGCCTTCTCTTATCTTATCTTTCCCCCTTTAATCCTAATATTTGTCCTAATAATGTCCTTATCCCTTGATTTTTTTTTTTTTTTTTTAATATTTGACTTATTATTTACTTGGCATTTCTTGCGACAATTTTTCTCATTATTTTCTTTATCTTTTTTGCAATCTTCTTGCGCGGTAGATTATTATTTTCTTTATCTTTTCTGAAGAATTTGCTCGAGGGTTTCCCCAGGGTTCCCCCCCCCCCCCAAGAAAAATTCCTTTCTTTATTTTGTACACTTTTATTTTCTTTCTTCAGGGAATTTCGTGGGGATCGTATTTTTTTAGAATTCTGAAATATTTAGAGAGACTGTGAAGAGATGTATTTTTAGAGATATAAATCTTTAGAAGAGTGTTTTTAAATTGATTCGTTGAAAAATATGCTTTTGATTCGTTAAAATCTAAATGCGGTTACGGTTTCACGAGTCAATCTGTTTTTACCTGCTCTTGTTATACGTATACATGTACATCTTCTTTTAGCATTTGGAATTGAACTTTGACATATAACATAATAATTCTCCCAAAGTTCAAATCTCATGGTATCTTAGTATCTTAGCATTACCAATTCATAAAAATAGAAAAAGATATAAAATTTTATATCTGTTGTTATCACTAAAATTACAGTCATATTAATATTATATATAATATTCATGAGCATATAATATATGACATTATATGAGCTAATGCTTATTAGGTCATATAATATTTCATTAATTAATATTAAAATCATTATTGTTAAATATTATACGTAATATTAAAATCATTATTGTTAAATGTTATAATTAAGTCAATAATATAATATTTAAATAATAATTAGTTTTTTATCGTATTGTATCCTGAATGTTCTTTAATTCTCTAAATATTTCTACATTGTGAGAGGGTTACAAATATTCATTGACCATTTTCTTTGCAATATTTGTTCAGGCAAATGTTTATTCTATTCTCATGTACAAATATAATAAAAGCGTGTTAGGATCAACATGCGATGGCTTCTTTAAAGATTTGCACAGCCTACTTTTCGTTCTGTATACATATATATATATATATATATATATATATATATATATATATATTTTTTCGGTGTCCGTAGATATTCTCACATCGATTGTTCCGGCCACGGGGTTTGCATCGATGGTGTGTGCACGTGCGATGCCACGTGGACCGGTGAAGCATGCGAGATTCAAGTTTGCCCGAACAATTGCTCCCATAGTCACGGGCAGGGCGAGTGTAACCGCGAAAGTCATCATTGTGACTGTTCGAACGGTTACAAGGGTGAGTTTTTCGATCAGAGACATTTGTTGGAACGCTATTGTAGAGATGAAAAACTTTGTTTAATTTTCCTACAAGTTTTTGTTCAGTTAGTGTGTCTACAATGAGTAAAATTTAATGAATAAATAATGGGGAGACTTTTGTAATTGAATTTTTGTATGTACTTACAGAAATAGCTAAGAAGAATGATTAATTGAAATCGTTATACCAAATCGATATTAATAGATAGTTTGAGAAACTATTTGCAATTCATCTTTGTTTGAATTATTTTATTTACAAAATAATTCAGATTAATCTTGTATACATTTATCTGGTTCATATCTCCTACTAGTTCTCTATTTAAATTATTCTATCTTGATTATTCTAATTAATTAATTAAGAAATAACCTTGTATATCATTCAGGTTCCGACTGCAGCCAAAGAAGCGACCGTGGATTCTGGGAGAGCGTGTCCTACACAGACTTCTCACCAGAAGGTTCGGCTAGTCATTGCTCTATCGTTTGGAAGGATTCCCTGTACGTAGTCGGTGGCGAGAGCTTTCATCGCGCCAAAATGATCTACGTTTATGATTTCAATGGAAATGTTTGGGAGACCCCTCACGTGGAGGGTAAGGTTCCTTTGCCTCGATACGCTCACTCCTGCGTACTCTTCGGTGACAAGATATTCATGTACGGTGGTGTACTGCCTAATTCTACGGTGACCAACGAGATCTGGGCGTTCGACGTGTCGGCGAAAGTCTGGGAAAACGTAACTGTGCACGACAACTTCCACAACAACAAAACGATACGTGGTGGTCCCTTAAAGGTTGTCTACTTTTTCTTCATGATCTCGTTTTCTCTTATTTTGCAATATTTAATGATGGTTTCACATCTATGGCTTCACAGTAGCTTTACATTTGCATTGGAGTGATATATAGAACTGGAGTATTGAATTACTTATTGTAACAGAGAACTTGTATCGAAGCGGCGTTTATTTCATTTGAATGGGAATTTTTTTGTCAGAATTCTATTAGTCACTGTGCCCTACCAGTTTTTGCTTTGTCTGTTTATGCCGTTTAAATTTTTTTAAAACTGTTTTTATATAATTTCTGTGCTGCTTGATTAAATTCATTGGTCTGTCTATTTTTTTGATTCATTTAACTCTTGTCTCTGTACAGTAATATTTCATTTTTCCTCTACAAGAGGAGGAATATAATTTATTTAAAATATCTGAAATGTTTCAGTATTTTAAAGATTAAAATTGAAAATTAAAAACTGATTTATATTATTCAACATAGACTCACTATAGAGATATAGCTTGGCACGAAGTTGTTAAATGCTTTCCCAACATTTATCCATTCAAGTTGAAATATTTCTATTTCATGCCTTATTTCACACAGGTAGCTGGACATTCTGCTACCCTCGTGCACGGAAGGAAAGAAAAGATGGTGGTAATATTTGGTTATTCACCTCAGTATGGCTATTTGAATGAAGTTCAAGAATATTATTTGGGTACTCGTGAGTGGCAAATTGTGGAAACAGTTGGATTCCCTGTGAAAGGTGGTTACGGTCATACATCTGCTTATGATCCATTGACAAATCTCATTTATGTGTACGGAGGATATGTGTCAGAGTCACAGAGCACGCAGGTGTTAACCAGAAGACTGTACTCCTATCATTCTAATAATCGTGAATGGAGATTGCTCACATCAGCACCATCGGCTCGTTTCTTCCACACGGCTATATTCATTTCTGATGGGTTGATGATCGTTTTTGGTGGTAACATGCACAATGATACGCAACATTCAGATGGAACGAGGTGTTATTCAGCGGATACGATAGCATATGATGTCACGTGCGACTCGTGGCATCAGTTTCCTATGCCAAAAGAAATGACTGATCTACCTAGATATGGACATAGTGCAACCATGTTCGAGAAATCCATGTACATCTATGGGGGATTTGATGGACAGATGTTATCCGACATGTCAAGGTAGAGTCTTTTTAGTTTTGTTAATGAATATTGATGAATTTTATTTGCTTTCTTTCTCTGATATTTTTTTTATCTGTATCTATATATTTCACCTCTTGCTTTACAATATCAAGTTTGCGATATTAGAGAAATTATGAACATAAAATGAATTTTAGCTTCAATTTTTCAGCAAAAATAGAATAACAGTATATTCAAGAAATCGAATAATTCGCTATTTGAAATAGATGTGAAACGTAAAATATTGATTTTGAAAAATTGAACCTTTTCATTTTTAGTACATTTTTGCTTTCAATATTTCATATAATATCTCAATGGATATATATATATAACAATAGTTAATGAATAGCTAATCTTTATAAGTAGCTACTAACAAAACTACAAGGCAAAAAGTTAATATCCTGTGTATTTTAACAAGAATCTTCATTTATTAATTCATATGATTATTAGGTACACACCAGGGAACTGCGAGCACTTGACGAATCAGAATCAGTGTTTGAATGCAAGAACAGGCGTGAAGTGCGTATGGCATAAGAAAGAAACTCGGTGTATACAGATTACCAAGATACCCCGGCACGTGCTTCTTAACGACGACATGCACGACGGAACTTACATGAGATGCCTGGACGACACGCCGCCCCGCGGGATGACATCTCACAAAGAGTTATGCAAATTGCTCACGGACTGTGTGGCATGCGTGCAAACGTCGTACAATTGCGTATGGTGCGGCAAGAGTTGCTCGTACGAGATTTGCCGAGACAACGCCAACGCACCCCCGACCAAGGCGATCACCGATTTGGAACAGTGCGATGCTCACACCGGCATTGAGTGTTTACAATTATTTACGTGCCACGCGTGCTCCAGTAATCCGCATTGCATTTGGTCCTGGTCGAATGGGCCTGATCGGTGTAAGCCATACTCGAAAGCGCGAGAAGTGAGTATACACGAATAAAAGTTATTGTGCATGTAGAGTTATCTAAACTGAATAGTTAAGTGGTGGTTTAAGTCTCAGTAGACTGTTCACTATTTCACTCAATCTCATAATCTTACAAACAAAGTAGAGGGAATTATTAGATACTTGTAAATTTTTAGACAAGTCAGTAATTCTTCCTTAATCATTTTGTAAAATGAATAAATAAGAGAGTCAATCCATATATTTGCTACTATTACGATTAATTTGCTAAGCGTCACACAGTGTAAGAAACATAAATAAATAAATCAATTTACGTGTTTACAGCATGTGGCTCTTTTAAACGGAACTATTCAAGCACAAAGGCTGTCCATAGACTCTTGTCGCAGTCCGTGTGTAGAATACACTTCCTGTAAGAATTGCACAGAGTCTGATTGCATTTGGTGTCAGAACGAGAAAAAGTGCGTGGACAAGAACGCATATCCTGCGAGTTTCCCTTACGGACAATGTCGCGAATGGACTACGGTTGACGCGAAATGTCGCCCCACGGAAACAGGAAAAGAATGGTGCACGTTTTATTCTTCTTGCGCGGCATGTCGTTCCGATCCTGGATGTGGATGGTGCGACGATGGTTCAGGGACAGGAAAGGGTCTGTGTTTACCAGGTGGAGCTCGTGGTCCAAGCAGTAAGAGCTTAGATACGTGCCTGTTCGAACGATGGTACTTTACCAAATGTCCAAGTAAGTAAATCAAGTAAGAATATTTACTGATAATCATATAGGATATTCAAAAATACATTTGAGATCATTCTCTTTGAATTGATTTCAGCTTGCCAATGTAACGGGCACAGTAAGTGTCTCTCGAATAGTAGCATGTGTATTCAGCCGTGTGGAAATTTAACATACGGACCTCACTGCGATAAATGCATTCCCGGCTATTACGGGAATCCACTAAATGGAGCAACTTGCCAACGTAAATTCATCGTTCCCCCGTGTAATATCGTTAATTTGCCGGTATCGATCGGATCCTTAAATTTTACTTTCTCATTGCAGCCTGCTTTTGTAATAATCAAGGGACGCACTGTACGAGTGAAACGGGTAAATGTTTCTGTACAACGAAAGGCATTATCGGAGATCATTGTGAACGATGCGATGTGTCCAGCCTTTATCATGGAGATCCTACCAACAAAGGATCATGTTTTTGTAGGCCTTTTTTTCGAAACAAATCTTTTTTTAACGATAAAATTAAAAAAAAAATTAGATTTAAATGTGAAATTCTTTTATAGACGATTTGGCCATCGATTTTCAATTTACATTCAATTTAAGTAAAAAAGAGGACCGCCAGTATAGAGCCATCAATTTCAAGAATTCCCCACCAAAACCCGATATTGATGCGGAGTTCTCCATTACGTGTTCCGTGTTGGCTAAAATGAACATCACTGTGAAGAGAGGCGCCGCGCCGGAACAGTCGCTGATTCTTGGCGCGAATTGCACGACCAGCATGTACAAGCACCGGTTTGTCAAAGACGGTTACGGTTTCGGTAGCGAGAACAATAACACATTGACCACATTCTACGTTTACGTATATGACTTCCAGCCACCGGTGTGGATTCAAATTTCCTTTTCACAATATTCCAAACTCAATCTGCAACAGTTCTTCATAACATTTTGCACGTGAGTATTTGAAACTTCGCGTCAATCTTAGTGAAACGTGTCAGTGTCGCGTGTTGCGTGCAGGAATTCGTAACGACGAAGAACATTGTGATTTTGTTCATAATTTTTTTTTCAAAATTTCCCACGCTTTTGTCCTAAGCCTCAGGCAGTATTTACTTGTAAACTAGAGATTACATGCCTAGGTGCTTCCTCGCTCTCCTGTTGGTGGCTGCTGTTCTTTGGAAGATTAAGCAAAAATATGATATGTATAGAAGAAGACAGAGATTATTCGTAGAAATGGAGCAAATGGCCAGTAGAGCGTTTAGCCAAGTTTTGGTTGAGATTGAGAGGCGAGACGTCGATAATTCAGACTCGGAGAGGAGTGAATCCGAGTTAATTAATTGCCGCAAAAAGAAAAAGGTTAGTATCTACTTATTTATATGTATAAAACATTGTTGTATATCGTATATACAGCATGCTGTATATTGCAATACGTTACACTATACACAATACAGAATGTTTCATGTTTAAATGAAAATTTAATAATTTCTACTATTATTAAAAATAAGAAGAAAATAATTAAGAGAGAAATATAAAAAATGTCGATGATCTTGGAATATAAGATGTATATCTCGAAATTGTGTAAGCTTCTTTTTTAACAATAGCAGAAATAATTTGGATGTTGTGTCATTATGTAAATAATACATACGTAATTATATGTTGTTACAGAAATACGTGGGAAATACGTAATCAATTCTAGAAATCAAAATTACTGAAAAAAGTGAAACTTTATTTTTCAAGTCGCGAACAATTTTATTCCACTCATGTTTCTTTAATTTAAATTGAAAGACTCAATAAATTGAGACAAATGACATAGGGTTTCAATTCTCAGAATCGTGTTTACAAATAAATATAAAATTAAAATATGTGATATTTATATATTATATATATTATATATTATATATTATATATTATATATCACACATGTATAATATATATGTGATATAAATACATAAAATAAAACATAAAGATCACTCTGTCTCCACCGATATTTAAAAAGGAAGAGAAATATGAATAACGTTGGCGCGAAGGTACGATTCAAATAATGGCGCCATTGGCGCCGTGGTCGGTTTCGATACTCTCGACGCCGCTTGCGATTCTCGTTCGCTCAAATTTGTCGCGGACTCGGTGGAGACGGACGTGTTAGTCGCGGTATCGCGAGTTTCATCGATAATTAACAAAAATTTAGAAAGTGAAAGTGCGTATTGCCTGACTGTTATCCGATTTTGTTGGTGTAACGTTTGCAGGATGCCCCTAGTCCGATCGCGTTGGAGCCCTGTTGCGGTAACAGAGCAGCGGTCCTGTCGTTGCTAGTCAGACTGCCTACTGGTGGTGAAGCTTACACGCCAGCTGGACAGAGCGCCGGTTTAGCCGTGGCGTCTGCGTTAGTTACGCTGGGTAGCCCGCGAAGGCCCTCTCAGGAATTGACGACGAAGGAGCCGACGAAAACACGAAAGTCTGCCAGCCAACACCCAGATTCCACTTGCATTTAGCGATAAGGACGTGAAACTAGAGAGACACCATTGGAACGTAAAACCGCGGGTGACTATACAATGAGCCTTAGACATGTTTCTGTGATCTTGCCTTAGCGAACTGTGGGCAGGACTGTTCAAACTCTTCGAACTCTGATCGAGTGAAGTGTGTAATCGTTCGTTAATTATTATTATTAACTCCCCCTTCCCCATTTTTTTTAAACACTTTCGTTTCTCGTTCTCGTTCGTTCCGCGACGAATCTTCGTTTCGTTTTGTACGATACCGATCGATGAAAACGAACTTCGACCTTCCGAAGAAAATTCGTACTTCCCGAGATGAAGAAAATCGCGTCATACTCGACTACTAAGCGGTCAGCTAAGCGGTTCGACCAGCCGAGTCTTTCGTTCAGCCGATTCCGGTAAGTAAATCCAAATGCGGATTCTACGGATCATAAATCCAAACGCGCTTGGCTGACTTGGGACTTGTTTTATTCCTTTTTTCTTTTCTTTTTTTATTCCTTTCATTTGCCCCCGTCGTGACGATGTACAGTGTTGTATATATACATATATGTGTATGTGTATATATATATATATATATATATATATACATATACATATATATACATACATATACATACATATATATATATATGTATATATAGATCTGTTGCGCGATTTGTTTCTCTTTGCGTTTTTACTCATTGCGAGTTCATCAGTCGAGTTCGTCTCGCGATCATCGAAGTGTCTTCTAGAAAAGGGCTATAAAAAGAAGAAGAAGGAAAAAAAAAGAAACCGAATGTTGTTCTGTATCCGAGGAATTACCTTTGGCGCGCAATGAAGTTAGTGCATAGTCAGTGCTGCCCTCTGTCGACGACAAATTCGTGTGAGTAATCGTCGAACTAAATTGGCGGGAAACATCGACGAACGAAGTGATTAATGACGCAATATACGGGGAAGTTTGATTTGACTGATGCAGTTTCGAATATGTAATTTTTGTTTCTTCGGTTTCCCTTTTTTTTTTTTTTTGTATAGTTGTGTAAATACGTATGTATCTGTATATCCGAAAGTGAAGAAGAATCATGACGCAGACGAACTGTACAGATGTAAAACTGGTTTGAAAGACGAAGAAAGGAAGCGAAAAGCGAGTGACAAGGAATATATATCGTTTCTTTTTTTTTCGTGTATTCGTCTCTCTCTAACAAGCGGTAAAGACTCAATTCTAAATTAACGAAAATGAATAGAGGCGAGTCGTTGACGTTTTCAAAGTTCGCGCCAATCTCGTATCATGGTCTTCGTACTCTACGTGTCCATTGTGCCAAAGCATTTTCACATTGGTCTGTTTATTAAAAAAAAAAAAATCTTATCAATGAGTCAATCAGTCTCAAAATCAATTATGAGAGATATGGAAATCCATTCCTTTCGCTAGCTTGTCTCTATTCATTTTCATAGAGAAAGCATACGATCGGAAGATACGAATCACGGGAACTGTCCATTATGCGTCGAAATTTTGTTCTTTTTTGCAAATGCGACGACGTAATTCCGATCGTATAACGTTCGACGTAATTTTAACGAACTTAGAAAAGATGAAGAAGAAGAAGAAGAAGAAGAAAAAGAAGAAGAAGAAGAAGAAGAAGTAAAAGAAGAAGAAGAGGAAGAAGTAGAAGAAGAAGAAGGATGTGGACGTTGCAATAAATTATAAGAATCGCGATTATTCTTCGATCGACGATAACGATTTTCGTTTTGCTGCAAAATGGCGGTGCTGGTTGTTTCACGTACTATGCCTAACCTTGAAAAAAAAAAACGTTTGAAACAAAGAACAAAAAAAGACAAACGAACGTATATGTTACGTGGCTGTGGTTTACCTTTCATTTTAATTATTATCGTTTTCTCATTTATACTATCGATATATACAAATTTCTTACGTGTTTTTCTTCTTTTGTTTTCTTTTTTGCGTGGTCAAGGAACGAACGTAGCTGCTTCCGTTTTGAAATTTAGAATGATCTCACGTTCTTACTTCCTGTTCTGAATATGGAGGCAGCTCTTACTATCTCGTGTTCCAACAAATAAAGAAGAAACTGGTCTCCCACGTGTTTCACGTAAAGTGTCGCGTAAAGTTTCTTACGACTTAAACCTCCAGCACTTGCATAGAATACGAACAGAATATTCGCGTGTAAGCGTCGTCTATTTTAATTTCTCTGCGTATCCGTAGCGATCGAGTTTTTTTTTTTTTTAATGCGCGTGGGAGTGATTTTACCACGCCGTCCTCGTGATAATCACGTGATCTTCTGTTCGCCGTATGAAACGAACATCACGAGAGGAAAATACTGATCGTAGGATTGTTCATTATTGAATTTTTAATCTGACCTTTTTTTATCTATGCAATCGAGAACAGCTTCCAATTTTCAGATCCACTGTGTAGTTAAGCAGAGGATCCTGGAATTTACTGTCTCGTGTAAGACACCGGGATAACATGAATGTTCTAGCTTAAGTTTGAATTTCGTTTCAAGGCCAAACGTTTTTAACTGATTCTCGTAGGACTTGATCTGGAGTAGAGTGTTCAAATACTGATTTTGAATTTGTTTTGAATTTATATTGTATCAAGTTTATATATTTTTTACTGTATCAATGTTAGTTATACTGAATTAATTCTTCCTTTTTCTCTTTTCGAGAGAGAGAAATTTATGTCCACCCTCAAACGTAATGCAAAAGACTTGAATTATTTCTTCCATATTGCTCCTCCTCACTCGAACGATATCGAACCTATTAAGTTCCTGAAATTTGTTTCGAGCTAAGATCTCGATCGAAACCTTAGTCGAATCCCTAACTAAGGGTCTAGTTAGTTTTCTTTCGGTCAGTAAAGCTCAAACTCTAATCAAAATTTAATCTTAATTTAAATTTAATTTGAAATTTAATTTCAACTTAGCTTAACCGAAACATAATCTAACGTACAATTAGTTAGAGTGAACCCTAACTTTATTTTTCTACAAACTCTCTAAGGTATAATAATTTATTATTTACTATTTCACGATTACGTCGTTCAAGTAATTTTTAAGTAGATTTCCTAATCATATATATTATAATACTTTTGGAACTTTACTCGTGGAGTGTCGTTAAAAAGTACGAGGAGCAGTGAAAAATTGTTGGCGTCCGAAAACGAAATTTGGCTTTCACAAAGAATACGAGTGAGGCAGGCATTTCTTTTTAATTTTAACTATTGTACAGCACAGAGGATCAAGTGCAATGCATTTCGTTTTACCATGTAATACTCATCGGATTTCTTTCATTCTCTCTATTGTACGCGAAGCCTCATATTGTGAGAGTGCAACCAGATACCTAGACGAATATACGCGATTTTTTTCAATTGTGACAAAGTTACCTAACATCTATCGAGAGTCACTTTTTATCTCGCTGGTAGACTGCGGATCTTTATGCATTTACGAGAAATTGAAAGATGCAGAGAATTTCCAGCATGTATACGAATTACAATTTAAAAGACTTATTTTTAAAGATAATAATTTCTTGCGATTTATTCTTTTGTACTGTAACAAAAAAATGGAAAGCACTAAATAAAAAATATTGTGGTTCAACGTACACGTAGTTCCACTTTCAATGAATATATAATAATAATGAATACATAATGTATATACTAAATATATAATAACAATATAATAACGAATATATTCGTATAATAATTCATTTTGGAATTTTTTCAAAAATCAACTCGCGAGGGGATTCTCTCCAAAGTGAAGTGGTCGTTTCAGTATTTGATAACTGAAACAAATCTCAATCTAGGTTCCCCTTCCTTATTTACGTCTGCAAAAATATAAATAAAAAAAATATAAATTTTTATGAACGTCCGCAGTCTACTTATTGGAAAAAGGAAGGCAAGAATTATTTATTCTGTTCGGAGTCGTTGCATCAGCTCTGGTTGCATTCGCGTAAAATATACTGTATATTTTATTATCGTAAAGATAATTTAATTTTTTATACAATTGTTTTATTTTTGTTTGTTTTCTTTTTTTCTCTCTTTTTTTTTTCTTTTTTAATTGTCAAACAGAATAAGAGGAGCGTTCCTCTCGCTCCGTTCTTTTGGAATTGCAGACTTTTTATTATTCTTCGTGCGAGAATTTAGTTATACATAATAATGATTACGAGTATAAACAATGTTGCGTTATACGTTTAAACAAAATAGGAGTATATTGCTCAATCGTTTGAGTAGATTATTCTTCATTGCTTCGTAGAACGACGTTCTCCTCTATCTGTCCCTTCTCTTTAATTTATTTAAAAAAATTAGACTTGTGTTTTTATTCGATGGTGAGAGCATTTAATACAATGGTTAAAAAAAAAAAACGGAAGACATTTTCGTGGGTAATTGGAGGACGATGCTTCGATCGACGAATATTCTTCGTTCTTTGTTCTCTTCTTTTTTTTATCCATTGTCAAGTGTCTTGTCTTGATACTGCCAACTTTTATTCATATCCCTCACTTAATTTCTACGGTCTGTCTGTCTTCTAAAATCGCCAGATCCACTCGTAATTGTTGGAAACCCTTTGCTGCCCGAGTTCTCATTATAACAGTAATCTTAGTAAATGAAATGTAATGGGGAGACTTGACAGATTTCCTAGGAACACGTCGATGGCGATTTGCGACCAATTTTACTCCATATCATTCCTTTGAACCATTTTCTCATTGACACTCGGAAGAATTTTTATCATGTAAGTAGTCTTCTTAATTGGAGTCGAATTTAACTTTTAATTGGTATTTTTTTGTATCTATTAATGATATTTATCGTTATATTGTGACTCGAATTATATTACATAGAGTACAAATTCAAATTAGAAGCTAATTGGAATTTGAGATTGATTAAAACCTAATTTCGAATTATCATGTACCAATTACTATGATAATTTAAAATTGGAGATTTTTACTTAAAGTCGTACAATAAAACAATGTGTCGATCAACGATTAATAGTGTTTTGTTTAGAAAAATAGGAAAGTTGCATAAATCAATTAAAAATAAACGCTGTAATGTAAAGAGGAAGTGGAATTGCTACGTAAATTGTTTCCATACAGGTTGCATCAAGTACAAGTCTAAAAATTTTCTTGAATTAATATAAGCAATTGTCGTGAGTCTAACATAACATCTAACATGTTATGAACATAAAAGATTAAAAATATCTTTTTCCTCTGAAGCTAGTCACTTTTCACAAAATAATGAAGAAATTAAACATGGAGATTTTGTTATATTGTGGCTCCTATTATACCAACTAAAAGTTAAATACACGGTGAACAAAAACCTATAAATGGCCTCGAACTGATTTCAATCACATTACAGCTTCCAACGTCACAGATGAAATAATTGATATTTCGAGCAGCAATGGGGTTAACTAGGACCTAAACTAGGATGGAATCGCACACCGTTGTTGTTCATATACGAATCGGCATCCACGCTTCTTCAATTCCTCCAGAGAATCAATCATTAACTTCTCTGAATGAAACATTATTAATTGAATCGTTAAATCTCCGGCAAGCGGACAAAAAGAGCGTAACTTTGGATTATTGATTATTCAAAAAGGCACTTGTAATATTCAAAGCGTAAAGATTTTGGACTTGAAAGTTGATAATACATGTTGCCGTCTTGCTGGATTTACAAAATATACACATTACTCGATTTAAAAAAGTTCTTTTTAGAAACGTTGATTTGTACCGTACCGACCGAAATTCAACTCGTTCCTTTTTGCTCGGAGAAATACCGAAATTAAGAAATTTCTTGAAATGGAATCGATCAGATTGTTTTCTAACCGACTCATCTGTTCATCAACGTTATCAACAATTAAATTAGCGCGAATTTTTATGCAAATTTGCATAAAAATTTTGAGAATATATATTGAAGAAATAAAATCTTAGTAGAAAATTGTTTTACGTTATTGAAAACGCTAATACTTTGGATATTCTCATACATTTTCTCATATTGTACATATTTTGCAATCTCGTATCTTAAACATTTTCTACGAATACATGAAAATCCGCAATCGAATCGCGACGCAGATTAATTAGCATTGTGCAAGAGAAGTTAAGAGTTGACACGGAGGAAGCATAGAGAAGAAACAGGAAATGCGAGGAGAAAGAGAAAGAAAGTAGCAGTGATTCTCTGCGAGTCTTGACACTCAGTCTACGTAAACTAGACCGGGTCTCTTAGATTGTTAGCCCATAAGCATAGGCGATTATAGCGTTGGACGTATGTACATATGTATGTAGCGTGTTTCACAACGTCTTCGGATTCTTTCGAAAGTAGAAAATCGCAGAGACATCATGCCATCGTGCTTCTTTTGGACTGAAAATTAAATTGTAGTATGTCTCGTGTTAATTCTCGGCCAGAGAAAAAATGGAATGAAAAAAAAAAAGAAAGAAAGAAAAAGAAAATGACGTAGTAAGATTATGTACGTAGATGTCCGTCGTTCGAAATTTCGAAGAGAGAAGATTTCTATATCCACAGGGCCTAGGTTATGGTGATTATTCGTAGAAGTTCTAGAATTTGTAGGATTTTTGAGATTCTTGAGAAGATCCGCGGGTTTTGGATCTGTAGGATATTCTGGAACTTTGCAATCTTTAAAACAGTCTATGATTTCTGAGATATCTGGGATTTACAAAGTTTGTAGAATTTTTAGAATATCAAGAATTGCTGTCATTTCTGAGATTTCTGGATCATCTGTGATCAGTACGACTTCCGAGAGTTTTATGCTTTTCGAAAATTCTTTGTGATTCCTGACATCTTTGGGATTCGGATTTTTGGGTTTTTAAAATTTCCGTGATCTTTAGGATTTCTTGCCTGTGGTCTGTGTAACTTTCAAAATTTTTATTCCTTTCTGAAAGACGCTTCTTTCGTAAAGGTCTCTTAGGGATTTCTAAGGATTTTTTAGGATTTTAAGAATTCCTTAGAATCTTAAGAATTCCCAGGACTATTGGAATTTTTGGATTCTTTTATGACATTTAGGATTTTAGGACAAAGAACTCGAAGACTTTATTATGTTCTATTATTCTTGTAATTTCTAAAGTTTCTAGGATCTTCAAAGTTATCAGTTTTCCCCGAATCTTCCAGTAGGATTTCCTGTTTAATACCAAAAATTCTAAACTTTTAGCATTTCTAAGATCTCTAGGATTTCCAGAGTTTTTAAAAATTCAAAGATGTTTTTTTGACTTCTTGAATTCTTCTATAATCTGTAACTCTGTAACTTAGTGAAGAATCCTGACGATCCTTCAGAATCTCGCGAATCTTAAAGGGATCTTCAAAACTTTCAGAACTCTTGGAATTCTCCGAATCCTAAAAATTTCCAAGATTTCGAAAATCTTTAGAATTTTGATAATCTTCGAGAACTGGCGATCTTCTTGAGATTTTTAGAATCTATAGAGTTTTTCTAAGATCTGCAAAAAACCTTAACACGTAACTTATCTACATTCAGGCCTTTGGAAGAACGACGTGGCATTGGTCGTATAAAAAAACAGACACGATTGCTCATTACAGAAACAGGACAAGGAAATGAGAAATTCATCTTCATTCAAACGTGGCTCCCTTTAGCGCCCAACCGTGGCGTGTTTTCTTTTTTTCCTTTCTATTTTCTTTCGGCGATTATCGATGTAACAAGAGTTTCTGTTCGCGAAAACTCGCGGTCCAGTCTCGAACCGGGTCTGGCGTATAACATTTAAGAATACTTAAACGTAATCTGTAAGTAGGTAGGTATACTATAATAACGAGTAATAGCTTGCAACAACAACAATTTTTCTAGGACACAATCGAAAATATTTATTTTTATTCAACTGTAAGCATAAGGGTACACTTTGATAAAACGGCAAAACAAAACGAAACAAAACAAAAAAGAATGAAAAATAAGATAAAACAAAACGAACGAACAAATGAGTAAATAAATGAAAGGTGGTGAAAAAAAGTGATGAAACATTATTAATTATAAATAGCAGTGGAGAGAGAAAGAGAGTGTGCGTGAGAGTAGAGAGAGAGAGAATGCGTTGAAAATATACATATAATACTGTGCGAAAGTCCAGAAACCAAAGCCCAAAGATCATTTACGAGAATGGGAATATTTTAATCTTACGTGATAGTTAGAAATTCTTTGAAATCCAAAGAAACTTAAATCCAAAGAATATAGATTAATTTGCGAAAGAAGAAAGATTGTTTTCACTGTTAAATAGTGCAGCGTATTAGTAATCGTTTACTATTAATGATTGTTTTGTACATTTTTGAAACTTGAAACGTTTAGATTTCTTTCTGAAATTTCTTTTTTTAAAGACTTTCTAGAAAAAAATCTTTCCTAAAGGAACATCTAACTTGGACGTCTGTCCAAAAAAAATTCAGCAATTGATAATTACTAGTTTCTCAAACTTTCTATCTCAGAGATTTCAATTTTATAACTCTCGAATATTTCCAACATACAAAAATCCTTCATAAATAATTAACGATGAATTATAATAATGCAGGTAAAATGGATGGTGTAAGACTTTTGCAGAGTATTTTATTACCTGAATCTTTTGCGTGTACAGTTGGTTGGCTCAAACACATCGTGCTCAGAGATACACAGAATAACAAGGTTCACTTACATTCACACACACACACACACACACACACACACACCCCGTGGAGAGTGAAAGCGTGTACATTTAAAACACAGGTGTGTCGTGTACATGTCGTGTACGTATACGTGTGAGTTACGCGTATAATTCAGCCGGTGATACAGATAATGCGCAGGATGTTATCATTGCCTTGTTGTCATAGTTCTCATTAACGTCATCTGTTAGGAAGAGAGGAAGCACTCCAATTGTCAGGGTTCAGGGTCTTTCTGTTGCAAGTAGAAATGGCCCGTCACTAGTCGGACTGGTTCGTTTTCTCTGCATACACGTTCCAAAGATACGTGTATTGAATATCTTGAATAATTAATGTAATATTTTTAAATACGATTCTCGTAAAAAAAAGTACACACACACATTTATATATTTATATGCTATTTTTCCGTATGTATTGTATTTATATTTTATGTGTATATATAATACAATATATGATAAAAAATAGTACATATTTTTTTTTGTTTATGAATAAATTTTATCAACATTTTAATATATTCTAAGAAAATTGATAGAATCGAAATTGGAAATTAGTAAATCCTATCTTGGATATTTTCGTATTTCAAAATTCTGTTCCATCGAAATTTAAAAGTTTTCCAAAGAGCGGTATTAAAAGAAAATGAAACGTCAAAAACTTATTATATTGTTAAACTTTGCTTCGACTGTTTTCAAAATTTTAATCTGCAAAAATTCGCGAAAGAAAGGAAGTTCAAAAATTTCAACATTTTAACTCATTCAATTTTACTCCAAAATCTTTAATTACCAGAATTTCTCAAGTTTTCTTTTTTGATAAATATTTGTAATATTTATTAATTTTTTAGTAAATATTACAAATAATTAACCGCGTTCCATCGAGTTTGTCAGTCAAAAACTGATTGAACGATTCAAAGGATTCGCGACATGATCGTTCCTTCGACATTTGGAGTCATCCGCACGGAACCTGTCTGTTGAAATCGCACGAGCTTGATAACGATTGTTCTCGTCTTGTATGTCTTGTCATTCGTATGTACATAAGTAATCGAAATTTATTTGCGGCTGGAATGGCTTCCGTATACTATATTTAATCCACGATCAATTCTCTTTCCTTTTTATTTTCTCTTCGTTGAATTCACGCAAAGGAAAAAAAGAAAAAGGTTGGAAGCGATTTCTTTCCGCTGGAAATGTAAAAATCGAAAACGAAGTTGATTGTAGATTGTAGATTGTAGGAGAAAATCGACGAGAGATTTCCAATTGTTCGAATTGATCGAGTATGTACCTGTTTAATTTTTTAGAAGAAATAATAATAATGATTTATGACTTGATTGACGTTTTTTTAAAAAAAAGATTTTCACTTACGTCAGAGTTCACTTACGTGTTTCACTTTTCAATCAAGATAATTAAAGAAAAGAAGACGATTTAAAAATCGATGATACACACAAAGACTGTGGATGTTTATAGACAGCATTTATAGATTATTATTAGAATACGGTAACTTCTACGGTAACTTTTTACACTTGTAACAAATTATCGATTAGTCAAAAGATAAATGTGTCGTAGTATATTTTGTTTTAACACTTCTGTTTATCTTTTTTATCGAAATAGTAGGAAAAGATTTAGATTCGGTTCTCAACAGAGTTGTCGAGTAAAAAGTTCACATCTCACAACCGTCCAAGATGGATATATTTGTGCAAGACACGGAGGAAATGATTCCTATCTAGTATCGGCAATTTATTTATTACTGAATGTGTATAATTAATTTATTTATTACGGCATTTTATTTATTACTGAATGTGTATAATTAATTATTTTGGAAGAAATTCAAGAAAGATTCAAGAGTCTGTTGCTTCTTACTTTATGCTTTCTGATTGCTTGTTGTCTTTAAAAGAATGTAAAGGGCAATAACATACTATAAAACATACTATCGCATAACTTTCTGGAAAAGTGAAAAAGAAATTGATTTCTTCCTTTTTTTTTTCCTGAAAGTTGCATTGAAGGAACCGTGAGCTCACAGTTTCATTTCTTCGATCTTTTTGTTTCTGTACACATACGAATTCGCATAAACATTCATGGTGCAACATGGATACACCTTGGATTTTTAAACGTCCAAAGGGAGTGAAATTTCTCGTGAAGAAAACCAGATGGAAATTTCGACGTGGCTCATGATGATACATATATATTCTTCCTCGAACACTGACGTTTCGTAATGGCATTTCTCCAGTGGAAATCAGAAATACAGAGAGAAAACTAACGAAGAAATATATAAATAAAAAGAAAGAAAAAAAAAATGAGAGAAGCAAGGGATAAGGGCGTGTGCATGCGTGCGTGACGAAAGTTTTACAAAATTATTGCCTGTATTTTTGTGCTTGAAATTTAAACGATACGGAACGAAGAGAGGTAAAAGGAAACGCGAAAGAGAGAGAGAGAGAGAGAGAATGAGAGAGAGAAAAGTTGTATTGCTGACTATTAGCATGTGTGAGGCGAGCATGAATATAGGAGTGGAATAAAGTGTATTGTATTATATTAAATGAGACAGATATTGTTTAAATAAAATTGATATACATAAAGCTTGGCGAATAGGCGTTCAATCATTCGACTAGTTATCGAATTTTTCTTTTCTGCGTGTATACCTTCTATCGAAATCCTGAAAGTTTGGTTTCGTCGAATTCGTAGACGTTAATTCAGTCGAAATGTTTAGGATTTGAATATAGTGGGAACAATACGTGAAAAATCTCGTATTCAAGTCCATTTCCTTTATGAGAAAGATTTGTAGAGTGACCAGTTTCTTTATCCTTCCGACGTGATGATTGAAGAACTTTTAGAAAAATCTTTCAACAATCAACGTTATTTAAAATTAAAGATATAAGTACACAATTTTCTTAAAGATATAAGTAGATTTTCATGCAAATTTACATTTTCGTGAATATGATTAAAAAATTGGATCTGGCTGGATGATGAGTAACGCGTACGATAAAAATACAGTACGATAAAAACGAATTATTTTCTAGTAAAAATCCGACGAATTATGGCAAAATTTTCTAGGATTATCACATTCCGCTTTACCACTCTTTCGCCCACAAAACAAGCAGCAAACACGACGCGATGTTAACCAGGACATCGAAACGGGAACGGAACAAAGGGTTTTAATAAAACGTCGACTTCAAACACGTGGTACTGGTAGTTTGGAGAACAGGATATTAAGCCATCCGCGACAGAATCGCGAGTGAAAAGGGCAGGCAACCCCTTTGGAGAAAGGGTGCGCTCGCTCACTGGCTTATACTTCCTGTCCTGGCTTCCTTCCTTCCCCTCTCTCTTCTTTCGTGTTGCAACAGTTTTTATCCCGCGAGTGGACACGGCACGCATTCCATCCTTTCACACACGAAAATTGACGAATCGAATTAGTCTCGGTCCCGAGAAAATAAAAGCGGTTATCGCGTCAACCGTATAAAGCGGAATCGAGTTAAGATAAACCGACCCGCGAGACTTTCGCATATGAATATTGACGAGTGCCGAGTGTGATATAGAATTCGGTGAATTCTGAAGCTTCGCGTTGCGGGGAAAGTCGATTTTTCGAGGCGAGGAATTTCTATTTTCTGTTTTCTCGTGTCTCGCAATTCGCGCGACTGTGAGCCACAAGTGAATAATATAATAAATTGTTTCTAAAGTTTTCAAACACGAAAGAATTTTTGGTTCGTAATGCAACACTTTATTTTAAATCTATTCTTTAATTTTAATCTATTTTGTCATAAATTATTCCTAGGCATTAATTTATTTAATAATACACAATTTATTCAAACTATCTTCCCTTTCCCTCGATCATCTAACCTAAACATCATTTTAAATTACTGTCTACTTGAAAGAATTCTCTTTGATAAAAAAGAGAAGAAGAAGCAATTCTGTTTGAAACAATACTTTAACAGTTCTTTTTGAAAACGTTACACGAAAAGATGTTTGAAAAGACATGCAATAACTTTTATCAAAGTATCAGACGAAATGTTTAATTCTACGACAAGTGTCCTTAAAGCTATATTACTTTCGTAAAAACAATGCCTCTATTTAAATTTCGAAGTATACTTGAAACACCTAACCTATCAAAAATTAATATTTCGAGAGTCTTCACGCATTCATCGTTGAATCAATTGATCAATAAGATCAAACTTCATAAGATCAAGCTCCACTATTTTCCTTCTCACTCGCCAACCTTTTCTTTTTTTAATCAACAAACACATTTAAATAGGAAGAAAAGGCGAAGCAAAAAGAAAAAAAGAAAAAAAAAAAAAGAAAACGGGAATACATCGATTGTTGGCCGAGAGATTATGCGAAAAATTACTGGTTTGGCGCAGTTTGTCGAACAGGAATTGAAACGATCCGCCCCCTTGGTGCTCAAATATTTTCTCGACCTTAAAAAGAGCAGTCAGACGCTGAACAAGCGATATCCGGAAAACTAGTTTTTCGCGCGCCGTCGAGTCGAGGGGGGAGATAGAGAGTAGAATCGACACGATTGCACAACGATTTTCTGTAAACGCCATCCCCATTTCTCCTTTACTTCGAATCGGCGCGACCTGCGAGTTACGTAGCCGTTCGTCTACATTTCCCCCGATTTCATTCTATCCTCGGATTGCTTTGCTGTCGGTAACCGATTTCTCGCTGCATTGTAACTGCTGAGTTCTTCGACTGAAAGCCAGATTTGTCAACCTTCATCTTTTTTTCGAGGATACGAAAGAATATTTTACATGTACGCGTTACAGTTATTGAAGTACAAACATACAAAGATGTATTCTTAACAATAGATAATAATCTCTTGTCGATTTTTATCTTCTCCTTGGAATGTTCTGATTGATTTTTGTTGAATTTTGCGTTACATCCTTTTGAAATTGAAGTTATTTTCCAATAAAAATGATCAAAATTAATCAAAATTGTCGCATTACAGTAGGATGTAGTTAATCTTTAAGCAAATTTGACTTTTTTTTCGAAATGATTGAAAATGAAGTTTCAAGCGATGAAAACTTATTTTTGCGTATGGAATAATTTTCTCCATTCTTCTATATTCTATTATTATCTTACTTTCATTGTTAGGATAACTGTATAACTCGTATAGAGATGAAAAAACCTGGTTCTTTTATTATTACTTTCAATAAATTATTACTAAACTTCAGATATTTATTAAAGACATTGATTTAAAAAGAAATGAAACTATGATACAACAGTTAATTATATTTTGTATATTTTTCTATTTATGCTTATTTTCACGTCTATGAATATAGACGTATATATGGTTTTATCCTTGGGCTATTTTATTATCAGCAAAAAATAGTGTCTGTCTATGTTAACTATGTCTATATATATATTTCTATTTATTTCGCGTACATTTTTTTATTACTCTATTGTCAGCAATTACTACATTTCTATCTCTATTTCATACGTTTTTGTATTTATATTTACCACGTACATTTTATTAATTATTTTAGCAATTGATATTGCTAAATATCAGATTTTAGCAAATCTCTTAAATTTAATCGGTTAAACTTAAATTTATCGTTAACGTATAAATATCCGCGAACATGTTAATGTTATCACGTTACGTATGATCATACAACGATTAGGAAGAAAACGAATAACGTGTTAAATAAATCGGGCGGACGACACTGTGTGTACGAATTCCCTGTGGTATAAGGTGGTTGGTCTCACGGTTGCAAAGTCGAAGATTCCTCGGCAAACTAACTCGAACAGAAGCTATCCGACGCAATCGTTTACCCAGCAAACAAGCGGCCGCAGTTTCTAGTTATCGAACTCCTCGTAAACTCCCGGATGATTTGCAGCGGCGCCAGCCGTCCCGCGAAATTTCTTGTAATTAGAATTTCCGAATCTGTGCGCGCTGCCATCGTCCTTATTTATTGGGGTAAACGCCGAGTTACTTTTCGTAAATCAAGTCTCCAACTATCGATCGATTCGATTGCACAGCAATTTATCAGCTGTTTTTTTTTTAATATTTCTATTTCAAAAAATTGATTACTTTATGTAATATTTATACTATAGTATCTCTGAATATAATAGGTTGTTCTCGTTAAATTACGCGCTAACATTTTCCTGTTTTGTCGTAAAGTAAGATCGAAATCAAATAACGGATAATAACGGTTATATATTGTAAAATTTTTCACAATTAATTATATATGACGTGTGATATAAAGTAACAGAAATACGCGTGATATGATATGGTGTAAAGTAAATCAGAAAATCAATAAAATGCTTAAAATCATACGAATCATCTACAATACGAATTATCAATATTGATATTTAGCAATATCAATAAAATAAAATACTTATTGTAAAATATATTGTGGAAGTTCTATTCTAGTCACAATTCGTGAATAGACTATCGAAAGAAATAATCCTCTTCATGGCGTGGTTTATTAAATTCCAGTAATTGTTAGTTTCGTACAATTTGGAAAATATTTATCATGAGCTACTATGTATACATATATTGAACCAGTATGTAATTTCTTTTTTGAACGAAGTAATAAGTATAACAAGACTGTCGGAACATACTATTGTAAATTATAGAAAATTTGGAACTAGTCTCTTGCAAGACTCGATTGGAAAACAAAAGAGTTAGACTCTTACTCGATAGTTTCAGTTTCAAATAATTATTTAACAAATAATTATTTAAAATTCTCAAGAGATTCAACTAACGATTAATAGAGATATCAATATTCTGTTCTCTTATTTAGAAATAGTTCTTATTTAGAATAATTCGTATTTAGAAAATGAAGAAAAACATAATCTTCGATAGATTATTAGAGAATCTTTAGTTTCCAAATTACACGCGTCTATTAATTAATTACCTTTAATTATCTTTCGTTCTGTCATAGAACGTTAGTTTGCTGTTGGTTTCGCGTAGGTTTATTTCGCAATTGACGAATTTTCGGGGAATTTCCGCACGAAATTAGCAAGGGATAAGTTTAAAGCGTCAGGTATTTGGAAATTATTCCTGTTACCTTGTCTGGTTGTTATGACACGAATCGAGAATTTCATTCGCCCAATTACAAAATTTATTCAACTTCACATGCAAGCTTCGCTCGACAACGAGGAGTTAATTTAAAACTCGATCAAACGCATTTCTCTCGTAACGCAAGACGCTTCTAATGTATGCCTTTGGAGTCTCTCAATTATTATTTAGCGTGAAATATTCAGAAATATAGATAGACAATTAAGAAATAATAATGTTGTAATTTACTGTGACAGAATAGAAAATAAGTTTTGTCGAAGCAAAGTAGATTACTTTTGCTTTCTATATTTTAAAAGATTATCGTTATTTTATGCATCAGCGAATAAGTAAATACGTCATGCTGGTTTATTTGTATAAAAATAATCTTTTTACAAGACCTTCTGGAAGGACCGTGCAATATCTATTATTATATCCACTAAACCAGTCGTCTTTGGTCGTTAACGGTGAATGGGTACGGAGAAATAGGACGATGGCCGAGTTCAAGATTACCGAATTAATCGGATGTAGCACACAAAGAAATAATCCTATATATAGCTACGAACAAGTTTTCCAGATAAATCCTGCGGACGCTATACCATGTTATCATAATCCTGCCACCCGCTTCCTCTCCAGTCTCATCGATTCCATCGTCATTTGCGATACGTGAAACTGATCCTAATCCAAAGTAGTCGAACCCTCGTATTTAGGTCGTAGAATAATAATAATAATGCTGATCGCGATTATTATATAACTATGATTTTAATCTCGTTCGTTGTGATACGATAGTTTCTTATTGTTAAAAATGAATTTGGTTATCGGTAATAGAAACGCCTCTTATTGTTAGTTATTTTTTGTTATTTTTACAATACTGATGAGAGGAAATGACGTAGAATTTTGATTTAAGATCCTTTGATTTCAACTTATAATGAATGAAACGATAAAAATGACGCAATTTTACATCCACACAGACGCACATTTATTGAAATTACAAGAGAATAAAAACAAAGAATTGAATTTATTAAAAAAGGTATGAAACGTAACAATAGACTAAAACAATCAAAATCAAACAATTGACTCTAAATTAAATATTAATAGAAATAACATCAGACGACTTCTTCTTCATCAAAACACATTTTTGAAAGTGCGAAAGCAGTGTTAAAAAAGCTTTGGTTTTAAAAATCTGACTGTTGCGAAGTATCTTCTTGCACATAAAATTTCATAGATTTTTCCACGGAAAGAATTCTAATGTATTATATATTTCAAACTGTATCGAAGTTTATAATTATAAAGCTCAATTAATTAAATCATTTAATACTGTTATAAAAGGGAAGATGAAATTAAAAATTATTAATTATTACAGAATATATTACCAGTACGTCAATAACTAATAACTGCATGTTTCATAGCAACGAAGTCGGAGAATATCCATCTTCTCTATGAAATGCTCAAACGAAATTCTGATAATAATTATTTATAAATATTTACAATTTATCTGGATTCATATGGATATTTTACTCTTATAATTTATCTGGATTCATATGGATACTTTCTTTACTTTTGCAAACATTCGAAGATATTTTAATTTTATAAGTAATTATATATATATATTTCAATTATTAAAATCATGATATGCAAGAAATTCTACCTTGATCTAATAGATAAAAGGTCTGAAGAAAATGTTACTACTCACGGTTATAAAAAATATCCGCGGTCGCTACGCTCATCAAAAATTCTATGTATACAACCAATCACCTGTGTCGATTCGGATCTTTCGTCCTACGACATGATTGAGTGACCGGAGGAACATAAATACATGCGACTCACGGAATAGGTGCGAACAACGTTATTACTAATGCTGCGCTGAAGCGTTATCGGAGAATTATCCTGAAGACCTTCATTAAGTAAATACCACTGCGAATCCTATGGTGGAAGTTAACGCTGTCGAAAATTTTTTAAAAAACGTAAAAAATTTATTTGTAAAGGCACAATGTTATTTGCGAATGTTTAAATTCTAATAATAATAAGAATTGGGACTAATAGCTTGAAGTGTTTTTATGATTATAATTCTATATTCCACTTCAATGTGAAAAAGAAGTATAGAGAATACAATCTAAATACATGCTAAAGTACTTACGTTTTTAGCTTTTCATGCGTCGCAAGATTCTTGGATTCTTTCTTCATTAGGGGAAATGGAGACTGTAGAAGATCTGTAGCAAACATTGAACATTTGAATTTATATTTAAAAGGAAAGCAAAATCTTAAGTTGGAGATAATGAAAGATTCTTAACTCTCTTTAGAGCCATCGTTGGATTTTCTCACTAAAATGCAAAAGAATTAATACTGTGAAGCGTCTATAACAAACATCAAACATTACTTTATTGTTAAATTTGAAAATTTGAGTAAATTGAGATGAGCAACATATAAAACTACTTACGATCTCCAGGAGAGGCCTTATCTTCTTGAGCATTGATTTTCATACCAAAAATGAACACTGAACAAAAATAAATAAAGGAAAAAAGAATTAAAATAAAAAAACTATCAATGCGCGCATTTAGGTAACAATCGGCAGACTCAGTGACTGTAATTTCGCGATTTATAATTTACATTAATTAATAATCTAATTTAATGAGAGATTTTGCTCAGAAAAATATCACAAACATTGATTCTACTGACCGCATTGCACGCGGTCGCAAAAATTTTCTGGAAATAAAGCTGATTAGTAGTGAAAAGGCGAAAGATACGTTCATCTAGAAAATACTGCTATTTTTCTAGAACGTTATTACAAAGAAACTGGAATATGTATTCAAGACATTGTTGTAAATTATAAAGTATTTCTCAATATTGAATGCTGTAAATGGAAAACAATTACTGTATTCTGAATGTTATTAGAGTAGTAAATATCCACATTAGTAATATATCACGTCACGTTATATATATTCGAAAATTTGCACGAGTCAAAATTTCACAATTTCTAAATATATTTAAGAAACAACGCCACGCGTGTGAAATATTACTTCGTTTCGAATCGTTTCAATTCCACGCCAACATTTGAAAAAAGTATAATAAAAGTATATACAGTATAATAAAGTATACATATAGTATAGTAAAGCACGAAAACTTTGAATTTAATAATCTAATGCAAGAATTGAAAGAATATTACTGAAAGTCCAGTTGAAAGTATATATATCATTAAGCTACTACAATCTTTATATTCGAAATAAAATATTAATTGATTTAATTTTTTTCACTTTCATCTTTGCATAGTTACGAAATTACATATTGTGAATTGTATTTCAAACATACATAGATTATATAGCAAATGTTACCTAGACTGAATAAAATGTTACCAATTTTCCATGATCATATTGATTCACATTGATCACCAATAATCGTGGCGTCTATGCATTCTATGCTATCTTAACAATCAAGGTATAACCTGCACAAAAAGAAACCAAAAGTTAGGACAAACGTGTCAAACGAAGGCAAATGTGTGAAGGCAAATATATGAAAAAAGTGAAACGATAATCAAATTCAAATTCTATTAAAGAAGCGTATGAGACAAGATACTGATAACCGTAGAAAGAGTGAAATCGATGACCGAGGAAAAATTAGCACGATAAACTTCAGAATCTTACTCGATTTTGTTATCTTGATGCTCAATGAATCATCATCGTCAGATACGCGCGTATTAATTAAATGATACTATTAATGAGCTATAAATAGAAGTAAAAGAGTGTCGAAGAAACGACGCCATCAAAGAGACGCCGTCGATAGATTAAAAATAGTTACGTACTAATGCGACTGTTGTCATGAAGTCCGGATGATTCTCCGCCACATGTCTCGTCCTTCAATTGAGAAAATAGGGGATTGGATGTTCTTGTCCGAACAGCCACGATAATTGAAACAACAAACATAAACATTGTGTTTATATTGTTGTTTTTTCACTTCGAATATTTCGAGCTTCAAGGCCTTTTACGCTTTACTTTATTTAGAGTAATTTCATTATAATACGCAGTATAAAATTAAAATTATTATTGTAACTATTAAATACGTACATTCTTAATAAATTATTGTCTTTTAGTATTAGAATTCTTAAGAATTGCGCAGTATGAAGTTAGGAGAATCAACAAATGAGAAAATGCTAAAGTAGAAGTGTGTATGTGTAAAAGCATATAATAAAATACGTGTATGCAATATAAGTGAATTAGTCAATTATAAGGTTGTAATATTTCTACTGGTTAGAACTGATATTAAATTTTGATTTAAAATTAAAATAACTTTTGGCATAGTATGTTTTATTTAAATGCTATTATATTTCTTTGATTGTTGAAAATTATATGTTTATAATTTTATTTGGAAAATAATTATTTACACAGGATGTGGCACGAGAATAATAAGGGTGTTCTAAGACTCCGAAATCGTAGGACAAAATAATAGATTGTATTCCAGTTCTATTCATATACTTTGTCGGTGCTTAAGTGATTTTCCCGGTATAATCACTTCCTGACCTGTTGTATCACGATTTCATCTTGATTAACGTGCATAATATCCACTTTAGGCATATTTTGCATGATTACGTTCGGTACTCGCATCATCCCCTTTACCATCCTTTACACTGGCTCTGTTCTATCGACACAGGGTGAACATTCCTCCAGGAATATTTTCATCGGCGAAAGGCTTCAAAATTGGCTCTGTCGCTCGATTTTACGCGAACAAATTTCCATCACCTTGTTGTTTCACACACATCGTCATCCATCATGCACGTTTTCGTTTCACACGGAAGTAATAATCGGCTGTTTTAACTCGTGCGTAGCCTCCGTTCGATTGGTACGCGGCGTGAGAACGAGATGAAAAGCGAGCAAATATTTTCATTGTTCGCCGGGGACAATATCGACGATGAAAATCAGACGAGAGATTAATTGAACGAGAATAAAAAAAGAAATTCCATACAAGAAGCACGACGCACGTATTCACGATCGGGCTATTTTTTTCTCCCCCTTGTTGCTTTTTGTGTCTCCTATTTTAGTCAAGTCGATTCATAATGCGTTCCTCGTGGCCTTAGCGCACGAAGGTGTTCGTTCGTTTGAATAACGTTTAATGTGTTAGAAATTAAGCGATTTGTAATGGGTGTGAAAATGTAATGTTAGTGAAGACACGTGGGTAGTATAATCAAAATAGCACAAAAGGCTCTATTCGGTGCTAAGTATAGCTAATAGCTTCTATTAGGTGTTAAGTCTTGTGTCAAATTATGATTAATTTACGAGCTTCGTAGAAAATTTCTTTCGTACGAAAAGTCCTATCAAATAAAAAGAAAAGTAGGTTAGTAAATGAATTTGATTGAGCAAATGTATTCCATTTTCAACAAACTTTCTTTTCTTCGTTTTTAAAGGAAGAAAATATTATGCGAAAGAAATTAAAATAGGAATTGAATGATTCCTTGCTGTTTCTTTTAATTTATAATACTTTATAATTTGTAATTGTAATTTTTTTATATATTCTATAATTTATTATCTTATTTCAAATAAATTGTAAATGTTTTTTATATGTTCAATTTTAAATAGTCAAGGTGACCTAACTCCTTGAAAGAGAAAGGAGAAATTATTATAATTCAATATAATACAACGGAATATTGTTGTAACAATTAAGCCGGTTGCCCGTGACCGATTCCCGACGTAGTACGGGATGTGAAAGCTGTGCGAGGATGAGCAGAGAGAAAAGCGTTTTCATGCGATAATTATGCGAATCCGTTTGTCTGATCCTGAGAATCGAACAGATGCTCGCTGCCGGTGATTTAATATTAAAACAATTCGCTTGGCTGCCGAGGCCGGTTGCTTGTTAAACTTTCAGTCACTCATCTCTCAATATTGTTGTTGCGATATATTTCGATATGCGATCATACAGATCCAGAAATATTGTAAAACGATAACTGCAGTCGATAATGATCGCAACGGTAACAGTTAGACGGTGGATTTTTTTTCTGCACGTTCATTGTTATATTATAATGTTATTAAAGTAACAATAAATAATTTTTATGTTAGTAAGAGAATGGTAACAGAACGGTAATACAAAATTCAGAGTATGCATTTTTTTCTAGATTTGTTTCTGTAGAATCTGAAATTCAGATGTGAAATTCAAAAATGTAGAATCTAGAATTCATTTTTAAAACGAAACGATCACAAGCTAGATTATGAATTTTTATACATTTTTTTTTCTTTTTTGGATTTGGCATCCATAGTTATATTATAATCTGTTATTGAAATAACAATAAAGAACTTTAGTAAGGAAAAATAGAACAATAAATATAAAATTCAAAGATGCTTTTCTTTCTGGATTTGTTATTTTTAAAATCTAAAATATTTTGAAATGAAACAATTACAAATCAAACTCTGACTTTTTATACTCATTGTTACACTATAAATTGTTATTGAAATAACAACAAATAATTTTAATAAAAGGAATAGAACAGTATAAATTCAGAATAGAATATATTAATTTTGATGAAAAGAAACAGAACAGTAATAAATTAATTTAGAACAGTAAATATAAAATTCAGAGTATGCATTCACTGATACTTTATTCTCTGGATTTGTTACTCTTAGCATTTGTTTGTTCTCGTTTTTGTAGATCTGCTGGCTTAAATCTTTTCAGCCTTTTAATCATTAGATTCGTGTCCAATAACGGTTTGACGTTAACTCATCAAGCTGCGCTTCAAGTTTTTTTTCATAATTAATGTTGTAGATTTCTCTTTTAATTGTCGGTAATTTTAAGTGTCTGTGGATGATCACGTTTGTTTTATACATTCAAGACTACATTTTTAACAAGCAAAATGAATATTTATTTAAATTATGTTTCTTTTATTGCGTTCCTCCATTTTTCTGGTTTCCCGCTAAACAATGTTATTAATTTTACAGATTGAAAATGATTCTTAATTGATCGTGGTTATTTGCATAATAAATAGGATTTACTTGTACGACACCTACTCCAATTTATTTGCACAAACACAAATTGTACAAATAAAGAGAAGTAAAGTAGAAAGTAGTTGAAAGAAATAAGTAGAAAAAATTATTCTTGAACGATAAATTGTATTTTTCTTGCAACAGAGAATTATTCTCACGTGTTTAAATTAATCGAAAATCTCTCTTACACCTGCTTTTGCAATATTTTACCATTAAAAAACTCTACAACATTTCCTCGCGAGTATATTTTATATTTCGCAGCGTCCACTATCCGAGATACAAATTGCAGAGTAAAAGAAATTCCATCTTATCCGTCGGATAATCCCGAGCTATTTACCTAATCTTTGGCGCCGTGAGGATATTACTAATTCCTTTAGAATCCGAAACTCGCGCGAAACTTTTGAACGAATCGCGAACACCGGCCATTGCTAATTCCACGGCATTTGGAACGTCTGCCAGCCGCTTAATGCTTAATTCTTGAAAACTCATCTCGCTTTACCATACCAATAACGTCGTACGTTAATTACGTTATCCCCGCCTCTCTTGTCGTCCATTCTTAAGTTTAATTCGAGGAACCACGTCCACCGTTTTTCCTTTTCTCGCGAGCCAGATGTTACTTCGTCGCGAAACGTGTTTCGCAAGAGTGCGAGAAAAAGGGGGAAAAAATCCAGGAAACTCTCTATTAAGGGATTTTATCAATTAACATCCTTTTCTCCCAGGGACGAAAATAGAGAAGTTACGAAACACTTTGTAAAACTTTTAAAAGCGCCTGTGTCTCGTTAGCCTTCAATTTTTTCGATTTATAATTTTAGGTTTATTACATTTATAGATTGAACTGTGAAATTTGTTGCGGAGAGGGATTAAAGTGCAAGGAGATAAGGAAAGATTTATAAATGCAATGAAGAAGATGCGAGATTCCATTTATGTAGTTTGTTAAAAGAACTTTTGAAAGTACGCTGTTGTAAATATATTATAAAACCTCTGGAAAGTTATAAGCTAGTTATTTTAATACCTTTGGTATTTTTAGTGTTAATACGATATGCAAAGGACAGGAGGGTAATTTTACGTAGAAAAATAAATCGAAATATCTTTTCACTTGAAATTTCGTTTTCAATCAATGATTTTGAAATGATCTTGCTCACTTGTGTATCATTTAATTTGCTGTATTATTTTTTGGGAAACTTGTTTTGTGGAAAAATTTTATTTTCTCTTCTCTGCTTATTATTGCATACTGGTGGATTGAACGCGATTTCGCACAATCCTTTCTTCCATTCGATTATTTTAAGTGTCTCACATCCTTACAAAATAAAATTGAATTCATTAAAATTCTTTATAAAATTTTTATATTCCTATATTTCTCATTTTTCTTATTTATAAAAATATATTAAATAATTATTAAGTAAACACCTACTTAATATGATTGAATAGTAGAAGTTCTATATTCACGAACGAACAATTTGTAACGAGACACGATTCATTGGACGTGAAATTGAGGATTATATTGGTGTAAATCGAAATTTTCATTTTAATTAAAAACACCTCTGAAAAACCTGTACAAGGTTTAAATTTTGGCACGATTTCGCGAACAAAAATATGAAAATAGAATCTAAAATATAACAATTTATCCACGATTGAAATATAAAAATTTATCCATGATTGAAATATTAACACTTGATACAAGCTGCATTCAATTTAAAAATTAATCGTTTAATGAATTCGTTATAATATAGTTTTGTTAAGACGTTAAACTTTCTTTTCTATTCGAAACACTAATTTTCCGCACAAATTGGTGGGTAATAAACAAGCTCATAAGTAAACAACTATGTATTCCAGTTCTTTCATCTTGGAGCTTCAAAGAGCAAGAGCAGACCTGCGGAACTTAGCACAAAGAAAATTACCTTCGCTATCGTGGAGAGAGGAGAGGAGCAGGAAGGCTGGGTAACGAGCTGAATAATTCTATCATGGTTCACCATAAACGAGCACTGGAAGTCGTCTCCAAAACGCCGATGGAGCGCCGTTTGGTAAGTAACGTTACTTTCTGGATTATGTTCGAATTTTGTACGTAGGAACCACAGACGAGGCATACAATGTATTTCTTTGTCCTACGATTTCGGAATCCTAGGACCTGCTTATTATTTTTGTGCCACGTATTGATTTAGGCAGGTTTTGCACCGCAGTTTGCATATTAGTGATGAGAATTAAAATAAAAAAATATGGACAGCGTCACAGAGGAGGTATATGTAGTATACTCATATATACTCATATATATTCATGTACCTCGTCTGTGACAGTATTGTTACATCTACTACGAGAGTTATTCAATGAATTGAACGTGATGATACTTCAATGAACGATTATAACGATTTAACAGAGATTGGTGAAAATTGGGATAAAAATTCATTATACGTTTACATCTTTTTAAAGGTATTAGAAAGAATTGATTGAAATACATTTTTTAACAACACAGTTAGATATGAATTAGATATGAATTATGACGTTTTTTACTTATTTAAGTGTATAATTTCTGAATGAATCCTGCAAACTTAACTTTGTAAAAGCTTGGAAGTATCAAAGAAATATTTCCACAAATATCGTTTGGTATAAAGTTATATTATGTGGTGTAAATTATATTTTGCAGATCGTTCATTTTCGAAATTTCTAAGTCATTTGTTAGGACGAATTCAATGATTTGCGCAAATGAGGTTTGTTGTTATAATTTGTTAAAAATTAACGAATTATTATTTAAAGTTCAATAAAATAGCAAAAACAACTTGTACAGCTAGTTTTAAGGACTTACTGTAAAGGAACGATTTCGATCGTCTGAAATTGTTTCTATTAATATTTAATTTAAAGTCAATTGTTTGATTTTGATTGTTTTAGTCAATTGTTAAATTTCATATCTTTTTTAACAAATTCAGGTCCTGTTCGTTGTTTTTATTTTCTTGCAACCTCAATAATTTCTCAAATAGTAAAATCATCATAGTTTGAAATAAAATAGTACAATAGTTCGTTAGATATAAATTGCATGAACTAATCATTCTTTTAGCTCAGGATTTTTAGGTTTAATCCCTTCCGTGTTCATTGTCAAGATCTCACTCACGTGCCCAGGTGCTACTTGGGTGAGCGAAAGACATTAGGCATGATGATCATAGTTTGTAATTTTATAAAAAATTTCTTAGCGACTGACAGTGTGTTAGCGTGTCGTGCACGACGTATTTTCTGCATGTGTGTTTATGGTTAGGATGTGGAATTGCGTCGTTTTTATTGTATTTCATTCATTATAAGTTGTAATATTTAAATTATTATAAGTTGTAATATTTAAATTATTACGCATTAATTTGAAGTATGAATTTATTATAATAATGTCCATTAATTACACTATAATTATATTATTAATTATACGATCAATTATAGTAATGATAACAAGTTGATTTGCACATGTAATTTCTATGAAAAATTATATGTCTTTTTTCTCAATTATTAATATTTCACGTATTATTAATATTACAACTATTTGTAAACGTAATTTAGTCATGTTTTACGCAATGCCATTGTTTACGCTAGCCATTGTCAGTCGATTTCAGGAAAATGGTACGTAAATTAGAGTGTGAAAGTTGTGTGTCAAGCTCGGATGTCGAAGGCGTCCCAGGACGTCTTCTCTACTTTAGGTCTGCGCCCGAGTGGTGTGTGTGAGAACCGTGGAGTGAGTGTGTCGGTGCACCTGTTTTGCCATTTTTTAAATATAGGTTGCGAAAGATTGATGAAAAGTTGAATTAGAGTTGCGAAATAGTTTCGCGCCTGTTTATTAGTATTGCGAGAAATTGATTACGGTTTAAATTAGAGCTGCGAGGAAATGATAATCGTGTTTTGCTTTACAGTTATGAATTATGATACCGCGTTTGTCTTTTGCAATTTTGATTTGAATTTTTATAGTTATTTTACCGTACATAGTAAAATTTATCTTGCTTTCTATTGTTTTCATTTAAACGATAGAGTCATTGTTTTTAATTTAGTTTAGAGTGTTGGAAAATTTAAAGTATCTTTTGTATTGTTTGACATTATTTCGTCGCGATTTTCAATTACATTTACTTTTAGCGTTGCGATGTTGTTCCATCGTGACTAGACTTTTTCTCTTAGAGTTAATGAATAGTCGAGTTTGTTGAAGTAGCGTTGCGTTTAAAAAATGCCCAAATTCTTTCACTGGATTCGTGGAAGGTTATTGTACTAAGAAGAAAATGTTATTTTAGTAGCTCTTCTGGCTATTGTATCGCGATTTCTTTGTTAGTGGCCCTTCTGGCTATTGTTTTAGATTTTCTTTGTCAATAGCCCTTTTAGTTACTGTGGTAGGTTTTCTTTTTCAGTACCGCTTACTACTACATTTGTTACAGAAAATACTGCTAAAAAATATATATTTTTTATTAGCTATGATTTTGTTAAGTTTTATTACATATTTAATATATTCACATGTGTATGAAAGTGTAACTGATTTTATGTCTTATATAAAATATATAAAATAAATATATAAAATAAAGTGAGAAAAGTATTGCAACAATATATTTAAATATTACAATGAAAATTTGAAAAATTGTTTTAGAATGAAATTTACAAAATCGATAGAAATTCTCTGTAGAATGTTAGTTTATTTTGAAATATTAATTAGAATCCAAGTTATTATTATTGGAGTCAATAATAATGATTGTTCATTATTAAAGTTATTTTCTTATCATTTTCTCTTATTTTCTCTACTCTAAATGTTTCAGCAATAAATTTATAAAATAGAATTTTATAAATATTCGAATTTCTCAAATCAAAGTTTATTCGCGATTGTCATTTATATGTAATAAAAATCTTGCAATGAACATATTTTGGACAATTTTTTCTATTTTTCGTGTTACATAAAGTAAATGTGATTTGAATCGAATCTTCTTTCATCTTTGTATCAAAATTTTTCAATTTTTGACGTATTCAGTCTAATTTAAATCCAATCACTAGAGTTTCTTGCTTTTAATTTTCATAATAAATATAATTCAGTTAATAAAATATTAATTATAAAATAATATCTGATGGTAACCTTTTTTTTGGTGTAATATGTCTTCATTGCAGATCTTTTTATTTTGTCTTTTTATTTAAATTGTAATACTAATATATAAGTTTGTTTCAAATACAACTTTACTTTCAGATATAACAGAAAGTATTTATATATTAATTATAGAAAAAATACAAAGATATGTTGTATAAAGGTTTAGAAAGATGGGATATGAATCAAAGAAAGTTAGTTGTAAGTAGGAAAAAAGTGTCTCAATGATCAATACATTCATTTTGATTATTTATTTTCAAATGATTAAAATTCTACTTAATTATTAGAAAAATTGAAAAATGGAAACATTTCTACTTCGTGTGTTCGAAGAATTATCATAAACGTTTCATTGAGCATGAAAGTTACTAATGTACCATTCATTTACCAGAAAAGTTACTTAATTTTCAAACTACTCAACTCTGTTAGTTGCAAAAATCAATGTTTGTTCAATTAACAATTTGCTTAATTCACAAAAGTTCCAAGTCATTCCCGTGATTAAACGAAATTAAAAAAAAAAAAACGAAAGAATTTTTGCGAATTTTGCGAATTGACGATTTTTTCGCTGGAAAGGTAACGCGGGAGAGGCGTTGGTCGCGAGCCATTGTCATTAAGCAAATTGTTCCTCATAACGATAACGTTTCTAACTGGAACGAAAAGATAGTTGGAAGTGTTTATGGGGCGCGCGTGGCCACGACGCTGGAAAACGTTCAACGACCTAGATTTTAATTGGCGAAGTTATTTCGCGAATGCAGTCGCGTATCTTGCAAGGCATTTCGTATCGATGGTTTTAATATCCCTCAACTTGGTTGATACTACTTGGCACACGACGCCTGCTGAGAGAATGGACAGGTTCGACGTGTCGAGAACTCGTAAATTCCGTGCGAATTTCTCACGTTTCATTCGCGGTCGAGAGGGTATATTTCAAATATATGGAGAAACAACAAAATTAATTCAACAATTTAGGACACAGTCTAATAATTTAAAATATTATTTTTTGCAATATTGTAAAATTCTTTAAAGATTGAATTAGAGGATCAGAAGAATCGAAGAAATTTGTTGAAAATTGATAATGTAACGATGTAATTTTATTTGTTGCATTATTTTTTTGGAATTTTGCATTTTGAAGTTTGAGAGTGATTCAATCGAGTAGAATTAAATGATTAGAAGATTACTAGAATTAATAGAAAATGTTTGTTGGATGATCATTATTTCAAAAGAAGACCTATTTTCTCTGTTACACGGGAATAATTAATAATTAGGTACAGTACCGTAATTGATAATTTGTAATTTAAATAATGCGGTACGTTTTAGAAATTTTGTCTTATAGGGATAATTTTTTGGAAGAAAACTAGGGAATTGAATAATTGAGAGTTTTGTTGAAATTAATCAGAGTTTAATCAAAATTTTGATCAAATCTATTTAAAAACTTTGTTGTAATTGCCAATATCTATTGGATACTTGTTATTTCATTCAATTGTTTAATTATTTAATTCCGCTTGCTATATCCATATACAGTAAATAATAGTAATAAAAAATATAAATATAATAAAACTCATATAAAATCTTTTCAGAAATATTCTACTAAAATTTATTTAATAATTTCGGTTCAGATTTTAGGCGTATTTTAGCTGTTTCGGAAATTTTCTCAAGCGGGAAGCCACACGGAAAATTTTCAATTAGCATCGCGTTCGAGGATTTTTTATTTCGATGCTGTAACGTGGAATCGGCGAGGCAAGTTCGAGAACGTAACGTTGTGAAGTCATTTCTTAATGAGATTTCACGCATGTGTAGACACGCAACATCCTGGTAACGAGGCTTCTTTCCTCGAGTGGCTCGGCTCCCGATTCAGGAAGCTCGTTTCTTATTGCGTGCGTTTCAACGGCTGCGATAATTTTCTCGTTGAAACTCACCGCCAAAGTTTCGAACAGCTTTTTAGACGTATCTCGGTGTAAAATTAGCCTGGCGTGCGATTGCGAGGCCCCGAAAATTGGTAATAGAGTTACACTCGAATTTCCAATACCGTTCCATCGCAGCAAGAACGTAGTCGGATAATTTTTTTCTGAATTCTGAAAACCTCTGAATCTTCTCAAAATCTTACGAACGAGCGATATCTTTTTTTTCGAGTGAGAGAGATTTCTTTCTAATCGTGAAATTTCGATTTTAAGTCCCTACAGGCAGATTAGATTACATGATCTACTTTGTAAATTGTGCTTTGCGGTGAGATAGACAAATTTTGGCTTTGATCTCATCGACAATTTTATTATTCAATTAGCAATAGCAAGTCAAATTTGAACACTCGACTCTGTTTCTCAAGTTTCCTTTATATAATCTGTTACTTAGGTGAAAATGTCGAGTTATAAATTACAAATAACTTTGAAAAAGGAAGAGTTGAAACACTCTGTCTCAAAATTTAGCAGTCACTAATCTTCTTTCCAAGTTTCCTGTTCTTCGAAATTGTAATCGAGAAAGTGGTATAAGAATCCAGTTTTAAACTTCGATCGAGCGAATATTAACAAGCTCGAGTTGCTAACCTCGGAACTACCCCGAAAATTGCAGTCGATCATAAACGCTTTGAAATCCTCCCCGTGGCTCATGAAATAAAGATCACAAAGAGACATTCTCGAATCCAAAGTGCACCGAGTCTCTCTTAGAATCGGTTCAAAGAGAGCTTTTTCATAAAAAATTCAATAGGTTAAGTGGTAGCGGTGGCAAAGAGAAATAACAATTCCTAACCGTCTGTTAGAGAATGACAGAATACGTAAGAGAGAAAGATATATATACATACATATATATACATATTTATACATATATATACACATTTTATATATATATATATATATATATATATCTGGTTGTTTCGTTGCCGGGTACGGTTTGGTCCTCTCAGAAAGAGAGATACATTTGGTTATTAAACGCTTGGTACCGTCGTTTTCAAACCGCCGACAACAACGAACGAGCCATTGTTTGAAGCGTACACACAGTGACAACGATTTAAGTTCGGAGTAATTCGGTTGCTTTTTCGGGTGCTTCTATTCTAAATTCCGCGGGCCGTTCTATGGAATTCTGCTTCGCGAAATGAAAAAGCTTTTTACGTCTCTCTTGAGCCCCTCGGCTCGTGAATTGCGCCACTGTATATTTCGATTTTGCAAGGATGGCGCAGATTTCAGTTTTTCGCTTGTCAAAGCTACATTGGGATACAATGTTCCGATGACGTGATGGAAGAAAGATTTCATAGGATAGATAATTGTCCATGTTTGATTAAATCGTTGTATTTTGGATTTTTTAAGAAGAAGAGTAATTTTTATTCCATATTTTGATTTTTTTCTAAAATATTAAAAACAGATTTCATGGATTCAGTTCGATAATTATCGATGAAAATGAAATCGCTGCATTTGGATTTTTTAAGAATACAATAGATACGTGTATTAAAAAATGTAGTTTTTATTTTATATTTTGATTTTTTTTTTAAATATTAAAAACAAATTTCGTAGCTTGATAATTATAATATTAGAGACAAATTTCGGAATTTGATAATTATCGACAGAAGTGAAACTATTATATTTTGATTTCTCAATATATGGATACATTGAAGATTGTAGCTTAATGATTTTTTTAAAAGTATCAGAGTCGAGTCTTATAGATTGAATTTGATAATTATCGACAAGAGTGAAATCACGATATTTTGACTTTTCAAGACTATGTAAACATATCAAGGAGTTTGATTTAGCAGTTTAATAATTTGAAAATTCTAAAATCATTTCACACTTTGGTTATCAAAGTTTCAAAAGAGAAATTCAAGATTTTTAAACCCTTAACGCAGAATCAAATTTACGGTTGACGGTGGTATTTTCTTAAATATAATTGTTATTTTGCAAATGCTACAATCTTAAACGACAACTCTGACAATGAGTGAAATAAGCAATAACTCTATGTATGTGTGTAGAGACCCAGAGACACTCTATATTTTCCTATATTATGTATCGTAAAGTAGAGAGAATACATAGATTATTACATCAATCCTTGGGCATGGATTAGCCACGTGTATTTTGTCGATTATTATTACCAAGACACACGATTGTATTTCTCAGAAATAAAATATAAAAACGATAGTGTAAATACGCAATTTTTCAGAAATACAGAAACCAAAATGTAAATACTGTTCGTACGGAAACCTCAGGTTTAGGTTAGGTTAGGTTTACGTTCGCCCCTCAGTTGTACGGAAGTGTTATCGAAAGCGTAACATTCGTGCGAGAGACGACCAGTTAAGTGCGTATTAATAAACGAATAAATTTGTAAAAATGGCTCGCGGGAGAAAGCGAAGTTGAAATACACGCGAAATTTGAAATTAAACGAAGAACGTTATTCCGTGACAAAAATGGCTAAAAGAATGAACAGAGGTCGTAAAGTGATAATAAATTTAAAAGATCCCGATAATTACAGAGAGAGAAAAGAAAGTTGCGGACGACTGCAGTGTCTAACGGTTCGGAATAAACGTGCTATAATGTGTATAGGAAAGCTTGACTGCGAGACAAATTGCGAAAGAATCTGGAGTTACGACAAATGTGAGGAATGTTAGACGGTTTTTAAAGAACCATGAACATCTGAAACGACGAAAATTGCAGCGAAAATCTTGGTTGAAGCAAGAAAGGAGCACGAACGCTATCGTTTGCAGTCTGCAGAAAAAAGTTTTGTGAATAAGAAATGGCGAATTTTAGACGTACTTGATGGCCTTCACTACTATTATTACGATTTACGAAAGGGGCGACAACTTCCGAGTCGTCGATCCATGGGACGCGATGGTATAATGATTTGGGGAGGTGTAACGATTTGGTTACTATGGTAAGTTGGAAATAAAATTTATTACGGGAAAATTAAATAGTAGAAAGTATGTTGAAACGATTGATGAACAAATTGACACGTATGCGACACGAATTGCTGGAAATAAGTACATTTTTCAATATGATTACGTGTATACCGCGAAAATGGTAAAACAATATTTTGCAAACAAAAAAATTGTTTTAGAACAGCCAGCTAAGTCTCCGAACTTAAATATTATTAGAAAATTAATTGGGGGAATTTAGTGAGCATTATATATCAGAATGGAAGATAATTTGTAAATATTAATGAATTTAAAAAATGTATTGTGACAGAGTGGAAAGAGTTAAGCAAAAACATTACTAAGAAACTACATAATTCTTTGCTTCGAAGAATTGTTGCTGTTATTAAATGGAAAGGAGGTCATATTAAATGTTGAACAATTATTAAACTTATCTCTTTTGTTTGTATCTATTGTTTTTCGCGAAGTGTACCATCATTTTGACCCGCTAAATATTTCTATTTTTTCTTTTTTAATGATACAAAATATATTACAAAAAGTAACTCTAAAAATTATTCCTTTTATTCTTCTAATTCATATTACTTATACATGTTGATAAAAGCACTAGAGAAGAATACATATAAGAAAAATTTTATATCGTTCGTTTAATAAAAAGAAACGCTGTCTTTTCGTTCCGGGGTGTAGATAGGGAAAATTCTTATAACATTTATTGTCTTATAGTTTTGTCACAGAGCACATAAATATTCGCAGTGTTGTAACAATAAATAAGTAAAAAAAAAAAAAATGAATAAATTATCCGAATCTTCTTCAACAGACGATTATTTTATATTTATTTGTATGAAAAATTCTAGATTGATTTGTACAATAGTTCATAAAGTGGGATTCGTTTGATTCAAGAAGAATCTTACGTCAAATCGACGGGAATATGAAAATCCAAGGAAGTTCGGAGGATATTGCAACGATGCTTATAGGGCTAATTAATTAGGAGTTTTAATTAACCGGTCTAATTTAACATAATTAGCTGGTGACATGCAGCCAGGCTTTGGATAAATAGTTGCTGGCATTCTCTGTAAAATTTGTCGCGAAATGATAGCCAGTCTCGTTTCGAGTTCGTTTCCATTAATCGAAAGCGGTCAGGAAGTTTTCAGAATGAAACGTTGACGGGTTGTTCGAATGAATCGACACTCTCTCCCGAAATATTTATCTAACAAACACATTGGGAATGAAAGGAGAGAATGAAGAATTCGAAATTACAAAAAATCCTTGCAGTTCCTTCATTTTCATTTGAGATGGCAATTTTTTAATACATTAAAAATTAGGGATAATAAAGATCGGAAATTAGGGATAATAAAGATTGAAAGAACTTGAATAAAAAAGTCGAAAATAAATTTAAATAAAGTTTTATCATAACTTTGAAGTAGATTGTTTCATTAATCTAATTCATTTTTGATAGAAACTGTTTTTTTTTTTAAATCGTTTTCACATCGCTGTATCATGAAAGAAACAACAGAACTTTCTCTAACTACTATTATTATTAATTATTATATTTCTATTCTATTTCTTTTCCATTGCAATAACAGCGTTATTTCTATACTATTGTTATAATGTATACACACAATTTCATTAATATGTTATTCTTTCTTTATACTACGAACAACGGAGAAAATAACAATTGTACGATCCAATCTTACGGCAGAACTCAACAGAATCTTTTCACGCGAAATAAAATATCTAGAATTAATTTTACTTTAAATAAAATATTTAAAATTTTATTTCTCATCGAGGCTATGTAACAAAATTTCTGCAATCTAATTGTCAGAATCTACCACCAAATATCAATCAGTGGATTTTCGTCTGTCCTCTCTCTTTCGGCGGAATAATTCACGACAGGGTCGATAGTCGAAAGGACTGTTCCATCGACTGACCAATTCGCAATTTTTTTCCCTCGGGTTTGGCCCATTGTTTCAGACAATGCTTGAACCTGTTCCCGGGCGCACCCTCGAAAATTACGATTCGACACAATTGCGGTAATCACAGGGAATTTTACGGACAATGCGCGACAGCGACTGGAACACGGTCGGGTAATTACCCTCTTTCGAACTCCGTGGATCGAACCCTCCGTTGATTCCGTTCGCTGCAATTGTTGTTTACCTTGTTTTCACTCGAATTTTCTAATGCCTCGCTTTCTCAGTACTTTAATCTTGGTTATGATTTTTACGTCAGTATTCATGTTGGTCATATCATGTCTGTTCTCATATAGTGAGTAATAAGTTCACTTACATACATATTTTTATATTAATTACGTGAATATTATTAATTTCCAGACAAAATCTCTTTAATGGGAGGAGTAATTTATTTATTACTTTGTCTTTTACGTGAATTTTTCTTTTTTTTTTATCAAATCACTCGTACCTTTATATTGTTTGAATAATTTTTGCAATTAATTCTTCGTTATAGTAATATCGGATGATCATTTCTTGGCAAACTCAATTTGTTGGAATTACTCTGAATTGTTCTGTCCTCGGTCAAATTTTGCAGCATGTTGCAATATCTTGCAATGTCTTGTTTTAAACTTTAATCGTACAATTAAAATGCCGGCTGATATGTCATTTTTGTGTTAGTATTTATAATTAATAAAGGAAGAGATATTTTAGTTATTGAGTTCAGTTCGCGTCATTTGTCGAAATTGCTCTGTATTTCATTTTTAGTTGTATTTTACAATATTTTTTTGTTTTAAATTCAGTTGAAAATTTGTTACTTTATATCTTATAGCTGATAAAAGAGATTTTGAGATTAAGATTCAAGGTAAATGTCGAATTTTCTCGAAAATGCTCCAATATCTTTTATTCTTTATTTTAACTCTTAGAAGTTGTCGTAAAAAAATCAAGTCGACGCTACTATAATATGAGTTTATACCTTTAATTTTGGAATTTTTAATTCAATGTTATTATCAATTTTTTTACCAGAGCGTACATAAAATGTAATAAAAAATGTAATAAAATGTAATAAAAAATTAAGTATCTGAAACTTTCGTAATACAAATTCTTATAGTTTATCGCTCAATGGCGAAGCATTCGTAATTTCGATTGAAAAGGAAAAGGACAAGAAAATTCAAGATAACAGTCGACGTGAATAATTATATATTTAAAACGTATCACAAAGGCCAACGTGTAAATCACAAAGATGCGAAATCGGGTTTCGGCGCGTTGACAATAAATAATACAAACACGTGTCTAACCTTGGACAATATTTAAAAATATCCAACTCTCCTCAGCTTCAAAAGTACTCCCATTTGGTCCGTCGATGCAAATTTTCGTCGACATGGTGTCTCGACGGAAATTGAACATCACGCGTGAAAGTGAGAAATATTCAATTCGCAGAGTGAATTCCTTTCTACGATCAACTTGTTCCAGAAATCGTTCGAAAGGATTCGTTCGAAAAATAAAAATTATACACTCGATACATAAAGGGATACGAAAAATATAAATATTTTATAAATATTACATACAATATAAATATTACAAATAAATATTGTATATAATAGAAATATTTTATAAATATATACTCGATACGTAAAAAAGATACATAAAGTATGCTATTATCAAAAACAAGATCGATCGTGATTTTTCCTTTGATTAATTCAAGATAGTTTCAACTATCAAGGGAGGTTAACATCTCCCTCGCGCACGAGCGCAATATTTGGCAGTTTTTCACGAGTGAATGGATACACCTGGATCGGCACAGCAACGTGCCGTTGCTTCATTGATGTAGAAACCCGTCCTGCCAATTCCACTGCCAAGTTTCACACTGGGGGAGAACAATCGAAATAACCGCGACAGGTGAATAACCCCTCCCCCCCCTCGATATTGGCAGAGGTTGGCCCGGTGTCAGCTGTGCCGCATTCCAAGGTGTATCACGGCTATTTAAATCCGAACACTTGCCTCGGTCCACTTCTCTCGGTCCTCTCGGTCCCTCGAATCGATAAACATCCAAGAGAGAGAGAGAGAGAGAGAGAGAGAGAGAGAGAGAGAGAGAGAGAGAGAATTCGAGGCGGCACACACCGCGTCGCGGTCTCGAGCTGCCGATTTCCACCGAGATATCGGGGTCAGAGAGAGAGAGAGAGAGAGAGAGAGAGAGAGAGTTTTAAATAAGTCGCGAGGACCGATATCGTTCAATTAGTTCGATGTTATTCGTTAACGAGGCTGTTTCATTGTTCACTGGTGAACAACCGGACAGTTTCAGTCGTGAATATTAATTTTGAAATCGTACGTTTCGTGTCGTAAGGAGTCATGTAACTGCATTGTGGGAATATCTTGGGGTTAGATTGGGAAATTTCGACTCTCAGGACTTTTGATTGACTTTAAAATTTTGCAATCGTCGTGGTATCAACGGGGAATTTTTCGTTCGATTGTCTGAATTCCAATTTGAGGGTAATTTACAGATAATGTTTGTTAATTGATAGCGTTAAAGAATTCGAGCTTTCGAAACTTGACATTTTGATTTTTGTTTTAGTCTTATTGTTAGAAATTTTCTAGTTTCATGGAATCAATGGAGAATTTTTTGTTTGTCACGTTAGTGAACAATTTAAATTGTATACCAATATGATAAATTTAATTCAAGGATGACTATAATATAGAATGCTTTGAGAGTGACAGGGTTCAGAAATTTACACTTTCTGATTTTGAAAAATCGATGTATTTTATTTGTAGAATAAAAATTTTACTCTTTCACGTTTCACGAAATTAATAAACAATTTTTGTTTGTTTGCTCGCCACGTTAATAAATAATCTGAGTTTCAATTTAATACATGACTAACTTAGATACGTTTTCTGATTTAATATAAATTTACATATATCATTATATATCATTTAAATGTTTAATTAGCGTAGCACATATTTCTATCACTAAGTATCTGATAATATTTGATTCTAAAAATCTCAAAAATATTTATCATTCATATTTAATCTAATTCAAACTAATCAAAAACTAATTGAGGGCGTACGAATACTTTTGCGAATCTCTGTACACAATTAGTATTCAATTTCTAAAAATATGAGTGACTCGTTTCTATAAGTTTTCAAGGTAAACTTTAGAAGATTTTATAATAACGAGGTAAACTTTTGAAAACTTTGTAATACACCTCTTTGTATACATATATATATCTCATTCGTTGATGCAATACACGAAAGATACTGTGTGTCATAAATTAGAAGCAAGTGTTATAAAACACACAGCATACAGACATAAAATATGCAACTACATTCTCGCTTTCATCTCTAAAATCGCTATAGGCCTAGCATATGTGACGTGATAGCATAAATCGAATTAGCCAAAATCGTAAAAGTGCCAAGGGGATAAAAAACTGATCGTTTAAATGGAAAATCGAGGAGTTGAAATGACATTTCAATTTATTTATGCCGAAGTATTTGTGCCGAAGAAAAAGAAAAAAGAAAAAAAGGAAATAAAATAGGATGAAATAAAGAACGGATTTTTTTTTAGTGAAATATTAAACAACTTAAGTAGTAAGCAAATGTTGTTCCATGCTGTCCGTAGTTACAAATCAAAGTAATTTATTTCAATTTTTATATTTCTATGAATACCGAAATAATTTATTTCAACTTCTTGGAAATTCGAAAGTAGACGAAAAATTACACGAAAAATTTACCTTAATATTTCTCCATATCTCTTTTTCATACCGAAAGATCTCACATTTTCGTCACATTCGTCATTTCGTCGTTCACCAATTCAATTCCTTAGAGGTGTTGTTTACTTTGTCAAATAAAACAGAAGGCAGACCAAAAAAGAAAAAAAGGAAATAAAATAGGATGAAATAAAGAACGGATTTTTTTTTAGTGAAATATTAAACAACTTAAGTAGTAAGCAAACCAAAAACCGAGCCCGCAAACAGCGTGAAAGCAAACGATCGGCCTCGTGCATGTCAACCTGCATGGAAAACGTTTTCCAAACGCGGACGCTCAGGGATCATTTTAATTTTCGAATACTCGCCGGAACGCAATTTATCCGGGGGGAACAAAACGTCACCTGTAAATATTTGCCGACGAGGCGGAATGGCGGCCGAGCGTGCCAAAGGGATTGAAAAGGGTGAGGGACGAGGGATGATGGATTCCAATTCGTTCGTTAAATTCTAATATACAAAGAGCGAATCGTGCGAAACGAAAACGAATTAGCATCGCTGTTTCGATTCGACTTCACCCGATGATTTCTCTTCTTTTTCTCCCTCTTCCCGATTTGTATGTACGTTTGCTCACTTGGTTGGATCGATTTAGTATTATTGAAAAATCGTGTATTATTGAAAAATTAGACAGGAGCTAAAGATAGAAAAAGAGATCGATTTGGGAAACTCGATTGATTGAATTTTTGTTTTCACCCTTTTTTTCTTTCCCCCCTCCTACAGTTTTTGAGAAATTTCTGAAATGCCTCAAAGATTGTCGATGCGTTTATGTTTATTCTTTATCGTATTCATATTTACATTTGTATTGAATGTTTTAGGTGGATTGGGAGGAAATTAGATTTGCTTGCTTTCAAATTATTTTCTTCTCTAAGGTCTGCTTGAATTATAAAAATTTGATTTCGGGGTCATTATTCTCAGGACTATTATTCAGTACTTGATGAAGCGAAATTTTTATTCATATATTTTTCTTTTCTTTTTTTTTTATTCACAAAAGAGTTGAAAGTTTAAGTTCAAATTTGCTTTCATTAAAAAAAAAAAAAAGAAATTAATATCTTAAATCGGCTTCGATGAGTGTTAGCTCCGTTTGTACAATTTAACGTAAAATTAAGAAAATTTTCCTTGATGAAATCACACGGAGATATAGTACAGTCTTTCGATGAAATAATCATCGCTGCCGCATCTTATTATCTTATTATCGTACGTTTAGTTCAAATTTTTAGTTTAGTTCAATCACCAATTTGAATAATATACAATAAAATGTACATATCATTTCTTCAACGAAATGTAACTTCATCCCCAGAAAAGTTCTCCAATTTTCCTTATTTTGCAATACTCTTTAAAGTTTAATTATGAGTTTTGGAAAAATCGACAGTACTTCGGTACTCGTACATTTTCCGTACTTGCTCAGCCGGAGTGATCTACTTGCTCCACTAAATTTAGACCCTCCATCAACACATAATCCTCCCTGGTGGAAGAACGTTATTTTAGCACGACATTTGCCATTTCGTTGGCGAAGCATGTCGGTCGACAGTCGATGGCTCTTTCGGAACGTGTCACTTTCCCAAGCTTCTTGCTCGTTCAACGAAACAGGGTTGTTCGTATTGTAACGAGCCAAGGTCAGCCCCATCGCTGATAGGGTTCTTTGTCAATGGACACCCTCGTTTCGGAGATTTACGCGAACGTTTGACGAAATGTCCTGGAATATATCCAGGACGAAGTTATTAACAGCATTTATCTTACTTTCTTGGTGTTCTTCGAACTCTCCTTTTTACCTAAGAATTGTAAATGATATCGGATTAAAAGCACGCGAAATAGGTAGTCAAAGAAAGTGTAAATAAAATCAGGGAATATCGAGAAAAAGATAGTTGCGTCTCTCGTTTAAAGAAGAACACGTTGTTTTTCAAACATCCTTTCTTTCGCTTGGGAATTAAATCGCTTGAGGGGATTAAAAATAATAAAACGAAGTGTAAAAATAACGAGACGCAGTGGTTCTCTTTGAACTCTACGAACTTAATATAGTGTCGGAGAATGCTTCTAGTTAAGAGTAATAAAATGTAGCGTAAAAATAACGAAATTTACTACCGTTCTTTGAACCTGTGTACCAGAATAAAAGTAGTAAGATGAAACGTATTACATGGTAGAAAATGGTGAAAGAGGAATGTGTTTCTTTGAGGGAAAGTTGCACTGTATTTTTTTCATTTCTTTTTTTTTTTTCTGCGGAATTAAAAATGTTACCAAGCTAGAGATCCGAGATAAAAACAGGGAAATGAGGGATGAAAATGTCGGCGTTTCACCCTTTCTCGCTCCAGAATTAAAAATATCGACAGACTAAAAAACGATGCGACAGAGATAATGTAAAAATGAAAATGATATAAATATCAAAGTCTGGTATTTCTCCGAAGTGTATAGCTTTTGTTGTTTGACAATTAAAAATAATACTACGTTGTGACTAATTAATTGTTTTGAAAAATTTTAAAAGACAATCGAGAATTTGGAATTAAAAGAAAAATTCATTAAACGTGAAATATTTTTTTTTGGATACAATTAAAGATTGAAATAAAATAATGAATAATAGACAGAAGATAAATTAAAGTTATTGAAATGGGTTGCACTGAATTCTAATCAAACTATTATAATTAAAAAAATACAAAATTATTAAATTATTAAATACATTGAGAGAATAGAAAATTGTAGAACAGAATTTTTGAAATACAATATTTCGAACTATCAATTAATCAAATAAGATATCGTTCCATTTATCGTTTCGTTCCTCGCGACTGAATGATATCGGAAATCAAAATTTCAATATTCCCGAAGACCCTTGTTTCCCATAAACGGATATTAATCACTATGTTTTCCTCGATCAGCAATGTGAATGGACGCAGCTTTTGCTTTTTCTTTCCATTTGCTACCTCGAACCGTCGAGGCTGTGTATCGGAATTTTTTTTCTCGTAATTATTTCGTTAATGAGACTTTCCCCGAGGCAGCACAGTTACATACACGTCCGCGTATGAAAATTTTCATTTCAGATCGTTCCTTTGATTCTCATGGTTTATGAATAGCCCGCCATTCCATTCTAAAAACGTCGTCAGATGTATCCTTCTTGGATGAAAACGAAACGAACGCGCGATTGAATCGATAGCTATCTCAACGGGAGGCGAGGAGGCGGTTGTGTAATATTAATTAAACTTCCAGATTTAGCTGTAATTGAAGAAGAAATAGAGAAATAGCTTACAAATTATTATTTTCTACGTTTGAATATTTTGAATTAGTTCAGTTTGTTGTGCTTCGTCGCGATACAGAGTTTTTATTTAAAGTATTTTTTCTTAATTTGTAGACGATGATCCGGAATATTTCATGTTTAGTTTAATTGAATAATTTGAAATTTATATTGCAATTTACGTTTACAATCGGAAAGTGAGGATTGAATCTCGAGGAAGTACAAAATTTACTCTACTATTTGGAAATATCAGTTCGATCAGTAATTGAAAAATCATAATTCTAGAATAAAATTTGATTGAAAGAATATTGTAAATTATTATTTTTCATTTCTAAATTTTAAGCGTTTCTGTAAAACAATATCCATCGATATTTGATATAATTAAAAAAAAAAATCCAGTCGAAAAAATGACGAATCTTCTCTTGAATCTTCTTCAAAATCGTAATAATATTCAAATTCATCGATCTGCGAAATCATCAAAGGTCAGAAGATAAAATACCGAAACTTCAAACTTCAAATCTAATCTCGATCTAATCGAAATCGTGAAATATATCGAGGACATAAATTTTATTTTTTTCATCGAAATATCCAATAAAATGTTACAAAGATCCCCATGTTCCCATACAAAGGCTCCTTTTCTCTATTCTCTATTCTTCGGAATCAGTCTTGATCTTGAACCTTTTCGAACGAAACTGACAAATCAAACAGATTCGAATAAACATCGAACAGAGATTTTTGATTTAATTTGTAACTGAATGTTCAAGATATTGAATCTTTCTCGTTTGATGAGGCGTGTAAAACTGCGTGCAAAATAAACTCGTCGACGTTTTTTCTTTGCTTCGAGCCGTTCTCAACCTTAACCCTAATCCGAAACAAATCGTCGAACATGAAAGCGAGAAACTCTATCCCCTTGGTCGAAAACATCCAAAATATAAATAGTCTGTGGGAGGTGTGAATCTTATAGGTTATCCCAGGTCGTGTTTATCCGTGGCGGCCGATCTGTCCCGCCGTCGATAAAACCCCTTGACAGTGGCGGCCGATGGCAGTCCGACGCCGGCCGTCGTTGCGAGCGGATATGTCGAGGCTTGTCCCACTTCCGCTTCGTCGGGAACCGCGTACGCGATTCGAAGAACCCCGAGGGTCTCGATCGGTGATCTCTCAACTCATGTTCCATTATGAACCAGTAATGATTCTTGATCGTCGATGAAACTTCAGGAGTGATAGCAAGTTCGTGTCTCTTCTCTGTTTCTCGTTTTTTTCTTTTTTTTTTTAAATCTTTTAACGTTTCGATATTTAAACACGATGGAATTCGTTGATATAAAATTCGGGTATGGTTTAAACGAAGAGAAGCGTTGTCGATACACTCTGTAATATCGAATGGAAGTACTACAATTTAGCAGTTTAAACAGTGAATTGCCAGCTAATTAATTTAAATGGACACTTTAATCGAAAATTGGAGAGAATTTTAAATTGAAAGTTAAGCTGAAAAAAGAGGGAATGGTCGATATATTTTTTTTTTCCGTAAGAAATAGAATCTGTCGATAGTATTAGAAATTTGAACTCTGTTATATGAAATGGAATTTGCCGAATGTAATGCTACAATTATTTGGAAGTTTAAACAATGAATAGTTGATTAATTTAAATGGACATTTTAATCGAAAGAATCAGAAAGAATAAAAGTTGAAAAGTTGAAAATTGAAAGCTGAAAGGATCGTTAGAGAAGGAACGATCGATGTATCTTTCTTTAGTAAGAAACAGGATCTGTCAAAATGTGATAGTATTAGAAATTATTCGTGAATTTGAACTCTTTAATACCGAATAGAATTTGCTAAATGTATCGGTATAATTATTTATGAATTTAAACAGCGAATTACCAGCTGATTAATTTAAACACTTTAATTGAAAGTTGGAAAGAATTTCAAGTTGAAAGAGAGAGGGAGAAGGGAAGATGATTTTAATAAGAAATGAAATCTGTCGAACATGACAATATCAGAAATTATTCACGAATCGGAATTGTGAATTACCAACAAATTAAACGATTTACATCAAAACTTCAATTAATAATTGGACAGAATTTTAAGTGTTGAAAGGGACATTGAAACAGAAAGTCATCGATACATAAGTAGAACCGAGTAAATGTGATACTACTAGAAATTATTCAAGAATTTAGACAATTCCTAAAATTCCCGAAATTCATTTAATAAACTGTTTTAAACAAAATATTGTCCGGTGAATACTATGTTTTTAATCAATATCTCTCCGAGACAGATTCCTTCAAGCATGACGTTCAAAAATTTCTATGATCGACAAACTGTTTTAAACAAAACGTCGATTAACATGCAGTAAAATTCGCGACGAGTAATAATCGGCGTAATTTCAAAAACATGAACTAGACTCTTCTAGACAAAACGCTCGAAAATCCTTTCAAAAATATCGATCAAATCGAATTGAAGTGTTAAATTTATAAAAGAAAGTTTGTGCAGTAAGAAGTACGTATGTACGTGTCTTAAATAAGGAGAGAAGTATTGACGATTCAGAGTGACAAAAAAAAAGATAAAACAAGGGGTTGTCGACAACAGGATGAAAATAAAAGCGCGATATCGACGAATGTCGCGGTTTGCGTGGAAACGAGCGTTCGAGTAAATGGGCGAGCGAGTGTTCCTTGCTTCCTTGTATTTTTTTTTCTTTTATTTTTTTCATTTTCGGTTCTCCGCGTTATCGCGTTGTATCATCGCAATTTCTATCGTGCCATCGAAATGGTGAACGGTGCTCGATAGATTTGAATTTATCGTACCGGACGATGGGATATCGCGATGACGTTTCCGTTCGAGATAAACGTCAATCGCGGATCGTTCGTTCAGTCGATCGCGGACTGCAGACACAACTTTATGAAGTTTTCACGTTTTGTTCCTCCGCCGTGTAAGGATACGGCGAACCTTCTCGCGATGGGGAATCAACGGATGCAAACGTGGCCCCAGTTGAGCGTGACAGTGCGTGTCAGCGACAATAAAGAGGATAATAGAGGTGGAAAGTGTGACTCGTGATTCATCTCCAGCAGTTTTTCAATGAATTGCACTGGAATTCCGATGGAAATATCGATGGAGAAATTTTCCGTGATTCTTAGAGAGAGCGAGAGAGAGTTATCAAATTTTGCAGTCTATTGTTTTTGGAGCTTGAAGGGAGTTAGAGATTATTTGCAAGAGCGATTCGGTGAAATTTTTGACGTAGATTGTATTAAAGTGATGAAATTTTGAATAAGTGATGATGATGATGAATTTACATTTATTTCGAGCAATTGAGGAATAATCGGAGTTCCGAGTATGTGAGGAGTATTTGACGGAGTTTGAGAGAATTCTTGGCTTAATCGTGATACTCTTTCAAATACTTGTGAAATAAAAAGTTTCTTTGAGAATCGTACAAAGTTCCAAGTCATTCCTTGGAAAGATTTATGAAAATTTGAATTAATTAGAGACGAATTCTAGAAAGGTTGGATAATTTATTTTCTCATCTTGCAGGAATTTTAAGGATCACATCCTTCGATTAGCTCAAATTTAATTAAAATTTCAGTCTTAGTCAGTTAGAGGAAAACTGCAAATATATAGAAGATTCCAAATAAATTTTCCTGTTGTAATAAAATATACCAAAAGAAATTCTATCGAATTTTGATCATTGTCTTTTAAATTCTAAATTTTACGCAAACACAAATAAATACAAATAAATTACTCAATCTTTACGTTATAAATATACTAATGATAAGATAAATGCACTAATGACAAGATATACAAATAATGAGACCCACTAATAATAAACTAAATAAATTATAAAATATACCAACAGTAAAAATGCATCAACAATGAAACGGAGGAATTGCAAGATATACCAATAACAAAGCACGCTAATTACAAAATTATCTTAATGATAATAACAGAAGAAAAATTTCACCAAATCACACCAATTAACGAAATTCTTCTTATAAAGATAAAAAACGATCCATCGATTGGGACGATTTTCGCATAACCGAGCGACGAAAAAACACCATGATCCTCGAGGTTCTTTCGCCGCCGAGTGAGATATTCGTGAATCACGAGAGACAAACGGTGTCGAGTGAAAATCAGGTACTTAAGAGGCCGTTTTCGCGAATAGAGAACAAGTGGTGAAGTTAGCCATCCAGCTAGTTGAATTTACTAGCTAATTAGCGGTGTAATTTCGATTTTCTTTTTTTCGACGAGAATCGCCCAGGGTGACACAGGGACTGTTTGTCGACGTTGCAGCTTCTGGTGAGTTGAAATATTTTGTTGGGTCTCGCTAATGAGTTTTTAAATACGCGGACCGAGCTAACCTCATTTAACTCATCTCTCTCTTCCTCTCACCGTGCCTTTTCGTCGAAAGCACGTTAACTCTTTTATCTCCGTAAATAAATCAAAAGTTTTTTCTGATTCCGTGTTATTTCACTTCGATCAGAGTAGTGCGTAAATTTGGTTGATTATTTGATGATTAGATTAGTGATATATATATATATAGGTTATGAAACATATATATATAACTTATATATATAACTTATATATATAGAGATTGTGCAATAGTAATACATAGATTGATAATGATATGTTTGATAATTTTGTAAGTGTTTTATAAATATTTTATAAATCACAAGTGTTTATACAAATTTCCATATCACATTTTTATGGATATATGTGATTAAAGAAGCGTCCCGTAAATTTCATATTTCAAATATAATAATCAAATCGCAGATATTTTCGAAGATATGATTTAAGAAAACAGAGAACTTCGATAGAATTTTTCGCATTGCGCATATATTGTGAGCGTTTTGCGCAATTATCAAAATTTTTCATTAACGCGTAAAAATTCGTAGTTTAATTACAAGTATTTTGAATATTTTTCGCATTGAAATTAAATAAACGTTAATCAAGTAGAAATTTCCGTAGTTTTTAAATAATGTACAACGGGTACTCGGAATATTTTTGAATATTTTTACATGTGTCATTTGCACTCCGATAATCTCGTTATACTTGAAATCAGTTTACGACTTTATAAAGTGATTAATTCAATTTAAACGTGCAAATTTTAATTTATATAGAAGATAGAAAATTCACCTAGGTAGAAAGATTTGGGAATCGTGTTAAAAATCGTGTTTAATTTATCGTGTTAAAGTTATCGATGTTTAATAATATTCAATATATACTCAATGTACAATATATGTTTACATTAACATTACACGTGTATGAAGCTCCGTATTAATTTGCATTTAATTTCAAACCGTCAAATGAACATAATATATAATTTCAGTTCTCAATTATGTTGTTAATTACATTGCGCGAAAGTACTGCGAATAAAACGCGTCCTCTTTCATTTTTCAACTACCGTAGAGTATCAATTGTTAATTAAATCGTACAAAGTTACATCGTACTGCTAATAAAACACGATCTCCTTCATTTTTTAACTACTGTAGAATATCATTCGTTAGAACTTTTTAGAAAGATCTGAAGAAGCTTCTTTACAACTAAATTACTAAATTATCAAATCGATAGTAATTTAGTTAAAAAGGAAGAGCAAAACAATGGAACAAATGAAAATAAAAGGAACGAATTGCACGAAGCAGTTGATCAAATTTCTGTCAACAATCAGCGAGCTAAATTAATTATTCTCAAGATTCGTGAGATAAATTGGATCGAGTGTAATTCACGATTAATTTTATTAATCGACTCGTAATGCTCCATTGAAAGAAAAACAAATAAAGAAAAAAGAAGATAATTTTTGGTAAAAAATGAAGAAAAAAAATGGTGAGAGAAAGATAAGTCTGCCGAGAGAAAGATAAGAGAGATGAATTACAAAAAGAAAAGGAAAGAAAGAAAGTAAGAGCAAAGTTATTCCATCTATTCGTCACGCAAGCGTCGAATTGAAATTTCAAAACTCGTGCACGCGTATTCGGATCGATCCGATTCCAGCCCCTGTCACATCGCGGCGTTCTCTGATGTTTAACAGTCGGTCAGTTTTCTGCCTGATTAAAATCCACGTTCCAGCGTAAACAAAGCCTCGCTGAATATTCTAGTCGAATATTTTGTGTCGATACGAGTGACGAATTGTTTCGTCGACGTTCATTTAGCTCTTTATTTGGAACTTCGCGCTTCAAAAACAAACGTTTACGGGGTATTTATATATATATATATATATATATATATAGAGAGAGAGAGAGAGAGAGAGAGAGAGAGAGAACAAAATTTCGATTCCATTCGCTGTGATCCGCCTTTGGCGAAAAACCTGAAGAAAACTGAATCACGAAAAGATCACGGCGAAAGAGAATTAATTCCCCTTGTCTCTTGTAATAATTCACGTTCGTGGAGTTCATTATACTTATCAATAATTCACATTATACATAATTTCTATCTGAAAGAAAACAACGAAGTCCTATTGAATTTTAATGCGATAAATTTTTAACATTGGTTATACTGTTAATCTACATTATATCGTAATATATTATATATTACAAAACATACAATATATTATTATATTATAATATATAATATATAATATTAATAAATGTAATATATTATATCATAACGTTGGCTGTACTAATCGTTAATTACTAATGAGATTGGAAAAAGGATTGATTCTTTAATATCTTAAGTGATTGATCTATTCGAATGATCAAGGATTAACTTGTACTCTCTTGGTCGAAATTTACGTCACTAAAACAGAATGTTTATTAATAACTGAAAAATAAGCTGTTATTGGTGGACATTTGAGCTTAAATAAATGGTTGTTTTTAAATTTGAGTCAAATTTATAGGTATAGATGTTTGTAAAATTTGGTATATAAAGTACATGTATATCCTGCGATTTTTGGTTTCAATGGTTTGAACTTGAGTCAAGCTTGTAGATGTTCGTAAGTTCTGGTTATAAGAGTCAGAGGACTCTATCTTTATGGTGTTGAAAGTTGTTAAGAATTCTGGGATCGAAAATTACAAAGTTGAGACTCATAAAAATGAGAGCTATAGAATCTCGTAAAATTAACATGTAGACTTGAGTGTTTTGTGAGATTTGAGGATTTCAATTGGATTTTCTGAGATTTGCTCTACAGATATTTATGCACTTGTGAAAAACTCATTTTCAGAAACGTAGCAGATACAGATAAACATGTAGAAAATATATGAAATGTAAGATTGTGATAATGTTTGTCACAACATTTAGTAGGGAAAGCAAACTTCTGCTTAGCCTTGGCGTTACAAAATACGAAGAGATACGAATAAGATACGAATAAAATAATAAGAAGAAAGTATGAACAAGGCGAAGAAAAATTTCGGAACACGTCAAACTGGTTTCAGATCTTACATTATAACATTTGCATTTTCATCTTACTATTTATCAGATTGGCCAAGAAGTAACTGCGTTTCTTTCTTCTTTTGCCTGCAAATGAAAGGCGAGCTTTTCACGAGAAACAAAAACTTTATTAGTCCATTTTGTTCGACTATTTTTTGCTATCTCTTAGTCAAGTTGAAAATTCTTGCCTTTATTTTTCAACAAGAGACACACGCAAGAATGACTCGATATCAATGAAATCATCAACGAAATTTAAAAACGAATTTTACCGCAGTTTCAAGGTTTCTTTACCAGACATGTTAGACAATTTTTTTTTGAACTTTATGAACGAATTTTATAAACTTGTACAGTATTTTTTTCCCTTTTCAGAAATAGTCAAATAGTAGGCAAGTAGTTTAGAAATAGTCAAATATGACGAAAATGTTTCCCGTTGAGTCTCTATTTTGAAATCGACGCGAAGCAAACAATTGTTAACGAGTTATCGTCGACAAATTTCTTTTTCTGAAACAAGCTTTACAATTTGAATTTACAACGAACAACGAATTTACAATTTAAATTTCAAAATGAAGTCAAGATGTTACGTTTCAAGATGTGTCTTGAAAAAAAAAAAAAAGAAAGTAAAAGGCAATTACTTTTTGGTCAACGCGATACTTGTCTATGGAGATGATCTCATCGGGTCGATCGGGCTTACGACGCGGCGAGAAATTTCGAAAAAGACGAAACAACGACGTCTGGTGAACGATGGAACAACAGCCAGTGGCCACCGGTGGTTATTTTTGCGACGATAAAGCCGGCGAACGAGTCGCTAGACGGGAAATGCGCTCGTTAGAACGGCTTCCTCTTGGCTCTGGCTGGCTAGCTGGCTAGCTGGCCGGTATCCCTGCCGAGAGTGACAGCCAGCAACGCCGACCGCGTTATCACGATTTGCATCAGACCGTCTGCCAGATCCCGGTTCCCGTGCATCAATAAACTTGCACTGTCTTGCGAGCTCGGGCCACCAATTTTTCATCAAACCGAGTTTTTTCTTTCTTTCTTTCTTTCTTTTTTTTTTTTTTTAATTCGTTCTGTTCTCTTTCTCTTTCTTCAGAGTGGTTTGAAAAATTAACCCATTGACACCGGAACAACCGATTTTTAATACACATCGAGACACATAGATACGTATAGATTAATAAAATATAAATTACAAAAATATAAGTTAAAAATACAGTATAGTATATAAATATAAAAATGTGGTAGATATAAATTAAAAATAAATTTAAATCACAATTTAAATGACACAATATAATGATACGATGTAAAGTAACAACGAATAGTGTAATAAGATGAATTATTTAATATGACAAAATAACATAATAAAATAACATAATAAGATTTATCGAATACAGTGGAATATAATTAAAATAGATTTATACAGTTTGTGTTTCCATCATGATAGTAAGTAGAAATTTATTTTCGATATTAATTTTCAACAGAACATCCGTATCTTTTGAGCAATTGCAAAAAAGAAAGTTTGAAATTCGTTGTATTGACGGGTTTGGTTGTTTTAGTGTCAAGGACATTGTATTAGTGGAACATTTCATTCGAAATTTTTTCCAATCAATTATAATATAATTAAATTTCATTCTTTTGACATCGTCGTTATGAAAGAATATTTCAAGGATTCGTTCGATACTCTTGTTCTTTTGTTTTATAATTTAATGAAATGTCAAGAAATTGTAATATTTGCAACATCGTGTTAAATTATTACCTTCAATGTTGTTTGAAGTAAAATTTATTACCGTACTTGAGTTATTTAATTAATTGAACTCGAACATTAAATTTCATAGAAAATTTATTTTTTATTTATTAAATTTTTTTTAATATTAAAAAAGCACTTCATTGGAAAATGAGGGATGTTCCAAATACTTTTTGTAGCCTGTCAATGTTATAATTATAATTTCAAATGTACAGTAATTCTGATTGAATGTGGGAACAGAGATTTTTGGAACGACATTTATTAACAAAGAAATGTGACTCACGATAAAATAAAATTATAATCTCTCACTCTAAATTGATGAAAGATTCACAGAGGACTATGTGTGAACAGATGGAATCTTGATTCATCGTATTTTGCTAACAATATTGTTACATTTGGTAACAAACCATAACAGATCGAAAGTGTGAAAGACTCTGAGAAGCTTTTAGAAAGAAGCTTCTAGAGAGAAATCGTCGAGAAGACAATAGATAAACGATCTAAACTTTTTCGCATTTTTGTATTTATGGAACGTTCGCAGCGAATCCTCTTGGAGTTTACGGTCTTGGAATTTATCCAACCAGACGTTCTTCAGCACGCGGTTTTATAGTCCGTCAGACGTTGAAGTTTGCCACCGTTTCGTCTATTTTTATGGAATCGTACGTTGAAGATTTCGTAAAATATTGGACAGAAAAGTCGCATAAAGCACGTGCGTGAAACAGGGATAAATGCGCATCGCGCGAAGACGATTAAATTCTTTTCTGTACAATCGTACATTTCGACGCGTGATGATTTTCCGAGAGGCTCTTGCTGACAAGTCGCTCAGGCAGTCGCAAGTAGATAAACAGATAGAAACATTCGCAGTGGTGATTTCGTGATACCGCGACGCGTTGAAGACAGGCCGTTTATGTTGATTAGGTTTGACGAACCATTCGCTTCCGTTTGCACGCTGGGAAACTGACCTCTCTCTCTGTAGCCCCCTCATAGCACCGAATAATCGATCCACCTTTCTCCAAAATTTCTTCCTATCTAATCCAGAAGCAAACTTTAAGCCCGTAAAATAATATTCCGAGGTTTTCGATCATTTTATGTTTTCTTCAACTGGTAAAATTTCCAACTTGTTTGTAGGGAAGGCTTTCAAACATTGCTTTACGTTGAAACAAACGAAACGGATGATTCGAAAATTAAGAAAATTAAGAATTTTTAGAAAGTTTTTCGAATATGTAATATAATGGGTTTTCAAGGGATTTTTTTTCGAAAAGAATACTAACATTATTATTTTTTTTATTATTTAACAGTATTATTTTTATTTAGTATTTTTTTCATCGCAGAGCAAATATAACACGATTGGAACAATAAACGATGGAACTTCATTTGTCTAGTGACTAGGTTCGTCGAGTGACAAACAGTTCAATTAACAGTAGTTTGTCAATTTTTTCTAACTGTCTGTCCCCTTCCCCCTTCCTGTAATTAAAAGTTCAAATTCGAATAACTGGGCTCGATCGGTGGAAGTGAGTTCATTAATTAAAATTCTGTTCCAACGAATAAAGCTTTACCGCACTTATAAAGTAATTAGAAAATAAAAAAAAAAGAAATCTACTAATCAATTTGAACGCAACGAACTAAGTTATGTAAATAGAATTCCGTTTCATTTATAGTTGAAATGTTAGAAAACGAAACAGCAGTCACTCGAACATCAACTTGGAGTATCTTGACGTTATCAAAATAATCAAATAAATGAGAGTTCTATCACAATATTATAAAACAATTGGAAAATAAAGAATTCAATGATAAATATGCAGAAACTTCCTGCATAACGAAGCATTTTTGCATAAGCTATTAAAACAAAAGTAAATAACTTGATTTCGACAAAACGAACAACCGACGAAGATTCGAAAGATCGATAATATTCCTCTTAACTCATAAAATGGTTCGATTGTACGACATTAATCGTCGCGCTTGTCCAAACTTGTTGATTTTGCAAAACTGTTTGAAGTTGAACGAGTTAAATCTTCGATGAGAAGAGAGGTTTCCGTGTTATTTTAATCAGATGTGGCTCTAAAGCCGATGCAAGGTGCTAATATCGGGCTATGTTTGCTGATAGAATATAGCAAAGTATATTTGCGAGTCGTTAATTGATTGGAAACGATTCGAAGCGATTCGAAATCCCCCGTCGTTTCCGATATTTCCACTCGAAGACGGCTCGTTTCGAAACGGAGCGTCTCTCTACACTCTCATCCACCTTGTCGATACGAAATGCAAACAGAGAACCCTGTTCTGCGGAACAGGGAAGAGTTTTTCTGAAAAAAAAAAATAAAGAAATAAAAAGAAACAAAAGCGAAAGGGAAAAGGGAAAACGTGGCCGGCCGTGTCCTTTTTTTTTTTCGAAACGTTATTAAACAGTCAGTTTACGGGTCGGTCGAACGGAAAGAGAAAAGGAATAGGAAATGAAAAAATCTATAACGCGACTAACAAACTTGGCAACTTTTCACATCGCGAACGTTTTATTAAAAGATCGCGTGTGTGAAAATATAAACGAATAAACCGATGCTCTTCGTTCTCTTTTTTCTTTTTTTAGTAAAGTCACGTGTGTTAATATTAAATTTCGGTGTTTTTTTAAATCAAGGAATAAAAGAAACGGGAAATTTTCCATTATTTCAAGAGTGCAACGCATATATAAGTGATTTCCTTTTTTCAATTCCACGGGGATCGAATCTTGTTTGACCTGTTAACGCTGTAATATATATTTAACCTTTACAAATATATTTTTGTAAAGAAGAAATAATGCATTGAGGTTTAATTTTATTTAATTTCTCGATAATACGTATTATAGTAATTAAGCGTGTGCGTAATAATAATTAATAATAATTAGTATGATACGAGTAATAAGTCAGTTAGTAGTTGATTCAACACAAATTTTTTTTAATTCATTGAGAAAAAAGCCACGGATCGTTTTTGAATTTTTTCCTTTTTTTGAAGTATAGTAGAATTTTCAAATTTATAACAGAAAGTTTTCTCTATTTTTCTGGATCCTCATTTAATTCATTTAATAATTTAATTCAATATAATTATTTATTCAAGATTATTCAATTTCAGATAAAAAAAATAAAATAAATAAAAAATTATACAGCCTTTGAATTGTAGCCCAGACATTTAATTAGTCCAAAGTTGAGAAGTATTTCCGAAAATTTCAGCATTAGACTATTTTTTTCATTTGTGCGATAATTAACGATGTATAATTGCACGAAGCGAAAGAAAATTACACGTACAAAAATATATAAAATGTTCGAAATAAAATACACGTTATGATGAAAACGCACGTTTATCTGAGTTTTATAAGTGTTTTGTATAAACATCGACAGTCTATTTACGTATTATTTTTCGATATATTTTTAATTTATTGGCCGTTTAATTTATTGTATTTAATTTCTGAAGTTTACGATCTTCTTCACAAAATTTCGGATGTAATAAATTTCCTCGAAGCATCGTCGAGGCTTGCAACTTGCGAGAAGTTCGAAATTTGGAAAAATCGATCTAAAATACGTTGAAGATCACGCAAACATAACAATCATCGCGAACCGGTCAAGTATCACTAACCACTGGCTTCAGCCGGCTCGATCATTCGTTCTGAGAGTCAATTACCTCATTGAACGCTGCTTTCGGTCCGCTAGTCGGCCCGATGATCACAGACCAACACGATTGAAACGACTAAAAAGAAAAACAGCTTTCTTCGGAGATCAGCAGTTCTTTAAATTCCGAGATTTCGACTGCAATTTTTCAATTTTTCACGCGATAGGTATTTTCACAAGTGTTGAATCGTCATTTGAAATTTTATTTTTTAGATTTCCTTTTCTCCCCATTTCTTTATTATTTTTAAATGTGACAGATTCAAAATTATAAATGTACAAATTAACATTTTATGAATTTGAGTTTTTAGTTAATGGCGTTTAAATTTTCCTTTGGAGTTTCGTTAAATCAACTTTTAACTGATATTATTATTACAAGATAAAATTGAATATTCTAGATTCTAGATTTTAGTAGTTTAACATAAATAAATTTTCTAATTATGTGTAATAACGTGATGTATTGAGAATTAATTATAATTTTATTCTTTAAGGTTTTTCTTGAAATAGAAATAGTGTAATGAATAAATAATAAATAACAAATATAATATAATAATAAATTAAAGATATTGTTTCAAAAAACCAGTGAACTAATTTACATCATAATTTTCGATTAGCTAATCTTTTCATATCTAACACTTAGTTAATTCTTCGATAAATTTGATTTAAGCTGTATAAATATGGTATAATGTACCTTTAATTATTCAAAAGTTAATTAAGCTAGAAGTTATACGGGACGACGAAAGCAACATTTTTTCGTCAAATAAACGTACGTCTCGACTTTTAGTAATGAAACGGTAAAAAAAAAAGTTAGCACCCGATGTCGAGCAACTGTTTGCGCGTGCTTTCCGCACGCTTTTATTTCATATACCGACTTTGCTACTTTTAATAAAAAATGGATACAGGATGTTATAAATGTAGTTTATAATTTTAAAACGTTCTCTGCTGATGAAATTAAAATTTAATCGAAAATTATACGAAGTTTTCCTTTCATCGCAGTTTCTTCAAATATCGAAAAATCTCTTTATGAATTCCTCCGGTACTTCGAACATTTCGAAGACTTTTGAATCAGTATATTCAGTGAATTTCTATTGATTATAAACGTAACCTGTAAAGTAATTTATAAACATAAATTTTTCATCAAGCACGATTTAATTCACTACTTCCACGATGAGAAAGCCATAGTTCATTTTTAAATTTCCGAGAAATCTTCCAACAAGGTCTTACAGCAGAAGAATTTCTCTGTTTCTCGATCTTTTACTCAATTCGTTATGTAATTTAATCTATCATTTACGTTACGTTATATAATTTAATCAGGAAGAAGCTCAAGTCAGTCTTCTCGTATTTCAAACAAGTTTCCTCGTTTTCGAAAATAAAGAGAACACCAGTACGGAATGTATCCCGCGAGAAAGATCCGAAATTCCTCTCCGTATCCTCTAAATCGAAGCTCCGCTTAATTTCAACGCGCCTAATCCGCCAAATAACTCAATTGAACACAATTATTTTTTAATCCGACGACAAAAGGAGTTGCTGATTAACAAACGAGCCAGCCGACGGCTTACGGTCTTTCCACCGTAGACTATCCCATTGTTGCCGTTCTATTTAGCTCAACGCGGGTCTCTCCGCAGTCGGAATATCGTGTGTGCACGCACAGTCGACGGAGGCTTCGATCGAATATATCGTCGATGTCTCCAGGCAGTTGGCTGGCCTTTCGCAGAATCGCGGGTTTGGAATTCAGGATCGTTCTCACGTTCGCCGAGAGCGCGAGAATCCGCTCGTTTTATCCTGCCTTGGTAAACATCCAGCTGTCGAGGAAGCTCTCGTGAAATGTTCGGTTCGACATTCTCACCGTAAAAAGGTCTCTCTCTTGGGGCGATTCTTCGATTTCTCTTCAAAGATGAGAATCGTTGTCGGCCACCTTCGAAATTTGGCGTTCGACGAAATTGAACAGGGGGGGAAGGTCAGGAACTAATCTTGCTCGTCTCAGTTTGACTGAAAGTCTCCTGGAAAAACGGAAAATCGCGGAAGGGAAACGTCTCGAAAGTTTTTGGAAAATTGTCTTGATTATGATTTTCATTTCCCGCATGATTTCTTTTTCCACGCAATTTTATATAAGTTTTTAGTAGAATATTTAGTTGCGTCGACAATTTGGAGTCTTTTAATATTCAGTTTGCGGCAACGAGGAAGTAGTTCCGATGTTTCATAAGTTCAAATTACACTGATCAATTCCATAAATTAACCCTTTGAGGGCTCACTAAACTCACTAAACCCGTGTAAAAGTTTAATGTCGAACGAGAAGCATGTAACGAATTAACCCATTTGCGTCGCAACTTAGGTTGCACGTGTCAACTATGTATTATAATATATGTGTAATATATGTGTAATATATGTATAATATATATATTACTTTTATTTTTGTAATATATATTATAACATCTTATTCTACTTATATCAAAGAGAATATAATTTAACAAAAATCTTGATTTATATATTTGCCATTCTCTATTAATACTGACCGATTGTAATGGAATATCAAAATACTAGACAGAGTTTATATACATATATAAAAGTAGAATAAGATGTTACAAACATTATTTTTATAAGTATAAAAGTAGTGTTTGTAACTTTATTCGACTTTTCAACTCTTTGAGCTCTCTTTGATATAAGTAGAATAAGATGTTATAATATATATTACAAAAATAAAAGTAATATATATATTATACATATATTACACATATATTACACATATATTATACATATATTATACATATATTATACATATATTATAATATATTATACATATATTATATTATATATACATATATTACTATTAAAAGTAAAAGGTTAAAAAGTAAAATAAAATATTACAAACACTATTTTTTTTTAAATTTATAATAGTTTAAATAATTCGAATTTACAATTATGTATGCCATTTTCTTGTAGTAAATTAACTCATGGAAGCAAGTAATTTTTTTGTAAGAAATTAAAAGTTAATCGTGTATTTATGTAACATAATTGAAAGATTGATAAAAAGTAAGGTTGGTCGGTTTGACTTCTGACAGGTTCATTTATAGAATTTATAGAACTTCTAGATATTTTTAAAATTTTTATTTAAAGTTAAATCTTTGGGTTCTTTTTTGAATTCTTTCAGAAACTTCCGAGAAGTGCATCCGTAGAGTTTATAGAATCTTTCGATAGATTTTATACAAAGTTGAGTATGTTAGAGTCTGTAGTTGACCTAGAATCTTTGGTTGTCCGGCTTTCAATGCCCGTCTCTACTTACGCATGACTTCTCAATTTGTAAATACGTCTACTTAATTGAACTTCATTCAAATCGGTTTTGCAAAGAGGCCAGCACAGAACAATAGTGACTATTGAAGTCTACAGTCAACGTGGGGTCTTTCAGTGTCTGACATTTGTCCATTTCTATTGAGGAGTTTACAGCAATAAGCAAATTTAATATTTATAAAGCTATATTTTGATATTTATAAAGCTATATTCATTGAGAAAGAGAGGAAAGGAAAAGATGTAGGTTCAATGTTGAAAAAAATGCAAATGGTGATTACTTGAAATTTTAATTAGACGACAAATTTATTCAACTAACTTGATTTTGATCTTTCAATTTGTCTCTGTTAGTTTGCTTCGAGCTATCTCTTCGTTGCAATCATATTTTTACTTTTTAAATAGAAGAATATGTAGATCAGTACTTATTTTACAAATGTCTTCTTAAACAAGAAGAAAACTTACAACATATGAAACAATATATAAAATTTATCACAAGCGATATAAAAATATTGACCTCGTGAAACATTGCTTTCAATTGAGTTAGCTCGGTTTGTAGAATTCCTTTTAAATTGAGAGAAATCACGAAACGCAAGGGAGTTATTTTCCCAATTTATTAAATTCTCGTTTCCTTCGAATACCACCTCAATGATCGAGCAAGAAGCAGACGGAGAAACAGGAGAAGGGGAAACAAAACCAGAAGTTTCCGAGCGAGTAATCTTACGTTTCAATTAAACGAATTTCCTGGAGAATAGAAAATCGATGGACAACACGTTTTGGGTCAGACATCTCGGAGATTTTAGCAAGCTATTTTTACTTTTATTTTTATTTTTATTTTTTCTTTCACTTGATCTAGTTGTCGGTGTTCTTTGCTCGGCCTTCACCCGCTTTCTTGGTTAGCTGCTGAAAGCGTTTCGTTCATCCGGCTCCTTTTCTTATTTATTCCGGAGGAAAATTTCGAATTGGATCGTGAATCGAGCTTCGCCGAACAGGCATTCAGCCTGTTCGAGATAAACTCGAAAATCGATTCCCACTCGCGAGCCATTCGGAAAACTTTCTAAATTGATTTCTCCGTTCGTTCGTCTGTGTTTCGCAAATATATTTCTGTACGTACGTTATCTCTTATCCGTAGCTTCTTAGCGTCGTTTTACTGTCGAGTCGAAGATTATACGGGTTGCATATGCCTCGAAATGACAAAAATATTAGATAAATATAGTAATTTTGCGATCTTTATTTTGTTATTTAAAATTTACCAACTCACAGAGTAACTCTTTCATTACACAATTGTTGAAACTGTCAAGTATTTATGATCGTTATAATATTGTAGTTTGTACTCTATTGTCTGCACTACTCGTTATTAAATAAATTATCAAAAAATATTATGAAACAAAAACAAATTACAACAAAAGCTCCTTTATTCTCCTAAGTTGAAATCTTTAAACTCTAGATTTATTCAGTTTCAAATCATCGAGGATTGCCAGCATTTTGCATAACTTAGTCAATATTGATTGCTATCGGATTCGAATATTGAATATTTGTCGGTTAAACGACAAAAATTCGAGAAATTCTAAGACTTTTCTTTCTTTTCCAATATATTCAAAGTTTAGTTAACGCGAAAAGAAGGAAAGAGAAAAAACTTATACAGCACGTTTAGAGGAGTTAGTGCAAAAGGAATGCTTCAGTCTTCGAATCAACGATGGATCTTCAGTCGAGAGAAAAATTTTCAATGTTTCAGTTCACAGCATTTCCGGGAGAAGACAGTATCTCCACTTTTTCACTTGCTGCGTGCTATAAAGACTATGAAAGATTCGTGAAAGTGTGAAAAGTTTCACAGCTTTTTAAAACGAGCCTAGCATTCATGCATTCATGTATTAAAACTGAATTACAATTGTCCAAGAGTTGTCAATTTTTCGTCGGAAATTTAGCGCACGCAAGTTTGTGACTGTTAATTTTAACTTTTCATTTGTTTTTAATCGAAAGACGATGAGGAGAGCGAGAGCGAGAGAAACGACGAAGAAGAAGAGGCAAGAGGAGCCGGACGACTATCGTTCATTGTTTTTGGCGACAATGGGATACGAAACCGGTGGAAGGAAGCTTCCGTTGCGCTTTCAGATCTTGATCATTAAATTGGATGGTATTGTACGCCGCAGAAATCGAGAAACGATGAAGCTTCGCGTTAGATCTCTCTCTCTCTCTCTCTCTCTCTTTCGTTGCTTTCGAGCAACAATGAAACGTTCCACCAGACATCTTGCGCGTCGTTTGAATTTTTAAAAACGTCCTCCAAGGAACGTTTACTGTATCTCGATTGACGAAGTTTCTAAGATTATGGTAAAAATTTCGGTCGAAATTTGGTAAAAACAAAGGTTTCGACTGATTTTGAATCAGACGGCTCGAAACGAAATTGATCTTCAATTTGCCGTGGAGAGACAAGGATTATCGCGAGCTTGTTGAATAGAGAAATGTGAAGGAATTTGCAAACGGTGAGGATGTTTGACATATCGAAATTGATAGTTCTTGTGGTTCGTGTCGCGGTGAAGATTGAAAATTTGTACATTGTACTGTGTTCTAGTTTTAATGAAGACAAACTAGGAACATAGTGTAATATAGTTAATAAGATTATTGTATTGACAAATTACTGCCTTTGTAACACATTAAAGCTGATTACTGACTTGTGACTGTTGTTCACAAAATTAAGTATAATATCGTTGAATTGTAATTCATCCTTTGATGAAATCGAATCTTCTTGAAGTATTGTCATTTTGTTCCACTACGAAAATCAACTTGAATTGAAGTATTATATTATTATTAAATTAAATATATTTTTAATATATTTACATTAAGTATATTAAATATATTTTTAATTAACTGAAAATTTACTTACTTTCATCTTTTTTTAGTAGAGACGAATAAATATAAGTATATCAAAGGAAAAGTATATTTCACAATTTGGTTTTCGAAATTTACACATGTTCAATTTGTCTGGTCGACCGACATTGGCAATTCCATCCCTCCGAAAATTACGGAAAATCCCTTCGAGGCAGAAGTGCTTTGTGGACGGAAGCAAAATAAGTTTGCGTATCGCGTCGGTCGAATGATTAACGCAAACAGCGTTGGAAGATAAACAAATAATTTCGTACGTAGCTTTTAACAAGCAAATAAGTTCGCGTTAACGAGCCGTCGCGCGTCCGTCGTGCAAAAACGTCGATCCGGAGATCTGTCGACGCAACTTTTTATCACTTATTTGCTCATTGATGAGAGAAATGTAAAAGTAAAAGAAATGTCACGCGTGTGTGTGCGTGTAAGACACAGAGAGAGTGCAACAGAGAGAGAGAGAGAGAGAGAGAGAGACATCTGAAGCAGATTTTTTAAATTCTTCTTAATCCTTTGTCTTGCGAGCCGACCATGACTCGTAAGCCTAGGTTCCTCTTTGCGAATCATAGGGAAAGAACTTTCTCATTCTGTGTTGTTTCTTTCTCTTCTGAACGCTGCATCAGTCCCACCATTGTCTAAAAAACAAAATTAAAAAATACCTTTAAAACGAATTGAATTCTACCATGCCAAAAGCATGAATGAGCTACTTGATAAATGGCGACGAGTAATTGCAAAGTAATGTTGAATGCGTCCTAGATTAGGATACAATTGCTACTTGTTTTGTCAATCGTCTTTTAAATTCGAATGCCACGAATGTTGTCAAAGAAAATTCGTCTCGGAGGGAATCCAAGGGACAAAGAATGAATTTATCGTCGAGGAAGCACGATACGACGCGATCGCGAATTCTCCTCGACGAATTTCGCGAATTGTTTCTTTCTTTCTCGCCGCGAGTCAGACGGCCGTTGTTAGTAATGGAGATACAATGTCCTTTGTAGAGTCTCATAGAGCCTCGAAAGCCTGAACTCGAAGCCCGGGAAACCCCTTCCGATTCGCGGATTTCTTTCACGAGTGATCTCGTTATCACGCTACGATTCTGTCGATGAAAACGACGGCCGACGGCTGGCGGCGACTTCTCCCTCTTCGGACGAGAATCAACGAACGATCGAAACAATTGGGAATCGTATATACGAGGCACTTGATCCCCGAAGTCTGTTGTTAAGCAACAACTTCTTTTCACCGTTGAATTAATCCGCCGACGATAGCTAGGCAAAAAGATCTCTCTCTGTGTTTCGTTGATTCGCTTTGTCGATTGAGACTTTCTATACCGTTTTATCGTCGTCGCGAGATTAAATTTTTAGACTTTTTCTTTTTTTTCTTCTTTCTTTTTTAAGATACCTTCCTTTCGAATAGTATTTTTCTTGTAGTATTATTTAGAAGTTTTGAGTGAATTGTCAAAGAGGTATTTGAAATTTATTAGGCTCAGTGACGTCTTAAGACACATTACATTTCCTCATCGAGTATTAATTTTTTATATTTTTATACTCTTTCGGTATTTCTTTCTTTTCTCGAACAGTATTTTCTTTGCAGTACGGTCTGTTTTATTGCCTGAAAATTTTGAAAGAATTTTCAGAAACTTTTATAACATTTATTAGGTTTAGTGTATTTTAAGAGGATTAAATTAGATTGTTCCATGTTTCATCATCGTATTATTTTTTTTATCTCTTTACACTTTTTGGACATTTTTTCCTCAAACAGTATTTCCTTTATGTGTAGTACAATTTGCTTCATCGTCTGAAAGTTTCGAGGGAATTTTCAGAAAGATATTTAACATTTTGATGAAAGTTTTAAATTTTCGCTTATTATTCTCTCCTCTCCTAATTTTGCTCGTAATCGATCTCATTGTTCAAAAACTTTTCGAGAATTTTCAAACAGTTGTTGCCAAGTTTAGAATAAAATATTGGATTTCAGATCAGTATCAATGTAGCATATAATGTAAAGCAATTATTCTAATTCCACTTTCCACTTTAATTTCACTTCTTTTCTTAGATTCAATCTCGTTGAATTGCAACTTATAGCAATAAAAAGTAATGCAGTATTTCATAACGTAACAGAAACTGAGCAGAAAAAAAAAAAGAATAGATTCGAAGAGACAGAAAGTTATAAATTTTTATAAATCCATTTTCACATTGCGTGTAATTACTTTCTCATTTTTACATTTGAAAACGACGAAAAAATAATGTAAACAAACGATGCTCTTCATTATCAATATCTTTATCATTAAACGCGAACGCTTTTCAAAGATTTGAATTCATTTCATTTCTTTGAAGAGGGCTGATCAAAATTCCCATCGCTATATAAATAAATAATACGAAGTATTTATTTATATAGAAATCGACCAGAGATTCTATTCGACGGTTCGTGGAAGAGCAACGAAGAAAGACGAGGAAGTAACGACCACGATGTAATCGATAATCGTAACTGTAATTTAGCCGTGGATGATCACAAAAAGTAGGTTAATCCAGTCTTTATCAACGGCGATTCAGATTTGTTCGATGGGTCCCGTGAGCGATAAATTCGCTTCCCTTCGGTTAACGTTAATCCACGAACGATCGGAATATCGCGGTGAAATATATAAAGCAAAGGATGTACGCCTATCGATCGCTTGGCGAGAATTTTCATCCCCTTGCCTCCTTCCTGCCTCCCTCTCTGTAATCACCTGCTGAAAGACCGTGTAAAACGTTTGGACGCGGTAACGAGCATTGAAATTAAAATTACGACTGTTCTCGATTCGATGTCTGATTTAATTTTCAATCGGTCGAATCGAATCCCGAAATTATCATCTGTTATTGAAGCATCCGAATTTAATCACTGAGGATCTTCGAATCGGTTGAATCTCGGTTTAGATTTGTAAAACGTGCTAAAATAGTTTGCGACACTTTATACTGGGAAGCGATTTGCAGATTGAAAATTGATTGGCAAACAACGTTTCGAAAATTATTTAACAGAAAAGCAACAAGCTACTTATATACACATTCAATGGAAATAATTTGAAAAAAACTCTAATCGTAGCGTATATAACGAGATTTAATAAAATTTAGCAATGCGATGTAATTTACAACTATAAATGTAAATGTATAATGTAACATAAATATTTAATATGATTTAAATATGGTAGTAAAAGGAATGAGATTTTAATCTATATATTATGTACGATTGCGGATAGTTGTGCATTTTTATACTTAATTAACGAACTTCAAAGAAATGGAACCGAAATAGAAGCTTGTTTCATCTATCAAATAATCTGCTTCGAATACTTTAGTAATCGCTTTGAGGAAGTATTGTATTTGCTTTAAAATTGGAAAAACTCAACTTCATAATATCAAAGAATCTGTGAATTTTTAATATATTAACGTTGTTATTATAAAATACATGTGCAATGAAAAAATTTCGTTGTCTACAAAAAAATGATTAAAGTATTAAAAACAATACTTGTTAAACTGCTATAAAATTAGTTACTTGTTAAAGATGTAACAAAAAAGTGTCACAAAAACTTTCGAGCGTGTTGTTACAGCAATATTACAGATTTTCGCAGCCGTGTTAGATCCTCGTACACGTTGTTTTTGCGTGGATTTTTACTATATTTTTCGAGCTTTTATTATGTTTTAGCATTTTATTCGAGCAGATCGATAGAATCTTTTCTTTTTTTTTCTCTCTTGCTCCAATAAAAAGTAACGCGGGAGGAGTTTCGCGTGAAATCGCAAGGACGAATTAACGCCCACCGACTTTCCATCTGAACTATCGGCCACGAGTTCAATTTTCTGACTCCGCCACCACGGTATTATATGCCCCGTCACACGGCAAATTTTTATCCCGACAAAGCCGCTTAGTTGGCGGTCGACACGAAAGGAATTCGAGCATGAATATTATTTATAGAGTTGATTTAATATTTTTCTTCGTTGTTTCCATTCTTCCTTTTCTTTCCCTTCTTTCGAAAATAATAAGAATTTCACGTTCCTCTAAACGAAGTTTTGACCGTAATTTTGAGAGGGCGAGAGGTCGATTTTAAAAGTTTGTAATTACCACAAGTATCCTTTTGCTGGATATTCGAAAGAAGAAATCGAGTTTCAAATTATCGATACAATTATCTTGTATCGATACTATGAGATTCTTGCGGTCTTCACGATTTTAACAAGTCAAAGGCAAGTGTAATCGTTCGAAGATAAAAATCTTACCAGGCCAGCTCTTTGAGGTTGATTTCTAAAGAGCGCAGCCACGAACGTAACGCAATATCTCTTTATATTTCTTTCGCCAGTTTAAAGAGTCTTCACTTCGTCAAGAGAAAAAGAAATGAAATTCTTTTTGGAAATTCTTCTTGGAAATTCTTCTTTCTTACGTAGTTTCTTTGTTCAAGGAAAAAGGTGATGCTGAAAATCTTAAAATTATTGTCAAATATTCTTTGGCAGGAATAGATATAGTAATTTTCAAATTTTCAAAATTTTGTCCCCAGAATAATTAGCTTTCTGCTGAATTTCATTTTTCGTCAATTTCAAAGTTCTGCAATTGCCGCCGAAAAACGAAACGAACAAAATTCGAAAATTCTTGCGAGAAGAGCAGGAAATTTTTCAGAGAACGAAAACCGAGAGTTGCCAGAAAATTTTTGGAAACGCGAAGGGAACTGTAAACAGGCCACAATAGAGAATAGTGTTCCTCAACGCGAACAACGAGTTTCCTGACTTTTAATCTTCTGATGGAGGTGTTTTCCTCTTTTCCTTTTCTCTTTTTTCTTTTTCTTTTTCTTTTTCCATTTCTTTCTTTCTTTCTTTCTTTCTTTCTTTTTTTTTTCGAGCACAACGTCCGTGCAATTACCACGACGCCACATTAACGCGCGTCGGATTAGGCGCACCGGTGTCTTCTCGAAGAACATTGCAACGCCCTCTTTCTCTTTCAAAGCCCGCGAAAAGACTAAACAATCTAATTAACTACCAAATTAATCAAGATTTATAAAACTTAAATCTAAGGCAACCGGAACCGTCGCTTTTGTATTTCGAATAATTAAAGTTTCAGAAATATAGCGTGTATATAAAGATCAGTGTCCACGAATATCACGTCTATCGTAATGTGATCTGTGACTGTATATTTTTCAAAAATTCGGACGTAGATAAATGTTCTCTACATTTCGTATTTAAATTGTCATTAAACGCGTTAATAATCCTTTTGATATAATTTAAATTATCAATTCCAATTGATCCCGATCATTTAGTTTAATTGAGTTGCTTGATTTTAATCGTGATATATATTAAATGCAACGTCGTCGAATGCAGTGTTAAACACAGTTATTAAATCTTTCTCTTCTCGTGCGAAATTATAATCTTGAAGAGATATCTTGCGGCATTTTGGTCGAACATACGTGTAATCGAAATAAATACATTTCGCTTTACGATCGTAAAATTAAAAGAAATTGTAATTTCCGTCAAGTTGATTGTAGCGTTTATAAATCTCGAAAACGTAACAACAGTTCATTTAATACCACATATACATACGTAAATATCACTGAAAGATTAATTTGAATCCCATTTAATTTACTTTAATCCACGATAAATCCACACATTTAATTCAATACTTTACGATTCATTTCAGATCGTCGTTTCTCGTTTCTCGTTTCTCTCTTGATAATGATTTTCTAATGCTTACGATTTTTCAAATACTTTAGACATCGTTTCCTGCGGCTTTTATATAATACTCGTTTCATCGAGAATTTTGCACATTCTGCTAGGAATATACTTTTAGGAATATTGCCCACTCGAAGTCTCCTTTCATATTGATTGATCGAGTTAACTCGGACAGTTATCGTCTCCGTCGTTGAATATTTAGAAATAGAAACGGAAAAACTTGGGAAGCTTTTAATCACGTCTAATGAAAGTCCGTAACACTCGACAAAATCAGCGAATTTCTATCTTTCTCGCCAAATAAACTCTCAAGCAAGCAGTTAACCAATTTCTTAAGTATACGTGCAGGCTATTACTTTTCTGAGCCATTTTATGTCAAAGTAATTTCCACGAGAGTTCCTTCGAATAAACGTTCCGCAGAAGAAGGGAAGAACGTCAATATTCGAACGTCAAATTAAAGAATTTACGTAATATTTCATTCTTCGATCGTACGTTGGTATACGTTTGAAAAGAAAGCTTACTCTAAAAAGAAAATGTGGTCTGTGCAAAAAATTTATTGATCTTTCAACGAGGAATAAATATGTTTAATAATTATATCTAATTGCGTACTGAGATATGTTTTATGCCAATCGCGCAATATTTCATTTGTATTTTAACATTTTGTATTCTAGTTGTGGTCTTTCATGGTATTGTTACAATTTTGATTTACAATTTTGTTTGACTTGCAAATTCTTGAGAAATATGTAATAACACGTGAGGCAGTAATTATAAAACTATTATTTGATAACGATGCATAAATTAATAATTATAGAATTTTCATGAAATCATGAAATGCACGGAGCGATAATAATAATGTTTAGAGATTTGTAAGGAAAGGAGAATGTTTCACGTTTAATTGCTCTTAATAGTAGATTTCCATTCAATAATAAATGTATAAGATGCATAAAATCTTAACAATGAATCTTTACCAATCAATAAACATACAAAATACACTTGGTAATAAATATACAATACAAAATTAACGACGAACATACAAAATTCGCATTTATGTCTACTAGTATAAAAAAAAAAAAAAAAAAAATCCACGTCGAGGGTGGTTAGAAAGAAAGTGGAAGGGAACGTTTCTTTACAGTAACAAATCGTTTCACTGTGGTCTCGGAGTGAAGTAAATCATGTAAGAAATCGAGGACCGCCGTAATTCAAAACATCTCAATGGCACGAAAGCCAACCTTATACGTAACCAGCCGCGATTCAGCGAAGTAGAAGACTCGAATATATACTAGTTCATTTACTAGATCAGTTTGCATGTGTGTGCGTGTGTACGAGCATTGTTCTTTTTTCTTTTTGTTTCAAGCTCTGGCGAGTCTATTGATTTACCTGGCCAGTCGTGTCAAAAGATAAGGTTGCACGCGCGTTCCCGCGCTCTCGGCGATTCGTTTACGAGCCATCTCTGGCGAACCACTGTGGGCCCACCTCGTCTACGATGTCGTAAATTGGACGATGCCAAAAATACCCCCTGATATTAAACGGAGATCGTTTCAATGCCGGTGATAATGGGAGAAATGTGGTTATTTTCTTTTTATCGGGCTTCATTTCTCTGACGTTAGATATTTAAATCGTACTTGCTATTTTAAGGTAGAGGCACGAGCGAGTAGGTTCAAAATTCTATTTTCGTACCAGAGAGTTTCTCGTTTAATCATGTCTAGATTTTCTTTTGTAATTAAAGCTCTTTCGTTTAGTCGTTCGGTCTTTTATTTCTTAATTTTTATTATTTTATTTTTAATTCTGTCTGTTGCTTTCTTTGGCGAAAGTATCCTTGACGTTAAATCTTCAATCGATTTGGTATTTAGGGCAGAGGCACGATTGAATGAGTTAAGGGTGCTTTGGTTTAAAGTTTGAATTTTATTTTTGGTATTAGAAAATCTTTCCTTTTTTAATTATATCGTTAGAACGTACTTAGACTCTTCTATAATTAAAATTCCTTTGGTGTGTATTAAATTTTATTTTGATACTGAAGAATTGTTTTTCTCAATTCAGTTATTGTTAATCAGAATTCAGAATTGTTTTCTTAATCACGGTTATTTTTGTAAAAACACGTGAATATTATAAATTTTTCTGTAATCGTAGTTGAAACTTTTTCGTTGAATTGAAGTGTTTCACGTTTTTTTTTCTTTTTATGTTGAATGAAAAAATTCTGCTTGTTACTTTTTAATAAAAGATTCTCTCGCGTTTTCGGGAATTCGAGTTTGAAATTTCATTCTCAGATTAAAATATTGTTTTTAATTTAGCACTGCCTTACTTCTACAAAACCTCCAGTATTATTTTAGCTTTTTCCCGAGAAATTAAAAATTTCTCGCTCGTCTCATTCTGTTCAATGGAAATTTTATTCCCTTTTAACTAAATGTCTAAATGACATTGAGATCGTTAATCGATTTGACGTTAACATCAAATTAGCGTTAACGGAGCAATTCAATTTGAAATTAAAAATTTTTATTTTAGCATCAAAAATCATTGCTTTTAAATGTAAAATGTTTTTTAAAAAAAAGAAACATGAATATATTTGACCAAGAAGTAATATATTTGACCCTGCTTTTTCTTTGTGTGCAAATAAAAGGTGAATTTTTCGTGTGAAACAAAAGCTTTATTAGACAATATGTTATTTTTCGTAGGCAACTTTGTGCTTCTGCGTCCAAGAGAGTTCTTAATTTTTTTCGATGAAAAACGTTAATTTTCTCATCAGCAGTGAAAGCTTCAGCAAACCAATTTTGACACTGTCGTTTAAGGCTTCTTCACTATACACGTCAGATAACTTTTTGCGAACTTGTACAGCATTTTCTTTTTGCTTTTCAAAAATGATAAATCAAAATATGATACGAGAAGATGTTCCTTGTTGATTTTCCATTTCGAAATGGATGCCGAATAAACAATTGCTAACGAGATCATGCATTTTCTTTATCTTGAACACAAGCTTGAACAATCAGCTGTCAGATCATAGAATAAATTTTCGACTTAAAATATATGTCGATCTATTAAAAAAGAAACGCAATTACTTTTTGGTTCAATACAATAATATCTTCCTTACTCGTAGTTAAAACCTTATCTTTCAGTGTAAGATTTCCTTCCTAAGGAAATTATACTTAATATCTTCAATTGCTTCGATATCTATTTAAATATTAAATTCAACTTGATTTCAATTTATTTCCACCGAGAATTTAATCGAACCCTCGCAAACCAGTTTGTTATTCCATTAATATTTCTCGTTAATTCAAATATATTTTTGGGAAACTGTGTTACGGCTTCATCACGCAAATATTTCGCTGCGAATAATTAAGAAATATCTTCCAGCGTGCGGAGATTAAATCGATGTATTTAGAGAATTATTCAGTGTTTGATGATATTAAGAAAGTTTCTATGCGATCAGTAATATAAGCAACGAAGTCGAGAGAGAGAGAGAGAGAGAGAGAGAGAGAAAACTCGTTGTTCAACTTGTTCCTCGTTAATTATCCTGTAATTATTCCCATTAGTCGATCGTTTTATTATGCCTTTTACGTCAATTAAGTATTTAACAACATGTTGTTCGAAATAATTAAAGGATCGGCTAACTATCACCCTGCGTGTATAACGAAAAATTGATGAAAAAATATGCGAAAGCAGCGGCGTACGCGTGCATCATGTCGCTGAATCACGTTAAAATGATTGAATTATCCTTTAATCCTTTGTGTTCGAACGACATTTCACGCGGATTTCATAATCTGCGAATTATTAACGCTCCCGTTCCCCGAATACCATATTTCATTTAACAGGGGATTCCCTAAAGAACGGCACGTTTTCAGTCGATATTTTCAATTGCGACGCTTTAATTATTTTTATCGATCGATCACCTTTTAACGCCTTCCTCTCCTCTCTCTTCTATCGCCCTCCCGCGGCGTGTTATTATTTATCAAATTTTCCAATTTTGATAAATAATAAAATAAATTGCGCAGCGAACGTTGCTTTTTTAATCGGGTACTTGTCTCGGTCATTTTGATTGGCTTTATTAAAATTCATCTGAATTTGTTTCGTTCCGTTTTGGGCATTTCGATCGTTAGATTGATTGATATTCACGAGGCAACTGTAATTTTGGTTTAGGTTTTGAAATATAATAATACTTCATGTACACTAATAATACTCTACAATACGATTGAACTGTAATTTGTTTTCATTCAACAAGTCTATCAGACTTGATTGAACTATCATTATATATTAAACTGTCTCGAGATAATTTGCGATTAAGAAAAAAATTTTTGTAATCGCGTAACTTGTAATCGCGTAATTCTTGAAACTATAATTCAAAGTTAACAGAATAATTGATTCAAGTTTTTACTTTGACAAACTATTTTTATTTTAACGGAAGTTGCACCTGTTGCATTGTTTGTCTTTTAAAACAGAAGAATCTGATACACTTTTCAAAGAACAAAAGTAAAAAAATAATAAGTGTAATGTAATTATAATATGTACACGTGATAATTATTAAAAATAATTTCGAATTCAAAGCGCTATTTAACATTAGAATTACCAACGTGATCAATTTATAATTTTCTATATTTATAATGGTATATTTTTAGATACTCGAGTTTTAATAAAATATATTAATAGAAACTTGTGTTATTAACTTTTTCTTGCATCTTGCATTTTAATTTCTTTGTTACAAATATTATACCTTATATTCGTCGGTAGTACCAGTGTTAAATAAAAATGAAAACAAATGTAATTGATTTTCCAATTGAATGTGCAAAATTTTTTCCAAAGAACGAAACCTCATTTCCTCACAGTGAACTCCAAGTATAAGGACTGGACACTCAGTTAAATGTATAATTTAAATGCAGCACAATTCTCAGAGAGTATTAATGAAAAGTTCTGTAACGCAGAATTTCCTTCTAAAAACGAGAAGAGTATATTGATATTTTCAATCGAGCTTAGAAAATTTTCTCCGAGAAGACCGCCCCATTACCACGAAATACCTCCTCGAGTTCGAAGGATCTTCACGAAAACGAAGTTAATCGAACCTGCGATATATTCTCGAAAAGGAGTTCATTCTCTCTTAGAAAAGAATATAAAGATGGGACTCTCGATTGAAGCAAAGACGAGGGAGAGTAACTTGGAAATAACCTAACCAAGCTTCAGTTTGAAAGTTTCGTCCTTCGAATGGCGACCTGTTCCACTCTTTTCTTCACTTTTCTGTACTTTTTGCAATAACGCGAAAGGCGAAAAAGTTGTTCCTCCTTTTTTATTGTGTTTCGTGCGATCCATGGTTGATCTCACGGAGGTTGTACCACGGGATTTTCGACGTTCCGTTCGAGGCCTCTTCCAAGGGCCAGCGAGAAAGCGTGCCTTAATAACGAGCGAAGAAAAAAACTTGGCTCGAAAGTTTTAAGTTGGATTGGACGCGATAACAAAGGGGGATCTCGACTCGAAAGTTAAATCGCGAGAACGTCGGACTCGCCAGTTCCTTCATGTTTTAATTGAAACGCGTTGCCCGACGTCGTTTGGTGGCCATTTTCCCTGTGGACGAGGCGAAGCTCGGCCTGTTTCGCCGAGAAAGGGGACCGAGAAAGCTTTTCATCAAAAGCGCTTCGAAGATATTTCTCCTTTCGTTTTCTGTTTGACTCCTCAAAACATGTATGAGAGACGTCGATCGAACATTCCTTCTTCGTTTCTCTATTTCCGTTCTTGGCAGGAAAATCTTCTTTCGGGGAGAAAGAGAGTGAGAGAGAGAGAGAGAGAGAGAGAAGCAATTCGTAGACACGTTTGCAACGGATATTCCCTGTATTCTTTTATATTTCTTCTCTTTGTTCTGGGATGTTAAATATTTGAGGAAGGGGTCGATCGTTGCATAATCAGGTACCTCAAGGGCTGCGAATTTTTATTTAATAGAGATTTAGCGGGAAAGTGATGTACACTTGAAGAGTACTATAAAGAGTATTATATTCTATCTAGAGTATTTACATTATATTTTAAATATTTCAGATGTAGATAAGAGTACCAGATTTTAAATATTAGATAGAATTTGGATGGAATTGAATATTTTATGGTATGATATGAAAGGAGAGGAATATTTTTTAATCTACATATGTTTAGTAAAATTTAAAGATTTTGTAATTTTAAACTTTTTGAGGGAAACTAAGTATTTTATAAAATTTAAAAGGAATAAATGATTTTGTGATTTATAATTTAGCAAGATTGAATTTTATGAGATATAATATATTATTTTAACATATATCATATTTTTCTATTATTATTTTACTTTATTATTTTATTAACATGTTAAAATGTAAATACGTTATAATATACTTTATATTTATTATTTTATTATTTTAGTATACTAGTTTTACAAATTTTATTTTAATATAGTATTTGACAGAAATTTGAAGATTTCATTCAAAGAGATTTGACAAATACAGAGTCAGCAAATTGGATGTTTCCAAGACTGTTTTCAAAGAAATCCAGTATTTAATTCATATTAATATTCATATTATAATTTATATTATATATACTATAGTATTTCTGTAGTCTATAGTATTTCTACGTTCATTTATCTTCATGAAACTAAAATTTTAAAATTATTTCACAAAATTAAAAGTACTGTATTAGAGGACTCCTATTGTATTTGAATACAGACTTTTTAGACGAAATTTTACAAGTCCAGATTTTAGTTGTCTTTTAGAGGAATAGTCCTCAATCTTTTATAATAAACGTTAACGACTAAAAATATCTCTTTCTTCTAAAAAAAAAAAAAAAAAAAAACAAGCTAAGAAACCGAAGCTAAATTTCACAAAAGAGAATCAAAATCCCCTGAAAATGAATCTGTGTCGGACAATATCAGTGGAATGCAAGCTTGTTTATTCAAGAACTGCTTCGAAAGCTTCGTCAGACTAATGGAGATAAGAACTTTGATACGATTTGAAAAACTTCGCGATCATATACGCGGTCTCTGAGAGATGAAATGAGAAAATTTGGTAATATTTTGCTTCATGTTGAAATATCATAACAAAGTATTCTCAAAGTATTCTCACTCGTCAGAAGTCGATAATATTCTGTAACTTTCTGAACTCATCAACAACAACTATACCACGGTATTTTTACCAATTTCCAAACTTTTATTTCAATTTCATTATTTCCAAAATTCTCCAATTATTCCTGTTTTTTTTTCTTCTTTTTTTTTTTGCTCGATTCGCCAGAAAACACAACGGGATTGCACAGAAGATAATTTTAATGAGTAGATCGGTCGAACGGTCGGATCCGTTCTCACGAGGCGAAATTCAGATCTGGTTTACAAGGATCGTGATCGGTTTAATGAAATTCTCAAAAGTCTGCGAACTGGCCGGAATTATACGTAGGATATCGGCCGGAAATTTCACGGTTCCATGAATAATTCATTCGTAATTTGTCACGCGATTCAATTTAACTCAGACTAACGTCCTTTTTGATTTTACGGTAACACCATTTGACCTTATTATTAAGGGTCATCTGTCTTCTCCACTTTTATACGAGGAGGCACTGGATTTTATGAAAAAAAGCAGAAAAAAAGAAAGAGAGAGGGGGGGAAAAAGAAGAACGAATACTAAATGGAAATCGATTATTTTCAAAGATTATTTTTCTTTCTTTTATCTTAAAGAGATACGTTTTTCCCTTTTTGAACGAAGATCATATTAAAATTGCTTTCGTTTCTCGTCTTTTTTTTCTTTTATCTTCGTAGAAATAATTAAAGATTCCACGAAGGTTGAAATAATGTACGAATTAATTACTTCGAAATATTTCTCTTTCATTATCTTTTGTACGTTTCTTTTTCCTGTTAGGAGGATCACGTCAAAGAAGGTCTTGTTCGAATCATTAAAACAATCCATTTTAATAAGGATTATTAAGTAATTAATGATAATTAACGTAATTAAAATAATCAATTCGATAAAAAGGTATAATAAATAAGTTGAAATAAATTATATTTTCATCAAAAAGTTTTCTTTTTAATTTGATAAGGTTTTCAGCAACTTCAGTTATTGATATTTGCGACTTTAATGGAGATAGAACTCGAGCAAGACGAAGATTAAATGCAAATTAATTATTTCTGAATCCTTTTTTACGTTTTAGGAATAACGTAGTTTTGAAAGAAGAAATATATTTTCCATATCACCTTGCTATCTTAGCCTTTAATTTCCTATTTTCTTGGCTTTAAATAACCTTAAACTTTGGTCTTCTAGTTTTAATGAAAATATTCCACGATAAGTGGAACTCTTACTTTTTTACTTTTAAAGAATTCTTCTTTATATTTTTGTCGATAGAATCTTCTCTTTTTTAAAAAATAACGTGCATTTCAAATTCTTCAACTGTTTTGTTCTTTAAAAATAAAAAAATATAGAAAAAATAAATTTCAATTATTTTTAGAAGCTTTTCTCTTTAGCTTTTTAAAGAAACGACATTTTTTCAAGTTCTTTCTCTATTTCGATTATTAGTGTTCCTCATTTAAATAAAAGAAACTACCTGTTTCATGAATGAAAATTAAATGCAAATCCTGCTACATATTTCTAAAGAATTCTTTCTGTTTCTCTTTAAAATAAAATCATCCAATTTTCCAAATTACTTTGCCATTATCCATTTTACGTTCATTTTACTAGAAAGAATCAAAACTTTTTTTACACAGGATTACATATTTTTAAAGAATTTTCCTTTTATTGTTTGAGAGCAGAATATTTTTGAATATCCTTTTGTGTTTTTCTTAAAAATTAAATTTTTTTTTTTGTTCAAAGAAGATACATTTTCCAAATTACGTTACCAATAGCAATGTTTTTCATTGTAACAGAAAGAACTAAAAACTTTACGAAAAAATTCTTCTTTAAAGAATAACGAGGAATTCTTCGTTAAAAAGTAAATATCTGTATAAAATCTGTTTAAGGAGTTTCTAAATATTAACGTTCCTCATTTTAACGCTAGAATTACTAGAACGATCAAAATAACTAATTCGTGATTTTTCCGAGAATTTTACAATGCTACATATTTTTAGAAATTTTTCACCTTGTTTCCATTGGTAGCAATAATTTTTATCGCATAATAGATAACAATATACAATATACAATATACAATATACAATATACAATATACAATATACAATACACAATAATTATTTTAATACTATCAATAGCAATAAACAAATATCTGTTATATAAATAGAATCCCATTGAAATTTTATTCGTTCATAATTTCTTCAGTAGCGTTGATAAAAGGAACCAAGTTCTCCTTGCGGATGAGAAATAAAACGTGAATCAATTACTCTTCAAGAAATCTTATCTTTTTTTCTATTTCAAGAAAGAATTTTCTTTAAAGGAGAGACATGTCGAGGACATTCGTTGGACGTTCGACGAGGCTCTCGAGAGTGAAAGAACAATATTTTCACCAGGGAACATCCCACGCGGAGTTGATTATATATTCCGATCGCGAGCCCTCTGTACATTTTCTTTCGCTTGTACCCCCCTTGTGAAATTTCCGTTCGAGATTTAAGTCACATTCGCTGTTCTACGCCGCTTCTTGTATCGCTTAAGACTTCCGCTTGAGATTCAAATCAGCCTTCTTCGCCCCGTTCCGGAAGCCAAGTCGACGCGCCACCAGCAAAAGCGAAGACAATAAGCATCAAGAACAGAGAAAAGGATTAAGGATACAACTTTCTCTTTCGTTCTTTTTAGTTTCTTCGATTAGTTTTGCGCATTACAACAAAAGCAACATTTTTGTCGATCAGGAACTTTAATTTAATTGCCTCTGATATTAATACTTATTTATTGATGCACCGTCGCTCACAAAATTTTTTACACCGTTATAACAAATAATATTTCGCGAAGAAACTTTATTTGCCTCATTTTTTTAAAACATGAACTCTTCATTCTGACGATCCTGAATTTGTCTTTTTCACTCTTATGTCGTGCAAAAAATGAAGAAATTTTCGTTCCCGATATGGAGGAAGTTTAAATGTCTCTAAAATGATTGAAAAAAATTTTTTCTTGACTATATTTGGCGTGATTTTGAATATGATGAGCCTTTAAAACTAGCTGTACTATCTTCTCTCGACATTTTATTGAAATTGATTTCGTTATCTTATTTTTCTATAATCTCAGTTCTATATTCTTCATTATTTCTATATTTTCCTCCTACGATACTAATGTAGTTACGAAATCAATAACAGTGTTAAGCAGAGCATATGTTTAATTAACGAAACGATAAATAATAAAACGATACATCGCATTTGTTACACAAAGTGCAGAGCACGAGACCAAATCAAACAGCCTGAAATTAATTTGATTAAGTGGAACTTAATCAACGACCCAATGATATCAGTTTATCGTTCATAACGTAACAACACCGCTAATCAACTGCCGAGCTATCGCTTACATAATCTCCAATGTAAAATGGTTGCCACCTTTCTTCACTTCGTAATAAATCCTGTCGTAATCTCTGCCCCAACATCAGAGAAAAGAAACTAAGGAAAATTATCGGGCATCAGTGACGCGACAGCACCGCAAATTATCAAAATTATCGTTTACGCAATCTTTGACCTATTGAAAATAATCACCCCTTGGTCGCTCAATTTTTTCACTTGGCAATTAGCTTTCATGTATAATTTCTATCTCGAAAGAAACTGAAGGGATTAGTAACTGAAGAATAAAGAAGTTTATTTTTTGGAAAATAAAATGTAAGACCAATACTTATACTATCGTTAGAGAGAGAGAGAGAGAGAGTCAGAGACTAAGAATCTAGAAACCAACGTTAAGAATTTAGAAACCTAGAGACAGAGGAGACGGAGAGAGAGAGAGAGAGAGAGTTTTCATCTCTTTAGGTAGCGAATCGCGTGACGTCGCGGCATGTGTAACGCGTCAGTTCGTGAGAGACAAAGGTAAAAGCGCAGATAAAGGACAAGATGGTGAATCGGGTCGTTCTCGCGAGGGTGAGAAAAAATCGACCTCCTCCGAGGTGCTATCTCGCCGAGAGATAAGCGTAGTGATATTCGCTGGCTGCTTTCTTCGTCGGCTGGCTTTTGACCGGTCGATTCCTCAACTTCGCGATATCTTTCCACGCTCGCGGAAGTTTCTTTGTCGTAGGCAGGAAAATTATTTTCTTTCTAGCATGTTCGAAATGTTTTCATTTCGTTCGAATTCTGCAGATGATTCTGCGGAGTCGCGCAGATCAATTTCTCTTCTTTTCATTTTCCTTTCTTTCTTGGTGAAACGTGAATTTACGGAACTGCGTGAAGTTATGAATCGGTATAATTAACAACTGAAGTAATTCTATTTGTGTATATTTCATTAAAACGAGGTCCCTTCGAAATTCGAAGCTACATAATTTATAATTATATAAATGTTTTGTAGTACAACGTAATGTAATAGGAAATTATATATTGAATAACACGAATATTATAATATTTTATATATAATATTTTTTCTGATTTGAAGACTACTGAAGTTTGTTGTTTGAAATTTGATTTCTGATTCAAGTACAAACAATAGCTTCGATTCATAATTCATATCAAATTGCAATTTATTATCTTCCAATACGTCATTTTTTAACTAAGGATCTATTCGATTCCAATTCACAATTTTGATAATCGTGTAATAATCTTCTAATAATAATACATCTCTCTAAATCTATTAAAATTTTATTTTCGATAAATACATCACAAATATTACATTATTGTAATTTAATTATCAAATTCCAAATCGCATTATATTATGAAATTCTTTCAATAATAACACATTTTTTTACCAAAATGTCTACTAACTTTCTCGCAAAAATCCCATTATTACGACTCGTAGCACGATCTAAATTAATTATAAAACTTTCGTTCTTTCCCGAACCCAATGATTATCCGAATAAAATCTAAAAACGAAACGTTTCATTTTCTACCACACTTTGTGGCTTGATAAATGGTAGTAAATTATCAAGGAATCGCCGCGATACACAGCGCACTCTTATCAATCATGTTTGACACGAGCCAGAATGGTATTGAGTCACGTATCATGGGGTAGTTTCGTGACGAAAGTCCCGGCGTTTCTGCTTTGTACTCGATGGCTATCGGCTGGCACGGTTTAAGCATTGGTGAATTTTTAAGATACAAGCCACGATCTTACTATATCGTTCACGTGATCGATACTGAGGAACGTTATGACCGGCTCTTGTGCTCCTTTCGCAGTTTCTGAAACTTTCGCACCAATATTCTCCACAATGGTAAATTCTTTTGAAAATTTTTCTCCAGTTCTCGTCTGACGTCTTTCTACTAATTCTTTCTCTCTTATTATTAATCTTCTCGTTCTTTCTCTCCTATAATTATTAATCTTCTCATTCTTTAGTATATCATTAGTAGAATTGGTAAAATTTAAATGGAAATCTATTTCATCCAAACGTTACAACTAGTATTTATTCTATCTTATTGTAGTTTGTATTATACATTATTAAATATGTGTATTTTACATATTACATGCACTCTGCGGATTTTTGCACGCTTAAACTCTTAGATATGATAGTATAAGAACGTTATTAATTATCAAACATTAGAAATCTGAAATATTTCTGCTCGAGTTCTCGCGTTTCTATTTTATACGAATATCAAAGAAGATTCTTCTGTTTTTATTATGGCAGATGGCTCGCTAATCTTTTCGAATTTAGATTTTATATGAACCTTGGTCTTTCATCCTTTGAATCTTTGATTTATTGGCTGTTCAACACTTCAAGCATTCAATTTTTCATAAACAGCTCTCACTTCTCTTTAACTTTAAAATTTGTCGAGCAACGAGATTGAAAGTTTCCCGTAACGAAAATGCTACTGCAGTTTTAAAAATTTTCGCAAACTCCCACTTCCTGTAAACTTTGTCGCACAAGTAGCAGTGGCAAAAAACTTTCTGCAGCGATGTTTCCTTTTCCTTCGTTAAAAAATTTTCGCCAGCTGAAAAATGTTTGAAAAATTCATTTTCCTCGTTCTCGTTGCCAAGGTCCCAAATCAAGCCAATCTCGTCGCTTGCTTTTTCATCTATATCGCCTCAAAACCGAGTGAAACTTGTTCGAGTCCGCGGATAATCGACAAGCGAAACGAGCTACATGAAGATCGACTAATATCGCGAAAGGTGCTTAGCTCCATTAAAGTGGGAAGTGCATATTGCGCTCGCGACTCGTCGCACTTAAGAAAAAAAGCATATTACGAAGAATTGAAAAAGACTAAGAGAGAGAGAGAGAGAGAGAGAGAGAGAGAGTAAAAAAAGGACGAGACGAATAAAAAAGATAGAAATAACCCTCATCGAGACGTTGAACTTCGTCACTTTTCATTGGATGTTCGTAGAGAAAAGAGCTACAGTCTGTCCCAGTTTCCAGAATTACCCCTTTCGCCTTTCTGGATCTTAATTGGCGACTTTCTGCTGTGTGTTTTCTCTTCTTTTCTTTCCAACGTCTGTCTTCATTCTCCGTCTTCTTTTTTTTTTGTTCTTCTTCTCACCGGTGTTTCGAAGCCGGTGTCCTTGCTTTCTCGCGTTTCCTACTCGTGTATCTGGTTAATAGCTTCTTCTTGTTTCTCCCTCGAGAGGCCGGCAATCGGCGGTTATTTCTCTTTTTTTCTCTTTGTCTCTTCTCCTTTTTTACTTTTCGCAGACGCTTGTTTTCTCCCTTTCACGGACGATGAATCTTTCGCCTGTTTGCTCGATTCGCTTTAATATTCCTCGAGCGGCACGCGTGGAAGCTAATTCCTGGACAAAAAGAACTCTTCCTTGCCCAGTGAAAGATGGCGAGATCCTCTCTCGTGGTGACTCGAGATTGATTGTCAACTTGCACGTCCACTCATTTCGTACAGATAAGATCCGCGGGGTAAATTAAATCGTTAAGCAGCAGCTTTACGCCGACGCAGTAGTTTATTTATTGTCATAAAGTCCCTTTCACTCACAAGAAGCCATGCTGGTTACACAATCTGCGAAAATGATCGTATAATTTAATTTCGTTTGGTTGATTATACAGGGTTCTACTTAAAGATCTTCTTCATTTTTTATGACATGAAAGATGTTCATGGCACAATTTGAATGATTTCAGCGAAAAAACGCTTTTTTTTTTCTAGATCATTTTTATACATTTACTAGCAAGTTCACGTCGTAGTAATTTCATTACATTATTGGTCTTTAAGGTCATCTGAAGGTCATGATTCAAGAGATACTGAAATGTACTTTTCCATCCGCTGTAAAGAATACAATAGAAAAAAAATACCAATGATGATTTTTGCAAAAAAAAAAAAAAAACACAGAAAGAGTGATACATTCAAGAAATAAGTTATTTTATTTCGTAATTACGTTAAGTGATTATGTCACTTTATTATGAAATAGAATCATATGACGTTCGAAATAATGTATTTCAGATAATGTCACATTTCAGGAATCTTCATAAAAATAAATATGACGTAATGTAACGTGTTGTTTGAAATGTAATTCGATATGCACCACATGTAGAGGGCAATATTTCATTCTTGAATATTTTATTAAATTAACGGGGGATAGATGCTTTAAAGTTCAATATATTATTAACCAGTCCCTGAATCGTTTCATTCGGTTGGTTGAGGTATATAATTTTGTCACTCTTTTGAATGTTTGAAATTGATTATGTAGATTAATGTCAGTAATGTCAGTAACGCTGTTTAAATTTGTTATATCAAATTACTCTCTTTTTCGATTGCTTTATATGAAATACCTCGTCAATTTTAAAAAATTCTTCCACCATAGTCTATAAAAAAATAATCTTATAAAAGAAAAAAGATTCTTCTTTATAAATTCTGAAGAAAGATAACAGTGATTTTTTTTGATATCATAACTATCAAAATGAATAAATCTTACAGATAATCTTGTATATATTCATTTTGTCCACTTTGGTAGTTCCAATGTCAAAAATACTACTATATCTTTATTTTCTTTTTTTAAAAATTTGTAATTTTAAGTATTCATACAATAAAATTATTTTTTTTTTTTAATAAAATGCCGTGCTAGAAGAATTTTAAACGAATCCAGATCAACTTGAAGTAAACCTTTTAAATATACAATGATGTATTTTAGATGTATACAGACTATGTTATTCCATCGCAAGTGTTCTTCTATCCCTTTCACTTTAATTAAACAATTTACAATTGTCAAATGACATTCTATCACGTGCGACTAAGTGAAAGTAAAACAAGTAAAGTAAATAGATCAAATCAAAATAAGTAATAAAATTTAATTGAACAAAAGTCCCACGTCCAAATCATCGACAGCCCCAATGTCGAGAAATCGTCTTTGCACACGCGACTGATTGATCGAAGAAAGCTTTGGCCGGTGAGCCCAACATCGCGGAAGATGAACTTTCGAGAAATTCGCCTTCGTAGGCGCTTAATGACGAATCGGTAAACGCCCACGTCACGGTTAAGCTAGCAGCTGAATTCGCGGAATACAAATGGAGGTTGCTAGTTTCGCTCGTCTGCCTACGCGTGACATTTCGGAAAGGTGAGAACCTCTCGGAACTATCGGGCCAGCCGGTTCGAAATGAGTTAAAAGACGAGCAAAAACAGCCGGAAGGGTGAGGGGGGGAGGAAGAGGAGGAATTTCGTGACTCTCGCGAAACAAGGAACGACGGGAACGACGGAAATCGGGGCTAATGAAACATGGGATCACACGATCGCGACGCGAATAGGGACGAAACTCGGGACGAAGCTTGGAAATGAAAAATGGATCGTGTTTTGATTTCAAATGGAAAGCAGCTTCAGGGGATTTGCCCTAGGATTTAATCGGTACAACCGAGTGGAAGATGGTTCCACGCGAAGAAAAAAAAAATAATAATAAATAAAAATTTTTTTTTTCCAATAACCTGTAGTGTAGTGTCGAAAAGTTTGATCAATCGACGAGAAAAAACGAGACAAGCTGATTGTTTAGTCGCAGTGATCGGTTTGCAGTCATTCGAGCTATTTTCTCGAGATTAGTTGCCCTTTTAATCCAATGGCCAAACGGACAACTTTCGAGTTCCATATTTCCAAGTTTTTCAGTTTCGAATTCTAGACTTCCAAGTCCTTGAATTTCGATTCCTTGATTTTTAAATACTTGAATTACCGACTCCTAGATTTCGAATTCTCTGAACTTTGAATTTTAGATCTTTGATTTCAAAATACATTAACAGAAAGTATTTCAATTAATATTTTGATTTTTCTCTCTCTATCTTCTCGCGATTAGAAATTACCATCGAACGAGCGAAATTTGTCAAAACCTCGTAAAGCTCAATAATCTTCGTGAAAAAGACGGGAGGAATTACAAATTCCGTTGCAACGAAGCTTATGCTTATAATCCTGTTTGGAAAATTATTGCATATGATGGCTTTATGGAACAAAATTGGTGTAGAAAAAAAAAGAAGAAAAAGAAAAAAGAATTCTACGTCCACGAGATTATCTTGTCCCCGTTTGTGAATACTGATTCGAAAATGATTTAGACAGTGTTCGGACGTTATTTTCCTACGAGGTTTTAAATGGAATTTGCAAAGCTCATCGTACTTGTAAAGAGAGATTGAAAGCAGAGGCGCATTTTTGCTAACGACTTTAGAAGTCTCACGCTCCTAACTTTCATATAATTGATACAAATTGTGGGAAATTATTTTCGTTCTACGTGAATGATTAATTTCTCACGAAACTTTCAACAAAAGTGGTCAAGTGGAAATAACAAGTTGAATTCCGAATGATTTGATCATTAATTCTTTCAAACTACTGCATATAATAATACAATAATTCTGCAATTCATATATATTTTCATATCACGTGTGTATAATTATAATTTTTATTATTATAAATATTATAAATACTTTAATTTCTTTAAATATCATAAAAGTAGAAGTCATAACCTCATCGTATCATCTTTCTCTTATTTTATCAAAATTGGTCAAACTGATCAATTTATAATTTTTTTTTTAAATCTTTTTAGATATAAAACAGTGTACTTTCAGAAATTTGAATGATTATTCCTAAACTGTATAAAAGCTTGTGTACCCTAATACATAATATTATGCAGTTATTCATTTCTTTCTTTTTTTCTTCTAATATCTCTGATGGAAATTTTATACTTTAGTCGCCAGTTAAGAACAACAATTATTAAGATATTAACAACTGAAAAAGAAAATTGCAAGTGGAACGTTGCATTAACACAATGTAAGAACATCTTGAGAAAAAACAAGCTTAGAAGTTTTAGATTAATAAAAGATTTCATACGATTTTCTTTTACAAAATTACAACAATTCAATCAATTCAGTATCGGTGCAATTTCTCGTCATTATGTGTTCCGTTAAGTTTCACGGTGACCACATTTTGGTGACCACCTCGAATTCATCTCATGCAAAAGTGCATAAAGATTGGCAATTAATTTTATCCATCAAGTTTATTTCGTTTTCTCCAATAAACGAACAATAAACTCTTAACAGGTTGAGGTGTATGATACGGGAAAATAGTAGCGGGACACCCGGAAGTGACGTGTTCGGCTTGTTGCGGTGGGGATCAAGCACGTAGCTAACCAATATTCAGGGTGTTCCGTTGGCATACCAAGAACTTTCCACCCTCGCGCCACGAATCCAGGAAACATCCTCTCTCCTCTGGTGAGAAGCTCGGGCTTAAAGCTCGATCCACTCTTGGGGGGTTGCGGTGGCCAAGCATTCTCGCTTCGACGGGTCTTCGACGACCTTTCTTCCTCGTCCTTAAAATCGCTCGGAACCTCGGTCTTTCACTATGATGCAACCGTAATCCCCTCTCATGGTATTCCAACTATTTTAAGCCGTTGGATTAATTAATGGATGGTCGCGTGGCGACCGCGTGGAAATTAGCGAACTCGCTGTTTTAATCGTCGGCTAATTATCGACAGATTTATGAATGGACACGAGGAAGGAATTCCTTTTCACGGGTGAATTTTACTTAGCGTATTAATTGATTATAATATAATTGAATATTATAATATCGTAATATAATTAACAAGGAATCGAGAGATTGTCATTCGAGACAATCGATTTTCCGAATTGGGAAACACTCTGTGTTTGCCCTTTCGTGTAATTTATATTGTCAAACAAGCGCAAAGTGACAGAAGTAGATTATTAAAAATTAATTCTCTACGCACCGCCCGGAAAATCTGATTCATTGATTAAGCTCATTGTCTCGAAACGAATTTGCAATTGGCTCTCATTTGTAACGAAATTCTCGCCGTGAAAACTGAACGGCAACAAACTTCAGAGATCAACAAGGAATTCACGATGTAATCAGCTCAATCGTGGTGTCACGAAATTTTGAAATAAAGTTAATACGAATAGTGCTGATTTATTTCCAAGTCTTTCGTTGCATGAAAAATCATTGTTTTAATTTCTGAAGAAAATACATTTATTCCTCTTTAAAATTATTAATCGTTTCATTGAATTAATCTATGTACGTCAATCTCTCGTCGCGTGAAAAATCCGACTGTTGTCATTTCGTATTTTTCTACTAATTTTTTCAAAAAAGCATACGCAAGCTTATTTTGGAATCAATTAATTGTGTCGTAAATTTTATTATTTTTTATTTCCAGTTTTATTTCTATTCACTGACTATGATATATTAATAATTGCAATCTTTAATATAATTGAATTTAATATGAAACACGATCTTCACTTAGCTCAGTCTATTCAAGTTTATTTCAAACCAATTTGAAAATTTAGAAATACAAATATTTGTATATGATATCAATAATATTCTCGCATATGGATACTAGAAACCAAGTTTTACCCACCTGAAGCAAAAATGATAAAAATAAAATAATAATTGAAATTGGGGTGACAGATCGTTTGTAAATAACCGCCAAGAAATTTCGTCAAATAACTCTCTTTGAATTATTAATTCGTAACGAATTCGAAGAAATTTCGTTGAATAACTCCCTTTCAATTATTAATTCGTAACGAATTCGATAAAATTCGCTCGAAAATTCCTCGGAGATTCCCACGTTTAAATCGCGCCCTTCGCCCTTTCAGTTCACTGGGACAGATCTGACAAATTACATTCCCAAGCCGTGCATGTGGTCATCCCTCGAACAGGAAAACTCGATGTTTCCAAGGAAATTTTCCTTTTCTTACCCACGAGAAACTCTCCGTTCGCGTGATTCTCTGATAATTGTATTTACGCGACCTGAAACTTTCGATTATTTTTAGCGAATTATTTTGACGATTTGTAGAATTGTTTCAGTTACTCATGAATCTTCTGTTCATTGTAAATGGTGTCAGTTTATTGGATCGCGGGTACTAAACGATATTCTTTGTCTGGTAGAAGTTTTACAAAGTGATTGTGTGCTATTTATTTTTGCGATAGAATCAGTTCAAAATCGAACGAAATTTGTTTCATTCATTGAATATTGCAAGAAATGTCTTACTTTGGATATTTTGTACATACAAAGAGTATATAATGTATCTGTGCACTGTTGATATTTCAAACACTCAAAATTTAAAAAGAAATGTTGTAAAGGAGAGATTTCAATTCTCACGATTGGTTCAGTTATGAAAACAATTTTCCAGCACCTGTGAAGGCACTGAATTTTCAAAATTTCCGAATGAAAAAATATCTTTACTTTTGCAAAATTATGTGGAAACATCTTTGAAAGAGACGAGACATCGTGAAAGAAATTACATATTTAAAAAATTGAACAAATGTGATTCGACACACTTATCGTTGGTCCATTCAGGCCATTTAGGCAAATTTATAATCAAATCAGCTTTACAAGTTAAAAAATTTTCAACTTGAATTTAAATTTCACGATCACTGATTTCCACTACAAAAGAGAAAAATGCAAAATACAATTAAATATCCCGACATAAATTTCTATAGAAAATTGGATAAATTCAGTTCAACACACTTATCGGCGAACTATTTAGACCATGCAAATTTATAATCAAATTACTGAGTTTAAAAATTTTTTAACTTGAATTTAAATTAATCTCACGATTTTAAACACAAAAAACGCAAAATACAAAATAAAATTGAATATCTCGACATAAGTTTCTATAGCTCATCCAGAATCCAAGGATACCAATTGAGAATTTAGATCTTCGTGTTACTTTGAATCAGTCGACATTGATTATACAATTACCGGGATTACGATTATCTAAGGGAAATCAATCATGCTCTTCATCGGCCAAGAAAACCGGAAGTTATTCCCGATCACATCGTTCCGCGAGTTGACAAATTACATTTTTGCGCGAGGTTGTCGTCCATCATCGGTCGTTGAATCACGTGACGACATCACTGTTCGCTTCCTTTCCCCCTTTTTCGTCGGGGCTATCTACCTGTCAGTGGCGAATTTGAGACTACCGAATGAATGGTTTCGAATGATCGATCAATCAATACATATATATTCCACGAAGGAGTTGTTTTCTCTGTCCACGAAGAAGTTCTCGGAACTATCAAGAACCAGAGGAATTCTAGGAAGTTCCACCAGATAGGGAAAATTTCAGGGAACCCGCGTTAAATGGAAGTGTTAAGAGATTAACAATGGATTAACAATATCAGAGATGAAATAACATTGTTTGCGACAGGCGTAGGCGAAATTGTTCCAGTTCTCAAAATTCGGAGAGTTTGTATGTGCATGAGAGCAACGAGCATAATCGAATGCGTAACGATGAAAAATTTGTCGGTGCTTTATACTGTTCGTGAAAGTAAATTATGTAAGAATCTTGGCCTCGTAAAGCTTCTACTTTTTGACGGTATCCTAAACTCGTTTTTCCTAAAGATATTTTTACACGTGTAGGAAATAAAAATATTCACCCCAGCGGGTGAAGAAGTGAGAGCACTTTTATTCCTCAAAATTATAAAAATTTCGAGTCTCGAGAAATTTTTTTCATCTGTGAAAACATTCAGAAACTTTTTTTGTAACTCGAGCCATCAAGTAGTTTTGAAAGTTGAAATTTTCTCTTTACAACAATTCCTTAAAGCTTGTACGATATTTTTTTTTGAATTTTGAACGTTAAGATTAGATGATGAAGATCTTTATTTGGTTCTAAATGAACTGATTTTTAATCATAATGAAGGTAAAGATTTTTACGAGATATTTAGAATTAAATAATTACAACAATTGGAATAAATAAATTAATAATTAATGCTTTTAAAGGAAATGTATATATATATATATTCTATACATATATATAGAAACGTGTAAAAAAAATTGTATAAATTTTACACATAAAAATGTATGATTTTCAGGTGTGTGCCAGTTCTGTTATTTTTTAGGCACGTCGCATAAGTTTCCTTTGTTTTCGTTTAATTCCCATGAAACTATGTGCCTCGCGAATAATAATTGACGAGGTTGGAGAATCGATTCGAAAATTCCAAGTAAACACGCGACAGCTGCGACTCGATCTTCACTTCCGAGCGAGTTATTAGTCCAATCCCGGACTGAATATTTAAGAGTGAGATAAATAGAAACTTTATCCTCCTTCTGTTGTTGATTCAATAATTAATTCAAACTGTCGTGGCGATGTTTACTGGTTCGTTTCACTGTTGTACCAGGAACTCGATGTTTGACGAAAAGGGGACAGAAACTTCTCTGTGAGTGAATAGATTTCACAGCTTAATGGATGAACCTTCATATTAATAGACGTTTCAAATTTTCCAAAAAAATTCTTCCAAAAAAGAAAAAAAGAAAAAAGTACCACTTTTAGAAAAGTGAGCATTCAGAATGTAAGTCGATCTCATTGACTTATAAGAATTATTATATCAAATTGTTGGAAAAATTCCTAATAAAAATTGAAAAAATTAAAATTAAGAAATTTTATGAGATTTTCATAGAATTCGAATTTCATTCGATAATACATGCGTCAAACATGTGCCAATGATTTGTTCATGATACTAATGAAGTTAGAAAATATCAACCCATAGTGTTGTGTCTACAAATATTCGAATACTTTCTAGTCTCACTAAAAAAGAACAGTTTTTTTTCTTGATTCTATTTAGTATCTGATTAATTTCAAACATGTAACATAATCTTTTAATGGTTCGTTACTTGATGTGAAGTTCTTAAGAAAAACTGTACAAATTTACCGGGAAATTTAGCTAACAGCACACTGAAAAGATTGATGTTACAGAACGTTCTTGTATGGAAATTTTACGTTTTACATCAGTTCTACAGTGGATCGACATTTTTCCACGATTTTATGGAAGTAATAAATTCTTAGGTTTGTATGCCGCTAGGACGTATGCAGTGCGGAAGATAGCGTGTGCCTTTCCTTTTGAATTATTATAGACGAAAAATAATGGGTACATACATGCTTCGATACTCACGTGAAGTATCGCGTTCGAGGTTCTTAGCAAGTATCGTCAGTTTTGAAATTATCAGTGTTTGATGAAATTAGAATAAAGTCTGTTTGACACTTGCTTACAAGATGCGATATAACACGACGAAATGATTTGAAAAATTCTTTTATTAATGATTTTTATAAGATTCTGCAAATATCGCGTTCAAAGATAGCAAATAGTGAATCATGGGTTGCAAACTATATAAATACTAGTAAATTCTCTTCATTTCATAAAAGCAACAAAGCAAATGAAGTTTTACGAGTAAATTTTATAAATTATCATACAGATTAATGTAACATTATAGTGTTGCAAGAAAGAAATCTATAACACACGTATAATTTACAATTTATATCCTAAAAGCTAAATTACTGAAGCTAGTGCCTTAAAAAAAACATTTTACTGAAAATACTGTAAAAATCAAACTCTAAGTTTGAATGTTCAAACGACACGCGTACAAAAGATTTATCATACTCAATAAGAAAATCCGAAAAAAGGAGACGAAGAATAAATAAATTTCATAAAAGAACATAATTAGATTGCGAGTATCTATGTATTTCTGAAAAATCTGAAGATACAAAGACTCACGTAACATATACAAAATATCTGCTCTCTACTATAAGATTACTGAAATAAATATCTGGTCAAGTTTCAAATTCTTCGATTAATTGATCAAAGAAAAGAATAAATCTATTTATCTTGGTGTCCTGTCAATTTCTCGATACTGATTCGTTAACTTTTCCCCCTTGCTTCTTGTCAAAGATAAATTTTCTTTCACCTGTCCAACTGTAGTGAATTTTTATATCCGAGCTCGTGCCCCTAACAAAATGGCTGACAGTTCAAGAAGACAAGCAGCAAGAAATGAACGAACAAGCGAAGAAAAAAGTGACGCTTTTGCTTGACGTGTGAGCGATCAACATCGGTAAAAAGAGCAGACAGTGGTAGTTTGGTGGTGAACGTGGATATTACAAGCCATTACGAATTGTGCCACGTACGGCGAGCTGTCGCTGGACCGAGTAACCCCGTTGCGCAATGTCTGCTGCTGCAAATGTCTCGTTCCCTCGTTAAACTGGCACCAAGAAACGTTTGGCACGCGTTTGCACACAAGTATCCGTGATAAGTTGAGTCCGAGTCGCGCGGAGACGATATATATATATATATATACATATATACACTTAGGAAAATTGAGGAATGCATTTTTGTGATAAATTCCAGTCATGTATCGTTTGTTTACTGGAACTCTAAGTAGTAGAAGAATGAGAATGAGAATAGAAATTTCGGAAAGATTTATTGTTTCATTTATCGTTATATTTTTACACTTTGTGTTCTTTACGAATATTACTGTTAATGTCCTAATTGAATTTTTTTCACAGGGATTTACAAGTAATACGTAGATTATAAATATTTTTGTCTATTTTGTATATTTTTATGAATTAACTCTGATAATTAAAGGAGTAGAAGCTAAACAGAGTAATTTCAGTGTTTGAGTGACGATCAGCCATTCTTTTATCAACAAAGAGTCTTTCACAATGGTCTGATAATAAATAGTTTGTCATGAAATCGAGGACGATGATCTTCCTACAGCTCTGAAAATACTTTGTCACAAAAATCGTCGACGAGTTGTTCCATTATTCACAGTCACAACTTTTCCTTAAATTTTTCATTAAATTCATTTTTCATTAAATATTTCGACAAAGTTTTCGAAATAATTCGATTGTACCTAAGATAAAACTTGCAAATCTTGTTAATCTATCGAGCGTTTGGATCTTGCAATCAATAATAAAATAATCTGTTCACTTATTAGAAGATCAAAAAGCATAAAACATCATAATGTGTTGAACAGATATATTTGAAGATTCAAAGTCCATTTAAATATTTATATTTAAAGTCCATTTTTAATTTGTCACACACTCCTCGTGTAATATTTAACTTTCATATTAAACTTTTGAGAGTTAAGAATACTGTATCTAGGTATTTCCACTTATTCTTAAATATTAATATCAACATAACAGCAAATGTGACAACAGGTGAAAGAAAGAAAATGCACAAAAAATCCGCAGTCTGTCTATTATTCTCGCGTCTTTTCTCATTTATCTCCGTCCTTTTTTGTTTCTCCGTGGTCCGGGGCTGCCTTCTGAAACGTCTCGTTTCACAGATCGCATCTGAGGGTGGTCGGAGTCGACATTTTTCGATCGATACTGCGTTCAAAGGCCCTCAAAATCGTTTTCGTTCCACGTTACGATGCTGCGGGGAGGGGGGAGGGGAAGGATTACGATGTAATATTTATTCGATACACAATCGCCCCCGGTCGTTTGCAAACTGTCCACGATCATCGCTAACGAAAATATCGATTCGCTTTGAACGCTCACGATAATCGAGAGAGAGAGGGGAATCCCCTCCCCCTCCTCCTCATAAGCACGTCGTGATATGGCGTCCCATTGCAATCTCGCCGATTTCTCCTAACCTAAATAAGATCACTGCTATTCGTTTCGACGATTCTCGTTTCGAGATTTGATCGCGTTACAGAAGGCAACATTTGCGGGAGATTTGTTAGGTTAGATTAGCTCGAGGTTTGCTCGTAGCATGTGGAGTGAACTGAATAGAATTATTTAGAATGTATTATTTATGTTTGGAATTATATTGTAAATTTCTAGTCTAGCGGCTTTTCGCGTGTTTCAATTTTCCTGTGTGTGTGTGTGTTTTTAACGAAACATAAATGAAACGAAATGCTGAATCTCAATATGGAAGATCGGGAGGACATCCGGAACAAAACGAAAAAGAAGAGAGAGTGCAGCGAAATAGTGAAATGGCTAAAATTGGGAAAAGCCGCTGAAGTAGAAATTTACATGAACTAGAACTAGAGATATATTATTTGTTATTTAGAATTGATAAATAATTATTTAGAATTGTATGTTATAGAATTAAATTGTTATTCAGAATTAATAAAATAAGAATTTGGGCGATTTAATTTGTCGGAAGATCATGTTACCTCGTGTAAAATTTATGACGTTCTCTTTTTTTTTTTACGTAACAATAAAATTCAAGGTTCGGAGCAAAGAGTCGAAGAATACTCGTCTATTTTTATTTTTCTATTTTTACAAAATAGCTGAGTTGAAATTGTCTGCACGCAGAAACATTCCGATACTTGTTCGCAGTTTGCGCTAAAGGAAAGATTAGTTTTCACTGGGGCATTTATTAAGGAAATACGTAGGATTTGTAATTATTGTTTAATACAATATTAATTATTGTAATTATTCCATCTATCAATCTATACCTAATTCTTGTTCGATAATCTTCATAAAAATTTCAGAATGGAGAAAAACACCTGTAATTGTCTATAGAGGCTCAACTTATTTAATTACACATCACATAGCGTTGTTGCTACAATAATATCAATATTAAATGAAAACAATAATTTCGATATTCAAATAAAACGCACCTCCTGTTGTCAAGAACAAGGAGATTATTGTTTAATACAATATTAATTATTGTAATTATTCCATCTAAAAATTTCGAAAATTTCCAAGAAGAGATCAATGCCAGACATTCTCCGGGACTCGTATATATTCCGTCAACCTCTCTGTCAAAATAACGGCCTTTTCAAGCCTCGGCAAGCACCTTCTCGCATTGGAAACATTTTAAAGGTTCCCCTGTAGAGAATACGCCTTCCGGAGAAGATTTCGCCGGAAAGTCTTCGGTCGACGAGGCAGCCGTCTCTTCGACGAGCGCGCGCGTGCACGTGTCTGATCGTTTTCGACTTCTCGGTACGCGAATCTCGTTTTTCTCGCTCCCTTGGAACGCGCGATTCTCGTTCGCCTTCTCTCGTTCAAGAGGCTGCCTGGCCTTCCGCGGCATCAACACACGTCCGCCTACGTATCACACGAGTGTTGACATCCTCGTTGTCGACGTCTTTATATGGGCAGAGCATCGCAACGACGCGTACGTGCATTCGTCATTCCTGAGAACCAGTGGATTCCTTCTTTTGGCTGACTCTCGGAGTACGCCTCGTTTCCCTCGCTTCCGTTCTACCTGTTCCGCCATGCGGTTCCTCCTCGGAATTCCACGGTATTCGCACCACGGGGGCCTGAACGGAGTCGGAAGAGCTCGACGGTGAGAAGGTTGCGAAGAATCTTACAGGATTGTCGAAGGTAAAAATGACTTGGTCTTGTGTTTTTTTTTTGTCGTGTCTTCTTATCGTGACGACGAACAGATGGGAAAAATGGAGATTGACGATTTTGGAGAAGAGAGATGGAAAAGATTTGATTGTGTGCTCTCTTGTTTATTTGTTTTTCATTAATGAAAGAAAATTAGAAAAATTAGGTTAATGATATTAGAGAGGATTTTGGAAGGGAAAGATGGAGAAGATTTGACGTTATGATTATTTATTTATTTATTTTTTATTAATAAAAGAAGATTAGAAACATGAAGGTTGATGATAGAGAGGATTTTGGAAGGGAGAGATGGAGACTTGATTGCAAATTTTTTAATTTATTCTTTTATTAATAAAAGAAGATGAGAAAAATGGAGATTCAGGATGTTAAAAATGATTTTAAAGGAGAGACATGGAGAAGATTTGATTTTATGATTTTTTTATTAATGGAAGAAGGTGGAGATTGAAAAAAATGGAGGCCGAGGATGTTAAGAATGACATAGGAAGAGAGATATAAAGAAAATTTGATTTTGTTTTTTCTTCTTATTTATTTTTTTATTAGTGAAAGGAGATTAGAAAAATGAAGGCTGATGATGCTAGAGAGGATTTTGGAGGAGAGAAATGGAGATGATTTGAAGATCTTTTCATTTATTTTTTTCATTAATGAAAGAAGGTGGAGATTGAGGATATTAGAGATGATTTTGGAGGAAAAATATTACATAAAAGATTTGATTTTCTAAAACAATTTTAAAGAGAATCGAAAGAGATCAAGAGTGACAAGATTGGAACAAACGTTTGATAATTATTGCGTTCAATTTCATTATGCATTATATTTCCTTTATTTTTTATTACAATGAAAAAATCCGAAAGTTATTACAAATTTTGAAACCATCGCATTGGACAGATCACGCATTCGTCAAATTTTTATTTTAACAAGTAAGAGAATCAAAATAAACGGATAAACAAAAAGATTGGAAAGAATTGAAAGAGTTGCTAGAAATGTAAAGAGTGTTCGATTTTATATATTTTTTGTTTTATCGTTGATAATTTAGAACGATGAAGTGAATAGTGTGCAAGTCACAGTTAACGAGCACTGTAAGAGGTACAGGCATTGATGCATTTATGGAACAGGTGTAGGAATTTCTAAAGGATAAAGAGAAGGAGAGAATCACAAGGTTGAACTGGAAAATCGTGAGAACCTATTTATAGAATATCATCCTTGAATATATTATTATGACAGTACAGGTATATGCATTATTCGAATCGAAAGAGATCAAGTGAGAAAGAGATCGAATAAAATCTTTGAGAAATGATTATTTGAATAACGTATCGTCTTATTTGACTTCTTTGACCTTAACACTCATATTTAACATTATTATATATATATACATATATATAATATATATAATAATATATAATAATATATAATAATATATAATATATATATATATATATATATATAAATTATATATATATATATATATATATAAATATATATATATATATATATATATATATATATATATAATAACTTGACTTTGCATCGTGATGCAACAAATCTTTGTTCGCCTTCTACTTCGAAAAAATTCGTACTTGTGTATATATTAACATTTTTGTCATACTTTTACAGTATGATCCCGCTTAAAACCACCCAAGACATTATCTCAGTCTCTTGTATTACACAGCGCTGTTTTCGGAACTTCTTGGAGACGGTGAAATTGTAAAGTCTCGGATAAATATCACTTTCGAAACTCCCTGTGAACCCCACGGCAAAATATTCGATCCGTTATATCTTTTCTCTTAAGCCTCGCTTAAAAACTCTCGATTAACGACACGATTCTCCTCGAACTTCCAACCAAACGATGTCCTTCTAACTGCCTTTCCAATGTTCTCCAACGTCTCGAAATGCACATTGTTAACGAAAAGAACACACGTAAGTACACGTGCACTGGAAATAAGAATATTCTCGAGAGTGTGTCAGAGGGAGAATCGGATCATCCCGAAACCTCTCCGAATCATGCAAATATCCGGGCACAAATTTCTTGATCTCGTTCGACGCTGACGTTTCAATTCCAGGAACGTGGGTCGCCGATACGGATCATGTTCACAGAATTGGACGGACCGCGAGACAAGTATCGATAAAACGGAGTATCGTGCTCTATATGCGTTACGGTGGTAGAAGTATTCGGCGAGAGAAGTGATTTCCACAAGAGCACCGTGAAGATATCGCTTTATAAAAATGATATACGGCGGTAATATAGTCAGACAGATAGATAGAGGCCGACTTGCAGCCGGAATTCGTGGCCATCCAGTGGCAGGTGTTCCGGTGAAATTGTCCGTATAACGGTAATCCGTTTACATCAGGTTTACGAACTAATCGGGACCCGAATTAAGAGTGTGACCGGCGTTATTTACTGGCGAATGAGAAAAATTTGGGATTACGATCCTGCGAATTTTTATTTAATTAGGTGGGAGATAAAGAGGACAGGTTTGCTACGACGAGATTAAGCGGCCTCGTTCGGGGTTTGATATAGTTTGTCCTTAGTCTGTTGAGAGCTAAGGACAAACCCGTTTAGAGATCTTAGGGCAAGTAATAGTATCTTACAATATAGCATTTTATATACAATAAAAATGGTACAGTAAATATTAATATTTGTACATATTAATATAGTACAGTAAATATATATTTGCACAATGTTCTTATGATTTTTTTGATTCAGTTATTCATTTTACTTTACAAGGTTATAATATTTACGCAACTTTTAAACGATTCGTAGTTCAACAGTTTCGTAGCGAAACAATAAAGGAATTTCTCATTTTCCCTTGTTATTGAACATGAATTCATTTATCAGAAGGGAATCAGACGAGAATCATAAGGATTCATTCCATCTTTAATAATCGGAAGTTTGACGAGAAATGTTAAAAAAATAGTACTTGTTAATTGAAGAGATCACGGCTAATTTACGAAACGATTTGCAATGTTTATCTCGCAGAAAATAAAAGGAAGAAGAAGAAACGTTGTCCTTTCTCGAGAATTTCTTAATTGAGAGAAAGACACGTAGGAGAGCGCGCGCAAGAAAAATCGCCAAGAAGACGCGGGAATTCGAGAATCATCTCAAAGGTACGACAAAGGATTTTCCGCCAGCTTTATCATCGTTCGAGCCTCTTACTGATATTTCTCTCTTGCTCTCTCTGTCTTCCTTTTCTCTTTTTCTTCTTCGCTTTCTCGTCGGAATTTCATTCCCGTGTCTGGAAAGACGCGATGGATTAACTTGTCTACGCTTCCTCCGGATTCTAAAGACGCCGTCGCGTTCCTCGAATATCACCTGAGGATTCTTTTTTTCTTCTATTTTTTTTATTTTTACTTTTTTTTTAGAACGACATGGTTCTTTCGATTTTCATCTCGCGGTTGTGTTTTACTCGAGGGCTCATTCCAGTTGGCTTCGTGAGGTATAGTACAAGGCGAGGATGGAGATCACGAATAATGAAATATTTTTTTTTAAGAAAATCGAGCTCGAAGCTTAGGATACACTGTTTAATGAATTAAATTAATTTTACTTAATGAGTCAAATATATAAATTTGATTGTATAAATGAATAAGTTTAATTGGTTTTTGATTGGACAGTGTAGCGGGTAATAGAAGATTGTTTTTGATAATATAGATAAGTTGAATGTGAATAATATGAAGTTTTACCATGTTGATTATCGATAAAGATATCGATAATTTACTGATGTTAGTAATACATATTTTTTCATCACTTCATCAATTTATTTATTTATTCTTATTTGAACTTCGTGCAAATTGTTTAAATTTCCTCTTTTGCATTGCATTTCATTTTATGCGATTTAGACACTTTAATATTAATGATATTAACAAAATAACAAGATAATAAAAATATCAACACACGGACGTTCTTTCAGAATTTCGATCGAATTTTCTGAAGTTTCGAGGATTAATTTTGTTGAACAAACGTTGAGCTTTGATCTTTGATTTTAGACTCAAGCAATTACTCACTAATGTATTAATAAATTATTTAGAAGTTGTCGAATCTTTTCAAACGAGATGCATTTAGAATGGAGCCTGAGTGAAAAATATTTTTTTATTCGAAACAGAAAGATACGAGCGAGCTTGCGTCTGTTCATATTTTAAATTAACAGAACTTTCAATTTAATTCAACTTGGCAATATCTTTCCAATCGTACATCGAATTATTGAAAGTATTTCAATATAAAAATATTTATCGGCAACATTGCCAATTATTGTGTCTCAAGTTTGCACATTTAATGTTAATATCAATTAACTTGCACTTAATCAATGCACTTGGTTATTTTATCCTGCAAAACGTAGACGCTGCAAAGATTGGAATATCTTTTTACATTTCAAGCGCGTTTCTCGAGGCGAAATTGCCGCCGAAGGATTAAATAAATCGCTCGTCGTTGAATTACAATTCGAATCTCCTCGGAGCATCGAAAGCCTTTATAGGCAGGTCGTTTCGAATCAATTGTTCATTCGTCACGGTCCATTTGAATGTAAACGAATCTCTTCGATTCCCGTTTTTTTCTATTTTCGTGTCGCGTGTATTTCTTTCTTTCTTTCGTTCTTTTTTGTTTTATTTTTACACGACTCGATGGATCGAGAGGGGCGATCAGATATACACATCGCGGCTGATCTAGCATCGCGTGATTCCGCATTTGCATGGGATCACGGAATTAATAATAATACTTTACCGAACTCACACGGACGGGAGCATCATCTGTTTTCCATGCATTATGCATGTTCCCTCTCGGAACACTTTTGTCGCAGAACGCTGTTTCTGCTGAATTCGCTTTCGCGAAATATCTGTCCGTGCAATGGAGTAGCAATTAAAAGGGAGATTTTCCTTCTTCAATAATTGCATCTGAATTTTTTCCATCAGAGAAATTGAAGAAGAATTTCTTCGTTCCGTTTCGGTTTTATCTCTTCGGTTGGTTTCTTTTTCTCTTTTTTTTAAATTCCTTGTCAGCAATTTAATTTCTTTTATTTTATTCTGATTTTGATAGAAGATAAAGTTTATTCGAGATTGCGAAACATTTGTTTACATGGTGGGCTAGAAATGCACTTGATTTTTAATGATCAGGAAGTGGGTGTTTCGTTTCTTCATTTCAAATTTTTCGAAAGATGAAATTTATCTTGTTGTGTAGATCCGAGATTGAAACGCCAGCATTGTTCGTTTAATGACAACAGATGTTTTGAAACTCACATAATTTGGAGAACGTATTCATTTAATGAGAGAACAAAATTTATTACCAATGAGGAAAAATCAATAGAGTGCCGATCCGTATTTTCAAGGTATAAAATATTCTCGGAAATGTATCTTAATGATACTCGAAACGATGATTTCGCTCTGATAATTTCCCGGATAAGCAAATAATTATTCAGAGAGAATGCAATATTTATTCGTATCTTATACAAATTAATAAAAACGTAGAAAATAAAAAACATACAATTTCGTACGTTTCCATAATTTCTCAACGAAATAATAATTCCGCGAAAGTATCTCGAAACGAACGAAGGAGAAAGGAATTTGTTTACATCTCTCAGTTTGACAAAATCGCAGAAGACAAAGTGACACAGTTCTAGCGATTTTTATTTTTAATAAAATGTTCAATATGAAGTACTTGGAAGGTCTGGAAATTCAAAATGAAATACTTTTAAAATATCTAAAATCTCGATTTGTTCAGAATTCCGAATGAAATATCTCCGAGACTAAAATCAATATTCAGATATCAAAAAATGCATGGGAAAATCCTACTTTGATGTTCTCTTAACATTCGAGATCGCGTTCTCTGAGATCGTGCTTGTCAGAAAAATACTCAACCAAAATGTACTATTACATTTTAAAAGTATTCGCATACTTAAAATACAGCAAAGTATACTCGGCATTTTCGACGGTTTTGACGAAACTTATCCATACGAGGATAATCCGATAGAACGCTTCGCGACCGATGCGCAACTGCATCCTCGACGCACGCCCGAGCAGATCCAGAGCCGTATGATTCGAAACAGTCATCGAGATGAGAAATTCTCCTATGAAAAACACTGTACGTAACGTAACGTATTTCGAGTGAAACAGATAAATCTGTTCCTATTCGATGAAACTATGAAGCGCAGACTCGACGCTCGCTGGGAAATCCCCCTTCTTTCACGGGTATTTTAATTAAGCCCCGATGCGGGTATTTCGTTACGTTCTAGCAGACGTTTCTGTTTGACGAAATTGCACGTTTCCGACGGAAGCCGGTCAACTGGCAAATCCGTATTTTTATAACGATTCGTTCGGAGTCTCGAAGTCTCGGAGTTTCATTTATTATTTCAACGATGAATATTAATTCATTATCTTCATTACGAATATTAATGCATCGTTTATATTATTTGGTACTTGTGAATTTCTGATGTTCAATCGGTAATATCGATGAATTCGAGCATCTCTTAGTTTCGCAGTTGATGTATCATAATTGTAAAATAATACAGTTACGAAGTATAATTATTTCTATTTCTTCTTCGACCTAAATGCCACTAACAAAATTTTTAGACTTTTATGTAAAAATTCGTTTTATTTCATTTTATTTCATTGTTCGATTGTTAAAACTGCTACACTTTGAATATTTTGTATAATTTTATGCATTTCAGCTACAAATTGTATTCTTTTAAATTGTAAAAACTCTTTTTATGTATAACGTACAACTCAATTCATACAACCACTTGAGAAAAATCTTATCATCTTGTTTAAAACAAAATTGTGTATACATGAGTCACTTTATCTGTTATTGAAGAATATTGTGTCTACCTATTTCGTACTTAACAAAGTTTTTTTCTACCTCGAAACAATATATGATATCGTTTTAACGAAATAGAAAAAATTTGTCAAGCGCGACAACTATTTGTTAGGTAATAATTATTTTATCGGAGATGTTGAGATGATATTACGTTTATGCAATTTTCACGGGTTATTTCGCGAAGGTTCTTCATGAGCAAAATGGCTTGGTAGCCGCTCTTTATCAGCTCGAGTGAACACACTGTGTTCCCGAGCTTAATCGTTGATAGAACACGCACGGAAGTACACGGAATATTTTTAATGTGTCTCTGTGTGTCGGTAAATGCGGGCCAATTCTCCCTCCCCCCGTGCAAATTACGAGCACCCTGTTTGCACAATGAAGGAAAAAAAACAGGAAAAAAGTAGAGAGAGAGAGAGAGAGAGAGAGAAGAAAAAAGAAATGAAGCGAAAAAAAGAGGAGGCATAGGAAGCATAGTGATCTTTCGCTAGTCCCTCGCGTTTCGTAGCGAGCGCTAAAGGGGCTACTTTGTATTGTGTTCGCTCGCTTCTTCCGAGACAAATGGCTCTCTCCCTTGTTTTCATTAGTTTCCTCCCCCCCCTCTTTTTTTTCATCCTTCTTCCGTTTCTTTCCTTTCGCGAAGGTCCACAAGTGTGAGAGAAGTAGAAGAAGGTCTCGTAATTATCTTCCTATTCCCCTGCTTGTAAAGCGCATCCGATTTCGATTATTATTATTTTACGATTTGCGAAAATTTTTCGATTTTTAGTTCAAATTGGTGGATCTTTAGAAGAGAAGTCAGGTTGGTTTATAAAATTTTAATAATATAATAAATTTTAATAATGTGTTTAATTATTATTACTGTTATATTTGTTCAACCCTTGAGGAGATGATTGGTTCTCTTCAGTCCCATTTAATTTTTTTACAATTATTTATATCGCGCGTTTATGAAATTAATAATTAATTATTGAAATTAATATTTAATTTATGAAATTAATATTAATAATTATTCATACCATGTGTTTATAGAATTCTTATCGTTGCTTGAAAATTTATGTAATTCTCTCTGTAGATATAAATACGAACTGCAAAAATAAATTGCGAGTGTATATTGTACATGAACTCTAGCAATTAAATCAAACGTTGAAAGTTCACATAAAAATTAAAGCGATGTTGCAACGGATAATAATAATTTCATCGCATGTCGATACAATCTTTATCGTTACTTGAAAACAATGCATGCAATAATATAAATTACAAAAATTAATTTAACACGAAAAGTCGCAAGTTTAAAATAGCGAAGATCAAAACAAATGTCGCGACGAATAACAATAATTTTAAACTAATGATTGTACCATGTGCTGATAGAATCTTCATCGTTGCTCGAAAATTTATGTAATCCTCTGTTTAAATATGAATGACAAAAATTAATTGCACATGGAAATTTGACGTAAGCTTCGACAAGCCTCTTAATCGAAAGCTTGAAGGTTCACACGTAATTTAAACTTGAAAAAAAATCCATGTAGGGATTGATTTCTCTCTCAGAACTTGAGCGAAGGCAACTTCAACTCAATCAAGCTCGAGTATCTCTCGGAAGAAGAGACAGAGCGAAAAGAAAGAAAAAGGAACGAGTCATGAAAATGATGGAGGAACACGGACACAGTTTACGCCGATCTGGTACACCCGGTGTACTCGATCGACCTCTTAATTGCCGCCTAAATTATCCTCCATTAGCAAAATCAGGAGTATTGCATGCAGGCCGCACGCCTACGCGGCTGCTCCATTATCGAAATCAAATCTACCCAAGCTATGCTACTCCATTAATAAATGATTCCAACCGGGAATAGATCGAAACAAGTGCTCCTCCTTTCCACCGGCGTGGAACTGATCGGCCGACTAATTGGAATTCCACGAAGGATCGCGGTTATGTCGACGATCGACTGAACGTTGCCGATATTCGGCACTCTAATGGTTCAAAGTTCATTTTTTTAAATATTTTGTGAAATTTTAATTAACACGTATCGACGTTAGTTAACGTTCATGGTTGACCATCTCTATAAGTAAGTTTCTATTTCTGTAAATAGTTTAGAGTAATTGTTTTTATTTCTATAAATAGTTTAGAATAATTATAATGAGGCGAATATCACTAGCAATGAATTTTAAATAATACAAATGACATAGATAATATTATGAAACGAAAGTAGGCTTTCTTTTTTTTTTTTAATTTTCATTATTTAAAGACGTATTAATCACCTACACTAACAACCTACATGGTTATTAGCGACTTGGAATTAAATCTTACAATTTATTTTATAAAGATTAGATTGTCTCAATTAGAACGTGTATTGATTTTAGGACCGATTCTTTATCCTTTAAGTTGTCATTCAGAGAAGAGCTTCTATGTTCTATTTGCACTGGACAATGTGTTCCACTGTCAATTGAAGAAAAGTTTTGTATTTTGTTGTAACATCTGATAGAAATTTATTTATTATATATACTACTTAATTGTAACATATCTTATAGTTTTGTATTTTATTGTAACTTATCTTATAAAAATTAATTATTTTGAAATTAATTAGACAGAACGTGAAAGTCAACATGTTGATGTAAGGAACGTCTGTGTTTTTTCCATTCAAATATTTCGTTTGAAATGAGAACACGAGATACGTTAAAAAAATTACGAAAATGTCCCTAATCTTTTGGCTAGGGACTGTATTTAAATTAACGCATTTCTTATTTAAGATAGGAACAAATAGTAAATTTTGAAATATATTTTATGTATTGAAAATGTATATTACGTATTTCATATTTTCTATATATATCGTTTTAATATTTATAGACTATAGCGTGTCCTTATATGTATTTTTTCGTATTTTCTTCGCGAATTATACCTCAAAAACCGAAAGCAGGAAAGGAAAAAAAACAATGTTTCGCGTTCAAAGTTGGTAGAATCGCAAAAAAATTTCCATTCCACGAGAAAATACACCTATTGCTCGCTTTATGCGAACGTTAATACCATTGACCAAGGAAGGAGTGTCCGGCAACGTGTAAACAGCTGGAGGAATGAGGAAGAGAGAATCGCAAAACGCGTAGGTACTAAAGAGAATAAAACGGAATAAAAGACACTCTGGCCAGGCCTGTTCTCCGTCCTCTTCTCTTTCTTTACTCTTCCTCGCCTTTTTTTCTCTCGATCTTTCACCTTTTATGCTTGCAGCTTTTTCAGCACTTTTCACGCTTCTCTTGTCTCTTTTTCGTCGATGTTTCTCATTCTGTCTGATCGAATTCCCTTTTCGACCCTCGCGCGTGAATTTCTTCCTTGAATCCTTTCGCGAAAGCAGTTGGAAAAATAAATCGTAGTAAAACGAGTTAGGGTTGATAGGGGATGATCGATAATTCGTTGCTGTATATTATGAGCAACAAAGAAGTCGAAAAAGTAGAAATGTCAAAGACGAAACTGCTGTTACTGTTCCGTTCGTTACATTATTAGTGTATAGCATTTAATATCACCGTTATTTGTCAGTGTATAATATTCAAAATTATTCGAAGAATGTTTTAGATAAATATTATAGTTGCATAATCTATCTTCCATAATAACTTGGAACATATGAACAAACTCAAGCAAGTATATCCCTTTTTTTAGGAACAAACGCACGATGCAATTCATTTGAAACCGTTTGTCATTGAATAGTATATCAGTTCGTTTATCAATATATAATTGAATGTATCAATCTTATTTTTGTCAGTGTATAATGCTTTTGACGTGCAGTCGTGTAATCCATCTTCCATTGACAATTTGGAAAAATATAAACAAACTCAAGCAAGTATACAAGTACAATTTTTTTCCAACAACAAACGCACAACAAACCGTGAGTATTATCAAGCGTATGTCTTTCAATTCAGGCCATTCTAATAAAATTTTTTAAAAGATTTTTCAAAAAAACTCATCGTCTGGTAATTACAAATTTGAAATGGAGCGTGAGTGGAGCAACATCGCTTTCCGAAAGATGAAACATTCATTTCTTGAATAAAAACGCAACATCGCTTTCCGAGAAGCGGCAGTAATTCGTTGGAATGTACACGATCGTCTTGGCGATTAACCGGGGAGTTTGAGCTTATCGCGGGCCAAAGTGATTTCCGGTTGCTTGCCGGCCCACCTGTGTGTTGCTCGGAGATGCCTGTTCACCTTGCTGAACCTAATCCCCTTATCTCGAAGATAAACAGATTTGGAAGCCCGTTAGATACTTGGCCCATGTAATGGTAACCGGTGGTTAGTTATACGAACAATTCTAATGCCTGAAACCCCTATGTCCCCGTTTTGATCGATCGACCTGTCCGGTGAACTTGATAAACTCGGCCGACTCTGATCCCTGCTGTTGTTCTTGTCTAATAGCCGCTCCAGAACCGATTAATCGCCAGTTTCTAGATAGCGATCGTACCGATGGATTTTATTGCGTGTTTAATCGCAATTTCGGAATCGGGGGAACGGTTTTCAAACGAAAGAATCAATGATTTGAACGCATTTTAGAGTTTTTTTTTCGAGAGAGAAGTTGAGAACATCCAGAAAGAAGGATTTCGAAGATTCGAGAAGTTTGGAAATTTGGAGATTTCGAAACTTCAGTATCATGGCAATTAGCTGAATTCGGCCAGTTTGCGACTTTCGAAATTTAGAAACTTGGAAAAACTGGAAACTCATATATTTGGAACTTTAGGACTTTAGAGATTTATGAATTTTGGGATTTATGAATTGAGAATTTAGGAATTTGAAAATTAGTCAATTTAGAACTCGGAAATTTGGGTTTTTCGAAATTTAAGAACTTGGGAAACTAGAAATTTAAATCTTTGGGATTTTTTAGGGATTTGGGAAATTGATGATTTAAAAATTTAGAGATTTGGTAACTTTGTGACTTGGAAAATTAGGAACTTGAGAATTGGAAAATTCGGAATTTAGGATTTTAGAAATTTGGAAACATGAAAAACTAGAAGTGTAGATTTTAGAAATAAAAAATTTAGGAATTTGAGAATTTGGGATTTCAGGAATTTTGGGGCTTTGGGAATTTTTTAAATTTCTTAAAGGAATTTAAATTCGAAGAATCGAAAAATTCAGAAATTTCGAAAATTACTTATAAAGTAAAATAATCGAGTATTATTTTACGAGATTACAAAGTAAAATAATCACTTGTAGAGTCGCGAGTTCTGAGGGAATTTTAGAGGGAGAAAGTAATGAGAAATTCGATAATTTATAAGCTGATGTTCAGAATGTAAAAGCTCGTGCATTTACAAATTAAAAAATTTAAACTTCTTCGTTAATGAAAATCCCCTTATATTTTTGTGGCGATTATTAGATAAAGGTCCCTTCCAATTTCGGAAATGTTTTTCTGCGTCGTTGTGTGTAGTTGTTTAATTGTGTTCAGTTGCCGGAGCAAGTAGTCGACTCAAAGAAAAATACGGGATATTGCGTGGGGAAGATAACGCGATATTTGATTAAACTCTAGTGTTTGTCAAACAAAGGTATCGTCGTTAACTAATAAATGAGAGAGTTGCCTATGTAACTAACGTAAAATTCTAACGCAATATCGTCCCTCGATAAATTTTATCCCTCGTCTTTCTCGTAATTCTGAAATGGAGAAATAATTCTCGTCATTTTATAAAAAAAATCTCAAATTGTAAAAGTTTCGACAAAATTTTTGGATTTTAAAAATTCCGAAGGAAATTTATTTAAAACGAACTTTGGAAACTGATAATTTTTTTTTGGGAGAGAGGGGAGGAAGGAGAACTTTAAGAAAATATCAAGCGCGATCTTCAAATTATTTTTGGAGTATCAGACACATATATATTAAATCAGAAATCAAAGGGAAAAATCTCGATAATTTTTCGATTCTTGCATCTACGAGTATTCCATCGCTTGTGTTTGTTTCATCATTTGCTTTTCGTGATAAAATGCATCGTGATATTGATCACTTTATCAAGCAGTAGAGAGAGCACTTTGGTTAAAAGGATGCATTAAGAATTTTTATAATTTTAATAACAGACGAGATGATTAGCTATTACGTTTTTCAATTTTTCTTTTTTTTTTTTCTCGTTGTTTCATAGATTATGTCCACCGTGATTATCAAAGAAATTTAACCACCGTTGTGGTGGCGAGTGATAACGATTATCATCGTTAAAGAAAAAAAAAAAAAAGGGAAAAAGAATGAAACCTGAAACCAGAGAAAAATGAAACTTTAAATCCTACAATTATTAAATATTTTGTTCTGTACCCGAGGCTAACGTGTCAACAAGACAAGAGACAAGAAACAATTTGTGACAGTTGCAAACTTGTCGACGTTTCTGTCGCGTGACAAAGTATCGGGTTTCAACTCCCAAGTCGCGCCGTATCGCCGGAAGTCTCTGCGAGAGACCGGGCGAAACTCGCGTAACCCGGCGGAAATTCCCAGCGGCCGGTTCACCGGTCGCTGAAGTGGCGGCCATTACGAGGCTCCGGGGACTATCACGTCCCGATTATTCGATAAAGTTGGCCGAGCTACACACCGAGCGAAGCCGAGCGAAGCGGTTCAACGTTGCAAAGACAAGTGTCAATATTGGCCGATTGGCAAACAGGGATGATGATCAATCGTGCTATTGTGTCGTTTTCATCGATCACCATCGGTGATGATAGTCGAGCCGTCGTTTTGGTGAGTTTGGTCAGTAATCGTTAGTTTAATGTCAAACACTAGGAGTTATTTTTATTGAAACAATGAAACGATACTATCTATATTAATACGATCTCGTTTGAAGTAGGATTTAATAAATTCAATGAGGTATTGGTGGAAATTACTTAATTCGTTT